>JALIGW010000001.1:50183858-50916358 GCA_023053685.1 Diadophis punctatus similis | reverse complement strand
AGTTTCTGTTGTTTTGATCTGGTATTCAGAAAAATTTGTTTAGAGACTGAATGAGTGATGCAATCACTTAAATACCAAATCAGGCTCCAGAACCAGTACAATAGTAAAGGGAAAAGACTCGCAGGGGTGAAATTCAGCAGGTTCTGACAGGTTCTGGAGAACCGGCAAATACCACCTCTGGCTGGCCCCCAGAGTGGGGTGGTAATGGAGATTTTGCAATATCCTTCCCCCAGGAGTGGGGAGGGAATGGGGATTTTGCAGTATCCTTCCCCTGGAATAGGGTGGGAATGGAGATTTTGCAGTATCCTTTGCCTGCCACGCCCACCAAGCCATGCCGACAGAACTGGTAGGGAAAAATTTTGAATTTCGCCCCTGGAAAAGAGCATATGACATATTATTGCAGTCCTCAAGCATTTATATTTTCATAATTTAATGTTTGATTGTGGTATAATGTTTTTTAGGGATATGAGAAAATCATGCCATTTCTGGCGGGATTAATGCTCACTTTATTTAATTTCTGAGGTGGTCAGAATTTTTTCTGCCTTTTAAAACTTTCTTCATACATGTATATTACGCAAAGTGCAGAAGGAAGTAAATATTAAAAAGCCATGAAATAAGTAAAAGAAACATATTTGTATACCTTCAAAATAATATTAAATCCTGGTGATGTTTCTTGGCAAATTTTTCATAAGTAGCTTGTTATTTCCTTCTTTCTAGGGTTGAAAGTGTCTGGTCTAAAGTCACTCAGCTAGCCTTGAGCCCAAGGCACTACTAAAACTTGTAGTAAATAAGTTTCTAGTCTAGAATCTCTTTAACCACGATACTATTCTGACTTTCAAAGGAGCCATTTTCAAATTAATTTACAGCAAACCAGGGGTGAAATTCAACAGGTTCTGACAGGTTCTGGAGAACCAGTAGCGGAAATTTTGAGTAGTTTGGAGAACCGGCAAATACCACCTCTGGCTGGCCCCAGAGTTATTTATTTATTATTTATTAGTGAGATTTATATACCACCTCACAGTGCAAGCACTCTCTAAGCAGTTTACATCAGTAAGCAATGTATATTTATATTGCCCCCAACAATCTGGGTCCTCATTTTACCTACCTCGGAATGATGGAAGGCTGAGTCAACCTTGAGCCAGTGAGATTTGAACTGCTGACCTGTGGATCACAATCAGCTAAAGTGACCTGCAGTATTATTTATTATTTTATTTTATTTTGCTGTTCTTATATGCCACCCTACTCCCTGGGGACTCAGGGCTGCGTACTGCACTCTAACCGCTGCGCTGGAGTGAGAATGGAGATTTTGCAATATCCTTCCTCCAGGTGTGGGGAGGGAATGGGGATTTTGCAATATCCTTCCCCCAGGAGTGGGGAGGGAATGGAGATTTTGCAGTATCCTTCCCCTGGAGTGGAGTGGGAATGGAGATTTTGCAGTATCCTTCCCCTGCTACGCCCACCAAGCCACGCCCACAGAACCGGTAGGGAAAAATTTTGAATTTCATCCCTGAGCAACACCATTCACTATATTTTACGATGTATCTCTGTGTTTAGAATCCATTCTTGCTTGTATTGTGTCCATATGCCACACCATGCATTGTCTCTTGTATGTTAAACTGTTCACCTCTTGTTTCAACACATCTAACTGCAACTTTCTTGAGCTGTTTCTTCTTCTCATTACAGCTGCTCTTCAGCACCACTTTCTGTGAAAATAATCCCTGGTAATGGGACCTGTCCACAACCAAATTGGAGGACAACTAGGAATGTCTTATAACACTTCCTTGTTATAAATCAATTATCCCACTATTTGTGAATCTGGAGGTGAAAAACATGTTCATGTTTCTGTTGGCAAACCACATGATATAATGCTTCATGTAAAGCCCAAATTCTCTGCTTCATCTAAATGTATGTCAGATGACAACTGAAACCCTTCCAGAAAGATTGAATTCATTTCCAATCTGGGTCAGTCACTGGGACCAGAAGTTTTGTCTTCTGAGCTTTCAGACTTGTGCGGGAGCCCATCTTCAGGGAACGTCTCTCTAGCCAAAGTCCGAAAACTCAGAAGACAAAACCTCTGACCAGCACAGATTGGATCCTGAACATTATCCTCGGACACATATGTTCACCTTCATACGTGTATTCATTTCCTATAAAATTAAAGGGTTACCTTCTGACATTTGAACGTGTATATACAGTACATATATATGAATAATAAAAATAGCAAAAGCAAAGGGCCCAGATTTTTTTTAAAAAGATATTTTCCTTGAGCCTTAGTTATAGCTAACTGTTCAAAGCAACCATAGACCAATGAGCAAAACTAAGCAATCATTATCAATGTTACCTGGTGGAAAGAACTGTTAATTTTGAGATAGTGATGCAATCTTGTTTCATGTAATTCCACAGTATGTTCATACTTTGAACATGGCAAATATTTTTGTAGCAATGAAGAACAAACATAATAGAATAATAGAACAGAATAACAGAATAACAAGAGTTGGAAGGGACCTGGGAGGTCTCTAGTCCAATCACTGCTTGAGCAGGAGACCCTATACCATTTCCAACAAATGGTTGCCCAGTTTCTTTTTGAAAGCCTCCAGTGGTAGAGCATCCACAACTTCTGAAGGCAAGCTGTTCCATTGGTTGCTTGCTCTCACTGTTAGGAAATTTATCCTTAGTTCTAGGTTGCTTCTCTCCTTGGTTAGTTTTCAACCATTGTTTCTTGTCTTGCCTTTTGGTGCTTAGTTTGACCAAGCAATAAGCAATAGTTAATAGTAGTGCCACTGAAGAAAATGTTTGAAATGTACAAATATATATTCTTATACATTCAACAAATTAGTCCATTATAGCTAAGATTGCAAAATACAATCTTTGTAAAATGTGGCTAAGCCAAGACTTTTTTAAAATACACAACTGTTGTCACTTTTCCAAAGTGGGGGAGACAAATGTGCTTCTTTTCTGATCAAGCAAGTGAAGCACAAGAGTTGCTAAGGGAGGAGACAGTGTTGTGTCAGTTGGTTCAGCTTTTTGCTAGACTAAATCACTTATAATTTCAGATGGGAGTTGCATATATGAATAATGGCCAATTAAAAAAAATCCCTCCCTGCATCTTGAAGATACGGTATATTGAGAATGGTTGAAGCAAAATTTATGTGTCATTATGCTTTGTATGAAATACATATTATATGCATAATAACATTTTTTGTTTCAAGACATATTACCAAATATTAATATCAACCATACTATTGATTTACTCTATGAATAGTGGCACTTAATTTGATCTTATATAGTTTTTTCCCTGAATGTTTATTCAAAATGATGTTACAAAATGATGCTCCCAGGAGTAGTAAGAAATTTGTATAAATATAATTAGCAACAAGATGGATAATGTACATAAATCTTTTTTTAAGTAGTTGTCTTTGAAAGTGATGTTCATACTAGCATCTGGATATTAAGCCTATCCAAGAAATTTGAATGCAAAACTGAGTTGAAGAAATTACTTTTTTATTTCTAAGACTGTATGCCTAAATGAGAGTGCTCCCTATTATTAGATTCATAAAATAGACATTAATATAAGGCTACAGTTTGAAGGCTATTGTTTCTTGCTCAGAAAGTTTTTCAGAAAAAAAAGCTTATTATGGGGCATTGATATAGATTTTTATGCTGTGGTAAATTTTTATTATTATTTAATCTAGACATATAGTTTATGTAGACCTCAAATAAGGTAGACAGTAGATCAATTTACAAACAGAGTTAACAGCTAAATGACTGATCCAGTGATGCTGACTCTTAAGTCACTAAACTCTACTGGATAACGTTGTTGTATTATTTTTATTCAAAAGCATGTAATATATGAAATCACTTTCATGTTCAACTGGTAAAGCCAGGATCATATTGAATAACAAATACAGACATCCATTTTTTGTAAATCATTTTAACTGACTGTAGTGAATTTTATCAGCATTTATCAAATGAATTATTATATACTGTAGAGTTTAATTTGTTCCATATACCAAACAAAACAAAACAAAACGGTCTGTGATCGAATGGACTAACTGATACCAATTCATTGTTGCTCATAAAAGAGTTTATAAAATCAATTGCATCTCACTTTTTATATTCTGGAGTCACTGCCTACAGTTGGAATCAATGAAAGTGCAAGTGACAACAATCAGCCTAGATATTTGATTATGGATTTAAGGACTTTTTCCTTTGTTTTGCTCAACTAATCTTTTTTTTTTCTGCACTATCCCTGGAGATGTGAACATTTTTATTTACAATAATTCTGAACACCAGTCAAATACACAAAAGGGGGAGAGGATAGAAAGCCCATAGTTGATTATTCTGGAACCTCTTTATTATATGGAAATATATACTAACTAGTGCAATTTTTTTTCAGGTGAATAAAGAAATTATATTAATGGGCTTGTTTAATATAAGTAATAATGGTTGTAATAGAGTTTTTGTACTTTATATACTTTATGAATGTACTTTATGTACTTTTTGTACTTTATGAATCGTTGTTACTAAAAGTTAGTACAGATTTTTTATGTGAAATATTTAAAACGTGATTAAGAAGGATTTGCAGAGGCCAGATGGATCAGCTTCACTGCCTTCTATAGGCTTAGCTCCACCTTCGTTCTTGCAGAAGCAGAATAAATTATTTTAATTTTCTTAATGAAATATTTTGCATGCTAGGAAATGTGTGCCTGCCCTCTGTGCAAGTTTGTAAGTCTTCTAAAGTTTACTGAAGTCTTAAAGTTACCATATGTGGATTATACTCTTTCAACATACAGATTAAACACAATCTGATGTGAATATATTGAAAAGAGAATGGTATGCTTAAATTAATAGACAGGACTGTAATTTCATAAAGTTTTTGGTGGTAAATGGTGATCTAGAATATTAAGTAAGTTGTTCTTACTTAATCGCTAGACATTTATCAGATCCATGTAATTTTTTTGGAAATTATTTTAGTTCTCATTTGTGTCAAAGAAGAACAGAGGCAAAATTTACTGTTATTAATGTATTCTGTTTGTTCAATTAAAAGATACAATTTTACTTTCTTTGCCTCATGACTCTGAGAAACAATTAAATTGCTGCAGCTAGTCAAGTATTTGGCTGAAGAATCAGGATTTGGGAAATGCTTATTTTTGTTTCAAAAAGGAATGAAGAAGAAGCATTGACAATTGAGTTCATGAAGTAGGGGGCAAGCTAGAACATTTATAATGAACTAGCATCTTCTGTTAAGACCCCAGTAGTTAACCCTATTTAAGAATACTGTACTGCAATAGATAATTTTAGAACATACGTAGAATTTTGAGATTGTGATCTAATAATAATATCTAAGTCATATTCTTATTCAAAATAGGCAAAAACATAAAATTGTAATTGAAAGAGATGACAAAGGATCATTCAATCTAAGTCCCTGCAATGTATTGGAAAACTAATTTGAACCATCCATAGAAAATAATTTATTTCATTATATAAGCAATTTTAATTTTGTTTTTGAAATTTGTATGCTGCTTTTTCTCCAGTATCTCAAAACAGCTTTCATTTTATCCTTTATAACAACCCTGTAAAATATAGAAGGTTGAGTGATTTTATTTATTGATTTCAATGTGTAAGACCATACATATCAACATCATAATTCTGGATGGAAAACAGCAATTAAAACATAAAATAGCAATAAACTAACCATAAACCCTCCCATACAAAAATAAATGTTAGCTAAAATAAAAACCCTCAGGACAATCATCCCACAAGCTTTGTCATATATTCTGACCTCCATGGCCAATAGTATAATGAGATCTTCAAAGGCATATGAAAGGCTGCCAGGACTGGGACTAATCTAATCTCTATGTGAGTAATGCTCCAAAAAGTGGACACTAGAAAGAAAAGGCTGTCTACCTAGCTTTTGCAGATGATACTTTTTAACATATGGGACCCAGACATGCCTCTCTTGCTGGATATGATGGGACAGGTTGACACAATTGGAGCCCATCCTTCAAATGGCCCCTTTGTTGTTAATGTAGATTTTAAAAAATTGGGAGGTAAAAATAGTAATTGAATGAGGTAAAAATAGTAATTGAATGAGGTAAAAATAGTAATTAAAATCAGGGATGTTGTAAAAAGAAAAGGGATTATGTCAGTACAATCAGTAAATATTGATTTATTTACTTTATTTGTTTTATTTATTTACTGTATTTTTATTTATTTAACTTTATTTGTTTTATTTATTTACTGTTTGTTTGTTTGTTTGTTTATGGGAAATCACTCGTAGCAAAAAGGAGTGGAGAATTAAAGGACAGGTATTCTATATTCTTTGGCTGAGAAGAGAAAGAATGAGAAACTGTGTAAAATGTTAAAGATTCTGATCAGACGTAGCTTCATTAATTACAAAATAATATAACAAAAGAACTGACTGGAACTTCTGTTTGCTGCGTTTGGATTCTAGGAAACAAATAGTCAATAGTCTCTGGAAAGCCCTACCCAGCTCTGATTTCATTGGCTTCTCACATTAGTTATTTTGACAGGCACTTCAATCAATGCACTGCTGTTGTTGTTTTTTCACATGTTGTTAATTGGAAATATTTAAAGCTTTTATAGTTTTAGTCTATTAGTCTATTACCCTGAGAAAAGTTGGTTTTGAAATATGTCATGCAAATCACACAAATAGAAGGACTATAATAGTAGGGTCATATCAACATGAATGGGAAGAAAGAGCTGTCAGCCTGGCTTCATCATTAAATGAGGGAGTTGGGCAGCCAATAAATTTTAGTAAATAAATAATTGTACAATAATGGATTAGGAAAATTAATGTTATTTAAAATTAATGTCCACTTTCAACAACCACAATGTTCCTAGATACTTCAGGAAAGTTCACAAAAACTCTCAGGTATGGCAAGAAGCATCATTTGAGACATTATATGGGTATTCTGCATTATCAGCATGTTTTGGATTGGCAAAACTACTTTAAGTCAAAAGATGACATCACTTCTATCTTAAGTGGATAACAGCGATTAATTTTGCTCTGAAATTAATGGAAGTTCCCTCATGCCCTGACAATGTCAAAGAAGTCCTAAGCTCTGCCTAGCAACTACAACTACAGTACAATCATTCCTTTCAACCACACTTTACCTCCTTCATCCTAAGATGTTATCTTTACTTCATTCTCAGACTACTTACAATATCATTAGCTAGGCTGGTATAAAAGAAGTATTTCCCCCACTTACTTCAACACCATTAAAATATAGTCTTTGACACCAAGTTTCCCCTAGGCTTCCAACAAGAATATAGTATCATTTGCAAAAGATAACACCCCTTTTTCTATATTTGTCAGTTTCAATTACTTCCCCACATTTTGCTAGGCTTAAGAAAGGTGGGCCAGCAGCTGGTCAACTTCAGTTCAACTGAACATACACAATTTCTGTCAGAGACCTTAAACTTGCAGCCAAGGGGACATGTGGTCCTGCAACTCATTCTATAGATGTTGAACCTGAAAAAGAAAATATTACCAAGCAACTCAATTATCTCACAATAACTATTTCAGCAACTAGAATGAATTTATTTTATTTATTTATTCATTTTATTTGTCGAGCATATATGATTATAAGCAAAGTATAAACAGTAAAACATGATTGAATATATATGTAATAGTACAAGCATGAATAAGAGTAAAAGAGGTATTAATATATGGGTACATCAGGACAGGAACGGTAGGCACGATTGTGCGCTTATGCACGCCCCTTTATTGCTGAATTGCTGAAGATTTATTATTTATTTATTTATTTTATTTTGCTGTTCTTATATGCTGCCCTACTCCCTGGGGACATAGTGAGTATGAGTATTTTTGTAAGAAATATCTTGCATGAGGAAAATATTCAAAACACCAGTAAAGACTTGTCTCTATACAAATGTAAATACTGACTAATTTAATTTAATTTAATTTAATTAAAAGTTCTTATAAGACGCCCAATCCCGTAGGACTCAGGGCGGCATACAACAAGAATAAGAACAATGTATAAAATACAAAATTTAAAAACATGTCATAATTTTAAAAAGAACATTCATTCCTGGGGGAGTCCAATCTTCACCCCGCCTGCCGGAAGAGCCATGTTTTTACGGCTTTGCGGAAGGCCAGTAGAGTGGGGATAGTCCGGATCTCTGGTGGGAGTTGGTTCCAGAGGGATGGGGCTCCCACAGAGAAGGCTCTCCCCCGTGGGCCCACCAACCGACATTGTTTGGCTGATGGGACCCGGAGGAGGCCCACTCTGTGGGACCTAACTGGTCGTAGGGAGGTATGTGGTAGGATGCGGTCCTGAAGGTAACCTGGCCCTGTGCCATGTAGGGCTTTAAAGGTCAAAACCAACACCTTAAATTGCGACCAGAGACTAATAGGCAACCAATGCAGCTGGCGGAGGATAGGTGTTACGTGGGTGTATCTTGGCACACCCACCACAGCTCGCGCAGCTGCATTCTGTACCAATTGCAGTCTCCGGATGCTCTTTGAGGGTAGCCCCATGTAGAGCGTGTTACAGTAGTCGAGCCGTGAGGTGACAAGGGCATGAGTGACTGTGAGCAAAGCCTCCCTCTCCAGGTAGGGCCGCAATTGGTGCACAAGACGGATCTGTGCAAAGGTCCCCCTAGCCACAGCTGAAAGATGTTGCTCCAATTTTAGCTGTGGATCTAGGAGAACACCCAAATTGCGAACCCGTTCTGACTATAGATAGATATAGATATACTGTAAACTTCCCGCTTAAATCCTCCAATAAAATCTCCCTCAGCTATTTGATCAGTTTTCTAGAAACATAATTATATGACTTCTTCAATAAAAGGAGGTAAAGAATATGGCAGAAGAAAGGCATGTTCCTGTTTCTAAATAGGAGAGAGGGGAGAGGGGGAAGAGGGAGAGGGGGGGAGCCATCTAAATGGAAAGATGGAATACATGGCAGATATTCAAATTAGGTGCTTTTATAGGGCTAGGTAAAGAAACCCAAAACCATTAGAGAATTTGAGAAGTGTAATTTAAAATATTTCTGGTCTCCTTCCATGTTGCATCATGACTTTAACAAAATGCAGATTCATGGTTTGCCAACCAGTCAGGAGACTGCTTTTGTTTTGTTTTGTTTTGTGCTTTTTTGTTTAACTGCCATCTTCTCTCATTAATAATTCTTTAAAACTAGAATCTTGAACTTTATACTTGTGGTCTCAACTTAGCCTAATACATATATTACTGTCATATGGACATGGATTTATATTTTCCATCCGATCCCAGCTAACAAAACTACATTTGTTCTTTTTTAAAAAAAATGGTCTTTCCATATATTCTTCAGCAATGTGGCATGTTGCTAAGATAAGTTGAGGCCAATGGGAAGAATGAGATTGCTGTAAATTCAGTTAATTGGATGGCTACTGCCATTTAAGAATTTTCTTTTATGAGCAGATGAGACCAGTTAGTGAACAGAAAAGAGAAAAGGGATGGATTTGGTTTATTTTTATTTCATTTTCAATTACTGTCTTTGCCATGAATGACTTGATGCTATGTCATCTTTTATTCTTGTTAACAGACTTTGCAACAAGAAGAGGAAATTGGACTGCTAATGCCTAATAGGTGGCATTGCTTGTCTGCTTAGCACTCTATTGTACTACTTGACCTCTGTAATATTATGTATTCTGACTGGTCACCCATTTCACCTCTTTCCCATAAGTTAATAAGGCTGTAAAAAGGAAAGAATCTGAAATGGCCAGCCAGTCAAATTACAGAATATTGAAAAGGTCAAAATAGTAGAGCCTGCAGAGGGAAAAATTACAGCAATATATGAGGCATTTAAATTCTTGTGACAATGATTATAAGAAGAATGGAAAAGGATACCCATTTATGTTATTTCAGTCTAGCGAATCCCACAGGATGATGGCCCCAGAACAGAAATAATTTAGCCTACCAGTCTGAAAGAATTTTATACGTATGGTACATGGGTACTGAAGAAAAAAATAAAAATAACAAGCTGTTTGGAGCTTTTCCCCCAAATCATTTTCTTATACTTTCATCCTTAGTCACTGATAGCATATAGCAAGCACCATGACAGCTTACTTTACAAGGGAAATTGGATATACTGATGGATATTTTTACAGCCAATGTGGCATATGGGTACAAAAACAAATTGGAAATCACAAAGAGCCATTTCAAGATAAGGCATGGAATTCTCCAGTACATGCTCCATATTACCAATAGCAATAATCAGATAGGCATTTATGAACTGTGATTCTCCAAATGTTCCTCAGGAGCTCCTTTTCAATGTTTATGGCTCCATTTCAATGTTTATGGCTAAAAAAGAAAAGTTTTAACTTGAAGGGAGTCTATTTTTGAACCCAGGATTCAAAACTAGAATAGGTTGTAGAGATCAAGGCACCAGTAACATGTTGTCTGTGCTTCCTCAACTAATTTAGGATTAGTTATTTCTTAAAATTCCAATTACATTCATTGTCTTTAAGAATCTACTTCTATATTTACACCTGGAAATGAAAGCGCTCTTTTCATTTGATGAAATCATCTACCTAGTATTTGATTATTATGCAATGTAAGATGATTTCTTATTAAAACAAAACTGTCTACAGTCCAAAGCAAGATTTTAATTCATGAGAAAGAACAAATTTATCTGTTAACCAATGTTTATATTTAAAGCTATTAAAGCTATTCAGTCATTTTTGTGCTACCGGTATTTTTAATCTTTAAATAGAGCAGTTGTTCATGTGCCATCTTTCTGTGTAAAATATTTTAATCTCCTAATTTATTGCATTTAACCTCTATTGATCCTTTTTCACCCAAGTCCCATCTGCCAATTACTGTCGATGCAAGTTCATGTTTTTCTAAAAAGGCAGCTAAAATTGTGCTTTGAATTATATTTTTAAAAAACTACAGATTAGTATTATTTCTTTTAAAAAGAAACCCTGGTACAAGTATTTCATAGCTATCTATGACTTGTGTGCTTCCCTCCTTTACTCACACAGCAGGGGATATGATAGCCTGCAGACTTTTCAGGACTATAATATATCTCCTTTGTGAATCTCTTTGTGTAGAACAAGCCCCTAAATATACTTGAGTCAAGAGGTCATTTATTTTTCACCTCCCTCTTCTCAGCAGGAACTGTGAGTCTATGAGATAAAAGTATTTTTTTTAAAGGAAGAAAGAAGGAATTGCTTGATACACAGGTTATAAGCAGTCGAAGGAATGGAAAATCTGCCTTCATCTTCTTGCTTGATTGCTCTCAGTGGCATTTACTTGTCAGTGCTACTTCCACAACCTGATCTTAGTGAGCACAATGGGAGGTTGGCCTAAGCTGCCAAAGGGAGTAGCCAGCCCAAAGGGTTTCTTGGACTTCATTTTGAAAGAATAACTTCAGTCAGATGGGCTGAACTTTTTCCGAAAGGTTTTCAGAAGGGTTAAAATGATTCTGTAATTAAGAAAAAGTGACAAAGATCAAGGAGAATCAACACTGTGCACTAACTTTTTCATGCTTAACATTTGTAACTGGCTCACCTTTTGGCACAGAGACTATGGACAGCTCTCCTTTTTAAAATAAATAAATAAATAAATCCTCATCATGCTCCTATGCCTCTTTCTAATCTAGCGAAGAAAAGGACCAGGGGAGACATGATAGCAGTGTTCCAATATTTGAGGGGCTGCCACAGAGAGGAGGGGGTCAGGCTGTTTTCCAAGGCACCAGAAGGCCAGACAAGGAATAATGGATGAAAACTGATCAAGGAGAGATTCAACCTGGAAATAAGGAGAAACTTTCTGACGGTGAGAGCGATCAACCAGTGGAACAGCTTGCCTGCGGAGGTTGTGAGAGCTCCAACACTTGAGACTTTCAAAGGGAGATTGGACTGCCATTTGTCCGAAATGGTGTAGGGACTCCTGCTTGAGTGGGGGGTTGGACTAGATAACCTACAAGGTCCCTTCCAACTCTAATAATCTGTAATCTGTAATTTGTTCAGAACATTTTTAGCTAAAGTGGTAAGCCATTTCTTCCTTTTTAATGTTCAGAACTCCTTTGTAAAGAGGAAGCTTGGCAGATATCAAACACCATCCTCCTTCATTCAAGAGATTACCACTGCGAACAAGCTGTAAGAATGAAAATCTTTTATTCTATAGAATGGAAGTGCTTGCATGAGTAAAATTAGCAACATAAATATTATTGTCACCTCCCTATTAGTCAGGTCCCTGAAGATGTCATTGGCTAACTGGCAAGTTCAAAGTGTCTTTGTTGAATGGAGTTGATAAATTATTTATTCTGTTGATTAAAACGTATGACCAGGAAGGAAAGGATAAAACAAACTCTACATTGTCTTGGTGTAAAACATTATGGAGGAAGGTAACAAGAACACTTGAAATTTACCAGTATCTTAAATTATTGCCGTTATAGGCAAGAGCATGATCCTGATGCCAAAGTGTAGAATTTAGGATTCAGGTAGAAGAGGAAACATTTGAAAAAAATGGAAAAATGAATGCACCACTCACTTATATGAAATGCTTATCAGTATCACACTTTCTTTCAGGCTGAACCAATGTGGCTGCATTTTCCAGCCCACTGAAAGTCAGGTTTATGCAGTGAAAAGTGGCAAAATGGCATACTGTGTCACTTCCAGCATGAGTAATTTGAGAACTTGAATTTTTAAAGGGGGAAAGAAATTTCCCTAATACTTTAGTTGCCAGGATTGTAAGCTGCTTGGATGAGAAACCTTTGTTCTGCCTATAATTCTTGCTAGGAGATCTGCCACCATCTCCTTTGTTTAAATTTGACTTAGTGAGCAATTTGAACTTCTGCATCACCAAACTCATTATAAATATGCAAGTTCATTGGAGGAGGGGGGGCAGCTGAATAAAACGGTTATGTAATTACATACTTCTCATAATTATTGAGTAATTATATACTTCTCATAATTGCCAAGTAATCATGCTGCTATAACTAGAACTTAATGTTACAACTAATTATATAATTACTGTGTATTAATGTTGTTATCGAGGCAACAGAACAAAGTGTTGCTTAGCTTGAAGCTTTTTTTTTGCCTCAGTAGCATTTTGAAATATAAAAACTAATATTTGTTATGTAGCTGGAAATGGGTTTTATAGATGGAACATGTAAAGGAAAATAAAAACTTATTTTAAGGAAAGAAATGGATGAAACTGTTGTGCCTATGATTACTTGCACGATATCAGCACGTGCATCTAAAGTAATAGTTTTAGATGTCTTAGCACATTTTCATATTTTGCTTCACATCCATGTGCAAAGAGTCATGTATGTATATCATGCAGAGAGATATCCCAAAGTGACATGGAAAATGCATTCACTGCACTTCAACAAAAGTTGGGCATAGGTACTTAATAGTAGATTAAGCAATGATTTGAGATACTATCCACTAATAGTAGATAGTTGGAAAAATACAGTGATTTTATTAAATTATTTTATTTATTTATAAGATTTATTGACCGTCCATCATACATTTATTGAGCGTTCATCATACCACAGGATATGTTTGGGAGGCTTACAATCAAAAATTAATTAATTAATTAATGGGATATTGAGGAGCTAGAGATAAAACCCACCCTATCTAGCAGTCTCTAGCAGGAGACACTCCTCCCTATCTCTAGAATGTTGGTTCTACTGTAAAAAAAAAAAGTAGCTGCACAAGTTTCGCAGATAGAAATAGAAAAATTATAAAATACAAAACAGGAAAAAAATACATTAAAACTATGAAAACAGCACTCCACCTCCATCCCCACCCTAAACAGAGAAGCTTTTTGTCTTTTCAGTTGATTTGTCTGTAAATCAACCAGAATTTGTTTTCTTCTTTCTCTGAGTCTCTTTCAGGATCTGGGTATTAATCCTTTGAGCATTCTCTGGTAGCAGTCTCCCCCCAATTCTTTGATTTCCCTATTTTTAAATCCTCTTGCCCATTTGTCTTCCCTTAAATGTCTCAGGATATGAGCCCTGAAAGCCAACAGAAACAGAGGGTTCAGAGTTTTTACCATATCATGTATGGAACCTAGGTTGAATTCTTCAACACTTTAACATGGAATTAAAAAAAAGTTTTTACATGTACATGAGAAATGAAGGAGGTTCAAGAAAAGCAATGAAGGAGGTTCGAGAAAAGCAATTGTACAACTATCTTTGTTCTTCTAATAACTAAGATGAACTTGTTAAGCAAGGATAGTAATCATGACAAGGATAACAATAATTTAATTTGTTGGGATGAAAGAAAAAATTGGGATAACCCATTTCCTGACTTATTTTGATTTGATAGTGAAGTAGGTATTTGAATGCCTTAGCAATTCTGGAAGACATTCCCTTTAATTTAATCAGTAGTGGAAGAACATAAATAATTAGACTCTGACCCATCTAATATTTATTTCTTGCAGTTTCTAAGCCAATGTATTATTCCTGATCAAGGTGTCAGGCTAATGTTACTTGTGCCTGAGTATTTGTTCAAAAAAAGAAGAGGGTTACACTGCTGATCTATTACAACCCTCCAGCACCTTTTATTTCCAAAATGCCAAATGGGATGTATTGTTTACTTAAAAATTAAAGAAATGTGGGTGATTTCCATTAACTGCTTGGGGAAAAAAATTCCAAAAGTAAATAGCATAAGTAGAAAGAGAAAGGGGTAGTTCAGTAGGAAGTGAGGAGGGTGAAGGAGACTAACTGGTGATCCCTCTCTTCCATGGCAGCTATTTTGTGAAAGCATCCACACCACATTCTCAAAATTACAGGTGCAAAGTTGGGGAATCCTGGTCTCATTCCACCTTAAGCTTGTCAACAATATGATATTGAATTGTGGTGACTAAAACACCAAACAATAATCATGTAATTTTTCAACCAACAATGTGCTGGCTTTACTGGAATAAACCTATTATCGTCAGAAATGTTCAAGTTGTAACAGTTGAAGATCTCACAGTTTCCTTCTTTCTCTTTCAGCTAATGGCAATTACAGTATTTTAAATTGCACACAAATTTTACATACCGGCAAAGAAGCAAATGTCTGGGTGTCCATTGGAGGACTAATTCCATTTTCAAACTACACAGTGGAAGTGAATGCTTCTAATAGCCAAGGTTATGTGATCAGTGATCCTGTAGAAATTGCCCTGCCTGCTGGTGGTAAGTACAATAAAACTCTTTGTATATGCCAGAACTCCCAGAATTCTCCAGCCAGCTCCAGCCAGAATTCTGGGAGTTGAAGTCCACAAGTCTTAAAGTTGCCAAGTTTGAAGACTTGTGGAATATGCTCTCTCTTAATGACCATTTACAACTGCTATTCAAAAATACATGGAGTAGAGCTGTGCTATCACTTGCCTCTAGAAGACACTAAATAGGCTGGAGGTAGAACAAAGAGAAACATAACTATACTTTCATCAACAGTTATGTTGATGCTTATAATAAATTTTCACAGCTAATTCTAGGAGATTAGTATAGATTAATATGTCATGAAAACCTGCTTCTTATTTCCAATATAAGGCAGTATTCTCTAAAATAGTCATGGATGCTATTTTATTGTACAGTAATTCAGAACATGTAGCAAAGAGAATCAACTTCAAATGTGATTCCATGCATGACTTTATTAGATGAATCCGCATTCATTCTTTTATCCTTAAATATACTATATTAGAGCTGCTATCCTTGAGACAGTAGTACTATTTTAATATAGAGGATTGTGATAGATATATGTGAAATGTTTTGTACACAAAATTTTAAAAAAGCATTGTGCAATCACTAGGTTCAGTTCGTACTGCTTTCAATGGTTTATTTGAATAAAAAAAGCAATTTGATATTTCTATCAGTGTACCGTGGTGGAGAAGAATATATTTTAATTTAGTGAGCCACAAAATAGTGGGTGCCAAAGGAAAAGGTAGAGTATCCAAGGTAATGTAATCATATGGTTATGCCAGTTTATTCTGGTAATTATCATATAATGTAGTTTCTTTCATCATTTGTTGTTGATTACAGTTGGGAAATGTATTGCTTTGAAATGATCTTTTTTATGACCTTGTGGTACTTTAAAAGCAATACCTCATTGATTAAATAGGTTTTAGTTCATGCTTCCTTTTACTTAATGACCTGAAAGCATATTATCTTGATTTACACATAAAATCATGCTGAAAAGCATGTGGCATTCAGTAGACTATGTGTATTTAAGTAGAATTAAATTAGCATTGAAAGTTATTAAAGATCTTCCATCCCATTGTCCAGTGGACTGTGATTTGAACTGAAATGAATAATAAATGAACCAGCAAATATGAAAAAAGCCCTGATATATAAGACATTCTATGATATGTATTTACCTTGCCATTTTGTTTTATTATAATATTTTGAATGTATTAGCATCCAAGACCTATATGCACATTTTAAATTAAATAGTAAAGTATAGCTCTTTATTATAAATGTTTTAAGAGGAATTTGTTAGAATAGCTTGCTAAAATTAATTGAGCCCAAGTTTTGATTATTTTGTTTGCTTGTCTTAATTCTCCTGAAAGAGAAGTATTGCTTACCTTTCTATCTTTAGCTATTTCCCTCCCGATTCCCTAATACTATTAAGTTATAATTCTAGTAAAATTTGATAATTTTAACATTCACTAATGCTGGAGTTTCTCTACTAATTTGATATATCCTGTTCAGCCACCCTCCCATCTTTTTATATGGTCTTGTGTATTGCCAGCTGTAGCTAGAATCCTTATTTATAACTGCAATATAGAATACAAAAACTCAGTGAAGGTCCTTCAGTGTTTCTGTCGAATAGACTAGAAACACTTTTTCTTAAGATTTTTTACCTAATTTAACAACCTGCATGAGACATTTCACTTAAATCCTATCCAAAATTGTAACTTAAAAGTTCTACATTTGTAGCCTACATTCATCTAGAATCAAAGTGGGCAACTTGCAGTAATCGATTGAGACCTCTTATTTCAAGCCATCACAACCCCACCATCCTAGGCATACAAATTATTTGTAACAAAATATGGCAAAGAAGGAAGAAGGAAGAAGGAGGAAGGGAGGGAGGGAGGGAGGAGGAGGATAGGAGGAGGAGGATGAAGAAGAAGAAGAAGAAGAAGAAGAAGAAGAAGAAGAAGAAGAAGAAGAAGAAGAAGAAGAAGAAGAAGAAGAAGAAGAAGAAGAAGAGGAGGAGGAGGAGGAGGAGGAGGAGGAGGAGGAGGAGGAGGAGGAGGAGGAGGGGAAGGGGAAGGGGAAAGGAAAGGAGAAGGAGAAGGAGAAGGAGAAGGAGAAGGAGAAGGAGGAGAAGGAGTTGCTTAAAGCAACCTTTGGAAACAATTTCTATTTTTTGGAGAGGATTGGGAAAAGAAGAATAAAATAAAATGGCTGGGATTATATCATGCCTTTTATGATTAAAGGGCAGAACTATTGTTCATGTTTTAAAAATGCACCTTGAAACACTCCACCTGATAAAATGGTTAAATATGTTTAATATTTGTATTTATAGTTAAAATTTATTTAGAAATGCAGCATGTCTATATATATTCAATTCTGTATTTTAGAAGGTACATCAACAGTACTCTGTAGTTATTTTATTACTTTTTAGTCTTATTATAATCCTTTTATTCTTTTTTTTAATTCTATTTAAAACAAAGGTTATTTTCCAAAGAGATATTAAGAACGAACAGATAATTACTCCCATTATACAATTAATGTTAATATACCATTACAGTTAGTGCTTGGCTTACATCCATTTGTTCAATGACTATTCAGAGTTGCAACAACACTAAATGAATATGCTTCCAATTGGTCTTGGACTTCTGACCATCATACAGTCTCTTCAGTTTTATGATCATGATCCAGGAGCTTGGTGCCTGGCTTGAGATTACAAAGTTATAACAAGCCACAGTCATGTGATTGTGATTTATGACATTTCCTGCAGACTTCCCACAAACAAAATCAATGAAGCACACGATCCTTGCTTAACGATGGTAACTGGGACTGCCAGAATTGCTATTGTTAAGCAGAATAGATACGTGACATTGCACTTTATGATCACATTGTTTAATGATGAAAGTTGTAGTCCCAATTGCCATCATTAACATTAAGACTGCCTGTAACAAAAGATACCATTGGAAGCATTTTTTTAAATGACATAAAAAAGAAGTATCTCTTCTTTTTACCATTTTTATCAGTGACTTGGATGAATAGAACAACAGAATTGCTGTAGAGTTTTGCAGACTAATGACAATTGTGTAAGATAGACAATTCTGTAGATACAACTCAGAATAATTCTGAGAGGCTAAAGAAATGGGATGAAAATGACAAATGAAATTTAACAGAGATAGATATAAAATTGCTAAGAGGATAAGGATTGCTATCTTAACAGGAACTAGTGGATTAATACGAGGGTGAGTCAAAACGTAATGCCATTTTCTTTAGGACAGGTATAATTACCAACACAGGAACATGTAGCATACATCAAAATGAAGCTGGTCCTCTGTGGATCACATCCCTACTTCTCAACATAGTCACCGTTTCTCTCAATAGCAATGTTCCACCTTCGAATGAGAGCATGTATCCCTGCCTCGTAAAATTCTGTTGACTGTTCTTTGAGCCACTTCTTCACTGCAGTTTTCACTTCCTCATCACTGGAATAATGTTTGCCTCATATCACCAGATTTAGCGCCTTCAGACTATCATCTCTTCGGCCCCATGAAAGAGTGTTTGAGAGGCAAACATTATTCCAGTGACGAGGAAGTGAAAACTGTGGATATAGGATTCAGTTTAAGTAATGGTTGACATCGACCATCCCTAAATTTGCTTTAATCTAACTGGCTATTTTAGCTATTTTATCAGTGAAAACTGCATGAACTAGCAACTGATCAGAAAAGTCAGAGTGTTCATGTAGGTAAAAGAAAGAATCACCAGTTAAACACAGCACTGCATTAATAAGTTGAAACCAAGAAAGGGAATGATCCTATAGTTGATAGGTAAAAGAAACCTGAGAAGTTTTGCATGATGTTCAAGTTCAGAACAAAGGCATTTATGAAGTATATAAATTTTAAATACACTGCATTTTGCCTCAAGACTTTTTTTTTTTCAAATGAACTGAAATCTTGTCTGGAACTGTCTTTGTTACATCAAAGAACCGTATAGAAAGCTAAAAGAAACCGAAGAAGCATAAAAGGGCATAGTTTAAAATGATTAGTGACAATTTTTATACAGCAGAGAAAGGGGTTTTTTTTTCTGTCTCTTTCCACCTCCCCCAATGAATAAATTCATCCCATTAATCTTGTCCTAAAATGTTTCGGTAGGAATTGTTAAAACATGTGAAAGCAACATATTAATCGATGCTTGGCTGCAGCATTCCTAGCATTCAAATGCATTTAAAATAAACTCACATATGTAACAATTAGCATTTCAAAAACAGCAATTTACACTAACTTGTAAATCAAAGGTCTTCAAACTTGTCAACTTTAAGACTTGTGGACTTCAATTCCCAGAATTCTCGAGCCAGCATAGCTGGCTGGAGAATTCTGGGAGTTGTAGTCCACAAGTCTTAAAGTTGACAAGTTTGGGGACCCCTTCTGTAAATAATAACATTTGAAATGTCAGTGCTGGCTGGAAAATTCTGGGAGTTGAAGTCCACAAGTCTTAAGGTTGATAAGTTTGGGGACCCCTGCTGTAAATAATAACATTTGAAATGTCAGTGCTCTATAGAAAGCTGTTTAACTGCTGCTCTTCTGAGACAAGGCTCAGTGCTTAAGATGCTGAATCTTAGATCGTTAAAGGTCTACAGCTTAGCCGTTTGAGACCCGGCTGCCGCAAGACAGAGTGAGTTACTGTTACTTGTCCCAGCTCCTGCCAACCTAGCAGTTTGAAAGCATGCGAATGCAAGTAAATGAATAGTACCCCCTATAAGCATGCAGGAAGGTAACAGTGTACAATAGTACCCCCTATAAGCATGCAGGAAGGTAACGCTGGTGCAGCGTGATGTTGCGCTGGCCACCTGACTACATTTCTGGACAATGCTGGCTCTATTCCTCTATTTAAGGAATAGAGATGAGCACAGCTAGAGGGGTAAAATCCCTGGGGAAACCTTTACCTTTTTCTTAATTCTGAGACAAAGACAATAGAGGATGTAAAGAGATCCCCTTATAAATATTGTATGTGTAATGTGATTCCGAAACCGCAAAAATAGCATCTTGAGACATCTGTTTTCAAAAAGTACCAAGCTACTCATAGAAGTCCTATTCTCAACCAGCTTTGGCTTGCAAATGGAAGACTAGGGGCCAATCACAGAAAGAAAACCTTCTGGGATGCCCAGCAAGATATCATCTTCCTAAAACACAGTTCAGACACATCCTGATTCAGTTTTACATGAAATGTCTTTCTGATATTGCCTTTGGGATATCCCCAGACTACAGTCAATGCCACTTCAAATAAACATTTTAAACTGGTATTTCCCCCCATTCTTCCAATACAGTTTTCACTGTGGTTAAGATCTGACAGGCCTTGTCGATGATGCTGATGCTGACATGACCTGATGAGATCGTTTCAACTCCTATTGGACACTACCAACTGTTTAGCAGTATGGGATTAGATTATCTGAAATAAAGAAGCAGCAGTCATTTTTCCATTCCCCCGCCTCTATATATTTAGTGGAAGAGTTAGGGGAGAGTTCCTTTACTACATTTTTAATACAATTTCTATGGAAGTCACAGTAGCTGTCATATAACTTTTTATTGCATTAGATAATAATTCTCTTTGTAGTTTTCTCTTATATTTTTATTGTTTTTATGACTGATAAACCATTCAGGTAATAATTGGTTCCATTAATTCTGATAAAAACAAAAACAAAACTCCCAGTGCTGATAATCATTATATTGACTGATATAAGATAAGTAATAATTTTACTTATTTGTTTTTCCAACTTTATTTAATATGGCCAGAAGTTACCAACTTTTCAGACTTGTAAACTTTCTGATGTTTATGCAAATGTGCATGAGATTTCCTGGTTAAATGTTGATATCAACCTTGTGAAGGGGAAACCCTAACTTACACTTAAAGTTTTGGTAGATCGATAAACATTAGATTGCTAATATTTTGGTTATATATACCGTATTTTTCTGAGTATAAGACGCACCTTTTTCCTCCCTAAAAGTGGCTGAAAATTGGGTGCATCTTATACTTCGAATGTGGCTTTTTTTCCAGCCCTAACTAGGTGCTAACAGATCTTCCCAGCTCTTACCTTGCAGGCTTTTTCATTGTTACTCTCTCCAAAGAATGTTTTTCCAGCCCTAAGTCTTTGCAGGGTTTTTTTTTCATTGCTCTACTTGCTCCAAAGAAGGTTTTTTCCAGCCCTAACCAGGTGTTAACGATCTTCCCAGCTCTTACCGGCTTGCAGGCTCTTTCATTGTTACTCTCTCAGAAGAATGTTTTTCCAGCCCTAAGTCTTTGCAGGTTTTTTTTTTCATTGCTCTACTTGCTCCAAAGAAGTCTTTTTCTAGCCCTAATCAGGTGCTAATGATCTTCCCAGCTCTTACTGGCTTGCAGGCTCTTTCATTGTTACTCTCTCAGAAGAAGGTTTTTTTAAGTCCTAACCAGGAGATAAAATAATGTGCTGAAGCTGACCAGACTAAGGATGCTAGCCAGATGAATACCTGGTAGGCAGATTGTTTTGCTCTATTTTCCTCCCCAAAAACTAAGGTGCGTCTTATACTCCAGTGCGTCTTATACTCCGAAAAATACGGTATATATTAAAAAAAGGAAATTAGTATTATGCCAATGAATTTGAGAACAACACAGTGGCCAATTGATTGAAAGAATTAAATCTACCATGGTATTCCCTGTGACACTCTGTTCTCACTTAAGGCACAAGTGACCAGGCCAAAATTATCCTACTTCATACACATTATGGGAAGAGCAGCTCTCTGGAAAAAGCTCTAATGCTGGGAAAGGAAAGAGAAGAACAGGATGACTAGCAGCAGAGTGGATAAGCTCAGTCAGAATTGGTGTGCCATTGGGAGACTTGAAATAATAGGTTAGGGATAAATTGTCAGTGATAGAAAATCAATCTATCTCATTGTTAGGAGTCGAAAATGACTTGGTTTCAAACAATCAGTCAATTGGTAGACATGGCAACAGCCTTTGATATGATTCAGTGAAAATTTCTGGAGCAAATAAATAATATTTTCCCATAATTTTAGTATTCTAATGTTTTAGCCAGGATTATTAAAAATTACCTAAGCATGCTTTTTATTTCTTTAGTTTGATGATAAAATCATTGGCTCATCATATAAGCCACATGAAAATGGTTGAGATGAATGAAAAATGTTTTTAAATGCTGAGGATACAATATATCTTATTAATAATGTGCTTTTTCAAAAAGTATTAACCAATAGCTTGATTAATTTTCAAAATTCTCCAATTAACAAGAGTTAATCTCATCTACCTTCTATAAATTCAGTTGACTGTTGATGTTTGAGTACTGTTAAATATCTTGGAATAATTTTCTCTCAAAAAATTCTTTGTAGATGCAACTAATTTTAACTGTTTACTGCTGTGCTTAAAAACAGAGCTTTTCTTAATATGTATTGTACATTTTTTGTCTTTCCTTCCCTCCTTTTTTCTATTTCTTATCACTCTTTTCTTTCTGCATATTAAAGTAATAATGTTTTAATAAATATGTCAAATGCTACATCCTCAATAGACAATACCTGCTATGTCTAGAAAGATACAACCTCCCACTTGTCATGCTGTAACCTTAGTGGGGAGGTTCCCTCCCAGCCTTAGGTGATTGCAAGGGGCAGGGGTGGCAATGATACAGTGATGCTATTAGAGAAGGCATAGCAATATTTCCAACCATTTTCTGATTATGCTATTTGTGGTAGTAACACAGATCTGGATTAAACAACTAAAAACATGTAACAATCTATTGGCACAAATCTAGATGGCTCATTATTTAAAACTGGCAGCATAAAAAACAGGGCTTGCCACTGATTAGATAGTCTGTATAGCAATAGCAATAGCAATAGCACTTAGACTTATATACCGCTTCATAGTGCTTTACAGCCCTCTCTAAGCGATTTACAGAGTTCAGCATATTGCCCCCAACAATCTGGGTCCTCATTTTACCCACCTCGGAAGGATGGAAGGCTGAGTCAACCTTGAGCCGGTGAGATTTGAACAGCTGAACTGCTGAACTAGCAGTAGCCTGCAGTGCTGCATTTAACCACTGCACTATCTCGGCTCTCAAGTATTCACACTTGCCAAACTCAAGTGGCTTCTATAGTTTATCAGTACTTTTCACTGCTTTCTGACTTGAAAATGTAGGCACATGATTGGTGAAAAAATATTAGCTTAAAGCAGGGGTCTTCAAACTTGGCCACTTTAAGACTTGTGCAAATCCCAGAATTCCTCAGCCAGAATTCCTTGGTTGAGGAATTCTGGAATTCAAAGCCCACAAGGCTTAAAGTGGCCAAGTTTGGAAACCACTGGATTAAATTAAAACTGGTTGACCATACCCAGCAAAAGGGGTCCGCGTTTAGAAACACAATTTCTCACAGCTTATGTGGAAGCAGTTATATGTTTGCATGCTGTTTTATGCATTTCAGAGTTATTGGAATGGGAGGGGGCTATCATTTTGTGCTTTTGAGAAAGCTGGAAGATGTACACACGTATCATTGCTGAGCAAGAGATGCTCCTGACTGTCCAGATTATATTGTACTAACTCCTTAGAGGAAATATCTGAGAAAGGATAATGCATAGAAACGTAGTAGCACACATGCAAAATCAGGGCCACTATTCTTCATCAGCAACTGGAGGCCTGTCATTTTCCACATCCAAAGAACAGGCAGCTAATATTTTGCACGTGCATGGGACATGGTTTCTGCTATTGAGCCATGGTGGTGCAGTGGTTAGAATGCAGTATTGCCAGGAGTTTGATCCTGACAAATTCAGAATTGATTCAGCCTTCCAGCATTCTGAGGTTGGTAAAATGAAGACTCAAAGGTTGGAGGCAATATTTGGACACTCTAAACTGCTCAAAGTGTGCTATAAAGCACTATGAAGTAGTGGTATTTAAGTCTAAGTGCTATTTCTATTTCTATTTTTTCTTTATTTTACAAACAGTTCTCCATATGCTTCATCCGCTATGCATCTCCAGTCATTGTTAAGGGCATTTAAGAAGCATTGAAAATTAAGCATTAAAATTCCTCATTAATATCAATTTTGAATGGTAAAATAGTTTCCCTTTGTGGGTGGGTGGGTGAATGGAAGGAGAGATGATAGAGATAGATAGATAGATAGATAGATAGATAGATAGATAGATAGATAGATAGATAGATAGATAGATAGATAGATAGATAGATAGATAGATAGATAGATAGATAGATAGATATTCTGATGAAGGGAAAGAAAGAGGTAACCACAATGATGTGATTTTATTTTATTTTTAAGAGAAGCTTTTTAATTATTTGTATTATTAATTATTTTTATTTTCTTTCTTTCTTTTCTTTCTTTCTTTTATGCAAATTCACCATTGTGACTTAGTGTAAAATGCCAATTAAAGCATTATGCATTGTCAAATGTTTAAAATGTACAGCAGGAACTCTCAAAATGCAAAGATTCACCTACAACATTGATTAATACTCCTGTAAGAAGCCAATGTAAAAAGTAATTAAAGAAATTATTCTCAACTTGCTCTAGGGCACCATTCACTTTAGTCTGCATTGGATATCCATTTAATAAATTCATGCATTACAAATAATATTGAGCAATGCTTTTGTATTGACCCCATTAATCCTTGATACTTTTTTGGGGAAATTGATGAGCCCATATAATATGGTGGTGGAGGTTCAAGTCACCAATTGACCACAGAACTCAGTGATTTTAAGACAGTACCTTCCACTCCAATCTCTTTTACAGGGTACTTTTTGTGTGAAAAAAGTAGAGGAGAGTATCTTGAATTTTCAAAAAATATAGTTTATAAATACTTGGGTCACAGACTGTGGAAACCTCTCTCCACGCAGCCCCCCCCCCTCAATGTAAAGTGGGGCAAGTTCCTCTCTCTTCTTCCGGAAGTCTAACACCGTCTCCTTTGTCTTGCTGATGTTCAGGTGAAGGTTGTTTTCTAAGCACCATGTGGATAGGTTTTGAACCTCCCCCCTGTACTCTGTTTCATCTCCACCTGTAATAAGACCCAGTACGGTGGTATCATCTGTGAACTTAATGATCACAGTGGATGGGTCAGACGGTACACAATCATGTGTGCACAGTGAATACAGGTAGGGACTGAGCACACAGCCCTGTGGGGAGCCAGTGCTAAGCTTCAGGGAGGTGGATATGACAGACTCAACCCTCACTGCTTGCGGCCGGTCCCTCAGAAAGTCTTTGATCCAGTTGCAGATGGAAGAGGAAAAATCCAAGTCAGTCAGCTTTTCTATAAGGATGTTATCCAAAATTAGACCATACAACTACTAGTGCAAAGTCAATGAAATGGAGACTGATAGACTCCCCACATTATGTCTACTAGAGCAAATAAAATTACAATCACAAATATCCTGGATCACCAAACTAACAAATTTTGTAAGAAGCTGTGGCCTTTCTGCCTCTTGCGTAACAGGAGAACAACTCAAAAAAAGAGCTGCCCAAAGAATTAAGGATATAGAAGCACAAAATGATATAGCTATCCTTAGTAAGGTGGGTAACTTGAACTGGCTGAGTAAATACAAATGTACTTTTCAAGTAGACCAGCAGTGGGTTGCTCCCGGTTCAGCCCGGTTCGGCGAACCGGTAGCAGCGGTGGCAGGAGGCTCCACCCACCCACCCGGGATGCTTCTGCGCATACGCAGAAGCGCTGCGCACGAGTGCATGCGCGCGAACAAGCAAACCGGTAGCGACCAGATTTACAACCCACTACTGAAGTAGACAGCTATTTGAAGTTACAACTGCCAAAACATCTTAGAGAGATATTTATGCGCACAAGATTTGAACAGTTTGACACAATTAATTTAATTTAATTTAATTTAATGAATTTCTATGCCGCCCAACTCCCTGATGACTCTGGGCAGTTCACAACATGTAGATTCCATTACAGTAAAAATACAATATAAAATGCCATGTAAAATACAATAATTAAAAAAATGCAAAATACAAAAGTTAAAAAGAGTATCTCATCTGTACAATCAAGGGGGGAGACCCATATGGTCAGATATGGGAGATTTCATTCTATACCCTACAATGAGCATCTCTGCATTTGCAGAGCAGCAGAGGTATAAGATCTGGCTCACATCCCATTTGATTGTTGCTTGTATAAGGGGGTGAGAGACAGGTACCTTGGTCTATATACCAAACGAATGACCCATTGGGATCCTCATATCAAAACAACTTACCTTATGTGCGGCCACTTTGATCTGGCCCAAGGGCTAATCAATAAAGACTCTTTTTCTTATCTCATGCCTTTAATTTATTACTCCTTTTCTAATATTGCTTATACCAAAAAGGAATTCTGTGATGAGTAGTTATTTATATATGTATGATAATATTTCTTTGTATATGAATGTGGAGAATGCCCCTGGTGATTCTGAAGTATTAAATTATAATTGAGAAGTAACTCAAGGATCAAATATGCTCTTTGGGAGAGATTACTTTCTGGTAGGAAAAATATTATCTTTTTCACAGATTCATATATTTGTTTTGTATGTCTTGTAAATATCATTCCTCATAGTTTCTATGTTTAATTTAACACAAAACTCTGAGCAACTCAATTGCATGGGGGAGGGGCAAGCGTTGCTAGCGGTCTCCTAGAAGAAAATTGAAATGTACATGTATTTTCCCATACATCAGAGAAGTGCAAAAATCTAAACTGACATTTTACATCAAATGAATTATGAACTGTGTACTATGTACCTAAGGGAACAACAAGTAAATTAGATTTTTGTTAAGGAAGGGGGAGAGAGAAGCCAAAATAATAAAAATGAGTTTTATCTGAATTTGACATGCAATTCAGTAGTCTACACACATGAGATTATAGATTATTTCAAATAGCAGATACTTCAAACAGTTTGTGATCAAAGCAAGTATGGTAAGCTGTAGTACAGCTTGAACATTACACTTAGTAATTATTGCTTGATTATAGATTAGTAATTATTGCTTGATTATAGATTTTGTCTCATTTGAAGACATGGATGCTGGAATACCTATGGATTAATGCTAACAAGAATGGGAGAGGAACACAAAATTATACATTTGAAAGATAGGTGAAAAATGTTTTACATAGTTGAAAGTTCACTTAATTTGTGAAATCTAGAATGTGTATTTTGATGGACATTTCTTTAAAAATGCCATTTAATTGATGGGTTTCCAAGGTGTTCATCTGTTCCCACTGGGTGCAATAGGAAAGAGTCTTCTGCAGATGATTAAGTACTGAATAATCAACATATCAAGTATGGAACAAATCCTATCTGCTGGCTTTATTCTTTCTGGTTTGATATGCTTTTTAGATTTATTATTAGAGTTGGAAGGGACCTTGTAGGTCATCTAGTCCAACCCCCTGCTCAAGCAGGAGTCCCTACACCATTTGAGACAGATGGCAGTCCAGTCTCTCCTTGAAGGTCGCAAGTGTTGGGGCTCTCACAACCTCCGCTGGCAAGCTGTTCCACTGGTTGATCGCTCTCACCGTCAGAAAGTTTCTCCTCACTTCCAGGTTGAATCTCTCCTTGGTCAGCTTCCATCCGTTATTCCTTGTTTGGCTTTCTGGTGCCATAGAGAACAGCCTGGCCCCCTCCTCTCTGTGGCATCCCCTCAAGTATTGAAACACTGCTATCATGTCACCCCTGGTCCTTCTCTTCGCTAGACTGGCCAAGCTCAGTTCCTGCAACCGCTCTTCGTATGTTTTATTTTCCAGACCCTTTATCATCCTGGTTGCTCTCTTCTGCACTTTCTCTAGAGTTTCAATGTCTTTTTTGTAATGTGGTGACCAAAACTGGATGCAGTACTCTTCTTCTCTGTACCAATGTTACATATCCAGTTTTGTACCCTGCATGTTGATGTACATAACTAGGATGCACTTGGCTTCTGTGCATAAAACCTTGAAATATTACCAGTCAAGGAGTTGGGCAAATAAATCCATCACATTTGCTTTTTCCCCCGATGAATTGATTATTCCTATTCTGGGCCATTTGCACAAAACTTTAGAAAACAATGTGCTTTGTGAATGGCATGTTAACAAGGGCATGTAGAGAACACCTGAGCAAAGATAAATTCAACCATTATGTGGGAGGTGCTGTCTACTATAACGATTGCAAATTATAATTATGAGGTTTTATGTTTTCCACAAAAACAAAATGACCTATAAAGAGAATTGTTCAAACTCTTTCTGAAATTGATCTTTAAGGACTTTGACATAACCTTACTGATCTGGAACCAGCAGTTGGCCCACAGTTAAATATATCCTTGTTCAACTATCTTTTAATGTATTTTTTAAAACTGATTTGACTGCATTTCTCTAATTATTTTTTCTTTCAATAAATCTATATTTTTCAAAATAAATGAGATGATGTACCTGCACAAAACCAAAAATTGTTCAATAAAAACATCAAAAGTAAACTAACATTGAAATTCAGGACAATATTGAGGTAGATCAAAAGGCACTACAGCACAAGTTTAATCAAATGCCTTGGTGAACCACTGTTTTAAGATGGCAGGTGCAGAAATTAACAAACCAATCAATTGGCCCCAACACTTAATGCCACAATAAACTTCAGCAGTATGAAAAGATACAGTTGTATAATAATAATTCCATAAAATTATACTTGGATTATTTTTTCAATCCATAAATCTTTAAATGAAGGAGATTTTGATAAATTTTTGAAGAATTGTAAATATTGAGAGCTCTATTAAGAAATGTATTCATAAGTTTGGTTTGGCATATGAGGTCCTTTATAGATGCATTTTTGTTGTTTAATTCTTCTTTTGGAAGCTCATTATTCTGTGGCTTGTTGGCTAGGTATCTATTTAGACAGCATGACATCTAATTGGCTTTCCTGGACAGCCATAAATTTCGTTGAGTGTATCTCTGACATGTATTTATAATCATTAATCAGTCAACTAATTGCTTATTGGCATTTTTTAAAGTTCTGTGCACAGCTTACCACATCAGTTTCAGTAAGGATGATAAACATATAAATATGCTTGCAAATAGTACTTGTGTGATTTGCAAGCTCAGACAACAAGAGTGGTGATTAGGGATACTGACAGTTCTAGTCTTGGGAAAGAAAGCTAAAGAAATTGACTATCAATTCCACACACCAGCTACAAGAAGTGAGCACCTAACAAAACTGCCAGTCATCTTTTTCTATAGATATACTTCAATTACTTTACATGCTTAGCTACATCAGCAAAATTATTATTTGGAATATATTTACAAAATTACTTGCAAGTAGTTCTGCTTGTCATTAGTCACATAGTCATATTTGTTTCTGCTGGTAATCATTTCGGTGCTTATGCGCTGGTCACAGTACTGTCCTCTGGTGTACTACAGTCTGCTATACTAAAGACCGAAATAGGAAATACAATATGTCTCAGAAATGAGTACACCCCCTCACATTTTGTAAATATTTAAGCATATATTTTCATGTGACAACACTGAAGAAATGACACTTGGCTACAATGTAAACTAGTGAATATACAGCTTGTATAACAGTGTAAATGTGCTGTCCCCTCAAAACAACGCAACACACAGCCATTAATGTCTAAACTGATGGCAACAAAAGTGAGTACACCCCCAAGTGATAATGTCCAAATGGGGCCCAAGTAGCCATTTTCCCTCTCTGGTGTCATGTGACTTGTTAGTAGTACAAGGTCTCAGGTGTGAAGGTGGAGTATGTGTGTTAAATTTGGTGTTATCGCTCTCACTTTCTCATACTGGTCACGGGAAGTTCAACATGGCACCTCATAGCAATGAACTCTCTGAGGATCTGAAAAAACAAATTGTTGCTCTACATAAAGATGGCCTAGGCCAGGGGTAGGCAAAGTTGGCTCTTCTATGACTCATGGACTTCAACTCCCAGAATTCCTGAGCTAGCATGATTGGCTCAGAAAGTCTGGGAGTTGAAGTCCATGAGTCATAGAAGAGCCAACTTTGCCTACCCCTGGCCTAGGCTATAAGAAGATTGCCAAGACCCTGAAACTGAGCTGCAGCACGGTGGCCAAGACCATACAGCGGTTTAACAGGACAGGATCCACTCAGAACAGGCCTCACCATCATCGACCAAAGAAGTTGAGTGCCTGTGCTCAGCGTCATATCCAGAGGATGGCTTTGGGAAATAGACGCATGAGTGCTGCCAATATTGCTGCAGAGTTTGAAGGGGTGGAGGGTCAGCCTGTCAGTGCTCAGACCATATGCCGCACACTGCATTAAATTGGTCTGCAGGGCTGTCATCCCAGAAGAAAGCCTCTTCTAAAGATGATGCACAAAAAAGCCCACAAACGGTTTGCTGCAGACAAGCAGGCTAAGGACATGTCTTTCTTTCTTTCTTTAGAAAGAAACATCCCAGTTTGATAAGTTCACCAATTGTATGAAATTCTCACCTCTTAGATGATCTTACTTCATTGAGCACAATTTGTATATTTTTGCTATGTAAGGGGAGTTGTCAGAAAAAAGAGAACTCAACTAAAATTCAGTAATAAAAAAAATGGTTTCTTTTTATTTTCTCAGATTTTGAAGAAAGCCTTCAAATCAGGAACCCCCAATTCTCAATTTGGATAGACATTAGAACTTTTAAAATCTTAAACATTCTTTCTGTTTTACTGATCAGTTTTTGTCAATGAAGGAAGAACAAAATGTTCTTCATATAGTATCATTAGCTTTATTAAGTCAGATTAAGACTAGCTGTGTTGGTATATACTAGGGCTGCAAAGGTATGGCTCTGGGTCCACATGTATGGACATTTGTGCAACTTGGCTGTACATATCTCTTAATAGTTCATTTATTTTTATGTAAAGCCTGTCTTTCTTTCCAAGAATTTGCAGTGGAATTTAATTTCTTAACCTTTGCCTAATCTCTAAAATAGAAAAACTGACTAGTTTGTGCTGCTAAGGAGAAATAAAATTAAATTCTTCACCCCTCGCACTTTTCCTATATATTTGCTGCATGCTATTTTGCCATGCTAATTGAGCATTTACTGGACAAGATGTGTTGATTCAGTAAGTACCAGTGGAGTGGTTGCCCCTTGAGGGATGTAGTAAACTTCAAAAAGGGCAGTTGAAGTAGCATTGTTTGTTAGAGGCAGTATATCATCCTGATAGGTAAATGGCTCTTCTATTAAGAAAGTGACAGATAAATTATTGCTCCCTTATAATTATTGCTTTTATATGAAGCCAGTCTTTATAGGACTAAAGAAATGAAAGGGGGAACACTCCTATCAAGTTCCTATTCATAAAATTATACCGTATTTTTCAGAGTATAGGACGCACCTTTTTACTCCCAAAAAGGGGGTCAAAAAGTGGGTGCATCTTATACACCGAATGCAGCCCCCAACCCCCCCAGCCCCCACCCTTCAGAGGTTTTCCCCGCCACCCGCCGCTGCCGCTGCCGCTTGCCCCCCCGCTGCTTGCCCCCGCCATCCCCGCTGTTGCTTGCCGCCGCCACCACCGCTGCTTGCCCCCGCCACCCATTCCTGAGCTAGCATGAAATCTAGCACCCCAGTCCTTTCGAGGTGCCACCGCTCCACTTCGATCCCCACTGCTGCCCGCTTGCGAGCGAGCGGGTGTGCGAGCAGGCGAGGCGCGGCGGCAGGCAGGTGTCTTGGAAGCGCCGAGGGCAGCACGCGCGTCCGGGATGCCCCTCTCTGTGCTTTCCACTTAGCCGGCAGCAGCGGGCGCAGCGAGTCCCGTCCTCACGCGTGTCCCCGGCGCTTGCTGTGGCGACACTGTTTTCTCCGAGACCTTTGTCTACTGCTCCTTCTCCGAGACAAAGGTCTTGGAGAAAACAGCGTCTCCACAGCAAGCGCCGGGGACGCGCGTGAGGACAGGACTCGCTGCGCCCGCTGCTGCCGGCTAAGCGGAAAGCACAGAGAGGGGCATCCCGGATGCGCGTGCTGCCCTCGGCGCTTCCAAAACACCTGCCTGCCGCCGCGCTTCGCCTGCTTCCTCAGCTGCTCTTCTCTAGCGAGCGCTCTTTGGCTGGGAAAACCAGGAGCCGCCGCTTTCGCCGCAGATCTGCTCAGCTCAAGTTGCAGCCCTTGAACTTCAGGAGGGAACTGGCTGCGAGACCGGGAGGACTTGTGGACTTCAACTCTAGCTAGCATGACTGGAGGAGGAATTCTGGGAGTTGAAGTCCACAAGTCTTAAACTTGCCAAGGGGCTGCAAGGGTCTTCAAACTTGTGGACTTCAACTCCCAGAATTCCTCCTCCAGTCATGCTAGCTCAGGAATTGGAGTTGAAGTCCACAAGTCTTAAAGCTGTCAAGTTTGAAGACCCCTGGGTTAGGGGTGCAAGGATCTTCAAACTTGGCAAGACTTTTTACAACCATGTACACTTTTTACAAACTTCAAACTTGACAGCTTTAAGACTTGTGGACTTCAACTCCCATTCCTGAGCTAGCATGACTGGAGAAGGAATTCTGGGAGTTGAAGTCCACAAGTCTTAAAGCTGTCAAGTTTGAAGTTTGTAAAAAGTGTACATGGTTGTAAAAAGTATACATGGTTGTAAAAAGTATTCTGCTACACTGGTATTTTATTAAATAATATATTACTACACCATTTGGTTCAGAATACTTTTTTCCTTGTTTTCCTCCTCTAAAATCTAGGTGCGTCCTATACTCCGGTGCATCCTATACTCCGAAAAATACGGTAGAATAGAATAACAGAGTTGGAAGGGACCTTGGAGGTCTTCTAGTCCAACCCCCTGCTTAGGCAGGAAACCCTACACCACTTCAGACAAATGGTTATCCAACATTGTCTTAAAAACTTCCAGTGTTGGAGCATTCACAACTTCTGGAGGCAAGCTGTTCCACTGATTAATTGTTCTAACTGTCAGGAAATTTCTCCTTAGTTCTAAGTTGCTTCTCTCCTTGATTAATTTCCACCCATTGCTTCTTGTTTTACCCTCAGGTGCTTTGGAGAATAGTTTGACTCCCTCTTCTTTGTGGCAACCCCTGAGATTTTGGAACACTGCTATCATGTCTCCGCTAGTCCTTTTTTTCATTAAACTAGACATACCCAGTTCCTGCAACCGTTCTTCATATGTTTTAGCCTCCAGTCCTCTAATCATCTTTGTTGCTCTTCTCTGCATTCTTTCTAGAGTCTCAACATCCTTTTTGCGACATTTATGTGACATTTTTGAATAACAAGAAGTTTGATCTATCTTACAGGTGATCAGCTGTTTGGATGCTCTTGATTAGTTTAATAATGGATCCAGTTTTTCAAAATATCTTGGAAAAAAGCATGTTAGAGATTCCATTTAGATCCTTGGAGTGCAGTCAGGAGGCGTGGAAGGTGACTGAGTGGAAGGTTGCCTTTCAGAAATTATACGTAGCTTGTAGATAACCTTTAATGCAATAGGAACAACCTACACTGTTTTACATATAAACCAGAAGCAGGTAACCTTTTGGCAACAGAAGCTGCCCTTTTTTTGTATTCTGAGACACTTGAAATTTACTATTACAAAATTCGTTAATAGGAATTCTGGATTAAGACAAGGCAAAAATTTAATGCTGAGGCCAACTTCTGTTCTGCAGAGAGAACAGGAACAGAGAAGCAACACTAGGATCCAATATTCATTTCACTCTTCTTAAACCATGGCTTATGAAACAGGAACGGTGGCTTTGAAAGTTTAATTATCAATAAATTCTCAGGACATTAAGCCTTCCATGTACAGCATTTGTTTAAACACACACAACAGAATTTCAGTTCTGTTTACCAATCTTTTCACTATTTCATGACTGCTCTCAAAACCCTCACAAATGTCAGAACTAGCATTTAGAGGTGTTTTAGAATAGCAATAGCACTTAGACTTATATACCGCTTCATAGTGCTTTACAGCCCTCTCTAAGTGGTTTACAGAGTTCAACATATTGCCCCCAACAATCTGGGTCCTCATTTTACCTACCTCGGAAGGATGGAAGGCTGAGTCAACCTTGAGCCGGTGAGATTTCAACAGCTGAACTGCTGAACTGCAGTGCTGCATTTTAACCACTGCGCCACCTCGGCTCTTATCTGAAGTCTGAATTCTGAAAATGACTTCTAAATCCCAGCCATCAAGCTCAGTCAAAAGTACCAGTGTAACTCTTACATTTAAAGTCTAATTGGCTTCCAATATCTAGAACAGCATTTCCTCCATTTCTTATTATTTCTTATTTATTTTTTATTTATTGGAATTTGTCAAACAAAAATGAGAACAAGAATAAGAGAATAAAAATATTTTATTACGATAGGCATGTTAGTGCACTTATGCATGCCTCCTCTACTGACCACTTAAGTATGAAGTAAGGTCCACGGAAGTCAATTTGTGACTGAAACTGTGAAAAAGAAGAAAGCTATTAATTATCAAAGAACTTGCTATTAATCAGTCAGTAATAGTTAAAATAGCCTAAGTAAGAGTTTTCATTATGTTCTATCTATAGAAATTGCACCTCATTTTTGGAATGTCTTCTTTGACAAAGGCCAACAATGAATTCCTTTCTGCATTAGGCTGAAACCTCTTTTTGACATTTTAGCTTAATTCTTCTTTTTCTGTTCCTATCATTGTGATTGCTATTGTATTTTTGTTTAGAACTACATTGATTTTAAAGGTCTACCTTCATCTACCCTGAAAAATGGATAAAATGTGATTTGTATGCAATTAATATAATTAATAAGTGGTGTCATGTTATCATGTACAATAACATTACCATATGACTAGAACTAGAAGTATGCAAGATATCTTATTATGCAGCTTGTAATTGCTGATGATAGAAAAAGGAGGTATCTTTAGTCATTGGTTTTGAAGCTGAGTTGTTAAGCTCCCAGATAGCAATCACACTCAGGTGAACCAAATCAGTTTTTTTCAGATGATAAGATAGATACACAGCATTATAAATTTGAGAGCATCACATATTAATCTATGGATTTATATTAGTATGGATGTATTATGATAACATTATTATAATATAAGAAGTGTGTGGCCCAATACTACAGTAGCGCAAACAGATGTTAAATTAAACTGTGCTTTAATTGCTGTTGATCCTCAATATCAGTTTTCCAGTGTATTGAGTATTTTGATTCCAACCAGCATATGTTGCCCACATCTTTCTCTGCTCTAATTCATCCATGTTTTTCCAACAGCTCCAGATGGCATGTTGCCTCCTAGGCTTTCATCTGCTACTCCGACCAGTCTTCAGGTTTTCTGGTCTACACCAGTTCGCAACAATGCTCCAGGCTTACCCAGATACCAACTCCAAATAAGACTTAAGAACTGCCCAGAAAATATTACAGAGTAAGTAGGTAAATACTCTGCTGTATTCTGAAGAGATGCAAACTGATATGAGATGGTTTATCTCAAATGCAGCACTTCTGTCCATACAGTATTCCCTTGTGATATTTTATTTCACATCTTAAAATTTGTAATTTTTTTTTTGCTTTAGGTTGTTTTCTAAACCAACAATTTATTTACATCACATACTGAAGAACCTGCAGCCATATACATATTATGAGTTGAGGGTTATTGCCTGCAATGAATATGGTGATATATTCAGCAACTGGACTCTAATAGCTACAGAAGAGGATAGTAAGTAGCTTGAAAAAGTGCACACTGCACTTTTGCAGGACATACAATGTAAAAGTCAATGTAACGGTCATAGCATTTATTACGATTACTGAAGCTATTACTATGCTTTTCAACTATGTAAGGCTTTATGCAGATTCTGGTCAAAGCCCTCTGTTTTTTAAAAGCATTCTCATTACAGGTGATATAAATGTTAAAAGAACCTATCCTCTGGCTCCTATATAATTTTTATTATATGCTTTTTAATATTGTCTTTTAAAACATTTTAATTTTTCTATGCATTGGAAGAGAGGGAGAAAAACCTCAAACTAATAGATAAATAAGTGCACATCCTGGAAGGATATCATAACTTTTTGCTGCAATCCTAAAAAAGTTTATTAGCCCTGTTAGCCTCATTCCCATTACTTTATTCTTCTAACTAAGGATGCTAAACACTAAATATTTGTCCTTCAGCATGCAATTTGTGCCATACTTCCAGGGAATGAATGACTCCATTTCACAAACTTCTCTCCAAGAGCAGCTCACCACTTGAGAGCTAGATAGCAATGATAGATTTATATTGTACTTATAATATATGCATGATCCCAAATGAGGCCACCTGAAGCCTTTTTGTATGCTACTCAATTCATTCCAGAGTTGTTGCTGATTTTAGCTGAATGTGTAAAAATTAAAATTACTAAGATTAGATGGGGATGGGATGTGGGGATATGGAGGAAAGGTTCAAGTTATTCAAGGTTTAATCCAGTTATCCCTTTCTAGATCTTAAATAATACCATTATCCCAACCTCCATCCATAGAAAATCAGACTCTGTCACTTAAGACAACTGTCTTGGAAGCGGCAGTCCCAAACTGACTCTTTGACTTACAGACAAGCAATTACAAATGGCTCCATTAGTGCCAGGATAGGCCAACTGGGATAGTTACCCCCAGTTTAAACACACACCACAATGGAATTCAGGAACAGAATTTGTGGGGCATTTTAGAAATGTAATACCATATTTTTCGGAGTATAAGATGCACCTTTTTCCTCCCTAAAAGAGGCTGAAAATTTGGGTGTGTCTTATACTTCGAGTGTAGCTTTTTCAAAGCTTTTTTTTCAGCCCTAATGAGGTGCTAACGATCTTCCCGGCTTCCTATTCCCTCCGAAGAAGGTTTTTTCCAGCCCTAAGTCTTTGCAGGCTTGTTTTCATTCCTATTCCCTGTGAAAAAGCAGTGCTTTTCAGCCCTAACGCGGTGCTAACTATCTTCCTGGCTTGCTGCATTTATTTTTATTCCTACTCCCTCCAAAGCAGTTTTTCCTGCCCTAAGTCTTTGCAGGCTTGCTTTCATTCCTACTCCCTCTGAAAAAGGCTTTTTCAGCCCTAACCAGAGGATAAAATAGTGTGGTGAAGCTGAACAGACTAAGGACACTAGCCAGATGAATACCTGGTAGGTAGATTTCTCCCCCGATTTTCCTCCCCCATAACTAAGGTGCGTCTAATACTCCGGTGAGTCTTATACTCTGAAAAATACGGTAAATACAATGGATATTGTAGACAGAAAAGCAAATTCATCAGTGAAATCTGTCAGGGACAATAGGACACTCTGCCTTTGTTTGTAGTGCGTGTCTTGTCATCCACTCCTTCCAACCCTACGTTGGGTTTTAATGTCTTTGTTACAAAAAGACAAGTAGACTTTTTTTTACCATTAATAGAAAAATGTCAGCTTCTTATATAGCTCTTTAAAAAACAAACCAGGATTCTTTCAAAAGCCATACTTGGATGGATTCTTAAATATTAAGTATTATTGTTAGATTTTCTTTTTAGTATTTTTTAACTGTAAAAGTGGCAATTGTCTGGAACTCATTTTATAGTCTATTAGTTGCAAAGTTTGACTAAATTTGCGATTCTGCTCTGGAAAGTTCACTAAACACCAGTCCCTTACAGATATGTTCTGCCTGACCTCTGAAAAGTATACAACTCTCATTACCTTTAAAATGCAATAATCTATTTCTGTTGCCCAGTGCATATATCAAGAAATTCTATGATTCTCATCGTGCCTGGCCATCAGAAGATAATTCTGCACTAGTAAGTAAATAAACACTTGTCTCTAGTCAGATGATTAGAAAAGATTAATGATAATTTTATACCTCCTTTTCTTAAATAGAGTCTGAACTTTGAAACAGACAAGCAAAATAGCCTCCCATAAAAGATAATTTCATTTGGTAAAATGAAACTACCTTCCCGTATTAATGTTATAATGAAATAGCCTGAGGAATCAATCAAAGGCATTAAGTGATATGCCCCTCCCCTTCCACTCCTCATCTGTGGTAGTTGGCTCTATAAACAATTCCTAATAAGTAACTGGAGTTTATTGTTTTATTTTCAGCCCTGGCAGGCGAGGTTGTGTCACTGTCAGACTCTTGCAGGCTCCCATTCAGTGACAGCTGCATTGACAACACGTTCTATTCCACATTGATTTTACAGTTAAGGAGCCGATTGTGATATATAGAGATTTTAAGAATTCAGCTGAGAGGCTGACTTTTGCCTTTTATCATTCCATTAAAATTTTATAACCATCTTTTTCATGTCATTTCACCCATGAATTCTTACCTTAAAAAGTGATTGCTGCTACTGGGTGCGTACCTTTTTTTTTTTCATATTCAGAGCTTTTTATTATATTAGCAAACTACTCCAATTATAGTTAATAGTTGTGTTTTACATAATTGTGGTGACCCAGTCAGCCAAGCAGGATCATGCCAGCTGATGGTGTCTTCACAGACAGAGACAGACTGCCAAAGTATCTATTCATCTAACAAAATCATGAGATAAAACTTTAATTCTTCTTTTTCCCAGCAGGGCCAATTCCAAGTTCTCCAGAGTGTTGTTGGTTCTGGATACTCAGACTAGAGTTCAGTAACAGATAGTTTGAAATCAGTACAAGAGTGAACTATCCACTCCATTCATAGAACATTAGGCAGCCCATGACCTTTTGGGTCATCATTTCAGAGCTATTTCCTTATCTAAACAGTGAAACTGAATGGCCATGGGTAGGCAAAAAAGCAGGGGGAGAGGGAGTGACTTCCAACTTCCTGCCAGCTTCCCCATTGACTTTCCTTGTAGGAAGCTGGCACAGAGCACTGGAAATGCCAATTAAGTGACTATGGCTGACATGGCAGGGTGGCGGCACTGAAGTAGCCACAGTTTTGCCAAATCCTGCGAAACTCATAGGTTCCAGATTTTGGACAGATTCTGTAAATTAGCTCAATCGAGGTACCTTGGTTTAAAAATGGTTGCCCTATGATGCACATTTTGCCCAATTGACAGTTACAAACAATCAAAAAGATACAATAGTTTGAGTAACATATAGTTACTCAAAGTTAGGATCTTTACCGGCAACCAAGAAGGATAGATTCACTTCACCTGTTCCGGGCAAGAGTAGAAATTTCGGCCTTGTGGGTTTAATCTAAGATATACGGCCCTCAGGTTCTCACAGAGGGCTATTCCAGCACCAAAATCACCCAGGTGAGTCCTATAAATGGGAAAAGTTCCCAGGCATAACTTGAAGAAAGCTGGTCTTGTTAGACCTGGTTCCTTGAAGTAGTCCAGGGGTGTCAAACTCACGATGACACGTCATTACATGACATATTGCAACTTTTTTCCCCTTCGCTAAAATTGGGGTAGGAGTTGCCAGTGCATGACGCATCAGGCCCACGGGCCGTGAGTTTGATGCCTCTGAAGTCGTATATTTGAAGTATCAGCCTGTCCCTAAACAAATTATATAATAATTTATATATAATAAAATTTATATATAATAAAATAATCCATTTTGCTATTCTTTAACTTTTTGCACAAAGGTGTTTGAGGCAGAGTTCCCAGTCTGGGTCTCTTGTTCACAGTTGTCATCTTTATAGACAACAGTCAGGAGCTGTGGGTGCTAACACTTGCCCTTTCTGCATCTGCTGTAATAAGTGTATCATCCTATTCCTCTTTCATGTATGAAAATGATTCCTAGGTCAAGGGTGTGACATGTTTGCATTAAGTTATCTTTTTTTAAGTGTTGCCGTTTTAAAAAGAGAGCAGTAGCAAATGAATGTAAAAATGGTATCCTTTCCTTTTTAATATTTTTTTGGGGGAGTGAGGCAAAGTAGAAAATTAAGTTAAGCCTTTGTTCTCATAAATTATGGCAGATAATGTTAAAAGGGCTATGTCTAAACTCAGCAGGGGTTTGCAATACAAGTTCATCTCATTATCCCAAATGTTATACCTATAATGCTAGCAGTAGGGATGAAAGCTTTATCTTACTTATCATAGGAGAAAACAAACTGCTTGGTTATTTTCTTCCTGCAGATAACCACAGTCCAATTGTCCAGATAGATGCCTAATTAGTAAGTTGTTGACCAGCCCTGTAGAAAATGAATCTGGAAAGCTGAATTGCTTTAAGTTGACTTTCCAAAAATCATTATCACCTTCTGTACCTTAAATCTTAACAAGATGTTTTCCTTTTTTAAAAAAATTCAAAATTATTTAAATCTAGTTATCATTTTTGGAACTATGGAAATGAAAAAGAAACGTCATAGTAATACAAACATGAGGATCCAAATACTTTCTAAAACTTTCTGGAATAATTTTGAATATCACTTGTATATTTTAACCACTTTCTAATATGTAACTTTGCAACTTATAGAACCACTCACCTAAAATTTGTCTTCACAGCAATTTCACGGAAATTTACATAAGGGTAATTGCTGTTATAAGCAAGATATGCACTGATTTATCAGGGGGGGAGTAGATACTGATATAATGCTTCATGACTAGCTTACTTTTTCCCTTCGTTCAATTGGCTGTAGAATGTAACTCAAGGTCCCTGGCACCATTAGTGGGTTGTAAATCCCATCGCTAACAGTTCGCTCGTGCGGACGCGCTCGTGCGCGTGTGCGATGCTTCTGCGCATGCACAGAAGCATCCCGGGCAGGTGGGAGGAGCCTCCAGCCACAGCCGCTACCGGTTCGCCGAACTGGGCCGAACCGGGAGCAACCCACCACTGCCTGGCACTGTTGCCTTTGAAAATGTCTATGAAACAAAACAAAACGAAAAGCCTTGAAAACTCTTTTAAATTATTACAGTACTCAAGAATATATTTTCAAAAGATTTTCAATAAAATATAGTGTTAACACAAAATCTCATAAACACCAAAAAATGCTGTGGGCAGAATAGGTGGGCATAGCATTCTTGATCCCTTGCAACAATTTATAGATTTCGCAAGATGGTTTATAAGGATGCTAAATGTTCTGGAATTACAGCTGTTACTGATCAGCGATCGAGCCAGGTTTGTGTTTTTGCACCATGTTCTCGCTTGTACCTAGAGAGCAGTAAAGCCTTGATATAATAAAAAGCACCTGCATTTTAAATGAAATTTCAATTGAAAAACTTAACAGCCCTTCAAATTGCAGAATTTAACGCAGCCCACTAAAGCTTAAATAACGTTTTGCCTCCACAGGCTGAGGGGTTTTGCATTCAAGGTGACTTGATTGTGTCGCATGGTGAAATTATTTACAATTAAGGGTTTCCTCGAGGGGGGAGGGGCAATTGCTGAGTATTTGCTGTTCCACGACACCTATGCGGGCATATGGTTCGTCTTTTTCAGTATTCATGGAAGCTCCTGAACCTTTATGATAATTGAATCTGTTAGAGTGCTGAGTGGAGCAAGCATAAAACCTGTTAACCTAAAGGTCAGATCTGTGCATTGTTTATTTATCAGTAGGTGAAAGAGCTAAATCGGCAGCTTCTGTCACAGTCACAGTAAAAAATCACCTACAATATTAACAGGGAGTAGATAAATTGCAAAAAATGGATTAGAATGATAAACAGAAGAGAGCATAAATATTGCATGTGTAACAAGAAGCATAGGAATAGCTTTGCTGGGCTATGAAACATGCAGGCTTGTTACAATGGTGTGCTGAAAGTAATTAAGAATGCGTTCTGAGAGAATAGCAGCAAAAGTTTAAAAAAAATGATTCTTGCCCAGTTTCTTTTTTTCCATAAAGTCATGAATTAATTCTTAAAATTCATTAATTAATTCAGATGAGTCCATTTGGCCATGGAGTGGATATAGCAGACAAGCTGTTTTTCCCCATTCACTTGTCCCCTCTGCTCATCCTCTTCTCCCAAGGGTTTGGCTGGTCTTCTAATATAATTGGGGGAAACAGGATAGGGGAGCTCAAGGGAAATTCTCTTAAGAGAAGTTCTTTCATATATTTTAGCCTAGTTCTGCATCTCCTTTTAGGTTTGCATAGAACAATGGATAGAAGAAAGGTGCTTTTGGTATCAGAAATAATAGAGTAAGATTGTGTTAATGTTAAAAGGTCTGGGAAGTTTCCTGTTGTATCATACCAAACTTTCACTTAGGAAAGTTGTTTCATTTATACTAGCCTTTAAGAACTCTAACCCTAGAAGGCAAACAAATAGTTCTTCTCTGACACTATTTTTCCATTGTAGTTCATGTTAGTAGCATATCAAAATTGAACATTGGAGTTCCTGATCTTGTGCCTTGTTTTAATTATGGGAGGAACTATACTATATTGATTCTTAATTAGTAGGGGATCTGTATTCAGCAAAAGCTTCTAATTGTTGGACGGGTCCTCTCACCCATGGGAGGCTTTTGATTCAGCGGACCTTTTTCACTGAATAAATGGGAGAGGAGTTGACATTCACCCACTTGTACCTTGTACCTTCGGTTCTCCATCTTTCCCTAAAATCTGGCCATGGAAGTTGGGCATTACAATGGAAAATCAGAATTGCTTTAAGCCCGTGGCAGCGTTCGGAGCAGAGTCCCTAAAGAATACATTCCACTAGCAGAATCCATAATGTATTCCTCTAAATCATTGTAAAAGTGGGCTAAGTTAATACTCTGTAGAATCACTGACTATAATGGTTGAGTTAAGCCAAGATTAGCCATGGGGCTGGTTTATATACTGTTAAATCATAATGGATGGGTTCACCCATCATATTAAGCCCAAACTGAACAAATTGCATTGTGTTATAATGTTATTATAAAATGAGACCAATGGGATTCTCAATTCACCTGAGAATTAAATGATAGGTTCCAAAGAATAAATAGTTACATAATCTCTGTTTGCGATTGCATTCATTACAGTAAAGGGAACTTGTGGGTGGTTTCTTTCCATTGCTTATATTGTCTTTAAGAAACAAAAGTATTTTCCAGTGAAAAAGTTTCGTTTTTGCATTATTTGGCTGCACATTAGAAGCAATGATCTTATCCCCCCCACCCACCCGCAACCCTTCTTCTGTTGTAGAACCAGGACCTATTGACCCACCACTAATCTTGGAAGTGAAATCCAGAGAAACAACCATTTCCTGGCAGCCTCCTTCAAGGCCAAATGGCATTGTCACCCACTACAACATCTATCAAAACAACCAGCTGCACGCTACTATTCCAGGAGCTAGATCAAAATATGTTGCATCTTTCTTGCAACCATATACAGTTTACCGATTTCAAGTAGAAGGATGCACTTCCAAAGGGTGCTCTCTTTCCGCTGAGAGCCTACCTATACAAACCTTTCCAGATGCACCTGAAGACATCCCTGCTCCAGAATTATATTCAGATACGCCAACATCTGTGCTCGTGTCATGGCAATCTCCTCTTCATCCAAATGGACCAGTTGAAAACTTCACAATAGAGAGGAGAATAAAAGGAACAGAACAAGTGTCCACAGTAGCCTCTTTCCCTTCCAATTGTTCCAAGAGTTATCTAGACCAAAGTACTGGTCTTAGCCCTTGGAAAAAATATGAATACAGAATATTGGCAAGCACTTTTCAAGGTGGCATTAACAGCAGTTCTTGGGTAGAAGTCATCACCAGGCCCTCAAGACCTGAAAACATCCAGGCTCCTAAGGTGCAAGCATTAGATCCATATACTGCCCAGGTTTGTTTAGCTTTATTTTTATTCTTCCCAATCACTAGAATGATAAAAAAGGTGTTCAGAATTCTGCCTGTCTATGTGAAGGATGACTCTCTGAAAACTGAATTGAATGACACCAAATTGGGTAGAGGAAAGAAGCTGGCAAAAGAAAGGCTGAATTGAAAATAAGCCAGATCAGGCCAGGGGTTGTTTCAAAGAAAATTCTCACAGTCTCAAAAATTATCCTATGGGAGAGAGAATCAGGCACTGAATTGTAAATCAGTGGTGGGATTCAATTTTTTTTTACTACTACCGGTTCTGTGGGCGTGGTGTGGTGTGGCTTGGTGGGCGTGGCTTGGTGGGAGTAGCAGGGGAAGGATACTGTAAAATCTCCATTCCCACCCCACTCCAGGGGAAGGTTACTGCTAAATCCCCATTTCCTCCCGATCAGCTGGGAGGCAGAGAATAGATGGGGGCGGGGCCAGTCAGAGGTGGTATTTACTGGTTCTCCGAACTACTCAGAATTTCTGCTACCAGTTCTGCAGAACTGGTGAGAACCTGCTGAATACCACCTCTGGTTGTAATGCTGCTGATTGATTAATTCTCAAATCCCTCTTTCCTTCTGATCACATGGCCCAGAAAGAGCACATATAGACACAAACTAGATAAACTATCTAGGGGAGATGGAAAAATGTATACATGTAAAGATACAATACGCTGCTTCATTGCACATAACAAATTTACTGGTAAATTAGATAAAGGGGTTGGAAATATTCAAGAAATTATACTCTACATGCTTTTTCCACCTTATTTACTTCGTAATATTAATTAATTGGTGATTTCACATAGGCAACTTCTAGATACTTTATTGGTTAATGTAGCTGCCATGCACTAAGCTCTTTCAACTTCGTTTGTTTGTTTGTGAAAATTTATATAGCCACCCAATTCACTCTCAGTGACTTCAGGCAGCTTACAAACATAAAAATATCATCTAAAAAACAATAAGCCATGGTAGCGCAATGTTTAGAATGCAGTATTGCAGGCTAATTCTGCCAACTGCCAGAAGTTCTATCCTCATTGGCTCAAGGTTGACTCAGCCTTCCATCCTTCTGAGGTTGGTAAAATGAGTACTGAGATTGTTGGGGGCAATATGCTGACTCTGTAAATTACTTACAGAAGGCTGTAAAGCAGTGTGAAGCGGTATATAAGTCTAAGTGCTTTTGCTATTGCTATGAATAGCAATAACCTCCCACCCACCCACCCTTGGCAACAACAATTAATAAGCCACTTGATGGGCTCCACTTCACTCTGGTTTCTCCAGGTCCATTGGCACAAGTGGGTCTTCAGTGCCTTGCAAAGTTTCTGTGTATCGAAGTGGGGGGCGGCAATCTTATCTCTGTTGGACGATGTTCCATAATGAGGTAGCCACCATAGAGAAGGCACTTCTTCTTAGTCCTTCTTAGTAGCAGAGGGGACTCATAACATTTCCTGCCTCCTCACTCAGGTGGGTTGGGTAGCTGTGACTGGGAAAAGACAGTCCTTGAAATAACCTAGTCCCAAGCCATGTAGGGTTTTAAAACGAATAACCAGCACCTTGAATTGGACACGGGAGCAAATTGGCAGCCAGTGCAGTTCTCACAGGAGAGATGACACATGTGCTCATCTAGTCTGCACAAAACCATGTGGGCTGCTGCATTTCACACCACAACGGTTTTGTGTCAAGCTGCACATTACACTATGACTGACCTTCATCAACTGTTCTGCAACCAAAGTAATCCAAACGACTTGTTCCCACAGAAGTTTTATCTGTTATTCTGTTCAGACCAATTTGTTACTATCCCTATTGACTGTTCACATTTTCAAGTTTCCTGTGATACATTTTGATGGGTCTGGGATCAAAGTATGTCTCCTTGCATGTCAGAGGTTCACTGATATCTCACCCCATATTGATAAGTGACCTGACCCAGCATCCTCATGTAGATGTTAAGGAGAGGAGGGAGGGGGAGGGGGAGGGGAGGGGGAGGGGGAGGGGGAGGGGGAGGGAGAGAGAGAGAGAGAGAGAGAGAGAGAGAGAGAGAGAGAGAGAGAGAGAGAGAGAGAGAGAGAGAGAGAGAGAGAGAGAGAGAGAGAGAGAGAGAGAGAGAGAAATGGACAACATGAGAACAACTGCTGGGTCAACTTCTCCTTCCCTCGCCGTAATGACTAGAACTGTCTGCTTAGGAAGGAATGGAGATATTCCAACTTCATACTCCCCATGTTCCCATGAACTCAGAGATAGTTTATAAAGATGCCAAGATTGATGTATTGAAGGCAGCTGAAGGCTTACTTCTAACATCCAGACCCAGGTGCCATTCATCCACCAGAGCAATGTGGTTTTCATTCCATAATCTTAGCTAACCCTGGCTACAAGGAATTGGGATAACCCATTTCACCTTTAGCAGCAATCTCGCTACTTTTTCAAGAACTTTCCCTACATCAGCTCATTAGCTATTGGGCAGATTAAAAGTTTTCATAAATTTAAAAAATAAATAAACTGAACTCCAGAAAGGTTCTATCTTACACCTGGGAGCAATAGAGAAAACAGCTCTCTTGCATGTGACCCAAAAATCAGTCTTTTGATATTAAGAAGTATCCATAACAGCACCTTTCCTGGAAACACTGGTTCTTGGATTGGACAGTGCTGAGACAGGTGGTGCCTTAGATTTACTTAAAGTTTTCAGTTTTCTGTTTCTCCAGTTTTTGGTTTATATTAAATTCAAGATGTCTTGACAGAGAATGTCTACTAGATGTTATTAGTATGGACATCATCGCTCTTGCTAGAATTTGATTCATCATCCTATTGTAACTTTTCTTCATCAGCTCCCTTGTTGTACACTAAGGTCTCCTTAAATTCAACAGATTACTTTCCTGGTGTTTTAATTGTTATAATTTAATCCCAAATGTAGTAAATTAAGTCTGTTTCTCTATTTTTACCATTTTAATTTATTTGATAGCATCTTAGATATTTGTGCTGTATTGTGCTTCAAGCTTCTTTCTCATATGAAATATTTTAAATAGTACTGTGGGAATATTTAGTTTTAACCAAGAAAATATATAGATGCTAAATATAGTTTTTGTTTTCATCTCTGATAAATCAATACATTAAGAAAACAGTTTTGGAGGACTGCCTCGGAAATTTTCAATTATTCATATCTTTCATTTGGGAATGAACTCTAGAGGACAGGATAACTACTATTGTTTTGGCTTACACACAAACTTCATTCAGGGGAAATTAGTGTAACTAAACAAGAGGGATTTTTGTAGCTTAGAAGTCTCTTTTGTGTAAATATACACATGCTTCCATGGATTCAGTCTTGTACTAGTGCCAAAAAACATTGGTACAGTAGCTTGCTCACTGGAGCACAAAACAAAGGACCGTTTGCGTAAGGATAGAGATTATCCACTAGAATCATTGACACTGTTACTGCTAAAATTGTTGTTGTTGTTTTAGGAGATTTATTCCCTGTGTCAGTAGAAGTGTGTGTGTGTGTGTGTGTGTGTGTGTGTGTGTGTGTGTGTGTGTGTGTGTGTGAGAGAGAGAGAGAGAGAGAGAGAGAGAGAGAGAGAGAGAGAGAGAGAGAGAGAGAGAGAGAGAGAGAGAGAGAGAGATTGGAATGAACAGAATCACTATTTTTTTAAAAAAAATGTAGTTTGACATATTAGCAAGCAATAATAGTTTTAAATGAGAAATGTCTTGAAACATCCTCTTAATTCTAAATCAGATTAACTAAATTTATGCTGCAATGGTCAATATTATGTTCAGTCATTATGTCAGAATTGATTATAATACATATATAGAATACTTTCTCTGTCACTGGATGGATCTCTTAATATTTGGTTAGTGGTCTGTGGCATTTGACCTGGAGTATGCACAGCTTTTCTTGGGATTGCATGGTAGCCAGGTGCTTAGAAAAATATGTGTTTAAATTAAGAAAACATTAAAGAGGCAGCAACAAGATGCAACACATATCACTGTCCTGTCACCATCTCTGTTGCAGAGGAAAAGTACTCACCAGATGTACAGAGTGGCAACAGATTTGTACAGTTATATCGTGATTAATGAATGTTTGAATAATTCAATATTCAGTTTAGTGTGAATTATAAATTGACACCAAGTCGTGTTTAATGCAACACAAAATTCAGTTAATTGCACAGTCGAGGCTAGTACATGTTCAGTTGCAGTTGAGATTTTAGATGCTGCTAATCTTCATGTGTCTAAAATGGAGAAAAGAAAGATTCTGGCAGAGGAAAACAGTACAAGCTCAGAAATGAAGAATCTCATTATTACATTACAGGGAAAAATTGATATAATTCAAGTCATGAATATGGTCTTAGCTTCACTAAAATATGATGAGATGTTGGAAGGCCTGAATCTACAGTAGAAATGCAGGGGAAATAAAAGAAAAAGGTATAGTTTCACCAGATCTTTGTGGTTGGCAAACATATACCAGTGATGCAAAATTGAAATTGAGCATCTTTTAACTCTATGGATGGAGGACTGCACTCAACATTTCATAAATGTATATAAAAACATTTGTGGTTAAACATTTTCATTGCCTATTTCAATCAAGATAAAAGCAATTACCACATTTCCAAAGAAATATCACTTTCTTGTGTGCAAATTCACACTTTGAATAGTGCAAATTCAAATAATGCAACCATTTTGTGGGATGATCACACTAAGTGAGACATAGCTGAATTTATCACTCCAAATCAGTCTCCTGGAGAAGGAAGATCTCTTCACTGAAATTTTTGGATCATAATCTACCAAGCAGGTTGGTTGATAGTCATTTTTTTGATTTCACATCTAGAGCACAGACGCAGTATTTTTTTTTGTAGTATTTTAATTATTGTTAATAGTTTCCCATTTGACAATTTAATAATAATAATAATAATAATAATAATAATAATAATAATAATAATAATAATAATAATAATAATAATAATAATAATAATAACAACAACAGAGTTGGAAGGGACCTTGGAGGTCTTCTAGTCCAACCCCCTGCCTAGGCAGGAAACCCTACACCACTTCAGACAAATGGTTATCCAACATCTTCTTTAAAACTTCCAGTGTTGGAGCATTCACAACTTCTGGAGGCAAGCTGTTCCACGGATTAATTGTTCTAACTGTCAGGAAATTTCTCCTTAGTTCTAAGTTACTTCTCTCCTTGTTTAGTTTCCACCCATTACTTCTTGTTCTACCCTCAGGTGCTTTGGAGAATAGCTTGACTCCCTCTTCTTTGTGGCAACCCCTGAGATATTGGAACAATGCTATCATGTCTCCCCTGATCCTTCTTTTCATTAAACTAGACATACCCAGTTCCTGCAACCATTCTTCAAATGTTTTAGCCTCCAGTCCCCTAATCATCTTTGTTGTTCTTCTCTGTACTCTTTCTAGAGTCTCAACATCTTTTTTACATCGTGGCGACCAAAACTGAACGCAGTATTCCAAGTGTGGCCTTACCAAGGCATTATAAAGTGGTATTAACACTTCGCGTGATCTTGATTCTATCCCTCTGTTAATGCAGCCTAGAACTGTGTTGGCTTTTTTGGCCCTTTTTTGGCCCTGATTTGTCCCAAATTATCTCGCATTTTCTACCTATGATATTCAAACACAGCAGACCCTTGTTCCAATGTGAACCTTATTTTTAGAAAATACCTCTCTGCAAAATAAACAGATTAGGCTGCCCTAGAACTTCATCCTCACTGAAAAGGTTCCATAGTTATATAAGAAAGTTTCAATTTTGTTCAACAGAATCTAAGGCCAAAATTAAACCATGTAAAAACATGGGTTTTTTTTTCCTATATATCATCTTCCCTCTTGAGTGAGAGAGACGTAGTGGTTGATTTAGAAGACAGTTTGCAATGGTTTTACCTTATTTATTAAAGTTACCTAAAATACAAAGAGTGCTCCTCTTTCACAGTTAGCAGTTTCAGTTTTGTTCTTGTCCAAGGGAACAGTATACCTGCTTTACAGTCTAATACAGGGGTGTCAAACTCATGTCATCATGGCGACATCACATGCCGTATCGGGACTTTTTTCCCCTTTACTAAACTGGGTGTGGGCGTAGCCAGTGCATGACGCATCCAGCCCGCGGGCTGCATATTTGACAGCCCTGGTCTAATAGGTCAACAGAAATAAAGTCTACATAATGAAATGGAAAGGAAAGGAAGAAACTGCAATGCATAGCTGGATACGGTATATGCAAAGAAAAGCAGGTTGAAAATAAAAGGAAAATATCCTCTTTTACCTGCTTATAAACTTGTTAACACTATAGAGAATAAGGTCCTATGTATCCCTTAACATTTAGGTTAGAAAATGGCTTCGGTTTTAACAGAAGCTCTGTAGAAAAGCTATAGAGAAGAATGCAAATAATTTACAGTTCTATTTTACAGAACTGCAAAAGCTTTATGACTTTCTAGTTCTGCTTAGAGGCTAAAATAAATGGGTCAGTTCTCTTATGCCACATGCTTGTCATGTTAATATCATCAATAAGAGGTCTTATAGGCAAAAGATAAATAAGCACTTGCTTGAGGGACAGGTCAATAAATACTTAAAATAACCTCCTATTCTTGTAAAGAAGAGTTGGGAAGATTATTCTTTTATGAAAGTAAGGACACCAATTAATAGAAGTTTGTGATTGTCAAAGCAATCAGTCTCTAAACTTTGAATATAAAACCTTATTTGAACTGGAATAGAATTTGAGATAAAGAGTAACATAGTTTTGGTTTTTATGCAGTCATAACATCAATATGAATGATCCAATGCTGTGTAGAATTCACAAAACCTAGTACAGTTGTATCTCTAGACTGCAGGTTCCTTTGGTTGAGGCTGAGCTTTTGACGGTTTGAAAAGAGCTGAAACCTTGAGACTATTGTGTTTTTGTAAATATCTCACCAACCTACAATGTGAAGGTAGGGTAGAGAGGCTTGTTGCAATTGCCAGCTTCTTTTTCAATTTTTAGAATTTCCCATATCTTACCATGTCTGGTTGACACATTGGTAACATGTCCCAGGACTGCAATAGCAATAGCAATAGCAATAGCAATAGCACTTTACTTATATACCGCTTCATAGTGCTTTACAGCCCTCTCTAAGCGGTTTACAGAGTTCAGCATATTGCCCCCAACAATCTGGGTCCTCATTTTACCGACCTCAGAAGGATGGAAGGCTGAGTCAACCTTGAGCCTAGTGAGATTTGAACAGCTGAACTGCTGAACTAGCAGTCAGCCTGCAGTCGCAGCATTTAACCACTGCACCACTTCAGCTCATATTATTCTGATATGAAATGATTTTTGAGAGACAGTTCACAAAGACAGAGCTATATTATACACTTTATTGTTGAAAGCAGCAATGTTCTTGACTCTAAAAAAGATTGGACAATTCTAATATATTCTTGGTCCTATAGAATCTGTGCTTTTTTTCATTAGAGTTATTTCCCTTGAATTGAAAGGTTTTGATTATGTTTATTAAAATAGTTTTCTAAGGTTATTGTTGTTCAATGGGAAATAGAGCTGTCCCTTTCTATTCTGTGATAGAAAACCTAAGGTGCTTTGATATTTAGATAGTGAAATGAAAGTTTATTTAATGCAGGAAAATGTATTCAGCATAGCAGGGACACCAAAATTGCAAGGGAGAGAGAAATTGAGACATTCCCTTGGTTAAGTAGAAGTGCTTTTAGGACTTGAGCCATCAGTTCATGCTGCAATGTTGAATTTATTTATTTATTTATTTTAGTGTTCTTATATGCCTGAATATGCCTACTCCCTGAATTGTTGGTCTAATAGCAGAGCAGGATGATAGTAGCCATAAAGAAGGAGTGGAATCCACCGTGTTGTATCTAGTATCAATCTGAGAGTGGTCCAGAAGGATGATTCTACAAGTAACTCTGCAAATGTTTTGTTTTATTGGGTTTGTGCAGTAAGGGCTAAGACTTTTTCTTACCTTTTCAATGCAGTCGCAGTAGTTTTATCCGTGTTAATAATGAAATAGTTTTTGTGCCAATTCCATAACTAGTTCTCCTGGCTTGTAAGCACTTGTTCTTTGATAGAAATGAAACAGCTACTTAATCAGATCTTGGGCATCTGCCCTAGAAACGTGAAATGGCTGCAAGAAATTCAAGCAGCCTGATTAATTAAACTTTGCTTTAAATGACTCCTATAGGAATTGACTGAAACAGGTGGCTTAATAGAAAAAAGTCTTAGTGGCTTAATAGAAAAAGTGTTAAAGACTTTTCGTACATCATAAATATAACTTTCACGCTAAGTGTAGAAAAATTGAAAAGTGGTGGATCACGCAGAGCCTTAGCCAATCATGATCATACCTTCTAAAATAATAGGAACTGACATCAGAAAGATGTAGCCAAAGCCCATGAGGATGACATAAAAAAACAACCCCCCCCAAAAAAATCTTGAGGGTAGTCGCTCATTACCCTAAGACAGGGGTGGGCTCTTTGAGGACCTGTGGACTTCAACTCCCAGAATTACTGAGCCAGCCATGCATTCATGGCTGGCTCAGGAATTCTGGGAGTTGAAGTCCACAGGTCCTGAAAGAGGGATAGTTTGCCCACCCCTGCCCTAAGAGACTGAAAAAAATATCTGAGATAGTGTTACAAATGGTCTACCAATTTGGATATATCAAGAATAGTTTGAAGTCATATCCAAGTTGTGGTTAAATCTCTATGAGTGAATGATTACTTTTCAGGAGAAATGTCATTTCTAAAAAATAACAAGAAAAGTAAAAATAATACAATGCGTACAATACAATATATAATTTTTAATCTGGTATTATCATATTGTCATGATGTGATAAGTATAGTGGGGAGAAGAAACAAAATACTTTTTTAGTAGAGAGGAAAGATTAGAGCACTATTAGGGTAGCAGATTGGATTGCTTTGTTGCACAGCCACATGGCACAACTCCAGAAGCAGACACCTTTTTCTGAACTGTCACGATGTGAATATTGTCAGTTGTGAGTCTATGCAGGGTGATGCACCCCTATACTAAATAATATGGTACTTCCCAATACAAGCAGAACACGTGATATGATGTTCTACGCATGTCTACATTCCTATCCACCATTAATCACTTTTTGCTGTGCCTTCCCACCTGGAAGGTCGTGTTGCATAGCAAAAATGTAGTTTATTCAGGATTTATTGTTTTTATATTGTTTTGTACTAAAATAAATATTTTCTATTAGATATTTTAATCTCGGTTTTATTTCTAAGTATTTGAATTCCAAGTAAAAGATCCAAAATCGCCTCTAAGGGGAATTCTTCCCTTAACATGAACAACCGTAGCTCAATGTGAATGCTTAGAAAATGGCAACCACTTCCAGAATCAAACCACATGGCCACATGATAAAGCTGCATTCTCCTTCCCTAAAGTGGTCCATGCAGCACAGCAGAAAGCTCCAGAGATCCAGTAGGATGTGCGGAGGAACCCCAAGCCCTGTGAGGACTGAGTGGGAGGGAAAAGGCCCATGGGGGACCTGGTGGTGGTGGTGGGAAAAAGCCTGGAAAGACCCAGGGGAGGCCTGCAAGAACCTGGGGGAGGAAAACAGGCACAAGGACTGTGGAGACCCTGAGGAGTGAGAGGGAGAACATGGGGTGTGTCAGGATCTGGGCCTTTGGAAGCCCAGGACAGGTGGCCTGGGCCTATACTAGGCCTCCCAGAGCCTCAATTTCATTTTGATCTCAAAAGTAAATGCAAATATAAATTTTCTTTTGATCATGAGCTTCTCCAGAGTTAATAGACAAGTAAAATTGTATTTTATTGTATATTTTCTATGTCTGATAATCCAAGACATGCATAATTCAGAATAGGATGCCTGATCTGCAAAAGGATGCATTAAAGCTGTCAGGTATAAACCATCTTAAAGAACTCAGCCAATACTTTTGTGCAATACTTTATCAAATGTCTGGACAAACCTGTTTTTTATCTTTTCCTACATTTGGACTGATATAAAAAAATACTCATAACAAAATGGCACATTTTTCAGGTGAACAGCTTGCCACCTAGATTGATTAAAAATGACTCTTTGACAGTCATAATTAGGTTTTAATACCAGTGAAGAATGATGTTATAAGAAGGAAATCCAAAAGTATTTTGAAATGGAAAAAGATTTGACTATATTTTCTGATAGCAACAGCCAGAGCTCTGGAAGAAACATATCAGATGGAATATTTTCTCTTGCATTTCCAGCCAACACGTAGCACTGAGATGACATTGTTTACACTCATCGATAACCTTTAGTGTGATGGAGTAGTACAACCCTCCTAATCCTCCTTGATCTCTTGGTAGCTTTTGATATTATTGATCATGGTATCTTTCTGGCTGACTTGGGGGATTAGTTAGTAGCACTGTTTCACAGTGGTTCTTCTCCTTTGTCCATGGCAAGTTCCAGTCATTGTTGGTTGATGGGTGTGTGTGTGAGAGAGAGAGATTGAGTCCTAGTCCAATGATTTAACAGATTAACAGATTAACAGAGTTGGAAGGGACCTTGCAGGTCATCTAGTCCAACCCCCTGCCCAAGCAGGAGACCCTACATCTGCCTCTACCTAGGATTAAACTCATAACCTTCTGATTGTGAGGCAAGAACTCCACCTCTAGGCCACAACAGCTAGTTACAAGGCTAGATTAGGGTTTAACATTCTCCCTTTTCTTATTTAACATCTATAGGTGTTCTAATACCTCAAAACACTTATCTTGACAGCTCTTCATTGCAAGTTGCAATGGTTACTAGATACTTTCTGGATGCAATTCTAGGTGCTGTTTATTATCTATAAAGCACTTCATACGGTAGATTTCAAGTCCTGGTTATTCATGGGATTGCCATTCTCTAATTCTTTCTGCTTCTTCAATAAGATCTGGCAGGTTGTCGATGCTCTGGATCCTGTTGATTAAACTATGCCATTGCATAGAATCTCCTAGGCCTCATCTGGAATACCATTTTTCTCCAGGTCTTGCCCTTTGAAATATCATTCCCTGAAAGTTCATATGACCCCTTTAGAAAATATTTTCAAACTAAGCTTTTCAAATAGGCCAGAGGTGATTTGTGATCTCACTTAACCCTTGATGGGGGCTAGAATTTTCTTGTTTGTGTATTTTTCCCTACATACAAATTTGTTGTATGTTCTTAAGATACTTTAAAATGTTTATGCACCCTGAATATTTTTTTTAATTTGGTATCTGCATAAACCTAATAAAATGTTATGATTATCATGATTTTTTATCATTTTTATGATTAAAGTATAGTCATGACAAATCACATTAGACTATGTAGACTCCATGATGCTCTTGGTTGTTTGCTTACATACATTTCATTTCTAAACTACGTAACATCATCAGTGTTACCGGTATATTATACTGTGTATAAACAGGCAGCAAAACCCAACTAGGTAACATGCACTGATGTTACCTAGTTGGACAATAAAATGTCAATAAGTAAACAATCAAGCTCAAAGAGTATCAAGATCTCCACAGTTCAAACCTGAGGTATAAATATTTTCTTCTATTGGAACATCAGGTTATGGACCATAACCATGATAAACATTTATGAATATTGGATTCATATTTGCTTGTATAAAACCTGAAAGAGAAATTGTCCTTACAAAGAGCATGATGTTGTTAGAACTATTTTTTAAACCTTGTAAAATTCTTAATCTTTCATTCTTAATCCTTTTCTTATTGTTTTAGGTTTCCTGGGAGTCTCCTTCTATTTTAAATGGAGAAATGTTGAGCTATGAGATCCACATGCCGAACCCTCAAATCACTATAACTAACAATTTGACAACTTCAATGAGCCATGTAGTAACCAACCTGATCCCTTTCACAAATTACTCAGTCACCATAGAAGCTTGTACTGGAGGTGGAGATTTCATTGGAGGGTGCACCAAGAGTCTACCAACATATATGGTTACACTTCCAACATTTCCCCAAAATATCAGTTCTGTGACTGTGACCCCAATTAATGAGTCAGTAATTACTGTGTATTGGCAACCACCATCTAAACCCAATGGACATCACATAAGGTAATGGAAAGAACAATATATCAGAGTTCACAAAAAACTGTGTATATAAATTTTATTTAATCAAAACAAATTAGACTACCTAGAACTGCCTGAAATTATTAGGACTCGACATAAACTCAGATTGGATGGGGACAATTCAAATTAGTTTTGGGTTCATTTGACAGGATGTCCTTCTCCCATATGTCCTTTCCCAAACTGAAATCAGACGCAAAATTGTCCTTCCACCATGCATTCCAGGATCTCTTTCAAGTACCAAAAAGAAGTTTAACTGTATTCTTGATTGACAGGTCTGCCCTCAAATGAGAGTGACCCTTATAATCAGACAACCATCAGTTATGCCAATCAAAATGGGAGAGGAGGGAGAGGAGGGGGCATAGAAATTGATATGGCACTCTTAATTTAAGCATTTATTTCCTGTTTTCCATCTTCCACCCATAGATAAGAAGTTTATGGCTTCTTATCTACCTGATTGGTTTAAGAACTTTATTTGCTTTTAGGGAAATATGAGTGACTTAATCTCTCATATTTATCCCTGCCCTCAATCCCTGACTGCATTCAGAAAGGATGCAACCTTTCCTTTTGCTGAAAAACCCATCAACTGATCTGCCTGAAATTTGCCACAGATACTCCTTGCTAGAAAATTCATTTTCACTATATATTCTGCCTTCAAAAGTTATATTTAATAGCATTAAATTTACATAACTTTAATAAAACATTGCACCCATTATTATTAAATTTAGCACATTTCATTTCTTAAAAGTATCTATTTTTCTTATAGATTCTGGTGGAAAATGTAAAATCCTATAGACATTTAACACAAATTTTAAAGGTGTGTAGCTCAAGCCCTCCTTCCCCCCCATAACTACTTTATGAAATCTAAATCACTTTTTAAAACTTCCTTTTGAAATTCATGCTGTCCTTATAAAAAGAAGATTAGAGACATTTACTATTTTTCCACTCTAAATAATGGGAATTATTTATACTCCATTTTCATCCAATTTATGCTTCAAAGAATGGGATTTCTCAGAATGAATCAAAATGGCTTCTACTTCTAAAGCCAGGAACCATACTTGACATGGGTTGGACAATTCTATTATCAACCTAAAATTATTCAGATACAAGAAGGAATTCTTAATTAGTTTTGCTTAATACATAACCAGCAAATTACTAAAGACTAATTATTAGGAATTCCTTCTGGGCTCTCCTATAAAATCAGATGGATACTACAGTGTATGCATTTACTGTACATTGGTGAGAGGATTAATGTAATATTAACTTGTACTAACAAATTTTCCCTTCTTCATGATCTCTTAGTATGGCAAAGGGATTAAGAAGTTGGATTATAAATAAAAAGATATTGATTCATATTCTTTTTGTAGTTATTGAAGCTCACTTTTGGCCCAGCATTTATTCTCAACCCTACACTGCTCCTAGAGTATAAAGATAAAATAGGATAAAAGAAAGGGGAATCCCATGTAAAGTGTTTTGAGCTCATGGAGGGAAGTCAGCTTGTAACATTGTTAAACAAATAATGAACTGGAATAACTATTTTGGCAGAATGGGATGCCAGGAGAAATTAATAGAGCTCCCCCCACCCAGAGAGATACTATTTCTTCATCAGATTCCTTGTGTGTCTAATCACACTTGGCCAATAAAGCTATTCTATTCTATTCTATTCTATTCTATTCTATTCTATTCTATTCTATTCTATTCTATTCTTTGGGTATATTGAAAATGTGATGATCAGGTGATAAACTGAAAATACTGAAGAGGTTATGTTGGGGAGACAGCAGGATATTTGACTGGTATTGCATTTTCAATTTTCCCTAGTGATTATCTGAAGAATTAAACATTACTTACACTGTAAGTACTTTATACAGTACTTAAACAAATACTGTATAAAATATTTGAAAATTTGAGAGGGTGGTTTTTTTTTCCTCTGTTCATTCCAACCAAAGCACTTTAAACCCAAACTACTTCCGTGTTTCCCCGAAAATAAGACATGTCCCCATTATAAGCCCAATCAGGCTTTTCAGACTATGCACTGAAATAACTCCCCCCCCAAATAAGCCACCTCAACTACTTAAATGCATGCGCAGATGGTCCCCGCCATTTCCACTGGTGCTTGCCACACACACTCCACATGCCCTTACTGTACCTACTGGTAGGGCAAAAAGAGCAGCCGCACAAAAAGAGCGGCAGGGCAAGCAATGCACCTTGTGCCCCATTGCTTGCTGCAACAAAATGAGCAGCAGCCCAGCAACGGCAAGGAGTGGGGCACGAAGCGCATCACTGATCTGCCTCTCATTTTGCCGCGGCAAGCAGTGGGGTGCGAAATGAGTGGCAGGCCAGCGACATGCCTCGCGACCCACTCCTTGCTGCGGCAAAATGAGCGGCAGGCCAGTTGCCCCCTCTCCCCGGCCGGCCGGTCACTTTAAGTTTCTTAATTTACTCGAACTTCCTCCCTTTGTGCCCCCCCCAAAAGAGCTTTGAGTTTCCTGTGGCAAAGGGGCAGAAGAAAAAAAATCAATCCCCGGGCCCAGAAAGAGCAAAAAAAAGGCAGGGAAATTCATCAGTTCCAGGCTGGCTTTTGTGCTTTTGTGCTTTCACTTTGGCCTCAGCAGACAAAACAAATCCCTGCCTCTGTCTTCATGAGGAAATTCCTGGGGTTGAAGAACCAACCCCACCGACTGCGACTCCCACTCCAGGCGAGATGGAAGGAGCCTGATGAGTCTCTCTCTCTCCCACGCCCCGCTAAAAAAACCCCTTTCTACATTCTGCTTGGGCCTTGCACTCAGCACTTAAACTAAACAAGTGCCTCCTTTGGACTGGCCCAAAGCGAAAGTAGCCCGGATGCTTCGTTTCCTGTTGGGCGCAAAGGCAGCAGAATGAAGCCCACCTGAACTCCCAGAGCAGCCAGAGCCCTTGCAAGCCAGAGAGAGGAAGTGCCTTTATCTGATTAATTCTCCGGGAAGGGAACCCTCCTTTCTCTTCACCTTCTCGGGTTCGAGGCGTCCAAGGAGGAAAAGGTCCGCCAGTAGGTCAAGGAAAAGAGGAGCGAGAGCGGGCAGGCCTGCAAGGGGTAGGGGGTAAACTTCTCTAGTGCAGTGTTCCTGAATGGGAAGGGCCGGCCGGCCATCTCGAACGGAGAGGGATCCCTTCCCTCAACCCTACCTCAGTGGCAGGTCTTTCCCCCATTTTAAAAGAAACAAAAACTGGAGAACGATCTCCTGATCACCCTTGAGGATCACATTAGTGTCAATGCATGGAAGGTGGGGGTGGAGGTGGGAGGCAGGAGGAGACGAAGCCTTTCCTTGTCACAATTTCTTGGAAGAAAAGTAAAGAAAGGGACCCCCAGAAACTTTAAGAGAGGAAGAGCAGTGTCTCACGGCCCGGCCCGGGCCATCCCCTGCCCCACCTGCCACCCCCAAATTGCATCCCACCGTGAGATGTGCATCTTTCCTGAGTCTGGCAGCTCCGTGGCATCTCTCAGCTGGTCTGTGCAGGAAAACACCTTGCACAGTACAGAAAAACTTCTCGCAAATGCAAGCAATTAACAACTTCTTGCAGCGAGAACTTTTTCTGTACTGTGCAAGGTGTTTCCCTGCACAGACCGTTTGAGAGACACCATGAAGCTGCCAGACTCTGGTAAGATGTGCGTCTTGTGGCCTGGCCCGCCTCCTGCACCCCAAAAAATAATAAGACAACCCCCCCAATAATAAGGCTGTGGGTCAAAAAATATAAGACAGGGTCTTATTTTCGGGGAAACATGGTTGTATGTATCAGTTAATCTAAGGTGAATAATAAGTGCAGCTATAACAAAAGTACATTTTTGTGAATTTCTATCCATGCCTCAGTACACATGGAAATGTCAAAAGGAAAAAATGCAAATGAACTAAAGGAATGAAAAGTATAGTAATGTTGCACCTCTTAGATTGGGATACCCCTCAGAATGTAATTCTTCTAAGAAATCTTCAATTGATAAATTTGGCAAAGTTTTCTGAAGGCTGTCATTAAAAATGTATCTTGTTTTAATATATTCATAGTATTTAAAAGTTGAGGTTGTTCACATGGCAGCTACTCTGTGTTCAAAATGAGTCTTAAAATATCTTGGGAGCAAAGGTGATGTATTGTTCCTCCCAGGAACCTTGAATCCATTTTTTAAAAAGTTGCCTGGGATTGTCCATATTTTCTCTAAGGTGGGTGGGGAACTATGGCCACTTTATGACCAATGGACTTCAACTCTCAGAATTCCTGAGCCAGTATTGCTGAGCATGGCTGGCTCAGGAATTCTGGGAGTTGAAATCCACTAGTCATAAAGGGGCCATAGTTCCCCACCCACCTGCTCTAAGCAGTGTCTCTTGGAAAGATAGTATGTGCTGTTCTTCCCAAAGATAGATAGTACAGTATGTGCTGTATGGGCTTGATAGCTGAAATTTCAAGCCACTTGAAGCAACTTTCTCTTCTTTTCTTTGTTTCTTTTCTTTTTAAAAGGAGAGAAACTTCATGGGGAAAAAATCTCTTGCCTGATAAATACTTTTTCAAAACTAAAGATTTTTTAAACTCAAGTATAAAATATGGAAATGTTAAGGAGATTAACATTTGGTCTGCTTTAGAGCAGACCTAATTATGAACCTGTGCAAATTATTCAGATTTGAATTAGACTGATCCTTCCATCTCAAAGTAGACTGAGTCCTAAAATTAATTAATTGTGTTATTTGATTAAATCAGAATTCTGGAGAAAATTTTATTTCCTACATTTTATTTGCTGTTCCTAATAATTTTTTGTTTTTCTGGGGCCATTGAATGTGTTGAGACCTTGTTGGTTTTCTTTCTTTTCAGATAAACATACCGTACATACACATCAGCGGCAGATTCCTCCCTTACCGGTGCCGGTGTGCTGCATGCGCATCTCCACGCTTCAGGCATGCCTGTGTGCCCGCTACGTGCGGGCGCCCCCTCACGTGATTTTGCTTCCGCGCATGCGTGGAAGCAAAATTGCACCGAAATCTCATGAGGGGATGCGTGTGCGTGCGAGATTTTGGCGCGATTTTGCTTCCGCACATGCGCAGAAGCAAAATCTCACCAAAATCTCTCTCTCGTGTGCGTCCCTTTATGAGATTTTGGTGAGATTTTGCTTCCGCGCATGCACAGAAGCAAAATTGGCCAAAAATTCACGGAAAAAAATGGTGACGCGCATGGTGGACCGGCAAAGAGGGCTTCAGAGCGGTCGCGCGCAAATTGCGCAATTGGCCGCTCCCTACCGGAGCTGCACACTGGGCAGCTCCGGCAGGAACCCACCTCTGATACACATACATCTATAAACTTTTAGTTTCTCAAGTCTGTTGAAGCCACTTTCTTGTTCATGGAAAGTGTCATTTTGATGGAAACAATTCTTCGCTTCTGAACAATAGTCACCCAAGGAAAAATTGATTGCAGGGCAAAGAGAATCCTGATACATTTACAAATAAATTGAGGAAAAGCAGTTTTTTTTAAAGCAACTGATATAAAGACTGATTATCATAGTCTCCTGACCTAGTTATTATTTCACAACTTTCAAGGGAAAATCTTTATTATTAAACCAAATTAAATCAGGTTAGTTACATAGCAGATAAAGTTTATGCCAGGAAGAGAACTCGTTATGTTTTCATATAGTTTCTCTTTCTTAACTTTTTTTCTATATAAAGCAAATTTGCCTGTTCAAACTGCTGTCAAATTATCCTAAAAAGGTATGTAAACATTTCATCAAACACTCTATTATTACATACTCAGATAATTTTTCCTTAATAAAAGAACTGCTAAAAAAAACCCTCTCATCCATTCTGAAACTAATTACATAAGTTATGGAAAGTGTCAAATTCTAAAATATTAAAAAAACAAGATTACAGCTGTAAAAAGAAAATAACGTGTGACTTTTAAAAGCAACCTTTTTTTGTCATAACATTAGTTAAGATAATCCCACCATTCTGCTTGTCTTTTGTGTTAGATATGAGCTCCTGAGACGTAAAATCCAGCAGCCACTTGCATCAAATCCCCCTGAAGATTTAAATCTCTGGGACAATATTTACTCAGGAACTCAGTGGCTTTATGAAGATAAGGGTCTTAGCAGGTAAGATTACTAAAACTATAAAAACAAATGCTGGCATTTTGTATAGCCCATATTTAATAGTTCAAAGCGTTCCTTGCATCTCCGTGTTGCAAACATGTTAATTATGTAATGAAATATTTTCTGTCATCTCTTTTGGCATGAGCCTTTATTAACACTCTTTTGTTTGGTTTGGTTACCTACTCTTCTCCTCTGTGCAATTTTGTTTTGCTTTTTTAAAAAAAAATGCTTAGGAAAGTAAGAAGTGAACTGCTGGAATATTGAGTGAATGGTTTTACTTATTTCATTAAAGTACACAGCATCCTGCATCCTTCCAATTGTATTCTATTGCTAGCTTGTTCATGGGTTTGAGAAATATTTATGAAGGAGATTTGGAGTATAGATCTGTGATGTGTTGACCTAGGAAACCTTGGACTCTTTTAATTGTGGCTTTTTCTTAAGAGGACATTTTAGTTTAAGTAAAGCAATATCTAGGGCTTTATTCTCCTTGTTTCTTTACAAATCTTCCTCCACCTGCCTGTCTTTGTCCTATTCTAAGATGTCCCATTCTATAACAAATCATCACCCCAACCCATCATTATATCCTTCTGTTGGTCCCTTGGACATCTGACCCTATCACGCATAACCAGAAAATATTCATTTAGTAAAAAATATGTCAGGTTTCTTTCACTCCTTGGAGGTATTGGAGTCTGTATTTATGGTAGGCATATTTAAACTTATAGGCTGGGTTCATGTATTTTGCTAAACAACTGTTTGTTTAATCATTGTTGACTGAATAAACCACATTTCCAATCCTTAAAAAATGATTTATGTATTATAAAAACTGGTTTCACATATTACTAAGCCAAAATCAAACCACTTTGTGGCATTGTGTAAAAACAGTAATTGTCTATTCTGTGTTCCTTCACTGAATTCTATAAATTCTGTTTAATCTAAGCCTTTTATAAAAAGATTTTCCAACAAACCAAACATAGTTGCGTGGATAACTATCTCTTCCTTTCCTGGCACCATATCTCACAGAGAGGTTCATACATCATGTTAAGCTAGCTTTACTGTGGTTTGTTGACAAATGCAGAAATATTGTCCTGAACTTTTTTTGCTCTTATGAATTTCTTGTAATTGCCTTGCCTGAATATGTTCTATGCATTTTCTTGAAGGCAAGGAATTTTTGAACATCAGAGTTCAGGATACTTTTGAAGTATCTGGAATTGGGAATAAAATTAATGAATCAGGATTTAACTTTGAAGTAAGTGGGAACTAGCGCCTCCAACTAGTATTTTATAAGAGGTTCAAATATATAACTGCCATAATTGGACATAGTTACCAAAATTTGTTTTGGAACTGAAAAGAAACATTCAGCAGAGCTGCTATTTGTGCTAATTCACACATTTTTGAGTCAAATAGCAGCTCTGCTTAATGTTTCTTCTAATCTAATTTTTGGTTAGAAGCTGAAGTAAAGTCAACACTTAAACTGAATGCTTCTAATGATTTTTCCTTTCTTAACGATACAAATCATATCCTTTAGGAATACAACATATGCATATAAGCTGATAGTACATAATGAAGTAGGATATACGTCAAGTGAAGAAGTGGTTGTTACAACATTAGCAGGATTTTCAGAGAAAGGCACCAATGTTGCTGCAAAGCCTCTTAACCACACAGCTGTAGAAGTGAAATGGACCACTCCAAGTAAGTGTTCTTCTTGATTATATCCATCATCTAACATTAAACAACTGGCTTTCAATTAGATACAAGGGATGCTGTTTCTCTTTGCTTAATGACTGACTCCTCAGTGTCTGATTTTTAAAAGTTTTGCAAACTAGAGTGATGTGAAAATTCTATTACAGGCATTGCATCGATAAAGCAGAGCTATGAATCCAGGAAGAACCCCAATTTATGAATATTTCTGCATGGAAAAGCATGATCCCATGCAGAACCAAAGATGAAATATGCCCAACCTCAGAAGGCTTCTGGCTTCAAAGCTATTTAATTTTGCTAGGATTGAACCTAGATCAGGGCTACCTAAATGTTTTACCCTTACACTTCACTTTAGCGTAATCTTCATGTACACACCTCCTCTAAAAATCCAAACACCAAAATGAACACAAATCTACAAAGAAATTTTAGACAGGTGGATTTATTGTAACAATGTACCTAAAAGATTCTCCACATCTGTCCTGGACTCTGTCTGCACTTCCCAAAAGTTTTCTGTACTCTGTCTGCACTTTACAGTTTGGGAAGCCCTGCCCTAGATCTATTCATCCTCATCCAGACCCTAACAGTTTTTTGGTAGTGATACAGAATTTTGACTACATCTCTTGTCTGACTTGAGGATGAAATATATCAACACTGATAACTTTATGTCAGCAAGAAACCTCATCCAAATGTCTCCCCTTCCCTCTCCCAATCTTGCTATAGGTCAACTACAAAGTGATCAATATAAATTCAGTTCCATAACCAAGTCTACCCTGAGACCAAAAAATGTCCAAATAATTTATTTCCTCTAGGGCAGGGGTAGGCAAAGTTGGTTCTTCTATGACTCATGGACTTCAACTCCCAGAATTTCTGAGCCAATCATGCTAGCTTAGGAATTCTGGGAGTTGAAGTCCATGAGTCATAGAAGAGCCAACTTTGCCTACCCCTGCTCTAGGGTAATCTATAGCTACAGACTTACATTGGCTGGCCTTTTGAGGCCCCAGCTGCTGTTCAGAATTATCTAGATATCTGCCCTGTTGCCCTGCCTTCATTACCATGCTGTTTTGTAAGTTCCTGCCTTCTTATTAGGAACTGGGTTTCTTAACAGCATCTGGGCTTCAAAGAGGCCAGCGTTGGGTTTGCCCACTTGCTAATGCCATGGACTTTATGCCAAGTTCTCTGGGCTGCTGTAAATTTGTCAGTGCCAGGACAGCCATCACTTTTCCTAAACTTGGGATACAATCAGGAGTTTTGGTGATGTCCTTTGTCACCAACTACATCTCTTGTCACAACTAAGTGCTCTTCCGCCTAATTCATCAGCTCTTTTCTGATGTTTAGGCTTTTTTTCTTATCTTCTTTCTGATGACATGAACCTTTCCCAAAAGAGTTAAGGACGGGTACCTTAAAGGGAAAAGGGGAAGTAAGGGAACATAGTAGTTGCGACTCATTCTTCATTCCACAGCTAGTATTAGGAACTTTCCCAGCAATTTATTTCTCCTATCATTGTTCGTCTTGTTGGGATCATAATATACTGAAGAAGGGGAAAACCATATATTATACTTCATCCTTCTTTGGGGAAGTTGAATCATGCGTATAAATATATGTGGTACAGTCTATTAAGAATATAAGAAGAAGAAAAATTTTCAGAAAATGGGAAACTCACAAAAAGAACAGTAGCAATATCTGCCAAGCAGCAATAAAATATTTACTGCCTTCAATAGTGGATATATTCTATAGCCATGCTTACAGTTTGCCATTGATTCTCGGTCTCCTTAAGAATTGACCAAATTTAAAGAAATTGTCAACAGTGTTTTGACAATTGAACAGTGTTCAGCTTCAACCACAACAATACACGAGCACACAATAGATACAAACTTAAAGTGAACCGCTCCAAACTCGATTGCAGAAAATACGTCTTCAGCAACAGAGTGGTCAATGCCTGGAATACACTACCCGACTCTGTGGTTTCATCGCCAAACCCCCCCAAATTTTAACCTTAATTTTAAGGTTACTGTTTAACTGTCTACTGTTGACCTCACCCCATTCCTAAGAGGTCTGTAAGGGCGTGCATAAGTGCAGCAGTGTGCCTACCGTCCCTGTCCTGCTATACCCTTTTATTTTTATTCATATTCATTTCATGTATTCAAATCATGTTTATACTCATCTGTACGATCTAATACATGTTTGACAAAATAAATAAAATAAAAAAATAAAATAAAATATAAGTGTGCCTGGTGGTAGCAACTTCCACCAATTAACTGTGGTGTCCTAAGGATTTCATTTTCTCTGTGTTGAATTTCTTGTCTTTCAGGTTATTCAAGTATTTTGAGCAGGGGTGATACATTCTCCAAACATTGTAGCCTCTTTCCCAAAGAGTATTCTGGTTTTTTTTTAATCACCTTTTCTTATTCTACAACGTTCTTTCTGAGGTGATTAATTAAGAAGATTTGGGTTAGTCAACAATTGCTTGTGATTCTGGATGCGTTTCACAATGTGAAACCGCATAAGAAGTTCTGAGCAGACAGTACATCAATTCAAACCTCTTTGAGGTTGTCATATTATTTTCAAATGCCAGCATTTCTGTACAGCCTGATCTTCCTTTCCAGAAAAGTTATGGATTTTCTGTATATGCAAATGTACACATTTGTGCTATGTCATTTTGAGAGGAACATATCCATTTAATCCAGATTACCTGTCCATCAAAGCAGTAGGTTAATTTTTCAATATGTACATGCAAATCTGTCTGTAAGCACTTACTAGTGACTCTCGGCAAATAGAGGTTCCACTAAAATTTATATTTATAATTGGATGCCTGAAGTAAGCATGCTTATAAAAACTGACAAACCTAATAGATCTGAAGCAGGCTGCTGAAGTTTCATTACTTTAGTAATTCAAACCTCTGACCATCTAGATAAAGGTAATGCAATCTGGCTTCATTTTCATTCTTACTGCACAAATTTCCTAGATACCTGTTTATGAATGCAAAGGTTAAACATCAAGTGAGGGTCATTAGAGCAAACCTTTATTTATTCTTTCATTGCTTGATATGCCTTATTCCAAACAAATAAGCAATCTCCCTGCCTCCAAATGTTTTTATTTTGTCACAGATCTGGAACAAATTTTCCCTGCCCCCACCTCCATCCCAGTAATCATTTGAAAACAACTTTCTTTTATGTCTTTGGTGCTGGTAGGTTCAGAGGTGAAAGATAGCGCAGGAGTTTTAGAAACAGAGGGTCTGCTAAAATTAAGCTACAGAAATAGAAGAAAATAGAAACAGAAGCTTTATTCTGATGATCTATCTGGAAATATCAATTCATAGATTGTTAAGTTTGAGATTGTGCCTGTAGGTTTCTCCCCACCCCCCTTTGCTTTTTAAAGCATTCCTTTGAAGTTCTAAATAGGCTATGTATGATTAACTGTTATGTGTTGTGTTAAAAGCAATAGTTCTGGAATCTTCCCATTGTGACCTCTTAAAACATGTTTCTGAGCTTAGAAATTTAAGATGTCCATTCCTCCACAAGCAGATACCTTCAAATAAAGAAGATAATGATTCTCTCAAATCAGGCTTGATTCTTGGTAACTGCATCAGCCTTGCAGTATGCCGCCCTGAGTCCTTAGGGAGTAGGGCAGCATAGAAGAACCTAATAATAAATAAATAAATACTGAATACTGAAGTGGTTTGCCATTGCTTTCTTCCAGAATATTTTCCAGATTCTCATTCTAGTCCATCAAATTGGAATTCCCTAATTGTTTGTTATGAGTACCATCCAGAACATTTTCCAACATCTCAACTTAGCTGACACCCCTAGAATTCCTAGTGATTTTCTTTCCTAAAGCCCAGCATTGCTTAGTTTCTAAGCCCAACTGAGGGTTTTTGTCCTGATATAATTAAAGTGATATGCCGTATGCATTTTCCCAGAACAATGCACCCCAAGAGAAGATGCATACATGATCCCAGTCCTTGATTCTTGAATCTGGTATTCAACGTAGTCTCTAATAGTCACCTGGGCATCAACATTCAGCATGAAATAGATATTTTATTCACCATCCTTCCAGTGTGTTTAATATTAACTACCATTATATCGGTATCTAATGGTACTTGAATTATGAAACACTGAGATGTGGACATGGTAAAGGATGTGCCAAAAAACTTCTTTTTTCTTCTTTTTCATAAAATGGCTCTGGAAGCAAAGCTTCCTGATCATAAGGCATAATTTTCAAGAACATTCTTCTAGACTCAGGAAGAATACTTTTGGGACACTGCCCTTATTGTTTAAAATCTTTGTCTAAAGTATTGTAAGGAGGGGGAAAACACCTGTTGCATTTGTCCTCATACTCTTATGTCTGGAATAGATTTTGTAACACTCTATTTAAATTGATGCCTTTAAAATATGCTGTTGGATAAATGATTGAAAATACCTTGGACTACAAGAAGAATAAATCATTCAATATTACATGAAGGAAAGCAAAAATGGTCATTGCTAGTACTAATGATGAAGTTAAACTTTAAATATTTTAGACACATAATGCAAAGGCAAGACTCATTGGAAAAGACCCGGGAAAATCAAAGACAATACTGTAGAAAAGAGGCCGATAAAAGACAAGGTGGAGAGATTCCAGGTAATACAATCATAATTGTACAAGAGCTCAAAGAATTTATCAACAGACAATCCTGGTGAAATGAGATTCATCGGGTTAGGAAGAGTCAGAAGGGACTGAACAATAAGATTCGCCTACAAAGCAATTTCCCCAATAGAATATTTATATCATCAGTACAGAGTTTATCACTTAGTGAGTATCTTTGAACTGGACCCTTTACATATAACTTTGCAGTTCTAACATACTTGGTATTATTTTTGTGTCAAGAGCTTTTGTGATTATTATTTCTCCATTCCTTTCCATAATCAGATTTTGTTTTTTGTTTTTATTCATTAAACAGCCTTACAAGGTGTTCAAGGAAATATTGAATATTATATCCTTTCCTGGAATGACACTGCCCGAATTAACTCCAAAAAGATCCCCATAAGTGAAAATAGTGCTGTTATTGGTGAATTATATCCAAATACACAGTATCAGATTTTGCTTCAAGTTTTCAGTGAACTTCATAGCATCACAAGTGAACCTGTGCAAGTGACTACGCCAGATGTAGGTAGGTTAACTCTTGGTTTCAGCTTAAAAATGAAAATTAATTAACTGTTTTTATGAGGGTTGAAATCTGTCATTGTTCCATTATGAAAATAAGAGGTTGTTGTTGTTGTTGTTTTAAATAATGCTGTGAAGCTGGCTACTTGTGACATGACAGTCAACTGTTTGACCAGAAATGAAAGGTGTAAATCCAGCCACTCAGAGAGTTTCCCTGACATATTTCCAAACCAGTTGGCAAGCTGGAAGGAGGGAAGGGAAAGGAGGGTGGAAAAAGCAACTTGTGAATTTCAAATGCTTTTGGAATAGCTTTTCTAATCTTTTTGGCTTTGTAAAATCTCATTATAAACATTATAATATCATTACCCCAGAAGCAAGTGTTCCAGGTCATTAGCAAAGTACTTTAAGTCAGGATTGCATTTTCTTGGCAAAGCCAAAGTTCATCCCCCTTTTTATTTATAAAATGGAACCTACTGGAAGTACAATTTTTCAACTGGTAAAGATGGATTTACCCAAATAAAAATAGTTCCTTTACAGTATTTATGACATGCTTAAATAATCTGTGTAATTTAATGTTAAGAAAGATGAGAGTTATTTTTTTGGGGGGGGAGGTAATGCTTCATCATTATCTGTGGTAATCATCAAAAGCATTTACATAATAATTTAATACAGATTGCTCAAGTTATGATGCTAATAAAAGCTATGGGGAGATGTCACCCTTAGAAGATAACGTGGTCGGGGGGGGGAGGTGGAGTTGAAACATGAAACTATACTGAATAATTTTGAATGAGGTTGCACAGTTAAATAAATAGTCACATTCCTCTAGTCAAAGTTATAGTAAAGCAAAGTTAAGGCAAGGCTGGAGATACAGAGGTTTTTACCATTCCCTTTTTCCACAGTTTCTGAGCTTATAACAAGTCCATTTAGAAAACAGTGTAAACATTTTAACAAGCTAGCAGATAAGTAGCAGAGGCTTTCTTAAATCTAAATTCTAATGTGTATTTGGTTAAACACATGTTTTCACAATGGCAGATGGAATTCATTCTCTTTCGTCCTTTATTTCTAGAGCCAGAGGGCCTGTTCCCTCCAGAGATCATAATCATCAATAGTACAGCTGTACGTGTCACTTTGGCATTGCCTTCAAACTCAAATGTCACAGAATATTCCATTTATGTAAATAATAACCGTTATGAGACCAGAATGAAGGTGCCTGGATCTTTCGTTTTAGGAGATTTGTCTCCATTCACTCTTTATGACATACAGGTTGGAATATTTCTTTTTTCTTGTATATAGTGTAATGTCAGTGCGTCTATAGATGTACAGATATTAACACAATCCATATATCATTTTGAGTACAGTCATGTAAAATGGCGTATGTTTGTATACTGTATGTGATATATGAAACTTTGATAATTCATGGAATAATTAGGAATATGTAAAACATATAAATATAGTCAATCAATATGGCTAATACTGCATATATACTATATGTATGTATCACACATCTATGTGAATATGTGCAACCATACTGATAATTGGGTTTTTGCAAATTATTAAAATGTCCAAAGATTTTACACTTTAGTTTGCAGTTTACTAAAGGGAGATACCAAAAGATCTCCTTTGAACAGAGTGTTAGAGGAATAATTGAAACAAAGGAACATATTGTTCTATATTGCTTCCTCCATGCAAGTTCTTCTCAAGAATTATTATCTCCATTCTTGATTAAATATCCAGAATATCCTGGTCATTCTGGCTTGTTTTATCTTCAGTTGTTATGACCAGATCAATCTGATTTTATTTCCTTGATGACAGTCAAGTACTGTTTTATAGTTTGTATCATACACCATAGTATTTCTTCTAATCCTTTTGAGATATTTTGGAGCAATTATAGTTTTCCTTCTTTATCCTAATTAATTATGATTTTCGTGTTTTATCTGCTGGTTTAAGACCCAATAAAGATTGAGTGAGTTAGTGAGTGAGTAACTTTAAAAATATATATAATTATAAATGGGATGAGGTATCTTTAACAATCTCTTACGTTCAGAAAATAAATTGAAAATGCTACTAAAAGTCAAAACAAAATAGTTTAATGTTAAAAAGTAAACCTGTATTATGAATACATGCAAATACATTAATGCCTCAAACTGTATGAACGTGGGACAAATTTGTTTTATTTGTATTGCAATTTCGTTAGTTTCTATTTCCTGAATCAGAAAGGAAAATGCAATCAGACATCAATATTCTATTTTTCTAAATTATTAGAAAAAATGCACTAATGAAAGATTAATAGATATATGTGCTATCTGGGGTAAATATGCACAAAGGTGTATTGATAAAGCTACCAAATGCATTTATTAGCAACAGTGTGTAAAAATATATACATTAGAAGGACTATGTAAATACATATACATGGGTGCATGCACATATATATAGTCCCTCTTTTAAAATTACCAGGGTTAAATTTCCTTTCCTCCTGTGATGCTGAACTTATATATATTACAGAGATCCAACTCCTACTGATTAAAACAAAATAGCAATTGTTTTAGAAACATCAGGCATGCATAAAACATGAACTACCAGAAATAATGATATTGCATTGGTAGCCTTTTATCATGTTCCCCTACCTCCCCTTCTTCTTTGGAATAGGATGATCTTAGCCAAGAAATCCCAGTCTTTTAAAAATACAATTAATATTTAAACCCTTTGGGTTTTTCCCCCTCATTCTCCTTCTCTTTAGGCCTCCTCAGAAATGTGCAGTTTTTATGAATATTTGTGAAGAAAAGGCATACAAATACATTTCTATAATGGGTTGGATTTCATTTGTTCAAAATGCTGCTTTAATTGTAACTTTCCTATTTTATCTTGTCTCACTCAGATACTGGCTTTCTTTGAATGATGTATGGGGACCCCGTAACAGTAATCATGTATACTTTGTCCTACGATTTGCATCCATTTGCAACGTGCAATAAATAAATGTCACACAAAGGCACACTATAACAGATTTCCACATTCCAGCCCCTTTTAGTAAAAAAAACCCCACTCTCTATGAATATACATATAACTTTCCAGTTTCCATATGGATACATATTTGTCTTTCTTCTACCGTAGTATAAATTCCAAGAACTTTTAATAGTTTTCAAACGTCAGGATTTATTATTGATGCCTTACATATTAATCGGCTAGGTGTTTTTTTAAGGTTCTCAAATTTCAGGATTTGTGCCAATGTCTGTAGCACTGAAATATCAGGTAAAATTCAAAGATTTAATTGTTCATTGCTTCCCCTCCACTTTTTTTTTGCCATACATATTACATTTCCTATCAAATCTTCAGCTTCCTAAAGTTAAAATTAAATGGGTGTCTGTCTTGCTTTTTGATGTCATGTGTAGACATCTGTCAATTTGTACCCAGGGCATATTGAATGACCTTTTTTGTTATTGTTGATGCAAAGGTGACATTATTAGTCTTTCTTTGGATCTATTTAAAGCACTAAAAACTCAGGAAGTCATATTTTGACTTTCAACTTCAGAGTTCATCAAACATTAATATGTTGCTACAAAGGTTCATTATTTCTATTTTGGGACAGGAGAGGAAAGAAAGCTGATAGACTTGCAAAGGTGAAGTGGCAACGTTCTGGGTGTCCCTATCCCAAACTTATTAATCTAAGTCTATTATTACTATTTTTGTAACTCACATTGAAAAACATACCATATCCTCATCTTGGGTGGGTTGATAATGCACCATGTTTGCAAAAGACAACCCTGAGAGGAGGTTAAATTCCCTCATTGAAAAGAATGGAAATTCTCCATGTATGTGAAGAGATGAGGAACATTTGGATCATTCTCAATACAGTTAGGATAGGTTATAACAATTTAAAGGGTTTCTAGACAGTCCTATGGCTCGACCTATCATTCTGTTATGAATACTAGCTTAATCATGGGGTAACTTAAATAAAGAAATCCTATACTTTTTCAATGAAGTTTAAATGCAAATAAATTTAAACAGCATGCATTACTTTGCCTAGATACTGTATTGCACCGAAATTGTTTCCCTCATATATCTCAGTGGCCTGACTGGCATCAGATGGTTATCAGTGTCAAACTTCTGAAGAGGGAATACCATTTGAATAAGATCATTATCTAAATTTGCATATTGTGATTTTCTTGATGCCTTGTGTTGAGACTCGTGCTAGTTGAATAAGTATTTGAACCTGCTGATTTATAAAACAGTAAAGAGCTCTACTCCTAGTTAGCTGGTACCTGGTTTTATGCAGGCCTGTTCCGTTTTGCTACTATTAGCCCAATGATTAAACTACAGTTCACTGGCACTTACTGAGGTGTAATGCATAGGTAGGTATTCCTTAAAATGGTTCGTTTTTGTGTGGGGGGGGGATCATTAGCACAGTCTTTTGCTGTGAAGTGTTTATGTAGGATATTTTAAAGAAGTATTTATTCTGAGATGTTCCTATAAGGCTAACCATTGCTGATTAATTTTTTTAAATTTACAGATTTTGTTCATTTTCCTGATTTTATTGGTTTTGGTCAATACTGTTGCATTTAATATTTTATTAATGCTATTACATGAAAAGATATTATAAAAATGCTGCAATATTATAAAAATAAAAAATAAAATAAAATAAAAAATAAAATAAAATAAAATACAAAATAAAAATGCATTATTTTCCTTTTATGCTCCCCATTCAAAATGATTTCCCTTCTTACCATTATATTAAATTTCCCTTCTTACCATTATATTAAATTTAGCTTTGCTACTATTTTGATTTCAAATTTTGAATGAGGAAAAGTACCCATTTTGATACTTGTTATTCTAGGTTGAATCCTGCACAAGGAATATTTGTGTGAGAAGTAATGGAACCAAAATTAGAACTGCAGAAGATGTGCCTAAAGACTTATTGCCACCATGGATCTATGCCCTTGGTTCAAGGTATTAAAATGTACTTGCCATGTTTTCTACCTTAAATCATAAGAATCAGTGGTGCTAAAAGTAATTATATTGGCATAAATTGGGCTATAAGATAAATGCTTATTTCCATATGAAACTAAGAAGGAAGGTTACAATGTGTATGTTTGTCTGTCTGTCCACCTATTTTATATCTTGTCTTCCACACTAAACTTTGTTTTAATCCAATATGTGGCAGTTATTTTTTGGTACTTCATTTCCCCCTGTAAAGAAATTCATCATGAAGCTGCCTGTATGCTACATGTATGCATTACCATTCTTCTTCTGTCTCTACGTTATACAGAAACAATCTCAAATCTCACATAGTGTTTAGCTTGGCAAGAAGGCCATGATTTCATCAGCCTGGAGATACTGAAAGAAAAGGAGAAGTCATACAAGCATTACTGGTGAATATAGGAAGGATTCCCAAAGCCATATTTATAGTGAAGGACTGAGAAACATGTGAATCAGTCCTATGTCAAATTCTTATTGAATTAATTCTATCATGAAGCAGCTTCTCTGATTTTGTTGCAAATATTGAGTCAGAGGACTCATCAGTTTATGTATCCAAGTCTCCATTATTTTCTTTTTCAAATGGGAAACTGATCAGACTTAGACATTAAAGGAAGTCATGTCAACCTTTCATATGTCTTTCTCCGATTACATTCCACTCCTCCTATTAAATCAGTAAGACGAGGAAGGATCCGTGATTCCTTTTTCTTCCTGCTTTGCTCCGCCCTGGTCTTTAACTTAGACTGGGCTTTTGTGGTTACTCCCACTATATTAGCCTGATTAGAATAATAATTCACAATATTAAAAAGGCAATAAGTGTAAAAGAAATTAAGCTGTTTATCCATATGCGCATACCGTAGAAGATAAGGTTCTATAATTTTTCTTCCATTATTATGGGAGTTTCTTTTTCATAGTGACAAATGTAATCATTCTTTTCCTAAAAGAATCCATGAGTGCCAACATTTCCAATAGAGATTATACAGCCATTGCCAAGGATGTTTCAAAATTATGGCAACAATAATAAGTCTCCTGCATGTATATTATTGTTAATAAGATTTTGTTACACTACTGGCAGAAGCTGGCACTTGGTCTACTTCTTCAAGAAAGAGAAATGTATTTTTTTTAAATAACAACATTTTAACATCTAAATCTTTGGAAATATGCCTATAGGATATATTTAGTCCAAAAATCTTCTCGGGAAGCTTCAGTTGGTCTTTGTTTTATTTCAGTGTTTGCATTTGCTCTTAAAAATTATAATTGCAAAGATTGCACTTATAATAAACGTACACAAACACACACACACACACACACACACACACACACACGTACTTATGCATGTCTTTGAGATGATATACTAGCTAAGATATCAAAACATGCAAATATAAAACAGTCAGAAATCCCTTCCTGTTTGATCATCTGTTCAGAAGAATGGGCCTTTTTTCATTGCCTCCCCTTACATGTCATATTATCACCAACTGTTCTCACATCCTAAGAGAATACTAACTACTGATCGATTGCCTGGACATGTCTGACTGTGGCCTACATATGCCCCAGGTAGTTCATTTATTTGCCACTGTGGATTTGCTAGAGTGGAATTTAATCAATAGTTAATTCATTAATTCTGGTCCTCAAGAATGTAAGGCCTTGTGCTGTAAAAAAAAAAAGCTAGCTGGCTGGCTGGTTTTAACTGTGATTGAAATGTGACAATCACTGCAGTTGACAGCTTCAGCAAGTATTGGCATGCATATGAATTTTCAACTTTGTCCTCTGTTAAGGAAACAAATTCAAGAAGAAAATAGCAGATTGAATAAATAGGAAGATACTGTAATCAGTATCTGCCAATGAAGAGATTATTTGGTTTCCAGCAGACTCCTATAAGCAGCGCAATGCATATTCCACAAATTTTTGTAGCAGTTCTTCAACAAGTTGACTTTGCTTTTTAGAAATTCCTTAACAGATCAAACCTTTATTTGGGATCAGAAAAAGCTTTGCCACTTTAGGAGAATACTATAGGACCATACAAAAATAATTGCACTCATTAAACTTTATGTAGTCCTAACAGATTGCATATCAGATCTGTTACAACAGAAAGCTTAGTTTCCCCTATTAGGCTAGCAATTATCTGGTGTCAAAATGTTCTTGTGGGCACAGCTATTATAATTATCAGTTGGTGTTTGTAAAAATGCATTCACTGGCTGAGAGATAGGGATCCAGTTCAGACACTCGGTTATATCTGAAGTTATATCTGGAGCTCCTTCATGCCCCTTTATGTATATATAAAAGGAAATGGCAAGTGGTAAAGAAAATGTCAATTTGCAAAAAGTGGAAGATGTTACTTGTATTTTTTTAGACCAATATGGGTGCCTAACTTTAAGATCCAATTTGGTGTGGTGGTTAAGGCATTCGTCTAGAAACCAAGAGGCCAGTCCCATGGTCAGAAACACACTGCCTCTCCCTCCCTCTCTCTCCTCCCCCCTGCTTTTGCAGGGACTTTTTGAGGCAAACCCCAGGAGTCAACACTTACTTGAAGGCACCAAAAGAAAAAGAAAAAGAAAAAACAACCCAACCTTGAAATTGGGCTATAGTATTTAAAGGAATGAAAATGAATTCCTCCTTTACTCCCATTTATCTGGGAATCTAAGAGGTCCTTTTACATTTGCTAAGAAAACCTTTCAAGAAGACCTTGAAAACAAGGTGAGACAGGCAAAGTGGGTGCACAAAGGCATAAAGTGTCTTGTAACACCCTTTGATTGCCTACATAAAGACATGGTATTGGGGAGGAAGAGAAGGGAGACAGGCAGTCCTGTCCACTTGTCATCTTCCTCATATAGAGAATTTACAGGACTTAGAAGCTGACTTAAGAAAACTACAAGTCCTAAGCATAATTACCTAGGGGGAAGAACAAAATGGATTCCTTCCTTCCTCCCATTTATTTGGGAATCTAAGAGTGAATTCAACAAGATTTAACACACAGGAACCATATGCATATGTTTCCTTTGACTGCAATCCAGCACAGACCACCTATTAATTTAGTTTCCTTGTTGCAGAGAAACCAAAAGACAGGGCCTCAAATTCTCTTCCTATTTTCAACCTGATTTATGCACACTTGCACAGTAATCCGAGCACAACAGATCCTTTACCAGCATAACAGAAGATTCCTCATACCTCCCTCCATAGAAAGTCAATTCAGTGTGACTTCCTGCAGACCACACATTTATAGATTTATGCTTGTTGAGGTCAGATTGCCATCATGTCATTCTGAGTGGGAAAGAGAGAGCAGCCTTTGAGTTCATACAGTATGCAAAAGTGAAAATAATTCATTTTATAATGGGTACCATATTTTACAAGTAATTAACTTGTAAAGGTATTAATTCAATTAATGGCATGCTTTTTCCCGACCCTGCCCTTTTTTTGAGTTTGGCCTCTGCAAGTAAAATATATATGTATGTGTATATGGACACAAATGAATATGCTGATATGTCACATGCATGGAGAGGACCGGGGAAGAGAAAAGGTTTACACCATTGATTTTAGTGGGATTTTGGATGTCCCATTGTCAAGGTAAGGAAGCTGGGCAATACACTGATTTTTTTGTTTCATGTAGATACATCTTAAATCCAGGATTGTCTTCCTTCTGGGAAATACATCAGTCAGGAAATCACATTTCAATATTTATCTGCTATTAAATGATTTACTGTTTTCTTAAGTGAATTAAGAAGTAGAGGAAAGTAGATTTATTTGTAAACCCAAGTGTCAAAACTCATCTGTGTTAGGTTTATAACACGCAATTGACATGTACTGTACATATACATTGAAACTATTTGCTCAAACTAATTTCATTTAAAATAAGCATACAAAGATCTGATCTGTTCCCCATCTTCTCCATTCTCCTGATGAATCTTCAAAAGATCATACATTTCATGGCCGCATACTGAGGATTAAGTTCAGGGGTGTCAAACTCACAGCCCATGGGCCGGATGCATCGTGTGCTGGCCATGCCCACCCCCAGTTTAGAGAAGGGGGGAGGTCACAATATGTCACGTGATGACAATGTGACACCGCAAATTTGACGTCCCCGGTTAAGATAGTTATTTCTTCAGATCAAAGAAATTGATAGGACCTATAACACACTGTTCTGATTTATTAAACCTTATCAAATATACATTTGTGCCCATTTAATCTATAGCCTAAATGATACTGTAACACTGGGAAATTACAGATGCAATTTTCCTCCTCTAATTTCATGGATTAAATATTCTGGATTTTGGTGTCAATTAGATGTTTCCCAAACACTGAATACCAGAAATGGGATAGAGAATGACCATGGTTAGATCAATAGTTGCAATCCTATTAGTTTATCTCAAACTTTATATACTATATTTCCATTCAAATGTGTTGAAATTCATTTATGGGAGACCATAAATTCTAATCCAGTTTTAAACATGAAACCAACTGGGTAACTCTGAGTTAGTTTCTTTATTTCAACCATAAAAAAGAAACAGTGACTAATTTACTTCACAAACATTGCCAAGAAAACAGCATAGACATCTCCAGGCAACCACTAGGAATCAAGACTGACTCCAAAGTGTGGGGGAGGGAGGGAAAGAGAGGGAGGGAGGGAGGGAGAGAGAGAGAGAATCATAGTTAATTATGGTTAATCAAACCATAACTTAGAGTGAGAGGTGAACATAAACATTAGTTTAGAGATATACAGTCACATATTGCTGAACAGCATAACTAAAGTCAAGTATGACTGCTTTTGAGGAGAGTTTGATTTCATCTTAATTCCGTCTTGTGCAAAAACATTTTAACAAAATCAGTATGCTGCGCAAAATGTCAAAGAACATGATACAAAATACTTGTCATTTACCACTGGCTTCTTTAGTTGCAAAATAATACACATTGAGATGGTATTTCAAACTGTAGATTCATTTTTAGCATTTAGTATCCCTTTCTTTGTTCCTTTGTTTCTTCTCTTTCAATCTTTTGTTCTTTCTTTTTATATGTTTGTCAGTAAATCATTGATATGTAAGGGGTATTTTTCCTTTGAGTTGAATATGCAGTGAATATAAAATAGACTTCTACAGACTGTGGCATTAATTCAGTAAGTCAGATGAAGACTTCAGAATAATAATAGTGACTCTACAAGTAACCTGTGAAGTTATCCCTTCACAGTTGACATCAATTCTTCCACTACAGATTGTTATTACTAGGTGTTCCTCTGTTTATACCTCAAGGTAGTGAAATAGTTCACTGTGTTATTTTTATTCTATAAGATGCCATTTTTATTATCTCAGCTGCTGTTTCTGAACATAAGTCTCTAACTTTAAATGAATGCTAATTTACAGTGTCACAAAGAATTCTGACAGGTACTATGTTCTTGGATTATATTACTTTCTAAAATGATCCATCCAAAATTAGGGGATGTTAAGTTTCCCGCACAGCAGAAAAGCTATAAGGACTTACTTAAATCTTAAATGGGCAAATGGAACTTAAAGAAAGTCATCTTTAGCTCCTCAATATTCACATTGTAATGTTGAAGGCTGCCTTTAATGAACTTATTGTGGACAGATTGTAGCTCCATTTATTAGTCTTCTAGCCACCCGGTTGTAGGATTCTCTTGTTTTTAATATTTATCCTAAAGCTCCATTCCTATTCTGGATGGGAATTCTGCCAGTTGTAGTGCCAAATATCTGAAGCAAATTAGGTAGAAGTCTGACCTTGAGTAATTGCATGAGATCCTATTATTGTTGTTCTTGTTTCCATTTCCATTCAGTATTTTTATCCAAAGGGCATTCAAGGTATGTACAAGGGGAGGGAATTTTAACCTTTCTACTTCAGCTTCTTCACTTCTAAAATCATCTTTTTTTTCTGCTACTGGCAACAAAAAGGATTTAAGAAAATGAAGGAGAAGAGTGAGCAGGAGTTTTCTTGAACAAAGCATCTGCAGATAAAAAGATTTAAGCCTCCTCTCCCTTGTGTGGTGGTTCAATTCAATTCATGGCTTTACTTGTGTTTAGAGTAAATTCAGAGGTTAACTGCATTCTGTATCATTAACATTATATGCAGTTCTCCCATGAAATATCTGCAGTAAGATACTATAAGGCAGGAGCTATTTAATTATTTACATTTCTACTCAGGCATCTTTTGAGGAATATATTTAATGCATGTTTTGAAGACACAGAACTGAATGAATATTCAGATCTTTACAATGAATCTTGAAATCTAGCACTTATATTTCAGAACATTTAAATTACACTGATAACCAATCAGAGTCTATGTCTCCCATAAATTTGGGTTGTGAACATCTCTTTTTGTGACCCTTCCCCAACTGAGTTATTCTCTCCCAAGCTGAGAGAAATTTGGTAAAGAAAAGGAAGGAAATACAAATAAGAGGAAGAAAGTATTTGTTGAGGAATTACAAATAGGTAGAAGAAAGTGTTGATTTTTTAAAGAAAAAGAATACATAAGTATATCAATGACAATATATAAAATAATTTCCAATCTGCTGTAGTTTGTGCTACTTATTTTAAATTCCTGGGCCTTTCCAAATCTAATTCCAAGTCCTAGAATTTTGATCCAACTTTCACTTTTTTAAATTCCATGATAAGTTTCTTTGACAATAAAAAAATAGGTATCGCCAAGATAAACAGACTGTGCTGAATATTTAAATTGTTGCTAAACCTCAAGGCAAAGTAGCCTAGAGCCATTTTGCATCTTTGGAAAGATTTTGGCTATTATCTAGTAATTTTTAAATACACCTAAATTGAATTGGGTTGAATGTGGCTACAAGCCTATTCATCGCCTACTACTTCTCATGATTTTTCTCTGGTCTAGATTTGCAGTCCTTATTGTCGATACCTTACAAATTTCTGCATGGTCTTGAGTCATCAGTGCTTTCACTGAAGGAAAAAGACATGAAAGGACAAGATTGCTACAAGCCACTTTTTTTTTTTTTTACAAAAGAGTCAACAGAATATCTATCAGTGCAGCTATGTCTTGCACAGCCAACAAGATTTTTTTAGGGGATGCAGTGTTTTGTTTCTGTCAAATATATCTATAATGTGTTACATTATGCTGAATTTATTAATGTAAAAATACTTGTTTGTAGAATCTGAAAGCAACTGAGGAGAGGTATTAAAGTGAAGCTGTGATTCTATTTTAAACTTAAATTTAGCACTTGTTTTCTATTTATGTCAGGGTCAATTATATATCAGAGTCTACAACACTACCTTTCTGCCAAAGAATGAATCATAATTTAAGTGTTCTATAATGATCCTTCAGCAGAAGAGCCCCTTTAAAAAAATTCAGACCCATGTAAAGCTCCCTCCCATTGCAGCAAAGTTAAAAAGGACACCTGTAAGGATTTGAGTCTTAGCAGGAGCTGAAGTAAATTACAGTTGGTATTAATTGAATTATGTGTTAATTGTTTTGCTGCTTCAGATCACTTCAGATTAACTGGACATCACCAGGACAACCAAATGGCCTTATTTTAGGATATGAACTATTGCGTAAAGCTCAACATCCTTGTGCTGAGGCAAAGCAACTGTCAAAACATCAAAGTGAAGGAACTTGCCTGCTCTTGGAATGCAACATTCATGAAAACATATGTGGAAGACGATGCTGTAATCCCCAGTTTAAGGTAACACCATGTAATATGGTGGCTTTAACCTCTTCTTCTTCTTCTTCTTCTTCTTCTTCTTCTTCTTCTTCTTCTTCTTCTTCTTCTTCTTCTTCTTCTTCTTCTTCTTCTTCTTCTTCTTCTTCGTCATCGGACATTGGCAATCATCTTGGCGATCCTATTTTTATCAACAGCCGCACAAAAAAGTGCTGTTGAATTTTGTCCAAATCAGTCCCTTAGTTTTTGAAGCCACGATGTTCTTCTTCTACCTGGACCTTGTTTGCCTTCAATCTTTCCTTGGAGGATTAAGTGAAGTATGCCGTATTTTTCCAGGTGTCGCATCACATGTCCAAAATATTCTAACTTTTGCTTTTTTATGATTTTGATGAGTTCCCTTGGCTTTCGCAGGCGGCTTATCACCTCCTCATTTCTGATTTTATCAACCCAACTTATACGTAACAGCCACCTGTAAATCCACATTGCAGATGCTTCTAGTCTCCTCAAGTGGCTTTTCTGTCAGAGACCAACTCTCCACTCCGTAGAACAGGATCGAAAAGATGTAGCATCTGACAAGCCTGATTTTCAATCTTAGGCTTATGTCGTGACTACAGAAGTCCTTTTTCATTTTGAAGAATGCTGTTCGAGCATTCTCAATCCTTGTTTTTACATCAGTGGTCATGTCATGTTTAAGCCCTACCCAAATCAAACTACAGGTACTCCTCGGCTTACAACAGTTCATTTAGTGACCATTCAAAGTTATGTCACTGAAAAAAGTGACTTATAACCATTTTTCACACAACAATAGCAGCATCCCCATGGTCATGTGATCAAAATGCAGATGCTTGGCAACTGGTTCATATTTATGACGGTTGCAGTATCCAGGGTCCTGGGATCACCTTTTGTGACCTTCTGCCAAGCAAAGTCAAGGGGAAAGCCAGACTCACTTTTATTTATTTTTATTTTATTTATTTGTTTGTCAAACATGTACAAGATAGTAGGTGTTTGTATAAACATAACATAAGTAAAAAGTACAGATAAATGAGGACAATAGGACAGTAAGACAGGGACTGTAGGCACAGTGGTGCACTTATGCACGCCCCTTACAGACCTCTTAGGAATGGAGACAGTCTAAGGTTAAAGTTTTTGGGGCTTGGGGAAGAAACCACAGAGTCAGGTAGTGCATTCCAGGCATTTACCACTCTATTGCTAAAGTCGTATTTTCTGCAGTCAAGTTTAGAGCGGTTTACATTAATAGCAATAGCACTTAGACTTATATACCGCTTCACAGTGCTTTTACAGTTCTCTCTAAGCGGTTTACAGAGTCAACATATTGCCCCCAACAATCTGGGTCCTCATTTTACCAACCTCGGAAGGATGGAAGGCTGAGTCAACCCTGAGCCTGGTGAGATTCGATCTGCCAAACTGCTGGCAGCCGGTGATCAGCAGAAGTAGCTTGCAATAATGCACTCTAACCACTGCACCACCATAAGTTTGTATCTATTGCGTGCTCATGTATTGTTGCGGTTGAAGCTGAAGTAATCATTGACAGGAAGGACATTTTGATATATGATTTTATGAACTACATTTAGATCAGATCGAAGGCGATGTAGTTGTAAATTGTCTAATCTCAATATTTCAAGTCTGGTGGAATAAGGTATTCTGTTGCGAGCGGAGGAGTGAAGGACTCTTCTTGTGAAATATTTCTGGACTCTCTCGATTGTATTAATGTCCGATATGCAGTGCGGGTTCCAGACAAGTGAGCTGTATTTACAATTAATTACTATGGTACTTAATTTAGTAACTGCAGTGATTCACTTAACAACTATGACAAGAAGAATTGTAAAATGAGGTAACTCTCCCTTAGCAAATGTTTCATTTAGCAACAGAAATTTTGGGCTCAATTGTGATCATAAGTTAAGGACTACCTGTATAACAAGAATATCTAAAGGATCATCCACTTCTATATGAGCTTCTGCACACACATTTCCTAAAGCTGAACTAAAAATGCTTCCCCAGTCAAAAAGTGAATAATATACTGATTCAAACCAATATTTTGTGCCTATAATACTCAGAGTTTGAAATATTTGTCCAGGTAGAGGGTCTGTAGACAGTTAAAACCACTGCTGGAGTTGTCATGTATAACCACAGCACATGACACAGGTTACTAATTTCCTTCACCAAATATTCAATTTCTTGATGTCTGATTTTGTGTTATTAATGCATGCAGGATTATGCTTACAAATCAGAAACCATTTTGTAAAATTATTTTACATTTATACCTTTGGACAGTTGATATGTTTAGTTAGTCATCTTCCAGCCTTGTTTGCAGCAAAGGGAACATACTGATCTGTCCCACACAACTGTTGGAAATATATTTCGTGATATGTTTTGCATTCTTAGAAATTATTATTTACTTAATATTTAATACTGCTTTAATGGTAGCATAAGGTTGGTTTATTTTATTTAAAATAATTGTAGCTTTAGAGGATCCCATGAAATGAAGTAAAACAATTATTTCCAAGTTAAATAAGTTTATTTTTAAATTAACTTGAAATGCACATTACTAAACAGTGTCATTGAAAGAGAAGAACATAAGGGACAGAAAGCATAGTAACACTGCAGTTTCTAAGACGGGAAGACAATAGTAAAATGCCATGTTCACCTCTCAACCCTGAAGCTGGCCTGACTGATGCCATTTTGAGACTTCAGTGCTGACAGTCATACTATGATACTCAACTCATTCAGGTTATAAGCCAGGGATAGCTATAAATTTCTATCTTCCAGAAACCCAATCCCATGCTCAGGAGGCGAATAACAGTAGAAGCTTCACAGTCTTAGCACTACGAAGTGAGTTGCTTTATTGGAGACAAGAAAAGTATCGTATAATCTGGATGATCTGCCCATTACAGAACACACAAGTCAAGCACTATATGTATGTCAGTTCTGGGGTTTAAATTGTATGCTGTTTTCCTCCCTCCCTTTCACATCGACAAGATTTTAGCCAGTTGTTTTCCTCCAGCTTTTGCTTACAATACTTCTATCTGACCTGCGGAGTGCTGGTTTCCATCTGCCCAGCTTCAAACTTTATCCCTCTCTAGTTTATCTATTTCTATCCTCATTTCAGCTACCAGCCAGGGGTGGGTTCTAACTTACCTCGCTGCTGGTTCGCTTCCTCCCGTACCGCGTGGCCATGCCTCGTGGGCACGTGCATGTGCAGTGCCAATAAATCTGAATTTTTTTTAAAGCTGAAAACAAGATGGTGATGCATGCGCAGTGCCGGAAACTCAACTCAGATTTTTTTAAAAAAATTCCCCCAATTTTTAAAAAAAAAATTCAAAAAAAAAGATGGCAGTGCCCATCGACCAGCACCGACCAAACAGGTTCCGTGACATCATCGTGACATCACCAGCAGGTCGCTACCAGTTTGGGCGAATCGGTCCGAACTGGGAGGAATCCACCTCTGCTACCAGCTATCTGCCCCTCCTGTTGTGTGACAGTGGAGACCATTGTACATTTATGTCAGTTTCTACTTCTGCATTGGCTGGAGTTTGAAGGGAGATCTCCCTCTCTTCAAACTTTTTTTTTTATCATCTCCTTCTTGTATCATGAAATCTCAGGACAGGGAGTAAATTTTCATTTCCTGCTTTGGCAGAAATCATAAGGGTTTCCCCTCTTTTAGGCGTTCTGCCGCCTCATCAGGGCACTAGACAGAAAGATGAGGCAATTTGTATCTCTTCTATATCTTCATTAGGAGTTCACCCATTCAAAAATCCTCCCTCTCAAATTCAGCCAGGGTAGTCTCTGTGTCTTTCTCATTGATATATCAATATCTCTTTCCTCTTCACCAGCTAGTCTCTCTCTCCCTCAGAAACAGAATTTCTGGCAAATACTGAATTCAGACTGTGTGACTAGTCAGGTGCTTTGGGCTTGTGAGGATACTGTAGATGGAACTGTTGAAGAAACTAAAGAATCTATACTTTACCTGTTGCTTCCCCTGATCTTTCCATGTCTGGTTTATCTTTCCAAAGAATTATTCCAGTCTATCCCTTCTGCTCTGGTATTTCAACTTACCTAAAATTCTTCCTCCCCTCTCAAAAAAATGGGGGCTTTAGGGGGTATAGAGGTGTAAAAAGGGATCATCAAGAACCAGGATGTAACAATAAAAACCATGATGTATTTTGATGCTGCAAACTAGTGGGGAGAGGATTGACCTGTGCAAGTACAGGAAATGGTCATATAACCTTGGCATGTAATATTTTTAATCATTTGTACAAAGGAAAAATATCTAGAGAAATTTCAATGTAGTCTTCAGTGATTGTGTGAGGAGCTTCCTGACAATGATGGTCAGCAGAGTACTAGTAGGATGTCTTGATAGATTCAGATGACCTGTGAGGGCCATCCGAATGGCTTGTAATTCCTGGAACAAACAGGAAGCCTCTGAAATATGGAAAGTGTTTAGCAGCAGGTTCAAGGGTAACCATAATTGACTGATATGATAATACTTGAGTAGAGTCATCAACCAAAGGTAAGAAAAAATCAAGCTATCTTGCAGATAGTTTACATAGTAATGAATGCATCGCTCTAAGATGGCATTTGTTCTTTCTGTTTCTCTGACTGTGGGCAATGGGCAAAGGACAGAGGCAATTTATCATTTAGCAGTAGAAATAGATCTGTCAAAAATGGGCTATGAATTGTGTGCCTCTTTCAGAAATAAAATGATTGGGGATGTTCCAGGGGTTTTGGAAAACTTGTTGAATAAACAGCAAGGAGTCTCAGTAACAATTGGAAATCTATGGCAGGGAAAGAAATGAACAGACTTAGAAAAGAAGTCAGATACTACCAAAATTGCACCCAGTCCCTTGACATGTAGTTGACCAGTGAAAGAAAAGTCCAAAGAAGCAGTGTCCCAGCTATGAGGAGGAAAGGTCCAGAGACCAGCATTGGAGAAGAATTATGTCCTCTTGATCTATTAGTTGTTCTACATTTTTGTGATCATTTTGGAACTGGATATAGCATTACAACCCTTTAAGGAGATGATGCCACTGGTGTAAGATTTACATGATAGCAAAAACTTCTTGTTTAAAATATCATAGTACTCTTTAGTGAGCAGGAGCTGGCTAAAAATGCACAGGGGAGGAATCTGTCATCAAATTGGGATTTATTGGAAAAGTGCAACTCTTAAGGTGAAATCTGTGCAAGGAAAGAACAGGTAGATTCTGGATAATGGGCAACGGCTGAGAAGTCAATTATTATCTTTAGTCAACTATGATCTATTGGGGACAGTTAAACAGAGCATAAATGCATCATTATATACATTTCTGTAGTGTGGGATTCCAGGCTGTTGCTGTGAGATTATATTGTTTTAGTAATAATAACCTGCACAGTGGCATTGTTACAGAATTCTGAGTTCTACCATGAAGCCCACATATATCATACACATCTGCACTGCTGAATGGGAACAAGCCCACTATTGATTTTTATTTTTAGCATAGCATAACACTTTCTCAATGGTACCTGACCGCATTATACAGATCCATTTCAAAAAATATTATGCTACCTTTGTTGTGCTGCTGTAAAAATGAAAAGATATAACTAGGGAGTATTCTCTAGTGCATTTCTGTCTTTTTTATCATTTATCACAATCTAGATGGAAAATATTAATTTATTGGGATGGTTAAATTCCTTCTGGGGTACTTGGTTGATTGACTGATTTGATTTTGGTTTACAGCAAATCCATTTAGTTTTATCTATAAGTCGGTGTATGTTTATGTGCTAATGATGAGCAACTCTGAATGAGGCCTATCATGATTTGTCAGAAATATTTTAAACTTGTGGTCATTTGCAGATTAATGTTTACGTTAGTTGCAAGTTAAGGGTTGGATCAATACTGCAGTCAGAACAGTAGAAGCCTATACATTTTTTATTGACAAATGAGGTAGAAAACTCTTAGTCTGAAGGTAAGATTTAATATAATAAAATAATGTCCCTATTTGTCAGCAGCAGCATCACACATGTAGTGACAGTGTGTATTCATAAGATTTGTTGTCAGACAAAGCATCAATTAGGAAAGTGAATTATCTCAGTGATTCAAACGAAAATATAAATTACACTGGCTGACATAACCTTAACCACAAAGTCTGTGGGGTGATGGATCAGTCCAGGCAGTGTCTACCACTTCCCCTTAAAATGAATATTTGTTTATGGTATATTTTTTCTCTTTAAGATTACAGAACAAAGTAAATATATATTGTACAACTTAGGTACCAAATAAGTTGTACAATATATTTACTTTGTTCTGTAATCTCTAAAACTATCTTAACCAATCACTAAGGTAGATTTTCTCATATACAAGTATGTTTTGAGGCTTGAAAATCCTGTTTGTCATTTAATGATAATTGAGTTTTAATATATATCCCTTCCTCTCTATTAGTCCTATAAATCAAGGCCTTATTCTACCATCCTGCTTTTCATAAGCCACCCAACCAACCGTGCACTGAGGGAAATATGATCCCCAAAGTCAATTACCTGGAGAAGGAGGTTTCCAGAATCAGTGGCCATGATGGACAAGTTAATCAACTTGAAATAAGACAAGTTTCTGCTTATTTTCTTGACTTTAGCATTATAATAACACTATGCTGAATATATATTCTATATTGTCTTCACATACTTATGGTAAGAATCTGTAGACTGGTTACAAGTACTTTTCATTGGAAGGATTTCTGCAAAGTATTCTTTTGTATACACTATTCTTCATTGGATTTTATTTTAGCAGAACCGGGATGTTAATCAGGGTTACTATAGCCGTGGATTTCCTGTTTTGGGCCAAAGGCCTCCATATTATTATTATTATTTCAAGAATAAATCATATTCATTGACCCTTGGATTGTTCATTATTTTCCTTTGCAAATGAAACCTAACAGTAAATTTAAAAAAACTGAATTTTATGTATTCAATTTATATGGCTGCCCATTTTAACCAGTGACCCTGGGTCATGAACAAAAATTTAAAAATAAAACAATTACAATAATATAAAAATTAAATACTGCTACCAGAGAATAAATCATGCATCATAATTGCTAACATAACCAAGGAATGGGTCCCTGCACATACTCAGGATCTTAGCACCCAGGCAAAAAGCCAAGTCTTTAATGACTTAAAAAACATCAGCTGGATTTGGGTTGGGGTTTTTTTGTCTTTGTTATCAATGATTATTAAGTCTGGGATGTAATGTGTCAGATGTTTATCTGTTTGAATTCTAAAGTTCCAGAGCAATTTCATTTCATTTCTTCATTTTTTATTACTTTGTCTATTTTGTAGTCCCAGCAGTTTTTGCTTGCAAATAGTGTTTCTTGCAGATATTCCAATGCACCATTGTTGCTACTTTGTCATGCCGTTGTTCCTAGTCAGTCTTATGTGATCTTCTTGCAGCAGCTAACTAGGTGGTTCACACTTTCTTTGCAGATGTAGCATTTGCTGTCTGTAGCTGTCTTCTCAATTCTAGCTTTGTATGTCTTTGTTCTTCGTTTTTTGATGTTTGCTATCTGTGGTCCAACTAGTTCAGTATTGTTAACATAAGAATCAATACAATGACAAACAGTAGTGTTGACAGTAAGTCTCCTTGAAAACTTCTCTATTGATATTAACCCCGCCCAGTGTATCATCAGTAACCAGAAACTTTCTATTGACTCCTATTATTTATTTTATTGGGTTTTTATATTTGTAAGCCATCCAGAGTCACTGAGAGTGAGTTGGGTTGCCATATAAATTTCCATTAATTAATTAATTAATTAATTAATTAATTAATTAATTAATTAATTCATTCATTCATTCATTCATTCATTCATTCATAATTAAATACATACATACATACATACATACATACATACATACATACATACATACATACATATACATACATAATCAATTCTCCATACTTTTCCTACCGTTTCTCATTCAGTTTGATGAAAGAGGATTTTCCTAGAAGATGTTTTCCCAAAATGAAGAGAATGTTGCTGAAATTCTTTGTGCTAATTTAATTATGAGGTGACCAAGGTATAAATCTCAAAGGAAGCTATCAGAATGGAACTCCTTCTGTTTTATTTTATTTTTTCACATTAGTAAACTTCAGCGGTTTAGGAAGCTTCAAATTTAAAGAGATGGTGATACAATGATTTGTATTCAACTCTTCTGCCTAGTAGAATCCTCTGCCACTTCTCATATTAAAATGAAATTCAAAAATAGCACAATAGAGAGCAAATATCACTTTTATAAACCCCATGCTCCTGGTTAGACCAGCCCATGGTGTTAGATATCAATAGCCTGCTGTTTACAACCGGGTCCTCTGTTTAAGCGGGAAAATACCGGATCCTGATTGGCTGAGCCATCTGACAGCTCCCTATATAAGGGCAAGACTGGCTCTTTGCTGGATTTGTACAGAGTTGTCAATAAAGAGCTGTTGCATGAAGCCTGTTTCCAGTCTCTTCACTCACCCAACACAACACATGGAGGACTGTATCTTAAAAATAAGGCATAATATAAAAAAAAAACTTTAGAGGATCTGAAAGACAGATTGTAGGACATAATTAATTTGATTCTAATTCTGTTACATATAAACTACTATCAACTATTTTAACTAATAAGGCAAGTTGGTCTGATTGGGATCAGATGCTATGAAATGTTTTGCAGAATCATGGCAAACTTTTTCATTTGTAGACTCATCTAAAGGAGACCTTTTTTTTCTTATTCTTTCTTATTTTGAAACCAAATTATATAAACTATACTGATGCTGATGAGAACATAGAAAATAATTAGGAAAAAGCAGTGTTTTTAATTGGATGGCTTAGGAAAGCAGATATATGTGTCTGATTACACCATCCTAAATTGCCCTCCCTAAATAAAAGATGATGAGATAATACTGGCCTAATAAGAACATTGGCTGGCTGGTATATACTTAAATATAAGAGGATGAGATAATGATGATCATTACCAATTTCAGTAGTTGGTTTTTGGGGAGGGGGAATATGACATAATCCTGATAGTTCTTAAATACATTTTGTTTTATGGGCTGATAATGCATATCCTCTGGGCTTCAGACCAATACAAATAGGATCTGTCCTAAAATGCTGCCAAAAATGCTATTTTGTAATTTACAGGCTGTTGTAAAGGATGTTGGGGAGCTACATAACAGTTCAAAGATACAAATGGGAGGCTGGCTGGATCACGTAGTTTCAAGGGTATGCTGAGTATAAGTAAATTGTAAGCTGTTTAAGAGGTACATAATGGGCAAATAATATCGATGGAATCTTGCCTCAGAAAAATCATTGAGTTGATGACAAGAAGTTTTACTGGGAAAGAGATACCTCAGATGGATTTGAAAATTTAAAGCACTTTTGACATTTAAGATAATTGTTCAAAGAGCAGTATAAATTGAAGCCTTGGTCCTTTCCTGAACACTAATTTCTCACCACTCAATAGCAATACTATTACTGCTTCTGCTGCTGCTATTTTTCTTGTTCCTCCTCATAATAGAAATAATAATCCTATATTTCCATCCAGAGGATCAAAGCACCCTTCAATTCAAAAATGCAAACTATGCAAAACAAATAAACATCGTTAAAATACATGCATAAATCTAAAGGTAACACTGATTAAAGAACTGTTTTAATTTCCCTTCTAATACTAAATGAGAAACCAGTGATTGTAAGTAGAAGGGTTGGCAGAAAATAGGAAAACAGCAAGAAACCAGCCAAGCATTCAACATTGGCCAGCTGATCAGTTGGCCAATAGAAAAATAGTTGACTGTGTGGATTACATTCTTTATAGTCATAAAGCATATGCAGTCTTGGCATACAAATATACATGATATAGGATGGCAATAGGCATAACTGGGCTGTAAAAAAAAAACCAGGTGACCACTAAATGACAATAAAATGTTTTCTGTATCTCTTTGCTGCCATCTAGTGGTCATCTGAATTTTGCAGCTGGTATGCTTGCTATGGCAATAACCCTAATGCCAGGGGTTCTGAAGCCCTTTATACTGCAAACTCATGTTTTCCTGCTGTTTTTGTTACTAACAGTGGCTAAGACAAAAATCAGTTCTGCAGTTTGAAAGGCTTCTTTGCTCCTCTGCAATTTATCTGTGTCAAAACTATTCCTAAATTACATTGGAGAAGTATGTTTCGTGTCTAACTTAACGCATTCAAGTTGCAAAACAGATTTAGGCTAATTGAAAAGATGCAAATGCAGTCTGCATTCAAAAGTATTCAAAAACTGTGGTTTGGATCCTGGTTATGTTTTCTGAGCATGGAAGGATTCCTTTTGTCTGTATGCAGAAAACGGGAAATACACTGGATTGTTTCTGCCAACCAACCTAAGAAATGAGTGCTTTTCATCAACCTGGTGAAATAATTTCCTAAAATCACCCACCTCTGTCGATGAGATACACATACAAAAGGACAAAGTTTGCACTATGGCAATGCAATGCTGCTTTCATCATTTTCCCTCTTGCACCAACTCCCCCTTGAAGACACCTCCATGTTAGAAGGAATGTGGGAAATTATTGTCTTTGCACTGAGTAGAGAATTTTCCAAATGTTAAGGCATGGTTCTGAATTATAATTTATCAAAATGAGCAAATTTGATATATTTTAGGTCCATCTCTTATTTTTAAAGCAATACTTTTGCCTTTTAATTAATTTATTTATTAAACATTATTTTGGTACCCATGTATAGAGGAAGCAATAAAATATGTGAATTGTTCTCATTTAATGATTAACCACTGTAAAAGGTTGGCTTCATAACCAGTGTAAATTTCTGTAATTTTCTTTATCTTCTGTTCACTCCGATTTTTAGCTTCTCACTTGTTTAAAAGTAATTGCAGCAAGAAAAATGAATGTCACAGTATTACTGATATGCTCAGAAGAACCCAGTGGGACTAATCACATGAATAGCATTAGTGCCTAAAGAAATAACAGTACCCTAACAAGCTTGTCTACGAACTGGGTAGTAGCTTTCCAATAATAATGTTGCACTCTCATCTGTCAGTGTTTAGATAAATATTTTATTCTACCGTAGACTTTCATTAAACTTATGAGATGATGCCTGTTATGTGAGGTAGACATACAGAAGACTGTACTTAAGAATTTGTTCTCTGGACTCTTCTGGAACAGGACTTAAATAAATAATCAAGTGGATTTCAAAATAGAAATACATGGGACGGTGGCAGGAAACATAATAAAACTGAAGAGAGAATCACACTATATTTCTCTTTTCTGTTACAAAACTGGTTCTTGGTCTTTCTTCTGAAATACATCAGAGAATTATTCAGAAAAATAATACTGGGAGCGCAACATAGGTACTTATTTATTTATTTGTGAGATTTATTTATTTATTTGTGAGATTTATATACCGCCTCACAGTGCAAGCACTCTCTAAGCGGTTTACACCAGTAAGCAATGTATATTTATATTGCCCCCAACAATCTGGGTCCTCATTTTACCTACCTCAGAAGGATGGAAGGCTGAGTCAACCTTGAGCCGGTGAGATTTGAACCGCTGACCTGCGGATCACAGTCAGCTAAAGTGGCCTGCAGTACTGCCTCTAACCGCTGCACCACCTCGGCTCTTATAAAGGTTATTACTTCCTCTTTTTGCCACATTATCTAGATCTTAATGAACTCTGATGAGTTAGAGTATATCAACCTGCTGCACCATTCTAAGCTATATCTGCTTTATAGTGATCAATGTGGTCCTCCAAAGGTGAGGAAGAAATATATCTCAGTAAAGCCAGTTGACAGTTGCATCTGAAGAGGGATCTGGAAATGTAGCCTTTTCCCATTTATAGACCACAACTTGGTTTAAAGATACCCAGTAGTCTAATCAAAAGCAAAATGTCAATGGCCATAGTGTTTTTAGCAGCTTGCCAATTTTTTGATCAAGTTAGGAAAATTATTTCCATAAAATGCTAGCTTTAATATATATTGAAGAGCTGATAAGGAATAGAGCCTGTGGCCTAGTGGCTAAGCTGCTGCCTTACAAGGCAGGCGGCCCAGGTTCAAATCCCAGTAAGGGTATGGCTATCTGACGAGAGCTAAATAGCTCGAAATAGATCTATAAGAGTCTCCCTTTATTTTCATTTATCAGCAAAAAATGATACATATATAGATATGAATTTAGGATTTTACTTTGCTTTATAAATCTGTGAAGGTTGTAAATGCAAGGATTTGTCATAAAGTTCCTTTATATCACCATCATAACTGCAAGCAGTCACTAAACAAGACAGTTCCTAAATGAGGACTACCTATAGTGATAATATTTTTATGAAATTAACAAAATTAAGAACATTTAGAAACATAGAAGATGAAAAAAATTAATCGAAATTCATTAATAAGTATTTTTAAATACTGTGTATATATCTGGCTTAGCCAAAACTAGTAGATAACTAATTAGCAGCTTACAAATATGGTTTTGGATTTGTGGAAAGTGTTCTCTTTAGAGAAGTCCTCTTATTACTGCAATCTTTTGTAAATATCTTTTGGCAGGTCCCCAGTCTTCATGACAATCATTTTCTTGTCATTGTTACGTTTTCTTTTAAAATTGCTTTATTTTACACTATAGATTTGAAATAACTTAGCCTAAAAATCATGATCAAAAAGTTTTATATGCCACATAAAAGTTATATATGCCACATTACTATAGGAAGCAATAAGAGTGAATATGCTGGGTGGGGGGATCTTACTTTTTTGAGGTATAGATTGTTCAGATGTCTCTTTTTTGATGTACAAAGAGTGGGAAAGAATAGTGTAATGATTTTGCCATTGCACCAGAAGCTTAAAACTCTGCTGGGAGAAGTTTCATATTTATAGAAATCTGCTCAAGTGCCAATTCTTTTAACAATGCATTAAATAGATTATCATATATTTCCTAGTGAAATGGCAGAGCAATCTCAAGTGGTCCAAATCTGAATGTTCATGTGGTGTAGACATATATCTGATCAAACTGTCTTTCAGATTGTAACATCTTCCAAATAGCCTTGCATGTCTCTACCTCCACATGATGCACCTGGCAGTCACATTCAGGAGTTACAAGAACTCACTTGGCATTCCAATCATCCAGTTGTTTGTTTGTTTGTTTGTTTGTTTGTTTAAAACTTGGGCTTCTAAAGTTGCTGTTGGTTGTGACTATAAGAAAATTCACATTTTCTGCTGAATTTTGGAAAACAATCTGCCTGAAATAGCCAGCAAGCCCATAGATTTAAACTTATCATTGATGTATTTGTGAGATTATGCTTCTTAGCCATAAGTTTATTCATTGTGCTCTACCCAAGATTTATTGTAAATTTTGAGCAATTCAATTTGATTTTATGGCTAGGTAAATTATCTGTACATTTTATTGATGACTTGATGAGTTTCCTTTATTAGATTTCGGCTAAACAATAAGAATTCAGGGTTCCTTGGTGCTCTCTGAACTTGGCTGTTTTCTTGCAGACGTTTCATTACCCAAAGTACATAACATCATCACTACTGAATAAGAATTCAGTTTTAATGGATTTGTGGGTTTATATATGTTCTGTTGATATTATGCTATCAGGAAACACTTTATGCTTTAACCTATATTTGGTTTTTTTAAAATTTAGATATGTTGCCATGGGAATCAGTACAATAATCCAAGTTTCCAATGCTGTGAGGACAAGTATCCTTCATTTCTTCTGAATGTATCAAGTGCTTGTTGTGGAAGTCAGAGGTATACAGTGGAACCAGAGTATCAGTATTGTGGTAACTATTCTACACGGATATTCACAGGTAAGAAGCATTTCAAAGATATTAAGTCATAAAGTGGCAGCCTTTAATAAGAAATATAGGTCTGACTTTAAGCATGCATTAATGGGTTTCCTATTCACTTTCAGAATGAGAAATGGAAAGCCGCTAAGAAAGCATTCTGTTCCACTATTACAGTGTTAAATCAATTAACCAAAAAATTCCACTATTTAGCTACATTTGTTATCTAAATAATTTTACCATCAATGAATATGTGAGAACACCTGAGGGTATGAGATTTGGTAGTGCATTGACTGAAGTTGGAATCCATACTAAGCCAAGTACTTTGCTACATAATCAATAGGTGACTTCATTTTAGACGGTAGACTTGACCTGCTAGTGGAATGAGACTAGTTGAGGAGCAAAGAACACACAGTTATCCCATGCTAAAAAAATGAGCTGGTCCAGTTTATCCAGTCCAAGAAATATAAATATATATAAGGAATGTCACGATGTGAAGATTGCCAGTTGTGCATCTCTACTATTTCTAGATTTACTGTATTTCCTAATGAAGCAGACATGTAATATGTTTTACTACGCATGCGTGCATTCCAGGAGTTTTGTCTCCTCCTACCTTTCTTCTCCTTCGAAGCCTCGCCCAAGGCAGACATGAACTCTTAGCTGAGAAGATGTAGCTTAATAACATTCATATTCTTTTGTTACTTTTGTACTAAAATAAATATTTTGTTAATTAGAATTGAATCTCGGTTTTATTTTCTAAGTACGAATGACTTCAGGGAAGCAAGATCCTATATCACCACTTGATAGGAAAATTCCTATCCGTCAAGGAAGCTACTAATCACATAAGCATGCTTATTTGGGGGGGGGGGGGTTAGTCATCAAATGCAGATGATTGCCTTTGACTTCTTCCAAAATATTTTTCCCAGTCTAGTCTATAACTCTTGGCTTACCTAGCCATCTCCTATCCATACCTGCCTAGTTTTTCAGGTCAATCAGGTTGCCACCTATTTTGATTCTTATAAATACATTACATTGCTTCATAAAACATATGAAGAATCATTGCAGGAATTGGGTAAATCTAGTTTAATGAAAAAAGGACTAGGGGTGACATGATAGCAGTGGTCCAATATCTAAGGGGCTGCCACAAAGAAGAGGGAGTCAACCTATTCTCCAAAGCAGGACAAGAAGCAATGGATGGAAACTAATCAACGACAGAACCAACCTAAAACAAAGGAGAAATTTCCTGATAAAACAATCAGTGGAACAACTTGTCTCCAGAAGCTGTGAATGCTCCAACACTGGAAGTTTTTAAGATGAGATGGTACAACCATTTGTCTGAAATGGTATAGGGCAGTGATGGCGAACCTATGGCACGCGTACCACCTGTTTTTCACACTCCGGAGCATTCAGGGAAGCTTCCTGGAGCCCTGGAATGCGAAAAATGGCAAAATGGGCAAACCGGGAGTTCGGAAAACGCGCTTCCAGTTTGCCGTTGGGCTGTTTTTCGCACTCTGGAGGGTTCAGGGAAGCTTCCTGAAGTCCCAGAATGCGGAAAACGGTAAAATGGGCAAACCGGAAGTTCAGAAAAATGCACTTCCGGTTTGCTATTGGGCTGTTTTTAGCACTCCGGAGGGTTCAGGGAAGTTTCCTGAAGCCCCGGAGTATGAATAACAGCCCAATGGGCAAACCGGAAGTGCGTTTTTCCAAACTTGCCTATTTTGCCATTTTTCACTGTCCCAGGCTTCAGTAAGGCCTTTGCGCAGGGGTGGAGGGATGTGCGCATGCGCAGGGGGCAATATGGGGGGTTGTGCGCATGCGTGGGGGGGAATGGGTGTGGGTACGTATGCACATGCTAGAGTGTGCACACACACCCTTTTGGCACGCAAACCAAAAAAGGTTCTCCATCACTGGTATAGGGCCTCCTGCTTGAGCAGGGGGTTGGACTAGAAGACCTCCAAGGTCCCTTCCAACTCTGTTATTCTGCTATTTTGTTATTTCTGATTAAAAATGCATTTTGACTGTTCAGATGACAAGTCAGAAATCTTTGGGGGCCAATGGGACCAATTGGTTTTTTATAGAGCGCATTCTGAGTGTTCAAACAAAAATAGCTTCACGGGGGAATGGTTTGCCTAGTCATAATAGGCCTGCCATGAGGCCCATTGCCGGTCGCAGAACACCTATTTGCCAGAAGGCAAACTGAAGGAAAATCACTCCACCCTTGGTTCTTGCTCCTCAGGATACCTGTTGCCATAACAGTTTATCTTGGCTGTGTTGAGAGGCAGATGTACATACGGTAGTTCCAAAGAAAACACTGGCTATTGTTTTTATTTCCCTCAAATGCCTCTGAGAGCCTATTTGGATCCAAAGATATTCATCAAAATCACAGTGCCCTTTAAAAGGTTAATTATTTTTTAATTAAAGTCAGGGACGTATGGAGCCAAGGAAGCTATCCACAGTCTATTGGCCCTTAACGATACCATGTTGCCTAAGATGCTGGGATATTTATCAATGCAACTTTAAGTTTGCTTTGAGCATCTTTTAATTTAATTTTTTCCCCATGTTGGTTATAGGCTACATGTTTATATGGAATAAGCCTGGTGGCTCAAGGAAAGCTTTTTCCTTAATATTTAATGCATACATCTCTTTGTAGGCAATTGTGAGGTCAGGAGCTAAATTGACTGCATTACCCATGGTTTGGCACACATTGTGTGTGCTCAGAAGGACTTTGAATTTCTGCCAAGCTGTGCAGCACATCCTAAATTCAATGCCTTCAGAAGTCATTCATATATCACAATATTAGAATGTCCCCCATGATGTCATCTGAAAAAAATGATATCCCAAGGAACTAGAGGAGAGGCTTTGGTCAGTCTTATTAATCTCAGTGTTCTAAAAGAAGATGATTATTTCTCCGACCTCTGGACCTTTCCAGTGATTTCTGTTAACACACTTAGTGCTGTTTACCAAGGCAAAATAAAGTACAGTGGCACAAAACATATTGCTTTTAACAGCAACAACAATAAATAGAGCAAGCAGTTGTCAATACCAGGCTAAGGTTATTTTGTGTTTTTGTTACTTTTGTTTCCTGGAAAGAAACTCTTTTTTATTTTCTTCTCCTTTATTTTCTATCAGAGGTGGGTTCCTCCCGGTTTGGACTGATTCGTCCGAACCGGTAGCAACCCGCTGGTGATGTCATGATGATGACACGGAACCAGTTCGGTCAGTGCCGATCCATGGGCGCCGCCATCTTTTTTTTTTGAATTTTTTTTGAATTTTTTTTTATTTTATTTTTTTGAATTTATTTTATTTTATTTTATTGATTTTTTTTGAATTTTTTTTCTTCTGAGCATGTGCAGAAACTGAGTTTCCGGCACTATGCATGCAGTTGCCATCTTGTTTTTGGCTTCTTTTTATTTATTTTTTTTAATTTTTTTTTCTTCTGAGTCTATGCAGAAGCCGAGTTTCCGGCACTGTGCATGTGGTCGCCATCTTGTTTTTGGCTTTTTTTTTAGTTTTTGGCACTGCGCATGCATGTGCGTGTGAAGCACACAGGCACCCACGAGGCGCGCCCACGAGGCGCGGGAGGAAGCGAACCGGCAGCAAGGTAAGTTAGAACTGTTTTCTATGTATGGCTAACAAAAACAATACTGGTCGCTTTCTGCATGTGTATATATACAAACACATACAAAGAGAAAGAGACTCTGATTACCCCAAGGAAAATGTTAATGTGGGTCATTTTTTGATAAGGATAACAATTAACAAGGAAGACTCTTGGTTGTATTCAGAGCTTGGCTTGGAATGGATTCCATTTTGAGAGGTTAATGAGAAGGTTACTAATTCTTTATGTCTTATGTCTAATGGTCCTTTTATAAAACAATACAAAGGAATCTGTATTATTTCCAAGTGGTGTAACTTGAAGGCCTTCAAAATTAGATTGAGTAAAATGCAGAAAAGTGGTTAAGTATCTCAACAGATTATATTTCTTTTACTCCTTCTGATTGTTCTTATCATTTTTATTATTCATTTTATTTTATAAAGATTTATGCATGCCACTCTTTGCATGCATGTTTTCAAAATGTTATTTGGCCAGTTTGAAATGATATAAGACATGTATTTGCATTTTGCAAGTCAGGCAAAGCATAGTAATGTTATCAGTATATGGAGAGCAGAAAATATAGTTATGAATCCTCAAGCAGAGATGGGTTGGGATGAATGTGATAAAATTAATAGTATTAGCATTCAAGCATCATAATTTCTCTCCCTGTTGCATTGTGGAGAATGCAAACAATGTTCTTCCATGAGCCTTGTGTCAGAAACATGGAAGATGACTTTTTCCATATGAAATTGCATATACTCATCAAAGAAAACAGCTTTTTTAGAAGTTCTGCAATTGAATCTCCAGGCTGATTATTAAGTGTAGGAGAGGTTTATACACAGGTGGTGAAGAAAATATTTTAAGTGGCAATAACTGAAAGACAACCAGGACATATGTAGACTAAGAGTTGTATAACCTTGAAAGTGTCTACAACAGTAATCTTTAAAAAAAATTATTACTGTTTTCCAGAGAGAGATATAAATAGAAGAATAGAGGAGTTAATACAAGAAGGTGTCATAATACAGTCTTATGTCTGCAGCACATCTAATTGATGCAATATATCCAAATACTTTTGATCTAAGTTGTGTTATCCAACCTCTGTCTCTTATCTATCCTACTAAGCTTGTGAAGTTTTTAAACTGCAATGTTTATGGTACATCATTAACTTCCATATACTTTGATGTTAAATGACATTGTAGGAGGACAGCTTTGTTAGTCTACGATAACCAAAGTGGAGGAAGAGTCTGGGTGTACCTTTTCAGTTTAACACATTTTATTGAAAAGAATAAGCTTTCTGTGAGCTACCTAGATTGCCTGCATTCCCCCCACATTTTCACCAATACCACCAGGTCCCAACAGGTTCACATACAGGTCTAGATGCACCTTCACATAATCTTCCTCAAAACTGATATATGCCATCATCTGCCATCAATGCCTCATTGGATTCTACATAGAACAAATAGGCCAAACAGGCTTAGAAAAGTTGGACATTATCATTCAAAACAAGGAGAAAGTAATGCCAGAACATTTTTACCTCTCAGGACACTCCATTACAGATGTCAAAGTAACCACTTTTGGGGAGGGGTGTGTGTGTGTGTGTGTGTGTGTGTGTGTGTGTGTGTGTGTGTGTGTGTGTGTGTGTACCAGCACAATTTAGTAAGACATTGCTGAATTTACATTCTTCCAAAAATTCCACTCTTAGAATGTGTCAACAAGCACAATACATTACATTTCTCAATTGATAAAATATTTGTAGTCTGTCTTACAAGTACTCTATATAACCATCTTGCCTTCTGTCCTTCCCCCCATGCTTTATCCTTATTTAAATCCAGCATCAGTTTATCTAGCCCATGTTTTTGATGAAGTAAATTGGAACTCACAAAAATCTATGCTTTTAAATAAAATATATTGGTATGAAAAGTTGTTATACCAGACTCTTGATATTTTATGAATAACTCTGGAAACAACACTATCCTATTTGCTATGTCCAAGAATAAATAATAAACAATTAGATAATTTTCACTGTCTTTTATCAATAAAAGTCTATGCTATCTTTAAATCAATGAAAGTGGGCTACACAAATGAAAAACTGAACTGGGTCTCTCGTGTAATTGAAAACTCTTATTGCTGGCGCATTCCTTTGTCAGGAAACCAGATTTGTTGTGGCGGGTCACTGCATAATGGCTTCAGCAATATTGTGGTGGGCAAATAGAAAACAAAGTCACACAACATGCCTCAAAATACAATTTTAAGTCAGGTACAAGTCTTTGTAGCATCTTGCAACAACTTACATTTGATTCTTGATTTTTTTAACCTTGCGATACAAATTTGGAAATACATTTCTGCCTTTGTTTAAAAGATAAATCAGTTGACAATACTGATATAGTTTGAAATAAAAACATTTTGTTAGAATATTCATGACTGGGAGAGCCAATGGTAACAAGGTCAGCCAATGAATAGGTATAGCAACTAGGTCAGCCAATGGAAGCTTAAATGCTTTTGAGTCTGTGCAGAGAATCGAAATTAAAAACTTAAGCTTAAGGCTGGGCATGGCTCAGCTCACTCTGTGCTCTCTATCCACTCTGTACTCTCAGCCCGCTGTGTGCTTGTCTGCTCTGCTGAAATGAAACAAACTCTCCTGCTTATGTTTATTTGAAGAAATAATCTATTTGTGGTATTGTGTGTGTGTGTGTGTGTGTGTGTGTGTGTAGGATTTTTTTTGCTGATAAATGAAAATAAAGGGAGACTATTATAGATATATTTCGAGCTTATTTTGCTCTCGTCAGATAGCCATACCCCTTACTGGGATTTTAACCCGGGCCGGCTGCCTTGCAGGGCAGCAACTTAACCACTAGGCCATGGGCTCTGTTCCCAATATATATATTACTATGTTTATAAAGAAGTTAATGAATCCAGCTGAATCAGTCATCTGTAGGTGCTTCTGGTTTTGATTTTTATGTAACAAACTCTGATACATTTTGGGTACGACATTCATCTTGGTAAGTGAAATTCTACCCAATAGCCACAATTGTAATTTGTCCCACATTGCTAACACTTTTTTTTATGTCATTCCATATTTTAACATTATTCTGAAGCAATAGCAATAGCAATAACACTTAGACTTATATACCACTTCATAGTGCTTTACAGCCCTCTCTAAGAGGTTTACAGAGTTCAGCATATTGCCCCCAACAATCTGGGTCCTCATTTTACCGACCTCAGAAGGATGGAAGGCTGAGTCAACCTTGAGCCGGTGAGATTTGAACAGCTGAATTGCTGAACTGCAGTGCTGCATTTTAACCACTGCGCCACCTCGCTCGCAATTTCCTATTGATCAGTGTGAACTCTAGATATTTAACCCTCTTCTCTATGTTGAAACCAGTTTTCTTCATCAAAATCTCTTGGTCTTGTATAGTCATATTTTTAATCAGCATCTTTGTCTTTGGTTTATTCATTTTAAACTAGCTAATGTAGTGCCAATATCTTTCTCCATTAAGTGTTTTATACCATTCTGGGACTCTGGCAATGTCAAAACTAAATTGCAGGGAAATGCCCTCAATTTATGATCAATTTTTTGGTCATATAGAGAGAATGAATCTGATTAAGTAAGCAGAAGGAATCACAACTATCAAGCAGATGGGAAAGAGGAAAGTTGGTATGAAAAAGGACTGAGTTCCAACTCATTTCAAGAAATAGTAGATACAATCACCTTTCTAAGGCTCTAACAGCAAAATAAATACATGAAGAAAGGGTGAAAGGGGAAGATTGTGAAAGTTAGAAAGTGATGAATTTGGTGGAATTCAAAATGAAAGAAATGAAAAGTGTAAAGAACAAAATTGTTGGGGTGATAATGATATATCATAGAGGCGATGTAGGATCTTTTCTTGGAATTCAGACAGTTAGAAATAAAACCGAGATTAAAGTCTAATAGAAAATATTTATTTCAGTACAAAAACAATAAATCCTGAATAAACTACATTTTGCTGAGTAACACGACCGTTCAGGTCAACAGCTAAGTCAGAAGAGAATAAATGGTGGTTAGGAATGCATACATGCGCAAAGAACATCATATCACGTGTTCTGCTTATATTGGAATGTACCATAATATTAGATAGGGGTGCATCACCCTGCATAGACATACAACTGGCAATATTCACTACGTGACAAAAATGCCTGAATAAAGCTGAATATGGAAGGATGCTTTACAGGGATAGAAAGTTATGAAGTTTCCTTTTCTTCCTTCCTCCCTCCCTCCCTCCCTCCCTCCCTCCCTCCCTCCCTCCCTCTCTCTCTCTCTCTCTCTCTCTCTCTCCTTTAATTACTTTTGCTTGTTCTTGTTTTGAGCTTTGCATAATACCACTTATCCTAAAAGGCTAAATTTTGGCTGGTATATGTATATAAAAATAACCTTGTCAATAAATTAATGATAGTAGAAGAAAACTATTTCTCTTCTCTCCTGACAAACTAAACCTAAACTGGGGCTGGTCTTCTGTCATTGACCTTATGTGAAACATTCCGTGTTTCAGCTCAGAAGAACACGGGAAACATTATCTTATGTTTTTTCTGAACTCTATCCCTTTTAAAGCAGCACAATGAGTGGCTGCCACTGGAAAGCATTGCTTCATAAAACATCTCTTTATGTACTTTATTACTTAAACTCTTTTTATTTGCCTGCAGAAGCCCTTTAACAAAATCACATTGAATTGACTTTCTCACACCAAATCAAATCTCCCTGGTCCCAGTACAGTTGTCTTTGTCAATATGTATTTTATAAATGGAGTGAATTAACAGATGCGCTTGGAAAAGAACTGCTGGGGTAGCGTTTATGTTTTTACTGCTCTCTCTGGGCAAAATGAGTTGTGTGGGAGTGTAATACAGGTACCTTGGGATCAAAGACGTGTTCTTCATTTCATTGCGTGTTTACACAGATTAAATGCATAGGCTCTGTACAAGCATGGATTTTAAAGTTTTTGCTTTTTATTCCCCCCCCCCAGCTTTTATATATATATATTATATATGAAACGTAACAATATTACATTATTATGCGTATCCTTCCTGAAGTAGCCAACTAAAAACAATAAGGTTGTAATTTATGCGTGCTCACTAGGATTAAGCCCCATTGAACTCTGTAGGCCTCACAGCTCATTAGGCCTGGATATGATTGGGCAGCAAATGTTTTAATTCCCCTGATGTCACTGAACTGCAGCATCCCACACCATTTGCCATTTTGGTTGGAGGTTGTCATTAGTAACACCTCAAAGGTCATCACTGTCTTGATTACATTATTTATTTTAAAAATATGACTATTTAGAAATACTCCACTCTAAATTGCTGTGCTCTGCAGTAACCCTAAATGCACATTAGTGAAGCAAACATCGACTTTTCTTCTTCTTTTCTCTTCCCTTTCTTCCCCTCATGGATGGGTTGTTGTTGTTTTTTGTGGTAAAATTGTAAAGTCCTCAAGATAACACATATCATTGTTGCTTCCATAGTCACAAAAAGCAATTTTCTTCAGTTGCTCTGTATAAAAAAGTATAAAGAGCAGCGTTGTTTTACCCAAGCATAGCACTTTCAGGTTTTGAAACAACCTCTGATAGTTTAACCATCCACTGATTCTTCCTACACATGCAAAGTTGCAATTGATTCTCTCTCTCATCAGCATGCTGTGCTCATTTTTTCCAAATGTGAAGACCTTTGCTTCCATAGGTAATTAGTAATGAGATGTCCCACTTTCATGTCTGCATGGCTAACATTTATCAGATCAGGCTGGTAGAGGCTGGTAGCTACTACTCAGCATTTGGTTACATTCACCCCTTCTTTTTAATTGATGAGAAGCCATCTTTCTTTTATCATGGTTTTATTTTAGCTTAATGTTATAATCATCTTTTAAAGAGGTAGGAGAGATCACCTTCAGAATAGGTACTTGTAGGAAATAATGCAAATGATACAGGGTGCAAGACTACAATAGTTTCTTTTCCTGTACATAAATAATATAGAGAAGGAAGAGAAGATGGATACTTTTATCTGACATATTATTCTAAAAAATTAATTTTTCCATGTATATAGAATATACAGCTTTTTAAAATTTGTACAAGTGTACAAGAACTCCTTGAAGTATCTCTGAAATTTTTTCAATGTGAAAACGTGTGTAAGATTCAGACATACTGTAAAGTGTTGTTTTGATGCTATAAAACTATACAGTACAATTAACTCAATCCTTTGAGTGGCCTTCTAAATATCATTGCTATTTTTTTCTAACATCGATCTTATGCTGGATCCAATATACCTTTTAAAAGTTTTTGTTTGAAATAAGGAGTATAACTCATTTTAATGTTAGACACAAATATTTTATTAGCATTGAACTCAGTCTACAGGTAATCCTCGACTTAGGATCAATTGCTTAGTGATAGTTTAAAGTTATGATGGAGCCCGGAAAAGATACTTACAACTGGGTTTCAAAGTCATGGCCACTGCAAGACCCCTGTGGTCATGTGCACAAAAAGGAACACTGCAGAAACTCCTCCCACCTATGTGTCCACCACCCCATTCCACCAAGTCCTTGCTGGGTGAGGAGAGCAGGGTACTCCACCTCACAGCATCCCTAAGCTTCATGGCTCCACAATGAACTGTGACACTCCAAAAATGGTGGCCATTTCCAGGAGGGCACCATGGGGCCTGCTCCTCATTCTGCATCTTTCCTTGTGATTCTGGAGATGTACAGCCCTTTCATCCTCAATGTTTCATTTTCCTCCTATTGCTGCATCCCAGTGATGTTTGCTGTCATCTCTTGACTATGATATCCCACCCCTCTTTCCTTAGAGCATAATTATGGTGACGATACTTTTTTATTTTATTTTATTTATTTTCCTGTTGTTGTTGTTGTTGTTGTTGTTGTTGTTGTTGTTGTTATTATTATTATTATTATTATTATTATTATTATTATTATTATTATTATTATTATTATTATTATTATTATTATTATTATTATCATCATCATCATCATATGACATGGTTACATTAGCCAGGAGGCTACAATGCATTGTAATGCATTGCAGTTGTAATTGGTTGTACATGGTACATTCTCACCTCAGATGAGTTTTGGATCCAATGAGTTTATTTTATTTATTTATTTATTTGGTTTTCTTATATGCCGCCCAACTCCCGAGGGACTCAGGGCGGCGTACAGCACAAAAAAATACAAGAATAACCAATAAACAATTGGATTAAAATCAGAATATAAAAATTAAAAATTACAATATTAAAAACCATCCAACAACCAGACATACCCAGGGGAGAGTTCAGATGGAATTAAGCTCTACCCCCTGCCTGCAGGAAAAGCCATGTCTTAATGGCTTTTCAGAAGGCCAGCAGGGTGGGGATGGTTCAGGTCTCTGGAGGAAGTTGGTTCCAGAGCGCGGGGCTCTGGAACCAACTTCCTGAATAATTCCTGAATAATTCCTGAATAAAGATGGAGTTGTAGGAAGCAGTTGTAGGAGACAGTTTAAAAATGAGATCATGTGGCCTCTTGAGGGCTAGGGCACAGTAGGTCTATCTTATCTCTGGCAGTTGAAGGAGGGACCATTCTACACTCAGTTTCAGAGTATGGAGCAATTGAAAAATGAAACTATGGGCAAGAACTAAAATATAGTGGCTAATGTATTTGGCTTCCACTAGAGAGATATACTCCATCTGCAATCGCAGCAGCTCATTTGGTAACTTGCAGCCCAACCTACCTCATGTGATTCTTATGAAATAAGAAATATAGGAAGATAGAGCATTATCTATGTGCTTTGAATTCCTGAATAAAGATGGAATATAGATACATGTGCATGATTGTGCACTAGAGAAGGGGCATGTAAAGTGATAAAATTATCCAAGCCTTTGTTCCTATACCTTAAAGTTGTTGCTTCTCTGAGTCACATGATGGATGGGGAGAGGAACAAGGGATTGTATGATTGGCAGGGAATTCAAAATGACCATCATGAGACAGCCACACCTTCCACAAATTTCATTCTCTCAGGAATCAAGGGTCCTAGATTTTGGATGCATTCTGTAACGTATCTCATTTGAGGTACCTTGGTTCAAAAATTGTTGCCCATCATGCATCGTTTCACCCAGTTAATAATAATGGCAACAATAGTTTAGTGATAGATAATAGATAGATAGATAGATAGATAGATAGATAGATAGATAGATAGATAGATAGATAGATAGATAGATAGATAGATAGATAGATAGATAGATAGATCATATTTAAACAAACAAATAATAACAGTGATTAAAGAGATTAATGGTGGGATAAAGAAACTTCTGCACCATAGAACAGTTGACCTGATTAATGTTAGGGATGTTTATACAAACGCTTAGAAATATTAAAAATCTTGAAGCATCTATAGCAGCCCAATTAATATAGGGGATATAATTTGTAAAAAAAAATAAACTTGAGTAATGATGATAAATTAATAACCAACCAGTCTACTTCTACAGGAGCCTTTTGTCTTTAAGAAAACTTACATTTACTGTTTGTATATGTATTTTATGTTCTGTTTCACTTAAACTTCTAAAACAGAGGCATTGCTGGGTTAGTCAGCCACTTCTATGATATAAATTGGTGAAATCTTTCCTAGAAGACCAAAAATGGTGTTTGCTTGGGTTCATCTAAACTTCACCAGAAGCTATTAAAATTAAACTAAACCATATCCATTTTTCAATATGTGCGTTTTCTTTATCATTCTCCTAATGCTCAGTTGTGATAATAATATCCAAAGAAATAGTTTGGATGAATTAACATTGATTCTTTGGGTTGGTATATGAAATAACAGGTCGAAGTTCTGTGAAGAAATTGTCATTGGAATAATTTTAATTGAATGCACTGAGACTTCTGATTAACATGGTATAATCTACACATATTTACCTGAAACACAAAGCTTGGTGTGATCTATATATATGGTGTAATCTATACATATTTACATGGTGTAATCTGTACATATTATCCTGAAACATAAACACCCAATTAAGAATGGCTTCTGAAGGCTTAACTTATACTGTTTCCAGACCACATCATTTTGCCGTGCTAATAGATTTTGATGAATTTGTGGATTGAAATTGAAAGTGTTCCATGGGTGGGTGGGGAGTTTCTCCTTTATGCTAGCACCTGTAAAAAAAATCTGAATTTTATTTGTTTTTTTGTGGGTGACTGTTTAAAAAATTGCTTTTTTTTCTTTAAAAAGAAAAATCAGTCCACCAGTGAGAGATGGGCCTTTTCTTACCCCATTCCATACTGCCATAGGCATATTTTCAACCCTACATTCTCTGTGTCAATAGTCAAGAATCAAATGCCATGTCTGATAAATTAGGGTAAGGTCAAAGGCTATGCTGTTTGGTTTCAGAAGGATGTCTGCTTCTGAATTTGCAGCAGCTCATTCATGCTGAAGTGATGCAGTATGGGAATTACTACCAAACTCTGCTCAGCAACATCTGCTCTCCCTAAGTGAGTTAGTGCACGTCAGACATCTTTATGTCAGAATATTGCAGTGATGGATGCAGTCTTCAGAAAATGCTGCATAAAAATCTGGTGTGCCGTTCTGGCCATTAAGTGAAATTACTATTTAAATTAATGGCGCTGTCACAGTTTATCTGTGCAAAGAATGAACGCTGATTAGGGTATTAAGTAATTAGCAATTTATCACGCTGGAACAAGGTTGATAATAATTAAAGAAGTAATGGTTTACCAAAGAAACTAGAAAGGGAGTCACTTCTTGTTATATGAGTGAAATCTTGGCTAAAAATATTATTCAGTCAAACAAAGATGAGATTCTTAGTGATAGAATGTATCTTTCTCTTTCTGCCCTAGCATAAAAGCAATTCATTAGCAAAAGTTTACTTTGCCGGTCCAAAGAGTGTCTAAATTAAAATGCTCTCACTTGTTATTTAAGAAGAAATCTCTGTATGATGTAATCGCATATTTTGGAGGAGGATAGGAAAGGAGCAATAATTGTATTGTTTTATTCTTTTTAAGATTGTAAGCTCTCCAGAGTTACCTTGTGGTGAGATGAGCAGCAAACACATTTAATAAATAAATAAAATAAATTCTAGCTGACTTATAAATGCCATACCGATTAGACTGCTCAGGACTGCAGTCCTCATGTGAACCAGTGCTAGGCACATAAACATAGTAGACCTGTGCTATGGGCTCTGGGTTGGCTGCTGATATGTTTCCTGGTGCAATATCAAGTGCTACTTTTAACCTATAAAGCCCCATACAGTTTGGTGCCAAGGTATCTTCAGGACTACCTCTTTCAAGTGGAAACCATCCCTGTCTTACAAATAACCTGGGAAAAATACCATAAAATCAGGAGGTGAAAGTGGAAGTTCTTCTCTGTTGTAGCTGCATGTTTTGGAATAGTCTTTCAGTAACCTATCTCATTGGCCTTCTGGAATTTATATTTATTTTATATAAATACATTTATATTTAAGTTTTTTCATCTCTATATATAGTTAAGGGAGTTTGTGGCTCCCTTCTTTCCACATTCCACACTTTCTGTTCATCAAACCCATAAATCACAACTTCATTTTTTTCTATTTTCAACAAAAGGTCCATGCAAGTTTCCAGCCACTGACAAATGTAGTTCTTGTCTTTTCCCTAATCAAGCAAGCCAATTTTGTCATCTCTGCAAATCCTATCATTTTCACCAACCATTCCTCCATTGTGGATATTTTCCACCCACAGTTACAGTTTTTCCATCGTTGTGCATGTAATAATCTTCTTGTAGTGATCATGAACAAAGTATCTTCTATAGGTCTTTTGCAGTTGCCTATCCATTAGACAGACAGACAGACAGACAGACAGACAGACAGACAGACAGACAGACAGACAGACACACATACACACACACACACACACACACACACATCTAATTTCAATTGAATATTAATGTTTAATTTTTTTTTGTTATCATTTTATGCATTTAACCCTATAAGCCAGTTTGGTCTAGTGGTTAAGGTACCAGGCTTAAAATTGGGAGACCATGAGTTCTAGTCCCGCCTTAGCCAGCGGGGTGGCCTTAGTTCAGGCATTGTCTCTCAGCCCAATTCACCTCTCAGGGTTGTTTTTGTGGGTATAATAGGAGGAGGAAGATGTGTGTGGGGTACATTTGCCCCCTTGAGTTATTTATAAAAAATAATAAAGGCAGGATACAAATAAATAAATAAAAATCTCCTACAGTCCTGTGTTGATAGTAGGAATAAAAGACATTCAGAGAATAAAATTGCTTACTGCTGTCTAAGTAGAATGGAAAAATTAATGAGGATCAGTTCATTCACATGTTACCCCCCTCAGGTTTAATAATATGGATTTCTTACAAAGTAATCAATGTCTGATAATATATAAGATTAAACTGTCTTGTTTTAAGAGTTTGGTTCCACTATGATATGATATCATTTACATGCGTTTGAATTTAACTAACCCCATGAATAAAATCACTTTGTTGATTACATGGCTAAGTTAATCATTAGGTTTATTATAACAGATAATGTCTCTTCAGCTAAGGAGGCTCTTAATAATCTAATTTTTTAAGGGTTGTTGAAAGAAATCCTGATTGAATGTTTGACTGTATGATAAATAAGAGATGCATTCAGAGATCTTCTTTAGAATATCTCTTAAAAAATTGTTTGCACTTTCTATTTTTGACCTGGACCTACTCCCATGATTCCTTCCTTTATAATTACTGGCATGCTTACCAGCCTAACATGTCAAAGGAGCATGGAGGGTTTATCATGCTGAAGAATTATTATGGACCACAAAAACAACCGCACACCTGCCTGTTTGAACACTGCATCTATAGGCAGAAGGCAATGGTAGGAAGGAATGTGGTTTATGAGAGAATGAAAATGCCTTTCAGAAGAATATTTAGCAAAATTAAATGTCCCTCCTTTCCACAATAAGAAAGTAATGAAGAATAATTTTAATTTTTTTTTTAAGTGGGCAGGTTTCTCTCTCTCATTGTTATTCTTGCTGGCGTGGTAATCCTTAAGCAATTCTCATATTAAAAAAGAGTGCATACAATATTGGTACAGATGCTACCTTTTTTTCAAACAGAGGTTTAAGACTGTAGAGGTTGCCTTATTCCAAGTAAAGTTATTGATTAGGCTAATTCAGTATGATCTATTTGGATTGGCAAAACTATTTCAGCCTGAGAAAGAGTATGTCAGGACAAAGCCATTTTAGTTGGGGTCTTTGGCCTGCCACACTTTATAGTATTTTAATGTGCATTCTTTACTGTGGGAATTTGGGAGGGAGAATTGCATGAGGGTTATCTGTATGTAGCCATAACAAATTCTTTCTAGATAGTCAAGGTCGTCCTTTGTCTTCTCACTAATGCACCTGCATGGAAGGAGATGGGTGTATTCTTGTCAGGGTGGCAGTTGAAGATTGGTCAACGTGATGGACTTGGGGGTGTGAGGACAAGGGCTTGAACTTTCAACTGGGTGGAGAAACCTTGGGGACTTCAGATTCAGGTTTCTCCCAGATGTGCCAACATGGCTCTGCTAATAAATTGAGGAATACTTTGACTCTGATTTAATTTTCGATGCTATTTGGAACCCTGACATAATAACTGTGGTTACCTGATGTTTACTTCATTTGTTAATGGAGATACTCAAGACAGAACTTCAAAACTTCTGTATGGATTGAAGAACTGAACTTTGGTCTGCCCAATTAGATGTCTTGACCTTGGTTATTCTCCTTCCAGATTGCCTTTCTATCTTTAGGGAGTTATAATTCTCCTAAAATTAGATTGTGTAGATACTGAATCACAATATTATCAAGGACAGATTGAATGCATTAATCAGATTTAGTTTCCAAAGTGTCCATATATACCCTTAAATCCAAGCCTGTTATTCTATACATACTTGGACAATTTGGAAAACATAATATTTCTTCTGAGAGCTATAGAACACTTGTGTAATTTACAGGCACTGTATATTGTTCTGATCAATGCTTAATATCATTGAAAATATAGATTGTGAACATGGCCTATTTTTGTGTCTATTTTATTCTTGTAACCCAGGAGTTGGCCTCCATGAGGAAAAAATTAAGAATAGGGCACAAATACAACTTAAATTATGTTTCATATCTTCATTTATGAATTTTTGGATCCCATTTTTAATCTCTGGCATACTGTTACAGAATGACAACTATAACAAAGCAGTGCTTTAAAGAATATGCATAAATCACAGTATTGCAAAATATTGTGGCTTGAATACAATCGTGTCCATTCAGCAGTGGAAAGACTTTTGAACTGGTGGAACCTTGCCTCCAGGGCATCTTCCAGTTCCCTTTTGCAATGTTGAAGGACCACTTGGAGACGAGAAAGTGGAGATACCTCATTTTTTGAAAGGAAATAGCAAAATCCTAACACTTTTTCTTGAGGAGAAATGAATTGGAGAAGAAACCAAATTAGACTAGAACTCTGAAATACTAATGTATAGACATTAAGGAAATCTGCCTATTCCTAATAAGCAAATCTATTTTGCATTTTATATGACTTCAGAAAACCTGTCTTTCACTGATTCATTTGTTGACAAAACTGGGGGTTTTTTTGTTTTGGTTTTTGATAAGCAACCTAACTTTTTTAATTAAAAAAAATTAAGTGAACATGGAATGTGACACATATGAACTGCAAATAGTTACTCTTCTGCAACCTATGCAAAAAAGGGAGATTGCCTTGTGCCGGTTCTTCAAGATTAGTCACTAAACAGAGGCCTCTCTGACATGTTAAACTCAACATTAAGTACTACTTTAGATGCCTTTCCTGTTTCAATAGCTGCATCATGCTGGTACTTTTATGATGAATTTTATAGCATTCTTGGAATTTCCTTCACTTTCTCCTCTTCTTGCCTTCATGTATAATATTTTCTTGTTTCAGGAGTGTTCTGTTGTAGACATGAATATGTGAATATGTCAAGTATCGTATGCTGCTCAGCTTTCAGTGGTGAAACTAAAGCCCACATTAAAAAGAATAACTCAGTGCCATTAAAATGCTGTGTGACTGAACTTATTCCAGAGAGCGAAGAATGTTGTAATGGACTTGGATATAATCCCTTGAAATATGTTTGCGCTGACAGGATTTCATCTAGAATGATGATGAAGGTAATTGATAGAAAACCTCTTGGTGGTTCTGATTTGACAATGGGAAGAGAAATACATTGTTCATAACTATTTTTGTAAAATAGGAATATGAAAACTCCTCTGTGCATTATTCATTTTCGCATTAGATCCATATTAATACCAAATGAGTTTGCCATGATTGATGTTATTGCAGTGAATTCTAAAGGAATTAATAATGATTAGCTGCTTCTTGTAAAGTGTTGTTCAGCACTTCAGATTAGTATAAAGGCTAAAAGTTAACATTTTGGACTGGCTGGAAAATGTGTATATGTATAATATAGTAATGTTCAATTGCTTATTTGGTTGTTTCATATAGCCAGTGACTTGGGCATTCTTAAAGTTTGCATTGGGTTTGCGTGGGCAATAAACATGGTATCCATATATGAAGGGGTGGGAATGCTAAAATGTATCATTTTAACATTATGGCCATATGAGCACAAGTAAGAAGAAATATTAAGCAGTTCCAAACTATCAAATGCTAAAATAAAAATGTTTATTAAAATAAAACATCTGTAAAGGCAAAATAAAGGTTTCCCCTGTCCAGTCATGTCCAATTCTACGGGCTGGTGTTCATCTCCGTTTCCTAGCCAAGGGAGACAGCATTGTCTGAAGACACTTCCGTGGTCATGTGGCCAGCATGACTATACTCTGAAGTGTATGGAACACTGTTACGTTCCCAACAAAGTAGTACCTATTTATCTACTTGCATTTGCATGCTTTCAAACTGCTATCGGTAGGTGGGCAGAACCTGAGGCAAATAACAGGAGCTCATCCCATCATGCAGCACTCGCATCTTCAACCCAGGCTGTCAGCTTTCCAGCTGATAAGCTCAACGTCTTTACCCACTCAGCTATGAAATACATATTAAAAATCAGCAAGTCAGAAGTGTAATGAAGTTAGAAGGTTCCAGAGGGTTTCAATAAGATCCAATAAACCTATTGGCCTAAAAGTTTGATACATTAAGATCGGTGCCAGGCAGAACTTTCTAAAGAAGTATTCCAAAACTGGGAAGCGACTCACAAAAATGACAATCTGGAAGTAGACACCTACTGAATTATAGCATTTGGGAGCTTTTCTCTTTGCTTCCTGTCTCAAAAAATGGTACATTAAAAATGGTACATTAAAACATAAAAGCAATAGGGTTTAAAAAGTGCGTCTTTTAAAAAATATGAGTAAACTTTAAAAAATGATGCAACTGAAATATAATATCAGGCGAGATATTGGTATTTCATGAAAGGTACCATTATAAGAGCTTGGAAATGTGTATCAGAAAATTGTCTGTGCATGTCTATTTAAGTTGTTTTTAAAAGTCTTCAAAAGTTTGGTAACTATTGTTATAGATAAAAGAAGAATCGAAATGCAGCCCACTGTGTCCTAGATCTACTGAAGAAGTAACATACTTTGGACAGTGTAACTTTGACGAGCATACTTGTTTATGTGCTTGGATAAAGAGTTCCCGTAGTTATACAAAAAATAAAGAAAATAAAAGCATATGCCCATCTTTGGAGGAAAAGATTTATACAGGAGGTCCAACTCATTATTCATTCAAAGGTAAAATAATATGTGATGACTCATTAACTAAAGGTTGTAAATTCTGAAATCAATTCAGTGAAGTATCATGTGGCCTCTTTGGAAATTGTTCTGAAATGAATAAAATATTTTCATCAGTTCACTGATATCAATACAACACTAATTATAATTGGAATAATATATATTGTAAATGTAGAAGCCTAATTGAATCAAACTAAAAGTCCATCAAACCAAGAGATCACCAAAAAGCCACCTCTCCTATCTTCATAATGAGCCCAGATTTCTGAAACAGGAGGTCACTTAGACCCATCATAATTTATAACTGATTATTAAAATTATATAAACTTTTTGAAAGAAGGTTTTGCAATGCACATGAGTGCATATATGATACATCTCTGAATCATTAAAGCATCTGCTTCTTTTTCTGAACTCACATGTCTGAAAACATATGTATAATGTTGGTTTGCAGGCTGTCTCCATAATTTGAAATCTATCAGAGATAGTGGTGCAAATTCGTCCCTTAACTATGGGAGCTTTGAAATGAATTGCTCCAAATCTCACATCCTCTTGTGAGATTAGATATTTTAGATGCTGCAGTTCATGTATTTAAATTGTTGTGATTATTGCTTCAATTACTTCAAAATATGGTAAAAGAACCCTGTTACTTTGGTAGCTTCTTCTCGTTTCCCTATATCAGGGGTCTGCAACCTTAAACACTCAAAGAGCCATTTGGACCCATTTCCCACAGAAAAGAAAACACCGGGAGCCACATAACCTGGTTGGGCGTGGCCAACTTGATATCACTCACTCCCACCCAGTCACATGACCCCCCTAGCCACACCTACCCAGCCAGTCATTAGGGCAGACAACTCATTAAAAAACACTGGGAGCCACAAAACCCTTTGACCCCCCCTCCCTCCCTCTCTCCCCCACTCTCTCTGTATATCTCTCACTCTCCCCACCACTCTCCCCCCTCTTTCTCTCTCTGTGTGTGTGTGTTTGTGTATCTCCCTCTCATCCCCCGCCGTTGCCCTTACCTTCTCAGGTTAGGCAAGGAGTGACTGGGAGGGGAGGGCGAGGGGCAGGGCCAGTCAATGATGGAATCACCCGACAGGGAGCCAAGGCAGAGGGCCCAAAGAGCCGCATGCGGCTCTGGAGCCACAGGTTGCAGACCCCTGCCCTATATCATGCTCTGGACTTTCACCCCAAGTCATCCACTAAAAGCATAAGTTTCACTAAATAATTTCACTTTCTACTATTTTTACAAGAGAGGGGGGGGGAATCCATTTTCTTTATCCCATGTATGTGTAATGAAGTTTTGATTTATGCACCATTCTTCTAAAGTGCAAAGCTTATGAAATGAAAAGATGGATTCACAAATCTGAAAGTGAACCAGATTGAGTTAGATATATCTAAATAGAAGTCCAGTATACTTAGCATATAGATTGACTTGATATAAATATCTTGTTAAATATTTTCCTTATAGATAAGAATCTAGAACCTCATATTACATATGAATACAGGCTAGCTGTGTGGAACAAACATGGAAAAGGCTTTAGTGAAATGAACAGTGCAACCACTAAACAAGATGTCCCTGAAGGTGTAAGTCCACCTCATTGGACAAAACTGGATAATCGTGAAGATGTAATATTTCTAACATGGAAGGAACCTTGTCAACCAAATGGTACAGTATTTTGGCAAACTACAATGTCTGATTTAGCATTTACCCAGCACAAGGTATTTTGGGAACAAAAACATTTACGGTAAAATAATATTGTGCTTAAGGGTATATCCCTAATATTTTAAAGAAGAATTTGGTGTAGATAAATATATATCATACACAAACATAAATATGTCCACATAAAAACATGCTCATACACACACATTTGTGTATGTGTATGTATAGACATAATCTATATATGGAATGTATGCATGTAATATATATATTGTGTGTGTCTATGGAGAATCTCAGTCATCCAGATCATGGTTGTCCCAAAGGTGCTATTTTTCAAGAGGCAACTGGACATTCTGGTTTTTCTTTGAAGACGTTTCACTTCTCATCCAAGAAGCTTCTTCAGCTCTGACTGGATGGTGGGGAATGGAAGGATTTATGCTCCTTGCAGACAGCTGGACATTTGCATTCTTTTAGTGGGTCCTTAAGGTCACCTGGAGGTTTATCTGTGTCATCACACACACACACACACACACACACACACACACACACACACACACACACACACACACACACACACACACGTGCGCACGCACACACACACACATGTGCGCACGCACACACACACACAGACTCTGGCTTCAAATTCAAAAAGTGTTCAGATGCACAGGAGTGTGAACATAGCATCTGTCCATAAACCTTTAAAGCAGCTGTTCCTTTTCCTGGGGTAGCCATGTATTTCCCAGAAAAGACACAGTTCCTTTCAAATTTTACTGTCAAGTGCTATATTGTTCCTCTTCCACGTGCTCCAAAGCACCTTTCTAAATTATTTCTAAATTCTGAGGTGTTGCACTTCAGAAGTGTGAGTGTATGTGGTTTTGTTTATTCATTCCTACTGGTAAAGAATAACAACTTTAATTACTGGAATCAATTCCAGCTCTTCATCTTCACCAGAAAAAAAGTGCAATATACAGTATCTGATAAAATGTAGTTCTACTTTTTTTTCTGCCTTAACAACAAGATTGGCATCTTGTTCATGACATTCCCCAACCCACAACTTTTACAGTGTCTCATTTGAATGTAAAGTTACATTATGGTGAATGTTGTATGAACAAATCCTGGGCTGTTGTACTTTCTCTCTTTCTCTTCAACCTAGTAGGTGGAGCTAGTCTCCAAGGATGGGAAGACACCGCCCTTTAGCCAATCAGGACTGAGTCTGATAAGGTATAAATATCGTCCCTCTGCCTCAGTACCCCCTCTTTTGACTCAGTCGTTGGCTAAAGGATGCGTGACTTCTGCTCCCATCCCTGAAGGTTACCAGTCATTGAGTTTCTAGGAGTTTTCTTTGGATTTTTCTGTTGTATTGTGAGTTGCTCCCCATCTGACACCTGTCATTGCCATCTGGGTTGAGCGCATAGATGCATGGAAGAATTTAAAGTTGGTGCTCCTGTTTGATTGAAGTGGAGTTTTAGGCCATCTTCCTATTCTATACTGTGGATAATATCATAGTTCACAAAAATCTATAAAGTTTATAAGACATTGTTGAAACTTGTATTTTTTTCCAATAAAAATCACTGATTCTGACCACTATTGCTCTATATTAAGATATAACTTTAAAAATTAATTAATTAAAAATTGAACGGAAAGGTCCAAACACCCCAGAAGAAGACAATAGCAAACCATCTCTATGTTACTGCCAAGAAAATTACATGGATATGTCCACAAAATAACTAGGAGTCAAACTTAATTTGAGAAAGGAGAAGATGGAATAGTGTAAATACTGCAGAAAAAACAATTCCTGCCAACCTGCCTTCCATTAAGGACCTGTATACTGCAAAAAGAGGTACGTGAAAATATTTACTGACCCTTCGCATCCTGGACATAAACTGTTTCAACTCCTACCCTCAAAATGACGCTATAGGGCACTGCACACCAGAACAACTAGACACAAGGACAGTTTTCTCCCGAACGCCATCACTCTGCTAAACAATTCCCTCACCACTGTCAAACTATTCACTAAGGCTGCGTTACTATTACTATTAGTCTTCTCATCATTCCTATCACCCATCTCCTCCCACTTATGACTATATGACTGTAACTTGTTGCTTGTATCCTTATGATTTATATTAATATTGATTGTTTCCTGATTGCTTATTTGTACCCTATGACAATCATTAAGTGTTGTACCTTATGATTCTTGACAAATGTATCTTTTATGTATAGTGAGAGCATATGCACCAAAGACAAATTCCTTGTGTGTCCAATCACACTTGGTCAATAAAGAATTCTATTCTATTCTATTCTATTCTATTCTATTCTATTCTATTCTATTCTATTCTATTCTATTCTATTCTATTCTATTCTATTCTATTCTAACCAGAATGTACAGACCTAAAATTCATTCAAGGAATTGTAATGATATATCCAAACAAAGCAAAAAAAAAGTCATCTAGTATATTATTTATTCTTGGTATCAGGTTATGGTTCAAGCATTTCTTTTTCTTATAGAATTGTTGTAATACTTTAAAACCTTAGTATATAATTATCTAGCATGCATTTAATTCAAACAAGTGTTTTAATTTCCTTCTTTATTAATAAGGTATCATCATTTATTATATAATTCTCCGAAATGGAGTTGAACATTTCAGAGGAAAGGAACTGAACTTCAGGGATACCAGTGATATTCAACCATACCAAGAATACTCATATTTATTGCGTGCTTGCACTGTGGCTGGATGTTCAGACAGTAGCACGGTAGGTAAATCTTTCAATAAATTGGTGACAGAATATCTCCTCCTTAATCATGTCGTAGCAGCCTTCAGGAGAGAACTGAAAATATAGAAACATTCATCTTTTGTCTACATAGTTTTTAGAGAAACTCTACCAGCCACCTTGTGCTGTAGCCCAGCACAAGAAATGGCAGAAGGAGAAATTTCCTGACAGTTAGAACAATTAATCAGTGGAACAGCTTGCCTCACAGAAGTTGTGAATGCTCCAACACTGGAAGTTTTTAGGATGATGTTAGATAACCATTTGTCTCTGAAGTGATGTAGGGTTTCCTGCCTAAGCAGGGGGTTGGACTAGAAGACCTCCAAGGTCCCTTCCAACTCTGCTGCTGCTGCTGTTGTTGTTGTTGTTGTTGTTGTTGTTGTTGTTGTTGTTGTTGTTGTTGTTATTATTATTATTATTATTATTATTATTATTATTATTATTATTATTATTATTATTATTATTCAACCAGTTTGGCCAAACAGCATGTAAATTCATGCTCTGAATTTTTAGCTCTGGTTGATGAAATATTTTAAGTGAACTTCAAAGAATAGGGCATTGCCTGGCTTGGGAACTAAAAAAAAGTTGTCACACTGACATTGTCTTGATCACTTGTATCTCTTCTAATACAAGAACTGATAAACCAGCTGCTCTCTGTACACCAGGAAACTGTCCTTAGCTCTGGAAGATGAGGAAGAAACAGCAATTCTTTCTGTTGGCATCCCTAGACAATATTAAGGGTAGCAGGACTTCAGTGTTTATGCCAATAGTTGCTCATGATTCGTGTTACATGATATCAAACTGTTAACCATATGGAAAGGAATTAGCCAGCATTCTCTGGTAAGACAGTCTGCCTTCCAAACGTTCCTTTCACCTAGCAAAATACAGAGAATCTGTTGTGATAAATTGTACACCTAGATTCATACGGAAATATATTCAAGGTCAGATTTCACTCTGAGGAGAAAAATTTACCTAAGAAGAAAAATAACTTGTTCTACAGAGAGCCATGGTAATGATATGCCAAAGCAAACCACAATATTTTAAACTAGAAGTGACATTCTCATTGATCAAGGTATCTTGTGTACTATTACAATAAATTGCTAATTTTTTGCATTCAGGTAATTGCAGTCACTGTCCAAGGAATTCCGGAGAATGTTCTGCCACCAACAATTATACCTCTAAATGCAACAACCTTGCATTTGAGTTGGGTAGCACCAAAGAAGCCAAATGGTTTAATCAAAGAATACCTCATCCATCAAATTGGGAGGGGACTTATATGTACTGGCCCTGCAGACCAGGTGCAGCACATTGTCACAGGTAAGAATAGAAAGTTCTTCAAGCAAATGATATCACTATTTTATTTAACTGGTCTTCTTATGTTAGCCTATTTTTTAAAGACTGCAATCCTTACAATGAACAAACCCTTTAAGTGAGTATATCAATTGGATTACAATTTCAGAACACAATGGGGGGGGGGAGTAGCAATTTTTAAATGTCCTTACAGATGTTTATTAACCCTTAATTAATAAGGCTTTTGTCATCCTAGCATGATAATAATAATAATAAACAATAATGATTAATTTCCTTTGCCAATATTTTCACCTTTAGAGGAGTATATTGTTATTATGGTTAGTTGAACAATCTACCAGACGTTGAGACAGGATTTGGCATTTTTATTCACCTATTGAGTTCTTCCCAAAGACCTGGAATAGGCAGATGTTGACAGCACACTGTCACAGGTAAGAATAGAAAGTTCTTCAAGCAAATGATATAACTATTTTATTTAACTGGTCTAAAAGCTATCATCACAGGATGTAAAGTGCTCCAAGTAAAGATGCCTTTTGCAATTGACTGATGGCGATTTTGTCAATTCTGATGCTGTTCAAGTGGTGCTGCAGAGGTTTTGGGATTATACCGAAGGATCCTATTCCTTCCTGATAAGGACCTGATTTTTTAAAAAACGAAGTAAAGCTTCCCTGAATGTTGGCTTATCTGCAGAGAACCAAGTCCCTGTCACTGGTATTAAGATTGCAATTAATAAATTGTCAGAAGTCAATTAACAAATCAATTTTACTATGGTGCAGTATCAGATTCCACAAAAGACATTGGTGAGAATAGTAATAAGATTGTCCAAGCAATATTTTCCAGAGATTTTTGGAGTCCTTTCTACTGTATTTTGAACTATTGTGTCTTTCATTAGAAAGTCAGTGATGATTTTTTCAAATTCTTTTGTCAAACTTGAAAAACTTAATCCAAAATATAACTTGTCATAGCACCAATGCCTGGATTGCATTAACTCTTGCTTTTCTCCCTAGCTTTTAAAATACTTGTACACCTTTTGCAATAACTATTATTGCTTTGCCATATTATTTAGTATAAAACAAAATGCATTAGCCAACTGCCAATGAAAAAAATGGAACAAAAGTTCTGCTTAAAATTTCCCATTTGCATCAGTGCCTGGTTAAAAAAGCTTAAAAACAAAATTACAAAAGGCAATATTTTTCCCTTTTGCTACAGTTTTGTGCAAAACTAGGATTTCTCTTTATCCCCGAATTTTATAATTTAAAGGGGGGAGGGGTTGCAACACCATAGGAGTTGCCAATACATCTTTATTCTTCTACACACTTTGGGTTAAAGAAACATCATTCCTTTAATGTAGCAAGGAACTCCACCCCTGTCACTGATCAAGGCAAATTTGCTTTTTCATCTCAAGGAATGATTGTGCGTCTGGAACGTGATAATTATTGCTCTGTAAATTCATGATGTTCGCTAAATCAACTGTACTTATTTCACATAGCTCAACTGTTTGAACTATCCATCGTTCCAGCGCTCCCACGGGCCCATGTTTTGATTTTCTCATCTTCTTCTAAAACCTCTGCTGCTCCCAGAGCAACAGTTAAACATTAATGAAGCTGTTGCATTAAGCTTTCCCTGAGACTTTGAATCCAAGGGCCTTACAAATTGCAGATGAGGCAGCTTGCACCTTGCCACCGCACCATTGTCTCACTGCTTATTTTTAATTACATCAAAGCTTTGGAAACATGATCCCATAAATGCTTGGTGGGAATTGTGGCGAATGTGTTCATCATGTGAAATCCATAAATTGCTTATAATCCTCTCAAGATGTTTTTTAAAAAAGCATTAAGTAATTGAAGACAGGAAGTCCTGAGTTAATTATTTAGAGGTGTTATCAGTGCTTTAAGTACACTGAAGCATTTTCCACTATTGCCCTGACTTGAATGCCATTGGGATCGGGGGGCACCAGCCATCATCTTCTCATGTTCTCTAATGCAAACAGCAAATGGCAGCTTGTCAATAAAAGACCTTTTTATATCATTTATTAGTGAACACTTCCAGTAGTCTGTACAGAACAATTTGGATGACAGTTATTGCATTGTTTCACTTGGTGTTACAATTCCTTTACAAAGAACATTTCTAACACAATGCTAGGAGGTTGAGAAGAGTCTGAAATATTGGAGGGAGCGGAAGTATTAAAAGGAAACCGAGACTGCCCATTTCAGTATCAAAATCAAAGTCAAAAATTCATTTTTCAAAGTCTAATTTTAGATTCTAAGTGTTTCTAGAACTTCTGGGATGGATAGAGGGTGTAATATTTTTCACTAAGACTTTAAAGTTGGTTGAATAGTTTTTGATATATGAATCGCATACATTGTACACATTTTGTGCCAGAGTACCAGAAGATTTTCACAATTGTGTTCTTTAATTCCCATACGGTAGGTAAATTCCAAGTTGTATAAAACCAGCAAGAATTCCTATACTATTCCTATGCTATCCATTGTGGCATACAGTATGTTTCTGTGGCCCAGGTACTAGTTCTTAATTTCAGCACGGCAGGCTTTAACTCATAAAAGATTTGGTAGATCAGTACCTGCATTAAGGATGTTTGCAAAATAGATACAGCTTTAGAGAACTGCAAAAGAAAAAAGTCTAACTGTCAGCATTAAGATCTTGGTTATCCAGTAAATTGCACCAATGAGCTTATGACAGATTGTAAGATCTAGCATGTTCATCTATTTTCTTTAAAGAGTGAGAGATGCCAAACATGCAGTCTGAAAGGATGCAGGTATAGTTGCTATCTCAAATTTTTCATTTTTCAGAACATGCCCTCTTGAGTTATCAGCCTGGTTTCTAAACATTGCTATGCTCACAAAGAAATTTCAAGATTTGGTATTTTAAAGGGATGGGAGAAAAAAAGGAGGCCTCATTTTTGCTGCAACATTAAGCTATGGATTGATTTTACAAGAATTAGCCAAAGTAAGTCATTGGCTTATATGCTGCCTCCCTTATTTTAAATTAATTGCCTCTTGAGGCTCTAGAAAGAGTGCAGAGAAGAAGAACAAAGATGTTCAGGGGACTGAATGCTAAAACCTATGAAGAATGGTTGCAGGAATTGGGTATGTCTAGTTTAATGAAAAGAAGGACTAAGGATGACATGATAGCAATTTTCCAATACAGGGGTGGGTTCTAACTTACCTCGCTGCCGGTTCCCTTCCTCCCGCGCTGCATGGCCGTGCCTCATGGGTGCGCGCATGCTTCATGTGCACGCGCATGCTCAATGCCGGAAAATCCATTTTTTTAAAAAAAGCCAAAAACAAGATGGCGACGCATGCACAGTGCCAAAAACTCGGCTTCTGTGCATGCTCAGAAGAAAATTTTTTTTAAAAAAATTAAAAAATCAATTAAAAAAATTTTTTTTAAAGATGGCAGCGCCTACGGACCGGCATCGACTGAACCAGTTTTGTGATGTCATTATGACATCACCAGCGGGTCGCTACTGGTTCAGGCAAACTGATCCGAACCGGGAGGAACCCACCTCTGTTCCAATATCTAAGGAACTGCCACAAAGAAGGGGAGGTCAACCTATTCTCCAAAGCACCTGAAGGCAGGACAAGAAGCAATGGATGGAAACTAATCAAGGAGAAAACCAACCTAAAACTAAGGAGAAATTTCCTGACAGTTAGAACAATCAATGGAATGATTTGTCTCCAGAAGTTGTGGGTGCTCCAACATTGGAGGTTTTTAAGAAGAGATTGGACAACGATTCGTCTGAAATGGTATAAGGTTTCCTGCTTAAGCATGGGGTTGGACTTGAAGACCTCCAAGGACCCTTCTGTAATTCTATTATTCTTGTGACATCAAATGGGGCCAACTGTGATTTATCTTCTCCAGAAAAAAGCCAATTGTGGACTATAGAAATTTATGAAGCTGGCTTGTTTCAGCAAATCATAATTAACAAGAATATCAACACAGACTTCAGACAACTGATAAATTACCATTAATAAAAAAATGTAAACAAATGTTTCTGATGTTTTCTCCATGGCCATACCAAATGAGAAATAGCATGGGGAGTTAAGAATACCTGAGTGTAAGGGTTAGTCAATATATATTCTTCATTCTGCAATATTAAACCATAGATTGAGTTTACAAGAATTAGCCTCAGCTAATGTAATATTTTGTCTGACTATTACCAAAGAAGACAAAGAAAAGAATTTGCAAAGAGAGACTATGTCCTGACTATTCATTCTGTTTTCCTCATAACTTCTCCAAAGAAATATTACTCATTAATTTTTATTAGTACTTATACCAAAGCTTCTCTAGAAATTCAACAGGCTAATGGAATGACAATCACAGAGGGTAACTGGGACATTCATTGACATCTGAGAAAAAAACAGAAGATGAGACAAGATACTCTATTTCTATCAGAATGCATTAATTCAAGCTTCCGCAGAATTAATTCCATAAAAAAATCCAAAGGAAGCAGACTTTATGCTGGAAGAGATCCTAAATTCTAAGTTATTTTTAATAAGCAGAATAATCCCACTTCAAATGTTATCAGTTCCATGGTGATGTGATCTTAAGTGTGCCATTATTCCTCTGATTCTTTCTCTGACTGGAATAATATTGCTTAATCTTATCTGAATGTTCTTAGGGTTTACTGCATAATGTGTATGGGATATTTTGTATTCATCTTCATCATGATGATCACCATCACCTGTATTAAAAACTCACTATTGGTTTTGTACAATAGGAACCTTCTCAGTCGTGGGATATAGTTATGTAAATTAGAATGCTCATCTCTAAGGCGGTACACAAGTTAGCATGAAATTGGTTGAGGCAGGTGATTTTCGCTCCTTATATACTTATTGTGTAAGGAAAAGCTCAACACAAGAGAAGGGTGCTATACAAATCTGTTAGAGATGGCATGCTGAATTCTGCTGAGTTGGAACTCAGTCTCCCAAGTTTCCTCGAAAAGAAGAGCCCTTTGTTAATACTGTTTGGATGCAGTGGCTAATAATCGCATAGGAAAAAGAATGCTTAAAACACAGGTGCATTGAGCTTTTGCACATATAGAACTCTTCTTAGATGTTGAATATTTTCAGCAAGAATGCAGAATTTAAAAGACTTCTAAAGCTTCTTCCAGGCTAATGGAAGTCCCTTTGGGAGTTGGGCGGCATACAAATTGAAATAAATAAATAAATAAATAAATAAATAAATAAATAAATAAATAAATAAATAAATAAATAAATAAATAAATAAATAAATAAATAAATAAATAAATAAATAAATCTCTACAATTTCAAGAAGACTAATGAAACATTTTTTTAAAAAAAAACCTAATGCAATTTGTCAAGTTCTCATGTCCAAAATTTTAATGTGGGAATTATTTATAAACCTTATGCATGTACTGAGGCTTGTAAATGGAACACAACAAAATTGTGATCCAGACTCCCTTGTTATCGCTGTGTTTTAATATCAGACGAATAAATAGCAAAAACAGGATGCTTATACCCTGATGCATTTAGTGTAATATGCACTTCCTTGCCTGACTTTTACTTTTTCTCTCTCTCTGTGGTATACTGCTGTAAATTAATCTTGCTTCATAATAAATGTTTCTTTTTAGTAGTGAATTAAGCTATTCCCTTTAGGAACAATTGAAGTTACCTATTGCTAGAATAATCTGTCAAATAGCAAAATGTTGAATATTTGGCTTCTATCCATACCTTCTTTCTCTTTTTAACTCTGGTGTTTATGAAAATAATACAGAGATAATTCTCTTCCTTCTTCTGTTCTAGTTAATAATTGTATTGTAGTTCAGTCTGTACTCTTGACTCCTGCCTTGATTTCACATGGTTTTTTTTTTAAGTTTCCTCTTCAATTTACAAGCAATACAGAGTTCCAGTGACTCTCTATTTACTGTTCTTCTTTTCTTTCTGGTCTTTTGGAAACAGGGAGAGAAAGGGAGGGGGGACAACAATCAGGTTGCCATCTTATTTATTTATTTTTATTTATTTATTTTGTCAAGCATGTATATGATTACAGACAAAGTATAAACATGATTGTGAATATATAAGATGTATATATGATGTATATCATGTTTATGAGTACATAAACATGAGGACATTAGGACAGGGACGGTAGGCACACTGGTGCGCTTATGCACGCCCCTTACAGACCTCTTAGGAATGGAGTGAGGTCAACGATAGACAGTCTAAGGTTAAAGTTTTGGGGGTTTGAGGAAGAAACTCAATCAGGTAATATATTCAAGGCATTGTCCACTCTGTTGCTGAAGTCGAATTTTTTGCAATCAAGTTTGGAGCGGTTTACGTTAAGTTTGTATTTATTGTGAGCTCCTGTATTGTTGCAATTGAAGCTAAAGTAGTCATTGACAGGTAAGACATTGGAGCAGATAATTTTGTGTGCTACACTTAGGTCAGATCGAAGGCGGCATAGTTCTAAATTTTCTAGGCCCAAAATTTCAAGTCTGGTGGCATAAGGTATTCTGTTGTGAACAGAGGAGTGTAGGATTCTTCTCATGAAATATCTCTGGACATTCTCAATTGTATTAATGTCTGATATGTAGTGTGGGTTCCAGACAGATGAGTTGTATTCAAGAATTGGTCTTGCAAATGTTTTATATGCTCTGGCTAAAAGTACAATATTACCAGAGAAGAAGCTACGCGAGATTAGGTTAACTTATCTTATCAGTTTTAGACAAAGTGCTATTCCCTACGGTTTTCTTCTCTTTCTGATCATAGAATTCCATTGGGGTTTTTTTTTTTCTTAAAGTAGTTGCAATGCAAAGATAAGACAGAGCTGGATTAATCAATGACAAAAACAAGGAAAATTGGAAAGAAAGAATAAAATGAGGGCAGAAGTCTACTAGCAGTTTTAGAGCTCATAATAAAGAAAATCAAGAAGCTTCCCTTTCTTGATAAACGCTTTTCGAAACATATGCATAAGAAAGAATAGATATCTACATATTTATCAATCAGTTTTCAAAGGTTATGTTGAATCTTGCAGTGTTTTATGGTAGAGAAATGCTGAGGCATGTTCACAAGGAACAATAGGAAGTAATTGTGAATTTAGGGTATAGAAATAGGAGAAGACTTCTAAAACTGGTACTGAATGGCAAAAGAGAATGCATTTGGGAATAGATGCTAACAGACATTTAATGACTATAAAATAAATAGTCCTACTTTAAAAATCGGTTAGATCCATTCCCTAAACTTGGAGACACGCAGGTCTACGTACAAAAGCTAAACATACCTATTTTATGGAATTGGTAAATAGTTAAAAGTAGTGGCAGCTTATGTTTGAATTTAAAAAGGACAAGGAAAAATAACAGATAGTTGGCTGTCACTGAATGAAACATGAGGAACAAGAGGAGTGGTATATTTTTAGGGGGGGAAATCAGCACTGGAAACTCTTTTGGCTTCCGGCTCTGCTTGTGGTTTCTGAATTGGCTGAAATACTTATTATCACTTTTGGAAAATCATGTGTGCTTCAAAAAAAAAAGTGAAGTTATATCACTATGATATATGAAGATTTAGCTCTCTGAGTCGGCCAGAATTTAGCACCAAGAAACTGAAAAAAGAAGAACTAGGGCTGACATGATAGCAGTATTCCAATATTTGAGGGGCTGACACAAAGAAGAGGGGTTCAAATTATTCTCCAAAGTACCAGAGGACAGAACAAGAAATAATGGTTGGAAACTAATCAAGGAGAGAAGCAACTTGGAATTAAGGAGAAACTTCCTAACAGTGAGGACCATTAACCAGTGGAACAGCTTGCCTTCAGAAGTTGTGAGTGCTTCATCACTTCATCTTCTTTTTAAGAAGAGCCTGGACAGCCACTTGTCTGAAATGGTATAGGGCAGTGATGGCGAACCTTTTTTTCCTCAGGTGCCGAAATAGTGCGTGCACGCGTTATTGCACACGCGTGCGTGCCCACACCCATAATTCAAAGCCCTCCACTTGCCTCACCCCCCTGTGCATGCATGCGTGACCCCCCCCACTCCCCCGTTTCCCGACTTCCAGTGGGCCCAGTAGGCCCATTTTTTGCCCTCCTCAGGCTCCAGAGGCTTTCTTAGAGCCACCCCGGAGGCCCTCTGGAGGCCAAAATCACCCTCCCAGAGCCTCCACGCGAGCCAAAAATCAGCTGGCGTGCACGCACATGCATGCTGAAGCTGAGCTAGGGCAACGGCTCGCGTGCCGGCAGATATGGCTCCGCGTGCCACCTGTGGCACCCGTGCCATAGGTTCACCATCACTGGTATAGGGTCTCCTGCTTGAACAGGGGGCTGGACTCCAAAGCCCCTTCCAGCTCTATTCCATTCCATTCCATTCCATTCCATTCCATTCCATTCCATTCCATTCCATTCCATTCTATTCTATTCTATTCTATTCTATTCATTTCCAATCCTTCTCTCCTAAGAAACAGAATCATTCAGTGATTAGCTGCTCCTTCCCTGTAATGTAATTCTTGGAGAAAATATGGGAAATCTTACTCATGTTTGTCTCTAATTTCAGCCACTATTTGCTTCCGTCTTCTCTCATGTGGCTTCTAACAAATTACTTTGAAGGGAAGGTGGCTCTCAACAGCAAATAGGTTGCCACATCTGATTTATTATTGAAGAAAAAGAATATTTTGAATTATTTTCAGTATTCTCTATGATCCCTGATATCCAAGTTAATAATTATGTTTATATAGCTTGTGTTGAATATCCAGATGATGATGATGTTATCCGTTTAGTCGAGTCCGACTGTTGGTGATTCTATGGGCCAGATCTCCCCATATCTTCCAATCTTTCACTGTTTCTTTGAGTTTTTTTATGCTCTGGCTGGTGTCAGCTTTGACAGTATCCAACTACCGTGTATTTTGATGGCCTGGTTTCCTGTTATCATTGAACATCCAAGATATATGAATAAACATTCATATACAATTAAAAAAATCCATGAATGTAAATGTTTTGGGTTAAGTATATTCTATTTTCTCTCTCACAGAACTCTAACCTAAAAAATATCTGTAGGTTTCACCTTTTTTATATTTATTTAGATCTTCAGCCTTATGAAAACTACAACTTCACACTCACAGCATGTACATTTGCTGGTTGTACTACCAGTCAGGCAACTGCAGGTAGAACATTGCAAGCTGCTCCTCAAGGTAAAGTCTAATTTATTAACATTTAAACCATTTATATATGAGAACTACACTCAGGGCACTATATCTAGGCACTGATTTTAAACAAAAACAACTCTTCAATTCCTTGTTTGTTCAGTCAAAGAGGAATTATGTTAAAATGGACCTAAGCAGAAAAATTGAAGAAAGGGTGGAATGGCAAACCAAGGTAAATTAAAAAAAAATGTTTAGAGAACACCTGCTTAACATTCTTAGTCATAAGCCACCTAGAGACATTTGGGAGTTGGACAATCTATAAATTAAGTGAAAGACAGAAAGACATGGAAGGAAGGAAGGAAGGAAGGAAGGAAGGAAGGAAGGAAGGAAGGAAGGAAGGAAGGAAGGAAGGAAGTTGTAGTAGAAGTGAACACACATATGCAGACACTTAGAAATAAACCTTATTTATAGACCAAAATCAAAGTATAAAAATTATAAATTGCTAATTATATTCCCAGGCAATTGATATTTATGTAATGCTACTGACCACGTCCTCTTACGTTGATCCATGTTAAAATAAAGTGTGCTGAGACATGAGATAAAAAAACTGTCATATATCTAGTCAATCCAGTTAGTTCTGTAAAATGTGCTAATGAACTGGACAAGAACCAATAAATTTAATTTTAGCTCATGCAAGACAGGCTGTTGATATGTCTGCCTGGACTGTGGGCAGGGGGGCTCTAAAGAACTATATTTTTCCTAAAACAGGTAGAGGTTGGACTTACAGTATCTTGTAATGCATTACTAGCATAAGCTACATCTGTGGCACAAGACAAATTCTCCTGGTGTAAACTGGTAGCGTTTTATGTAACTAAAGCTAAGTGAGATGTCTTGGCCTCAAAACTTCATATCCTTTTTACTTTCATACTACAGCAGATATTACAGCAGACTTTTTTTTGATTTGGAAATGTAAAATGTCTGTTAGTGATGGTTCAGAAAGATACAACTGCAAGTCTATTAATTCGGACATCATATTTTGGTAACTTTTTACAGACTATATATATATATTGAGGATCTTGGTGTATATATGTATACTAAGATCCTCAAAATGTGATCTTATTTTGCCCCTTTTTTCTGAGGCATGCAAATGTTAAAAGTGGAAAAGGCTTATTCAGTTGTGATCCATGATTTTGAAATCTCTCCCAAGCAAACTTCATCTAGTTATTACCTTGATGTTATTTAATAACTAATCAAACATTTATTTTTATTTTTTCTGGAATGATAATCTTTTGTACACTGATTGAATGATAATTAGTGAATTTTGTATTGCTATATAGGTCTTTTATATTGGGTACTTTGGTACTTTTGCTGTAGTTTAGTATTACCTGAAGAAGGTGGAGTGTAATTTTAAGGTTGAAGGTTAACTATAAGTGAAATGAATTTATTTAAAAATTAGTAATTCTAAAGGTGAATCTGAAATGAGCTTAGATTTTTTTATGTGTTAACATATTTTAATAAATATATACAAGTATCATTATAAACAGTTTTGCTAATGTAATTGCAGGGGTATGGGCACAGCCTCGTCATATTACAGTAAGCTCTAAAATAGTGGAATTGTATTGGGATGAGCCAGAAAAAAACAATGGAATTGTCATTCAATATAGATTATTTTGTAATGGAGAAGAGATTTTCAAAGGTGGTGAAGAAAATCTTAATTTCACTCATTCCGCCATGCAACCAAATAACAGGTAAAATGTCACTTAATTGAGAAAGGATATTGTTTAATTTTTTATAATATATATTGATATATCATACTTTATCATATGTTGGGGCTTAATCCAAGGACTATGCAGATATGTATATTTGATGAGCAAGATATAATTTGGAACACACATGGGCAGGCATTTAGCACCCGTTGGGATCACCTTAAATGAAACATGTCCTTTCCAAGGATCTGGTACCTGCTGTAGATGGCAGCCACACAAGCCCAGGAAAAGAGAACTGTTTTAGGAGCTTCCAGTTGGGGCTCCATGCATGCCTATATGTGCTCCAAATCACATTAAGCTTCTGAATCAGGATCTCTCCACAGCCTAAATTGTTGGCCCCAGCATGAATGTCTCATATAAATTAACATTGTAATCAAAATGACACTGAATATAGTTCCCCATAAACTTCACATAAGGATACCTATGTGGATTGTGGAAAACAATCTTACAGGTAACTAATAATTAGCCCATTGGGCCTTCCAGAAGAGTTTTCACCTAACCACAATAGGTTAATCCAAGACTAGAATTTCTAGAATTACATTTCAGCGTGTGCGTTTATTGCCATGATATGGAAGCGAATTTCTGCTGGGATTTATTTTTCTAGTCTAATCTATAGCCTGCAGGGTCAAAGTGGTTCTCTATTCACATGTTAACCATAACTAATCCTGAGTTTCTAGATTAGCCAGGGCTGGCTAGCTATTTCCATCCATTGTAATTTCCAATCTATCATATCTATCATATTGTAATATTTTTAATTAAGCCATGCAAAATGTATAGCCGTACACTCATACCACTGCTGCTGATTTTGTGTTTAGAAATATGTTGTTTTGTCAATCCAGCTACAGCTATCATGAGTAGATAGGCTGTTGTTTCAGAAATCCCATTAAAAAAATAGTGCATGAAATAAAGGAAATAATAAAGGAAAGGAAATAAAGGAAAATGGTGGTGCAGATTATGGAAGGTTTTTCCCCCCTACATGTACACATAGGAAGTACAATTTAGTACAATTAGCTTGTTAGATATTGACTTGTAAGATTTACATCCCATCTTTCATATAGGAGCATAAATGTCAGCATACATAATGTTTCCTTCTCCAGTTTTTTTCCCTACAACAACCCTGTGAGATAGTTTGATCTGAGAGATAGTGAGTAAAATCCCTCAGGCAGGATAGCTGTTAAGCAGATCTCCTTGATCCTCGTCCACCTTACACTATACATATGCATGATGGCCAAAGAATAAGCACTTATTTCAAGCACTTGCTCTTAATGCATAACTACAAAATAGATGGATTAGGCTCTCTCTCTCTCTCGCTCTCTCTCTCTCTCTCTCTCTCTCTCTCTCTCTCTCTCTCTCTCTCTCTCTCTCTCTCTCTCTCTCTCTCTCTCTGTGTGTGTGTGTGTGTGTGTGTGTGTGTGAGAGAGAGAGAGAGAGAGGTGACATTGATATAAATGGTTGACATTACATTGTGTTGGAATATGATAAATATAATGAATGCTAAAATAATTGTAAAATATCTTTATATTCTCGGCTTTGTTTCTGCTTTTCCTTTCTCTCCCTTTGCACCTTCATGTGTATTTATAGATACATTTACCAGCTAGAAGCCAGTACGTGGGGTGGTAGCAATATCAGTGAAAAATATATTGTTCAGACACCAGCAACAACACCGGAGGAGATTCGCATACCATATAATATCACAGTAATGAATGCATATTCCATATTCGTAGCATGGGACATTCCTGGTAAGCATATGGATTAGTATTGAGAAACTCATAGATAACATGTATCTGTTTCAATTATTTATTATTTCCTCTGCTTGGTTCCCATTATATAAAGAGGCAGACTTGGAAGCTGTACTGGTGCAAGGATACATTGTCATAGTTTTGCAGCATAACTAGTATTATGAGATAAACCCAGGAGCAGAACACAACATACAGCACACAGAGCCTTTATATAATTAAGAGTGGTTTATATACAGCTAAATATATACAAACTTATACGTGGTTAAATACCTTATCATACAGCTACTGATACATAGAGAAGAGCAATGAGAATACACCACGAGAGAGAACATGAGGAGAAGGGACACACCCTCTAATGACTTCCCTTATATAGGAAGCTTCTTACCCAGCTTCTTAAAGTGGCAGTAACCCTGCTGCCTCATTCCCATTGCATCAGCTTCCGGTTGCCTCCGCTTACAACCTCTCATCAGCTTACAGCTATTAAATCTACATACCCTGACATACATCCTAAGGCAGATATTAGGAAAAGTTATCAATTCCATATAAAAGCAATAGACAACCACCTTTTGGATTTTTCTACTTTAGGCATCAAAATAATGTAAGTCATCTGTAACAGATGATAAACTAATTAATGAAATAATTAAGCAATAAAATCAACTATGCTCTGTTCAAATATAAAAAATCCCATATTATGGATTTAATTTAATGATAGGCATTGAGTTATACTAGTAGCTTTAGCTTCAGTCAGTTTTAGTTTTAATTAACCAATTTATTTAAATTGGTTTCAGGACAGGGTGAAACAGTCACTGATAACCATGCTTTTTGTTTCCTGTTTAATTTATTTATTTGAGGTTCTTCTATGCCGCCCTACTCCCTCAGGACTCAGGGTGGCGTACAACATTTTAGGGAACATTGAATGTATTGTATGTAATTGAATGTAATATGTACCAGTATTCAGTCATTATGACCACAAATTAAACACAGACCAACAAAAGTTCAGAAAGAAAGGTAAAATAAATCCTAGGTTCTTTGTAATGAGAAGTAGCATTGCAAGATGATGAAGATAGATAGGAGAGGGGGGTGGAGGGAGGGAGAGAGAGAGAGAGAGAGAGAGAGAGAGAGATGCTTATCAGTAATATTGTTATTTATTTTAAAAAGTAATGTTGATATATAACAAATTAGCTTGTTTATAATTTAGAATTTTAAAAAAGTCTATTCATTTCTGTTATAAAAAATATTCAAATATATTGATATGTATAGCTAAAAATATAATAACCATTTCAATATTTAGTATTTATCCAAAATTATTTAAAATATTAAAATATTTACACCTTGCATAAAGGTCACCGGATGAAAAGATAATATAAAAACATTAAATATAAAGTTACCAGGTAAACATTTACATGCATGCTTGGCATAGTAAATATTACTGTATGTCCATTGAATCAATTCTTAATAGATCTATAATATCCTGAGCTGTCAATCATTTAGTTTTCAGAAGCACAAAATCCATTATAGAAATGCTATAATATATGAAAAAGATTAAAATCTTAAATTAAACTCACTCCCCTCCACCCGTACTGCCTAAAAGGATTTAAAAACCCAGGGGAAGGTGGATGAATTTGACTTAAAGCTGATTTCATTGGAAAGTGTCCTGTACTGTCTCAGTTTTGATAATCAGTTTCTATGAAAGCTTTGAATATTCACTCTAACAGTCCAATCCCTGTGCAGATCTGGACCTAGCTGAAGTGATTCTGTGTGGAATTTTTTGTGTGATCAGGTTGTTTACACCAAGAATTTTAAATTAAAAAATAGGCGACCAGACATGTCCTGCAAACATCTGGATGATCTCAAGCTATATAGAATACGCTGGTACCATTTGCCAGACCTCTGAATTAACATCTGACCCAGCTCCCCAAACATGACAAACCCTCTGACGTGAACTCAAAACATTCCTTTATTAGGAATGCCGGCAGTCCTGGCAAAAAGTTTATCTCACAGGCTAACAAGTCCGGCCGATTGGAAGATGAATAGTTGTCTGCCACACCTATTCATCTCCGCCCCCTGCCTTTTTCCCCCAGAGCTAGGGTGGCGCCTCGTTATCAGCGGTGGCTCTTCCTTCCCCAGAATTGGCCCACGACTTTCCACTGCTCTCCCCTTCTCTGCCTTCTGCACAGCCACACGTCAGGTACTGGACCCAGCTGTTCCTCTTCTTTTTCATCAACCACCTTCAGACCTGGGGGCTGTTGACTCTCCATCTGAGGGCTGACAGATGGCCCAGGCTCCGCCTCTGTTTCTCTCTTTCTGCCAGCTCCATTCCCTCTTCCCCCTCAGAGCTTCCAGATTTCCCTGATGCTGGCCCTGACTCCCACTCCTCTTCCTCTGATTCGGCTGCTGGAGGGGCTGGCAGCTGACAGGCCACAACAAAAATCTTTATATGGTAACCCTGGTCAAAAAGGAAAGCTAAGTTCTTTTGGATCAGAATAAAAACCTCCCTCTGTTCTTTCCTTTCCCTTTTATCTGTTTGAATTGATACGTTTTAAAACTTAAAGATAAGAAATTACAGTAGATTCTCACAGTTTAGTGCACATTGCCATGCGGGAAGTGAATGTAAAATATCTGCTGCTAAGGATATGGGAACAGATAATTACAGTCAGCTGTCATCTTTTGTTTTATTTTATGCACTTCCTGGGGTGCCTGACAAGGACACAGATGGGGGCACTATAGGATCTTGGTTTGATCCAAGATTTTTCTATACTTAGACCCGTTAATAACATTTGAAACGGAAACTTGCCAATCACTTTAAAAGGACAGTCCTATTACTAGCATTTTTCTAAGGGATGTGAAGAGAAAGACTGATAAGAAGCTCTTGCTTAGAAATTAATGTGCTGAGTAAGTACAGCATAGTTCACTCACACACCAAGAATTCAACCCTATCATTGGCATGTGAAACAGCTGATAGCCATGTGTATTTGTAAAGCTTGTGTGGATTCCCTGGAACATTGAGCAATGTTGTCAAGGAAGAAATTACTCATAATTCCTTTTTTAGGTTAAAAGAATAACTTACTCATAAACTTACTCATAAGAGCTTGTTCATAATTACAATTTTGGTGTCAATTTCTCCCTGTCTAGCATATCCACTTTCTTTGTCTGATGAAGTGTGTGATAAATATTGCATCTCCTACCAGATGTGATAGGTGAAGGCACTTGTCACCCATCCATAAACCTGTGAATCATTAATTAAAATACAAAGGTTTCTTCTTGTTGTTTTGCGAAATGATTTGTGTGCATGGATGTATGTGCATGTATTTTAGGTACCTGCTGTTTGCTATATTGTATTGATAGTTTACTGAGTAATCTGATGGAGATGGTTGAGAACCATAATCTAGATTAGAACACGGAAAAAAGGAAGAATACATCAAAAATCTATCTTCTTTAATCAGTAATTCCAAACAATAATGCATCTTAAGGAATGATTAAGCTTGCTTCTTGTTGCTGATCATAAAGTGGATCCATTAGGCTTATTATCTGAAAAATTAAGTAGAAACATAATGTTTGATGAAGCAGGAAAGTTTTTACAAAGGTCCAATAATAAGAGGCTAAATATAGAGATTTCTTAGATACAGAATGCGGATAGGTTGAGGATTTGTGGAATGGTGTTGACCAAGAGATCAATAACTGAGAACTTGTCAAAAAAGATGGCACAAGAAAGTCTTTTTACAAGAATCCTGACAATTAAATATGAGGCTTTGCTATATCTAAGACCCATGAAAAGCTAAATTGTAAAGGAAAGGCAACCCATAAAATTGGGACCTGAGAAATTGCGGTACTGTGAAAAAGCAGGTGGTGATAGGAGCAATTGAAAGTAGTACAGCGTTCCTCCCTACATAATAACTATTATAACATGACATTACACACCCTGCAGGAAGTATTCATGTCAGGTTGAATCTTATTTTCTGTAGAGTTTACTTTTTCCATGGATAATTCCTCTCTTATGCTTTTAATACTTTATATAGAAATGATATACGGTATTTCTCTCTTTTCAAAGTTTTAAAATAAGGATTGGCAGTGATTCTCCCACTGAGATAGTCATTTTAATTGATATTGTCTCCTAGAATAAAATTCCTTTTTATTCATCAAATGTTAATGAGAGGCTAGTGGTCACAATATCCTTCTTCTATGAAAAGAAGCAACATTTTGGCATTTGATCTCCTTGTCTTCTTAATAAATTTAGATTGCATAAGGACCCATCAGTACACATCCATTGAGTCTCCTTTTATTTTACTTAGGATGTTTAAACCATGGTGGTATCGCTACTTTCCAAAGCTTTATGAATGTAATAATTCAAAAACCTTCTCTTACCAAACTGGCAAGATCTAAAAAAAGTGGTTTCATTAGTTAAGGAATGGAAAGATGCTTAAACCTATTTCACTTGGGGTGATAACGTGATTGAGATGGGGAGACCCCAGTTCTACTTCACCTTCAGACAGTTGAAAACTGTTTAAGGCTATTCAGTTTTTTTCCTTTAAGATTGTTTTCTTCATGGTCAGTATATCAATCTGGCCAGCTAGAAAACTATATGCATTACAGGTAGCTTCCCCATACCTAGGAGTATTATAGATAGATTCTCATACCTAAGAGTATTCTTGTTGTGGCCCGCCAGCGGCCAGTGGAGCTGGCAGCAGACTCGGTTAGTGAGGAGGTTGGGGAGGAACATGGGCCAGTCCTGGAGTCTGGGGAAGGCTCTGATGAGTGCTCTGTGTTGGAGGCAGAGATGGGGCCAGGGCTGTCCGACAGTTATCAGCTACCTTCAGAGTCGGAGATAAATGGAGCTGAAGAACAGCTGGAGCCTGTTCCCGATGTGCGCATGCGCAGAACTGTCAGGAGAAGGGAACAATTAAGGAACAGAGGTCGACTCGGGAGTAAAGGCACACAGGGACACTGAATGGCCCCTCCCATAGGGAATAAATAGGAGCGAAAGGGGAGTGGTGTTTGCAGGAGACAATTAGTTCATTATTAGTGTGAAGATTTGCTTATCTGAGTTGTGCCTCACAAAGACTCCTTGCCAAGTATTTCCTTGTACAGCATTACACCTGGAAGCTATTGGTCTGGCAACTCTCCAAGGACTGATAAGGTCTGTGGTTGCAATTCTCCCTTGAAAGACTGTTTGCTGGGACTTTGCTGACTGTGAATGTTAGGAAATCACATTAGCCAAATAAAAAAGGATAAGGAGTCTGTTTCGTAATTTTGTGAAGCCTAGGTCAGAACAGTTATATGAGAAAATTGTCATGAAGCTTCCACTCATAATAGTTTCTGATTTCTATCTTTACCAGCTATCCTTACTTTTCCAACCTAAGACTCTATTGGAACTTATCCTCCAAACTTTAAGTACTAGAATAAGTTTTGAGGGTTTATAAAACTGCATCTTTTTCTTGTTGTAAGACATTTTTCCTTGGTTATAATGAAGCAGAGAAATGGCCTTCCAGTATCTTCTCAACATTTCACCCAACAGACTTAAGAGGTCATCCTTTAATGTTACAGATTAACTGAACTGCCAGCTCTTTGCCATTTGAACTTCTCTATAATAGTTCAGCTATCTCCTGTGCTTCACTAATTTCAGTACTTGCAGCATATAACACTGTTGCTTGAAAACCAAAATTAGAAACTGGGCAAGTGGGCAAGTAATTGTTAACCTTGGTTAACAGCTGTTTTTTAAACAAATAATAATAATTTATCAATCATTTTGCCTTCCTTCTCTATCTACATTTCCTGATCTACTACTATGTGATTGCTCTATATTTGTACAAAAAAGTTGCCAGATTGAGTATACAGAATTTTAGTAGCAGTCAGAACACAGTAGAATTACACAGTGCATTGCTAATGTAAAATGTATCTAGAAATCTCATTTGATTATGGTGGTTTTGTTTTGTTTGAGAAAATAACATGTTTATTTGAAAATTTAGTATTAATCAAGTTACTTTAAGTAATTAATAAGGCAGTGTAATTATATTCTGGTTTTATGACAAGATAGGTATACAATAATAAATATTAATGGAAACAAACATTTTTTTATATTAATCCAAAGCATGAAAACCCTTGAAGTGAAATTCTAAAAGAATTAAAGATTGAATCTGAAACACCACCATTTCAGGTTTAGTTGAGAAAGTATATTTCAAAATTAATAGCTTCTGTTGCCCGTTGACTTTACTAATGTCTCTAATCAAGAATCTTGAACATAACATTTAAAAGCAACTATTTTTGTTAAACATTTTCCTTCCAGGACATATTTGTTTTAAAATGAATACAATATGGCACAATTCAAGATCCCCTTCCATTGACTTGTCCATTTTCCACTGTGCAAATACAAGGAAGAATGGCAGAGGGCACCATTGAGATGCTGTTTGTTTGACTTGTCCTGTTACAAAATTTGCACTTGCCATGCAATGAAGTCATAAAAGAAAAAAAAGCGGAATAATTTAACTTTTTTTAATTCATAAAGATAATCACGGTTTTCTGATTACATCTTAACTTCATAAATGTTAAATAACCTATCAGCATCTAGTTGTTGTAAATTATGAAAAAGAGTATTGCTGGGAATATTAACCAACTAAATCCTTGTTCTTTAGTGAACATGAAAATGCATTATGGCAGGTTGTCATTGTGCTCACGGTAACTTTGACACCAAATAACAAAACTGCCATTTGTACTTAGGGTAAATTAGTTCACTTTTGCTTTTACTGTTCCTTTCATTCTGACATAAATGTATGAACTCTGGAACTAACCAAGTCATGTAGTTTCCCCACTGAGTAAATCTGCCCATTTCATTCCATTCACTCATCAGAATATCAATGCTATAGTAGTTTCAAAATCACTGCTTTTATTTTAAAATATAGGACGTTTTCTTCCAACCATTTCCAATTTCAATCACATTCTATTAACTTATTTTATTTATGTTATTACAGGGTCATTTAAGAGCAATGTACCTTTGGAGTACAATATATTACTAGATGCTGGCAGTACCTCCCCACTTGTAAAACCAGTTGGGCAGTCCAAATCCATTGTTCTGGATGGACTTGATCCATGCACCCAATATGAGATAAGGATTCAAGCATGCCAGAATGGTAAGATGTTACGTAATTCCATTTTGTTATTGGAAGACAGTGCAATTTTGCAAAATACATTCTGTTTAAATAACAGAATAACATCTTATTCCAAAATGTTTACCTAGTAAAAGCAAACCTACGATGGAATCATTTATTTTACACATCTCCATATTGTATCATTTCAATAGAACATTTAAATAGTTCACATTTGGGAGAATGTCAGCCCTTTTTATGAAAAACATGAAACAAGGTGTTTTTTAAAATTGTTCTAGAAATACACATCGGAGAAAATCCATTCCCAATTAATGCTACATCAGTAATTTATATATCCCTTTTATTATTCATAGGAAACAGAAGGATAAACTCTCTCTTATTTAGAATTATAAGAAATGTATGAAACCTGATCTAATGGGTTTTGTTAACATGGGTACAGCATAATGGAATTCTTCAGGTGGTATTGAATATGAGACTGGCTTGGTCTCTGGGCTTCTGCAAGTGGCATTCCTCCATTGAAAAACAAACTAAATCTTTGGAAAATCATCATCATCATCATCATTATCATCATCATCTTGCCCCAAACCAAATTGTTTCAAAAAATATCTTGCATTGTCTGTATTCTTAAAAAAGGGATGTTGTAAATCATACATTGCCAAACAGATAGGACTTTAATAAGGACTGATAATTGAGCTGAGAGCACGAGTTTGACATATGTTAAAAAAAGCACAACTTTAGCCAAGATATTTCAATGGGCTGATTTTCAGAAAGCAAACCAGTAAGCAAGCAGGAGTGAGTATTGCAACTCACTGCTTCTTATTTTTGCTTTCCCTTCGTTGAACCAAAATGAAAAATTGTGATTTTGTGTCAGCTTACTATCTGTGTTATGAACAGACTTTGATATCAATTTATTTGACATGTTTGGATGGACTTTAGAAGAAACTGAATCAACACACCATATAGTGCAGAAACTAAGACGGCAAATGGGAACTCATGTGTTCAGTATTAATTATCATCTTGCTGAATTCTGGTTTCGTATCGTGAGAAATGTATGGTATTTGTCCGTCCTTGCAACTGCCATTTCTAAAGAAACATTTTCAAGAAAAAAAAGGCAGCTTTTAGGCAATATTGTCTAGGCTCAGAAAGTAATCAGGATTAATTCTAGTTAGTATTTGGTTGGTAGACCTTCAGGAACCCCCCAAAACTATAGACAAAAGTAGGACATGAAAACAGTCCCAGAAGGAATGGTAAAGGTCTTCCATACTGTTGCCAAGAAAACTGCATGGGCATATCCAATTAAATTCAGCTTGAAGAACATTTTATTTCATTTACGTGTGCATGTGTGTATGTGTGTGTAAAAGTCTAGAGCAGATGTTGGCAGTACAGTGAAAAACAACACACGACTTACTGAACACAAATAGTTGCGTCTGAACAATATTGGGATGGAAAATTCCCTAGAATACCATAGCTCTAGGCTAGACTGGCAAATAAAGAAAACCCCTCAGAAAACAATCACAACAAGCTGCATGGATCTGTCTATGAAGACAACAGAGGCTGAGCTTGATTTGGAAGATGCTATGAATGGTATACTTTCCTTTCTTACTTACCGAACTCTCTGATGAATGGTGTTAACTGCCCAGAGATAAGACAGGTAATGTAGAAATTTAATAGATAAAATAATTTTGTCTGGACTTTCTAATAGAAGCCTCAAGACCCCATATATTACAATGATTTGAATCATTGTAATATATTTCATTAAGAAATATTAGTTCTTGACTCATTGACAATTATAAGATTACTTTGCATGCTTGACAGGCAATATGATTCCTAAGGTCTGGTTTGTATTCTTCTAGCTGACTGCGGAGTTGGTGAACAAGTATATGCAACCACTGCTGAAGCCTTTCCTGAAGATTTGAATCCTCCTGTCATTTCAGCCATTGGACCAACATACATAGATGTGAAATGGTTACCTCCTAAAAAACCCAATGGGATAATTAGAAACTACTTTATTTACAGGTAGTTCTTGAAGTTTTGTACTTTTAAACATTAAATATTATAGACCTTATGTATGTAGTGGAAGCTTTCTGTGAAGGTGAGGGTTTTTTCAAGATGGGTAGGCCTAAGCAGTACGCAAAACATCCAGATAAATGCCCCAGGGCTCCAGAAAGACACAGTGATTATGGAAGAAAGATTATATCATCATCGCTGTTATAAAAAGAGTATTTTTACATTGCTGCTGTTTTGAGCCTTAACCATGAATTGAATTTTCAGCATAGCGAAAAGAACATTTAAATCAAGTCTCAATGAGCCTTCCTGAATGCAGATGGATCAAATAGCTTTTTCAAATATGCATCATGCTGGATGCAGAATCTGCGTCTGCATTAAAACTCTTCTAGCTTTATTTTGCAATGTAATTCTTTTGTCAGCATTCATTATGATCAGGTATACTTTGGTGTTTTATCCACCAAGTTCAACAAACTCCAATTAGAAGAATAAGTCACTAGTATTGTGTACAGGTTTCTACACTATTTTAAACTTGCACATGGCTTGCCTGCCCCAGACCTCTATGATATATAGGGGTTGTGGCAGTAAGCCTTCTGTCTTCATTGATTAAGAAAATGTAATTGATAAGAATGTTCAATTGTTCAAGCAAGAAAAGCTGGTATGTTGGGGAAATTGTTTGGAAAAGGGGCAGCGACTCTGTAGAATCCAAAGTAATGAATGCAGATAGATGGCAAGCTAAGAGGAAAGGGAGAGAAGGGGTAAAAAGCAGTTTGAAGAAAATAAATAGGAAGAACTAGGCATTAGCCTGAAAATCATCATTGCTATGGAAACTTGATGGACCCATGGAGTTGAAGGAAGGAGTGACAGAAAAAGAAAAATTGCTCATTAGGCTAGGCCAGGGGTCGGCAACCTTAAACACTCAAAGAGCCACTTGGACCCGTTTCCCACAGAAGAGAAAACACCAGGAGCCACAAAACCCTTTTGACATCTAAAATGAAGATAACACTGCATATCTGCATGGTATCATTTGTTACCTTTATGCTAAGTATAAAAAAACTATAGTGTGCTGCATTTATGAAATCAATGACCTGCTACAGAGAAAACACGCTTTTATTTCTGCATGCAACAAAACCATTTTGAACTCTGAAAAAAAAAATGGGTCGAAAAGCTCAATAAATCACGTGCCGGCGGGTATCGCACATTGGCGGTTGTGACGCATATTTTGAGTGACAGGGAGCCGCAGCAGAGGGTTGAAAGAGCCACATGCAGCTCCAGAGCCATGGGTTGCAGACCCCTGGGCTAGGCAATAACTGCCAATGACAATGGCTTAGCAAGGAAGACAGAATTCAGGCTGATGTTTGAAGTTGCAAGATCTTCATAGTGACAAAGGAACTTGGTCAAACTTGATTTGGCTGGCTCTGTGCTATTTGTCAAGGAGTGATTGATTCTGAAAAAGCAGTTGATGTTAGTACCATATGTCTTTTCTTGAACCAACTTGCTAGTATTTTGGCTGAAGGCTTCTAGTAGTTTCTAAAATGCTGCTCGATTTGGAATATTTTCCCTTTTCTATGCTAATTGTATGACCAAATAGATTAAGCCCCAATTTTGTATAAAAGGAAATAAAGTATCTTTCAAGTCCAAAACATGTTTTCATTCTGCTGATTTTGTAAACAACACTGACGATTATAGTAGCAATTCCATAGCAGCCAGGGAAAGGGAAAGCAGGAAATATAATGCAGAAAGTGGAAAATATTGTAAATTGAATTTGACAGCATTTGATGGCATTTGATTATTCTAGTCACAGCCAAACAATGATATAAAGAGTAATATGAAACAGAATGTGTTACTGCCTAGCAGACTCGAAAGCAATAAACCTTCCTCCAATGTGACACAATCACTTCACAATCATAATTGTAGCCTGTTTGATACCTCGGAGTACAGCAGAAGGGCACTGACTGACATAGATACATTTTGTTTTTTATTTAAAGTGAAATGAAAATGGCGCACTGGGGCTCCAGATACAATCGTTATATTCACCTACATAGGCATGAATCACTTGGCAGTTATTTCAGCTGAAGTTTAAATGTGCTTAGACAACAACAATATCACATCTTTCTCAGATAGCTATGGGGAGAAAAAAATCAGAAATATGTAAGGACAGAAATGGAATGTAAGCACAGCACTTTTTTTTCATGCAGTGTTCATACACAGCCTTAGACTGCTATAACAAAAACCCTTCAATATTTTTAGATGGTGTTTTGCATGTAATTTCTGTTTTATCCTTTGCTGCCCTGCCTTATTGTCATTTATACATTAAATTAAATTTATTTAACCAGCAAGTGAGTAGGCAGTTTTTCATTAAAACTGAAAGATCTAAATTTGCAAGGGTTTCGGATTCTTCTATGCTAACCTTCATGATATCTCTCTCTCCTTCCCATCACAAACCTTTTTTTTCCAAAAGCCTAGAGTCTTAATTGGAATAAAACAATGTGAGGGATGGCAATATTTATTATCCATTTACTTCTGAACCATAAACCTGTGTATATCTGTGTGTATTTATGTGAGTGCTGCATATTTCCCTATGTGAAGCAAGCTTATACACAGAGAGAGACTTGATTACAGAATAAATACAAAATAAAGTCAAAATAATGATAATATTTAAAAGCATGTTATCATTAGGTTGACTTGATTTATATTTAATGGTGGCTAGAAGGATATTTTATATTCAAAGTGGTTAGAAGGAGGTTTTTCGTTTTAACAATATTTACATGTTCTATAGAGGGGAGGAATGGTTAGACATTGACTGGTTAAAAGATGGGACTGGAGTTGAAGAGTTTCTCCAGACTGTAAAGAATAATGCAAAGAGTTAAGAGACATCTCTGATTATTAGAGCCACTTTCTGTCTACACTTCGGGATGTCTCCATATATTAGTGTCAGCCATTTCTAACACACTTACCATTTTAATTAAAGTTACAGTATTTGTAAAGTGAGTGAATATAAAAGTGCATTCTCCTCTCCTATTTACCATCTACATGTGACTACTGGGTAAGTATATCCACTGCCATGGGAAGAGGTATAATTAATATGCTGATGATACCCAATTGTACAGATCTACCCCAGTGAATTATCAGGGAGGGGCTCCTCTGGAATGCAGCCCCTTCCCCGTGGGGGTCCACCTCCTCACTACATTTCATCACATGCATGGAGTTTGCCAATTATACTCACCAAGCTTCTTTTCCGACCTAAGACTGAATGTGCAAAGGCCAAGGGAGAGAATTCTATAATGAGCACGCAATTGTCACATGAAAAAAGCTATATGCATACGGTAGCTATGCAAAAACCATAAAATTAAACTGACTCAAAGAATGACATCTTCTATTTTAATTTTTTTTTTTTAAAAAAAAGAAGCCCTTCTATTTTTAGAATTAACACTTCAAATATACTGGCTATGTTACTGGCTGCGCAGGTTTGCCATGGTAAAAATTGGAAATCTGACTACATATCTTAGGAGTAAGTGGCAAGGCAAGCAAAGCATAGAGGCAGAAGCAGAGGCAACCGGCATTTCTTTAAAATGGCATCTTTCTCCTTTTATTGCTTGCTATATTAGGAGAAAAACTTCCACTTAAATGAGCAGTTGAATTCTAAATACTCAGCCTTTTGAAATGATTAGAGATTGCTCAAACACTTCTGTTCACAGTTTATTCATACAAGATATGCTGTCTCTTTAGCACTACAGATGGAACTATTTGCCTAAGCATAAGTTTCTTTCATTAAATATTCAGCAGTAATATGATCTAAACACTTTAGCCAGGCTACATTGTTCAGCTTTTGCTTGTGGAAAAGCTCACAGTTGGTGACATTTTTGATATTTCAGTGCAGGGAAGCTGTTTCTTACAGATTCCCCATATTGCTAAACATTAATTTATAAATTCAGCAAACAGCTATTTTTTAAGTGAAATGCTGTTCGGTGCAAACAGAACTACTTAGCATTAAAAAGAGGCTTGTGGTACTTAAAATGATTTTCCTCCCACTTTTCTTCAATGACTGATTTTTATAATCAAAATGAAAAGACTTCTTGCACTAAAATGTATACACATATCTATGGAATCAGCTCTCAGTGGCAAGCAGAAAAAAAACATATGTTTTTTTTAGTTTGAAGTTTTCCCCTTACATTTTCTAAATCATTATTCTAGTCCTCACCATGTAAATCAGGGGTCGGGAACCTATGGCTCGCGAGCCAGATGTGGCTCTTTTGATGACTGCATATGGCTCGCAGCAGGGGTGAAATCCTCCCGGTTCGCCCGGGCCAGTCCTTCGGCGTATAGCCGATGGAACTGGCGGCGGTTGCGGCGTGGAGCTTCTCCTGCCCGCTTTCCCGTCCCGGCTGAACACAATCACCGCTTTCCCGTCCCGGCTGACCACAATCATTTGGGTTATTTTTCCCTCTGTGCATGCGCGCGCATGCACAGAGGGAAAAATAACCCAAATGGCGGCGTTCAGCCGGGACGGGGGGAGCTAAAAAACGGCCATGGCCACATCCCCGCCGTTCTCCAGCCAAGTGGCTGAAGAAGCCCCAGAGCCCCGCCGCCAACCTGCGTCTCCTGCTGGGAAGGAGCCTCTGTCGCTGTCTCTCGCGGGGTTCCAGCCACCCGACTGAGTCCCTGACCGCGGCACCGGCAGGGTTAATGCGTATGGGAGAGGAGAGAGAGCGCTACCGCCGCCGCTGCTACTTTCACCGCTCCGATATTTCTTTGGTGGGCGCACGCGGGAGGGACCATGGAGCAGAGGCGCCCGGCAGCTTAAGGCAAGAGGCGGGTGGGAGACGCGGGCAGGAGCCTGTCGCCGCCGCCACCACTTCTGGCATCCCCACGCCTCTCACCCCGCTCGCCGGGTGCCTCTGCTCAGCGGTCCCTCCTGCGCAGGCCCACCAAAGAAATATTGGAGCGGTGAAAGTAGCAGCGGCGGCGGTAGCGCGCTCTCTCCTTCCCTCCCTGCATGGGAGGGAAGGAGAGAGCGCGCTACCGCCGCTGCTGCTACTTTCGCCGCTCCAATATTTCTTTGGTGGGCCTCCGCAGGAGGGACCGCTGAGCAGAGGCACCCGGCGAGCGGGGTGAGAGGCGTGGGGATGCCAGAAGTGGCGGCGGCGGCAACAGGCTCCTGCCCGCGTCTCCCACCCGCCTCTTGCCTTAAGCTGCCAGGCGCCTCTGCTCCATGGTCCCTCCCGCGCGCGCCCACCAAAGAAATATCGGAGCGGTGAAAGTAGCAGCGGCGGCGGTAGCGCACTCTCTCCTTCCCTCCCTGCATGGGAGGGAAGGAGAGAGCGCTCTACCGCCGCCGCTGCTACTTTCGCCGCTCCAATATTTCTTTGGTGGGCCTCCGCAGGAGGGACCGCTGAGCAGAGGCACCCGGCGAGCGGGGTGAGAGGCGTGGGGATGCCAGAAGTGGCGGCGGCGGCGACAGGCTCCTGCCCGCGTCTCCCACCCGCCTCTTGCCTTAAGCTGCCGGGCGCCTCTGCTCCATGGTCCCTCCCGCGCGCGCCCACCAAAGAAATATCGGAGCGGTGAAAGTAGCAGCGGCGGCGGGTAGCGCTCTCTCTCCTCTCCCATACGCATTAACCCTGCCGGTGCCGCGGTCAGGGACTCAGTCAGGTGGCTGGAACCCCGCGAGAGACAGCGACAGAGGCTCCTTCCCAGCAGGAGACGCAGGTTGGCGGCGGGGCTCCGGGGCTTCTTCAGCAACCCACCCACCTACCTCGCTTGGTGCGGTTCCCCGCACTTGACGTCTTGGAAGAGGGCTGGGCGAGGGAGAAAGGAGCCACGGTGGGGATTGGTTTGCAGAGAGAAAGAAAGAAAGAAAGAAAGAAAGAAAGAAAGAAAGAAAGAAAGAAGAAGAAGAAGAAGAAGAAGAAGAAGAAGAAGAAGAAGAAGAAGAAGAAGAAGAAGGGAAGGAAGGAAGGAAGGAAGGAAGAAGAAGAAGAAGAAGAAGAAGAAGAAGAAGAAGAAGAAGAAGAAGAAGAAGAAGAAGAAGAAGAGAAAGAAAGAAAGAAAGAAAGAAAGAAAGAAAGAAAGAAAGAAAGAAAGAAAGAAAGAAAGAAAGAAAGAAAGAAAGAAAGAAAGAAAGAATCATTACCAATGCTATGATGGAAATCACCAACTCAAAGACAAATATCACTTTGGAGCAAGGAAGCTGCTACAGCAGCAACAAATTAAACAGCACAAAGACAGGGATTCTCTCAATATCCCATTGTCCCTATTGACATTTAGTTGAATTCACTTTTAAAATATATTATATGGCTCTCACTGAAATAAATTTCCAAATTTTTTGCTTTCATGGCTCTCTTAGTCAAAAAGGTTCCCGACCCCTGATGTAAATGAACTGAATTTAATGAAAATACCTTCAAAAGTCCAAGATTGTAGAACTCAAATCATTACTCACTTTTACAGTAGATCAGATAAACTTTGCAGTTCTTGTCTTAAACATCTACCGTATTTTTCGGAGTATAAGACGCATCTTTTTACTCCCAAAAAAGGGGTCAAAAAGTGGGTGCGTCCTATACTCCGAATGTAGCACCCACCCACCTGCCAGCCGCCACTTAGCCTGGGGAAGAAAGCGTTTTCAGGCGGCAGCGCTGCGATCCCCTCCCCGATTCCAAAAACAGAGCGTGTGGAGACCAAAAAAGAGCATCGTGTTTCAGGCGGCGGGCAGCGCCGGTTGCATGCCCTGTTTTTGGAATGGGGAAGGAAGTGTTTGGCCACCGCCGCTGCCGCCGTTGCTGGCCGGAGCTGCAGCCGCTGTTGCTGGGAGCCACTGCCACCCCAACCGCTGTTGCAGCCTCCGCCCCCGCCGGAGGACCTGCCGCCGCCGCCCCGTTACAGCCTCCACCACCAGCGCAGGAACCGCCGCCCCCCATTGCAGCCCCCGCCCCCGGCAGAGGACACGCCACCGCAGCCGCTCCCTTTGCAGCCCCCACCCCCAGCACAGGACCAGCAGCCGCCCCCGTTGCAGCCCCCACCGCAGGACACGCCACCACTGCAGCCCCCGCCCCTGGTGCAGGACACCGCCGCAGCCACCCTGTTGCAGCCCCCGCCCCCGCTGCAGGATACTCACCACCGCCGATACTCGCCGCCGCCAGAGCCACCGCTGCTGCTGCCTGAAGCGAGCAGCCTGACAGGTTTGAAGACAAACTTCCAAGTTTGAAGAGCCCTGGGTTAGCGGTGCAAGGGTCTTCAAACTTGCCAAGTCTAAGACTAGTGGACTTCAACTCCCAGAATTCCACCTCCAGTCATGCTAGCTCAGGAATTACTGGAGGAGGAATTCTGGGAGTTGAAGTCCACAAGTCTTAAACTTGACAAGTTTGAAGACCCTTGCCACCTCTAACCCAGGGCTCTTCAAACTTGGCAACTTTAAGACTTGTGGACTTTAACTCCCATTCCTGAGCTAGGATGACTGGAGGAGGAATTCTGGGAGTTGAAGTCCACAAGTTAAACTTGCCAAGGGGGTGCAAGGGTCTTCAAACTTGTGGACTTCAACTCCCAGAATTCCTCCTCCAGTCATGCTAGCTCAGGAATTGGAATTGAAGTCCACAAGTCTTAAAGCTGTCAAGTTTGAAGACCCCTGGGTTAGGGGTTAGGGGTGCAAGGGTCTTCAAACTTGGCAAGACTTTTTACAACCATGTACACTTTTTACAAACTTCAAACTTGACAGCTTTAAGACTTGTGGACTTCAACTCCCATTCCTGAGCTAGGATGACTGGAGGAGGAATTCTGGGAGTTGAAGTCCACAAGTTAAACTTGCCAAGGGGGTGCAAGGGTCTTCAAACTTGTGGACTTCAACTCCCAGAATTCCTCCTCCAGTCATGCTAGCTCAGGAATTGGAATTGAAGTCCACAAGTCTTAAAGCTGTCAAGTTTGAAGACCCCTGGGTTAGGGGTTAGGGGTGCAAGGGTCTTCAAACTTGGCAAGACTTTTTACAACCATGTACACTTTTTACAAACTTCAAACTTGACAGCTTTAAGACTTGTGGACTTCAACTCCCATTCCTGAGCTAGCATGACTGGAGGAGGAATTCTGGGAGTTGAAGTCCACAAGTCTAAAAGCTGTCAAGTTTGAAGTTTGTAAAAAGTGTACATGGTTGTAAAAAGTATACATGGTTGTAAAAAGTATTCTGCTACACTGGCATTTTATTAAATAATATATTACTACACCATTTGGTTCAGAATACTTTTTTCCTTGTTTTCCTCCTCTAAAATCTAGGTGCGTCTTATACTCTGGTACGTCTTATACTCCGAAAAATACGGTATTTAATGACTTTGTGTACACAGTAATTCAGCATTTTTATTCTTAATTAGAAAACCCCTAAAACAGATTATTAATGTATGCATCTCTGTGCGCACGTTGTATACATGTCTTCTATATATTAAACTCTCACCTAAATGACACATGAATAAAACACCAAGATAATCAATACATAATTCTTCTGGTAACATTTCAAACATTTTTCCATGTTACCCTTAAAAGGACCCTGATCACTTCTTTCTTTTCTTTTCTTTTCTTTTCTTTTCTTTTCTTTTCTTCTTTTTAAAAGGAGAATTCAGAAAGAGGTCAATGTTTTGGACATGAGGCGCACTTAGTGCAATCTTGTAGTTCAGCATTAATGTTTATCAGATAAACTATACTAGATTGTGGTAGTTTTGAAATGTGTACTTCAGGATCCAGTTATTATATTTGAACTTGCCAATAACCATCAAATCTTTTTGGTCTGCTTTTCAGACGTCCTATGGAGACTCAAGAGGAAACACTTGTATTCGTCTGGTCTGAGGGCGCTTTAGAATTTATTGATGCTACAGATGCTCTTCTGCCATTTACAGAGTACGAATACCGTGTCAAGGCTCAGAATTCTGAAGGTTCTGTGAATAGTTCATGGTCTTCAACACAGACCCTAGAAGCTCCACCATCAGGCATGAAAGCTCCCTCAGCACAAGTCATCAGCGCTCATTCTGTGTTCCTAAATTGGACGGGCCCAACTTCTCCTAATGGTGCTATTTCTCAGTATCATGTTGTCTATCAAGAAAAACAGAATGACCCAACAATTAACACTCAGGATGTTACTGCACTAACAGTTCCAGTAAGTACTAGATTAACCAATCAATGTGTGAAGCATCTTCGGATTTAGTTTAAGTATTCAGAAATACTGTGTCAATGTTTGGTCCTCTCTTAGGATTTCTACATGTATTTCAAAAGACCTGTTTATTTAAACATATCTCAGCTGTTTAATTCTGTGAATTTCACAAAATCATAAAATATATGAGGGGGAAAATACAACTCTGGTGTCAAAAGCAAGCTTACTTTGCCTCCAACTGATGTAGGCATCAATTTAAAAGACATATTCCTCCTGCATAGAGGAAATGAAAGAACAATTTAGTAAAGATTTTGTTTCCCCTGGTAATATGATGCTTTTCATAAGCTTAATCAGTCACAATTGCTTCAGTACTAGCATACATTTTCCTATTTGTTGTGCACCAAATGTTTTGGACTACAGCTTTTGAAATGGTCCAGTGCAAGGTATGCAGTAGCCCTATCCTTATTGCCTTTCACATCTAACTTTTCCATTTTGAGAGGGAAGAGTTGACCCCCCCAAAAAAGGGGGGGAGCAATATCTTTGAGCTGAACTTGATTCCCAGTGACTGTATACATATTGGCAATAAATACATACATGGTTTACCATTGCTTTCATCAGGGATATTTTTTAACCTCCCTATCTAGCCAATTGCTTGGAATTGTTCAAGTATGGTCCCTTTAACTGGTGTATGCATAATATAGGTGATGATGGCTATTGCATGGGTGGACAATCTTTCTGAGCCAATAGTCATACCTGGTAAAATGATTTGAAGAAGTGGACTTGCCTTTAAAAAAAACTGTGATTATAATGGCATGTTCTGTCCCAAATCACCCATCTTCCAGAAGGCAAATCAATAAGGCTGCTCTCCATTCAGCCGATACCCACCCAGCCCTTTCTTAGGATGTTTCCTACTTTCCCAGTTTTTCTTTTTTATTGGCAAATAGACATGCTGCTAATTTCCTATATTAACTCTCCATCTGTGTTTTATAAGAATTCCTACATGATCTGTGAGGGTCTCAGAGGTATTTTATAAATAGATGCTAGAGGCTAACCTTGGCTTTGCAGTATGTGATTTTCCTATATATTTCTTAATTGAGCAAAAGTGATAAGGCACCCAAAAGAAACTTAGTTAAACATTGTCATTACCAATGGGCCATCCCAGGGAGAAGCATGTTTACTCATAGGTAAATTCTACTAAATATAATTCTGGATCGGTGCCTTAAGCTTTGAATGTCTAGAATGAAGAGAGTCCTACCAAAATCAGATATTTTTCAACCCTTGAAATATAATTTTATCTATGCACATTTACAGTGCATGCTGGTTTAAGCATGATAGTAAAATTAACATTAGCTTGACATCAATGATTTATGTTTGGTAATTAGGGAGATTTGCCTCATAACTCTTCAGAATCAGAAATAAATCAACTACTACAGAAAGAAAGAGCTTTTACATGATACTCATATACTGTAAGTTGCAAAGCTTAATAAACGCAGTAATCTGGAGCTGAATAGATATTATTACCTCAGAAGTGGAGTCTGTGACAATAATGTTTGGCAGATCTTACATTTTATGTGCCACATTGGTGAGGACGGAAAAGAACAGAATATTGATGGGCAGTAGGGAATAAAATAACAGAGAGGAGACTCTTGGGTAAGGATTTTGACTAGTAGTAAGTGGAAGTGCTTAATGTAGCTGACTGTAGTTTTGATACTACAGAACTGTATAAAAAGATACAGCAATTTTCAGAGCACGATAGTATACGTATTAACTATTTTAATTAATAGAGTTCTCAATGCATCTCAGTTTTTACATTTTTTCTCAGTTGTTGCTTAGTTTTCTAAAGGAATGTGTTAGAAGACTACTGAAGTATGTACTGTACATGTTTTCTCTTAAAAAAAAGCTTGAGAAAATGTTTCTGACATGTTCTAGGTCTAATCATCTCCTCATATAATTTGCCATATGTAAACACTCCTTCTGATAGATGTACTCTATTTTTTAGCATTTATTTGTCCTTTTATTAATTTTTCATCCCAAATTTTATAAGAATATATCTTCATTGCACTTTGAAATGGGTTTGAAGGAAATAAGTTAGAAATAATAATTAACCATAAATGTCTACTAGTGCAGGGGTTCCCAACCTGAGGGCCGCAGCCATGGCCTATTCACAACCGAGCGGTATGAGTGGCCAGCTGGTGTGCGTGCTCAGCCCCACTCACACAAGTGTTATGGGAGCTCATGTCCCCACTCACACAAGCGGCATGGATACTCGGGGCCCCACTTGTGCAAGTAGCGTGGGCACTTCAAGCCTCACTCACGTGAGCACCGCAGGTGCTCAGAGCCCCACTCTCACAAGTGTTGCAGGTGTTCAGGGCCTTGCTCACGTGAGCATTGTGGGTGCTTGAAGCCCTACTCACATGAGCAATGGGTGCTTGCATGCACATGCATGCACACATGCCTGCCCCTCCCACAAAACTACCCCCTCTTTCTCTCTTCCTCCCCCTCAGGGCTGCCAACCCAAAAAGGTTGGGGAACTATGTACTGGTGTACTGAATTTTAAACTGTTCTTGTGATCCATTCTCCATTCTTAATCTCTTGTTTGAATTTATATTTTTAAAAGTATTGCAGTTATTGTGGTACCTTGATATTCAACTGCTTTGAAACTCATTGAATTTGGTACTCAACACATTTTGACACAAAAATTTTCTCCCAGTACTCATTGTTTGTTTGGTACTCAACACACAAGCTAGAACTTGTCAGTGTCAGTTACCCTGTAACTCACTGCATTATTTGTTAAGGGAATAATTTGTTTTGTACTCATCACTTTTGGTACTCAATATGCCTTCCGGAACCAATTAACGATGAGTACCGAGGTACCATTGTATCTGTTTCTTTAGTTAGAGATGATGTAGAGATGGCTCATTTATTTTTACTGAATCAAGAAATCATAGGATATTTTATTTGCTAACCAATTTCTTATGCATTTTTGTCCATGGAATATTTATCTTGCATCTTCTGTCAGGTTCCGGATCCATGTAACAAGGAAACACTCAACAACCAAGGATCAGGGTTGTAGCTATTTATCTTCAGCGTTCCGGCATGTACTCACAGTCACACAATGTTATGAAATGAAATGTTGTCAGCATCGGTTTGCTAGTGCACCCACCACCATTTTTAAACTACCACGCTCCACCTTGTGCACCCGCCTATCAGCACCCCCCCTTCCATTAAGCAATTAGTTCAGAAACTTCACAAGCCACGATTAGGCGGCTAAAATCTCTCCCCATGCAGCTGGGCTGTTGTCCAAGTGGGCCTCTCAGCTGAGCTGCCTCCTGACAACGCCCCCGCAGCAGCAATTGGAGTTCAAGCAGTAGCAACTGGAGGTCACGCTGAACGCGTTCCCCTCTCTGGAATGGCAGCCCTGATGCTTCTGGGCTGACATCTTCTTCCAATCTGTTTGTGTGTCAATGGGGAGCAGAATCCAAGACATAATTGACATCAGTTCTTGTTGCTGATGGGATGGGATGTATCTGTTTTGTAAATGTTTATTATTAATAGGTGATTATGTCTACCTCATTGCTTACTTGTGGATTTGTCTTGTTTCCAGATGAAAGTGTCAGCATATCTTAAGATACTCCATCATCCCCAAATGCTTACCTGCTCTTAATAGATTCCATGGCTGTACTTAACATTCCTTGGCAATTCACCAGTATAGCAATTCAAAATGACAGGATGGGTGGATAGGGGCTTTAAATGGCAATACTGAGGACAAGATATGGTGGTATAACATTAAAGTTGCACACTATAATGCATAAAAAGTGCACTGGATGGGCAATATGCTAAAATATAAATAAAGAAAAAGGATCCTAGATACAGACCACAATTTGGATTCTTTTGGTTCAAAGATGAAGTAGATAGAAAGCAAACAAAAACACCAAACAAAAGTTATTTCTTAATTTTCCACTGCATCTTAATTCAAAGCACTGATTTAAACACACTGGAGTCCATAATTTGTCTGTTTAATCGTTCATTAACTGTCTTCCATATCAACCTCAATAAGAAAATATCCAAGATGATTTTATTGTGGATAATAATATGTATCAAAATGGCTTTTAAAATAATTCAATAAAATGTCAGAATTCATTTCTTTAGAATAATTGGCACTGAAGAAACATTACCTTGGAGTACCTTAACTGGAGAAAGATGTCAAAAATGTTGGTCAGCTAGGTTTAAAATAACACTGCTACATATTTTCTGTAGGTTTCTATTGTTTTATTATTTTATGTCAATACTCTTTTTTATTTTTTTATGTCAATGTTCTTCTAAAATTTCCCTGTTCAGAACAAGACATTTCCAAGGCATATTTGTTTGATTTCAGTTATGTTAAAGCAATTTCTTATTGTACCTAGCATAGAATGGGACACATTGGCTGCATTCCTTTATTGAAAATAAAAAGTGGAAATATTAGCCTGTGTATTATCTCCACAGGCCATTGTGCACAATAGGATACATATGTGCTTTCTCCTGTAGGTTTTGTCTCTCCTAAAGTTGAAAGGGAGAGAATCTATCCTACATTTGTCAAGCTAAAGTTCATGGTCAGTGTTCAACTGTTTCAATCCCCCTGAATGGAATAGAAATATATAAGAAAGGCAGTTCTAATACATATATAAATTCAGTGGCTAGGATTTTGACTCAAATCTTTTGCATTTTATTAGTGTAAAAATGAATAGAAATATATAAAAATCATCTTAGAAATATTATTAATCATATCAACATGCTCAAAACTTTCCTGAAATGCTTTGGATATTTTGTCCAAGAATGCATCTCTAAAATAGCTTCAACTTTCTTTTAAGTGAGTTTAATGCTAATATGAGATTGCTACTGGTACTTAATTATGTCCATAGCAGCATTTTCATCCATATGCTATGAGAATTGATGGCTAACCTATGATTCCTGAATATTTTTGAGAACCCTCTCAAATTCTTCTAGTGAACTTCAAGCTGTGCCATTTTCAAGATTTTTGAAGAATTAGATTTAAAAAATGATTCAAACTGTAAAATAGGTTAGAACAGTTTAAAAAAAACAAAGAATATGCCTCCCCATTAATCTTTCCCAAGAACAGAAAATTGTAGACCTTTCCACGTGTATAATTCCATTCCACTCATTTTATTCATTGCCTGTGGTTCTTGCCAAAAGTGAAGTGTTATCCATAGGTACCAGAAGGTTTCCTATAAGATATATTGATGATTATATCTTGTTTTGTAATATTTCAAAAATTCCAGACTTACTTTCATTTTACTTGAAATCAATTTGAATTAAGCACTAATTACTTGAAACATATTTGAACAATGTTGCATGTTTGTTCAATTGTGCAAAAGCCTAAATAAAATCATATTTTATAGTTATATTATTGTTCTATAGAACTTTCTATAAATTGCTGACAAACCTTTAGCGTTACAGATATAATAGCTACTGATCACTAGGAGGTCTCTATATGGTGGCACATAAGTTTCAAATAATCTTTATCAACATCATGTACTAAATTTACTAATGCTTTATTGATATGAAGTATACCATCCTATAGTCTCAAATTTAAAAATTCTCTAAACAACAATTCCAAGATAGCTCACAAGAGTAGGCAGTAGGCAGAACTTATCATTCATTGATCAAAGAAAGTTATGTTGCAAGTTTGATTTGGATTTTTTTTTATTTGCTTGTCTTTTACACTTGACATTTTCTATATGAAAAAGAAGATGAAAAAGTTTTAAAATAAACTTCCCAAACAGTACATTAAAGCTCTGAAAATGCACTTTGCACACACAGACACACACACACACACACACACACACACACACACACATCATCACAAATATTCAGTATGTGAGGGTCATCCATTGCTAATAGTAATTTCTAATATTATTAGAATAATTATTCAATTTAAGTATATTCAGTTTAAAATAATCTAAGTCCAGTTTAATTATTAAATATTTTTCTAGATATTTTAGTATAATTTTTATTAAAACCTTTAAACAAGTTAACACAACCTAAGAGACAATAAGAAAGGATACAGAAAAAGAAAAAAAGTGCAAGAAAAGAAAAAAGTTAGAGAAAAATAGAAAAAAGAAAAAAATAAAGTTATACTTTTGTATTGTATACAAAAACAAACAAAACCAAGTTCCATGACTTTTTAAAAACTGTTTGTTCATCAGTCCCAAGAGAAGACTAAATTGTACATTGATCATCATTCCAGGGAAGATATTTGTTAGCGGTCGGTGCTGTCTGAGCTTGCTTGTTTTCTTGCAGAGGTTTCATTACCCAAACTAGGTAACCTCATCAATGCTAATAAAGAGTGCAGTTTGATGTCAGTTTATATTCTGGTGGTTTGCCTGTCAGTGTTGGTGGAAGGGTCTTAGGTGATCTCTCCTTACTAGCACTGATGATATTACATAGTTCGGGTAATGAAATGTCTGCAAGAAAACAAGCAAGCTCAGAGAGCACCAAGGACCCTCATGTCAACCCTGAGCTACAAATATTCTCCTTTATTAAGACATTCATTTTTATCACATAAATACTCAACAGCAATTATAGTTGTAGTTTCTCCTATCTTAACAAGTATTTTTTAAATTTTATTCCATGTTTTAACATGATTTTTTGTCTACATCTTCATCTTCTGTTTGTTAATCTTAAAACATGCTAATGTGCAGAATTCTTTTAGTTTTTCCATTAAAAAATTCCCAAAATACCCTTTAAATGATTTTCCAAAACCAACACCAAGTCATCTGCAAAAGCCCTTAATGTATAAGTTTCTTTTTTAATCTTTGCACACACAATCCTCTCATCTAGCATTATATCTTTATCCAATATTTCAGGGATTAAAATAAACAAGAGGGGAGATAGTAAGCATCTCTCTTTTGTTCCCTTTTGTATTTTATAAGGCTTTGTTAAATCTCCCTTAAAATTCTTTGTGCTTTCTGTGATCAATCTTACCCATTTTACAAAGTTATCTCCAAAATTCATAATTTCCAAAACTTTGAACAAGAAAACACAATTCAAATTGTCAAAGGTTTTCTGTGTGTCTAAGAAAATCTGTTTTCTATGTGTCTAAGAAAATCAATATTTTAATTGGTATTTCTTTAAGCACAATTATATCTGTATTATCAATCTTCAGTGCTATATTAAAATGCTGCGCAAAATGTGATCTCTTGTCTTCTTCCTGACAAAGGGCTCCAGACCAGTACATTCCTTGGAACATTTCTTATTTTTGCAAATCTTGTAGATGAAAGAAAAAGTTAAGTAGACGGAAAACCTTGTGAAACAAATGTTTGGAGATGTAAAACAAATTAATGACAGAGTGGAAATTTTGCAGAGTCAGAGGTCTATATAATCTGGTACATCTGGAATTGAGAGAAAAAGAATTTTGTCTGAGATTTCAGAGCATTCTGGACGATTATGGGGAAAATACTAGAGAAAATGTTGATTAAAGTTTCATTGTTTTTTGGGAATGGGATGAGAAGTACACACAGGTAGAAATTGATAAAAGAAATCCATAGATTCCAAGCATAGAACAATAAAGAGAGGGGGGGTTCAACCTTTCTGTATACATCTCTCCAATGAAAGAGACCCGAGTAAGATCTCACTGTTCTTCTTACTTTCTATTCTGTAAAATAGAAAATTGTAACCCATTAAAAAAACCAGAAATGAAAAAAATTCAAAAGTATAAAAAGTAGATATATTACCAATAAATGTTCTTATGATGAATTTGCAAGACTTAAAATTATAGAACAAGCCACGAGGAGTAGTTTCTCTCTTCCTCCCCACCCTTCAGTTAATGAATTAAATTTTGTTCCTGTTGTAGCACCCGAATTTGGGGCAAAATTGATAGAATCTACATTTTGCAAACCTTTGGTTATAGGGGAAATGGATTATTCTCAATTCTTATGTTTTCTTTCAAGTATATTTATTTATGTACTGAATTTCTATAGCTGCCCAGCTCAATCAAGTTTCTGATGTTATATACAGCAGAAAATTCCATATTATGCACATATTATGCAAAATAGCAACATTAATATCAATTTTATTTAGTTACTTATTAATTAGCATTAAAATTAACATAGAGCAGCAGTGGCGAAGATGCTCGCCTCCCACTTGGAAGGTTGAGAGTTCAAACCTAGATAGTGGCAGATGTTTATCTCCTAGGGCACAAAGGTTATCTTCGAGACTGCCTTCTGCCACACAGCTCCCAGCGACCAGTGAGATCCCACAGAGTTGGTCTCCTCCAGGTCCTGTCAGCTAAACAGTGCTGTTTGACGGGCCTGTGGCGGGAGGGCCTTCTCTGTGGCTGCCCCAGCTCTCTGGAACCAGTTACCTCTGGAGATCCGGACTGCCCCCACCCTATTGGCCTTCCGAAAGCAGTAAAGACCTGGCTTTTCCGGCAGGCCTGGGGCCGTTGATCTCGCGGTGATAATCGGCGAGATCCGGCCATGAAATGATATGCATGGGTTTTAAATTGTTTTAATGTTAAGATGCTTTTAATGTTTATTCTGTTGTTAAGATGCCCAGAGTCCTTTGGGAGTTGAGTGGCAAATAAATAAATAAATAAATAAATAAATAAATAAATAAATAAATAAATAAATAAATAAATGATAGATAGATAGATAGATATGTCACGATGTGAATATTGTCAGTTTGTGCATCTCTGTGTTTTATACTGTTCTTGTATCTATGGTCAGACAGACGTATGATATATTCTAGTACGCATGTCTACATTCCTGAGGTCAACTCCTTTCCTTTTCTCATCGCCATCTCTACCGAAGGTAGAACTGTTTTATTTTCTTAGCCGATACAATGTAGTCCTAATAAGAATTCTTTATTATTTTTCTACTGAAATAAATATTTTGTTTATTAGTATTTGAATCTCGGGCTTTATTTTCTAAGTAACAATGTCTTCAAAAGGGAAGCCCGATCCATCGCCTCTGAGGAGAGTAATTCTCTTCTTAACAATGGTACCAGAGTTTGGCTGTAAACTTTATGGCTTCTTTTGAAAGTTTTATTGCGTTTTAGGATAGTTAGCTAATTAGAGAGATTTATGACCAACCATGTCCACGAACGGAGATAAGATAAGCCTGCCGCTGCTGAAACGCCCAAGCAGAAAGTTTTTTCTCTGCATGAACAAGCCTCACCCACTCTCTTTGGAACGCAGATCGAAAAAAATGATTTTTGAAGCCCAAGCAGAAGTAAAAGCTGGAGCAGAACTTTTTCAAAGGTCAGTGCATGATGTTAAAGGCACCCCTTTTCTCCCTGGGGGAAATTCTACATGTTTAGAAGCTATTCCAAAAATCTCTCAAGCTAATGCCCCACAAGATGAGGTGGCATCCTTTTATAAGCAGCAAATTGCCAGCCCACGAAAGTCTTCCACAGAGCAGACAAGTGCTGAAAGAGAAATAAATTTAACTTATGGCCAGATACTGCAAAAACAAAGAGAGCAGATAGATTTTTTGCAAAGAGAGTTACACGAAATTAAACTGCATGCATTCTTTCGTGCTGAGAACCAAGATGTCTGCCCACCTTCACGCATACCAGAGAGGGGCCATGATTCCCCTCCTTCTTTAAACAAATTAGAGCAACGCCCTTGGATGCACACGTCACAATTACATGGGCAGAAATTTTTTGATGAAACAGACTTTGCATTTCTCCAAGTGATTCAGGAACAGAATGAAATTTTGCATAAACAGAGTGGATTCTTGTATAATCAAACTGAAAAATTAAAAATGTTGCAGGCTCAGAACAGAATGAATCAAATGAGATTAGATGCATTAATGCAGCATCCTTCTTTATTAGCTGGCCAACCTATGCAAGCACAAATTGTCCTGCCTGCCCAACCTATGCAAGCACAAATTGTGCATCCATCACAAGCTGGATCACCTCCTACTCCAGCACCAGGGGCCCAACCTGTGCCTGCTCCAGGGCCACCACAAGCTGTGGCAGCCCAACTTTTGCCTGCTCCAGCTCTACTACCTATTGCTGCCCCTAAACAACAGCCAATCCAGGCAGCTCCGCCTGCTCAGGCCCAAGCCTTGCCACAAGTGATTTCACAGGCTGCACCAGTACAGGCCCCAACAGTCGCCCAACAGTCACAAATTGTTCCATTGGTTGGCGACGCAAAATTAAAGCAATCGGGACAGAACTATAAAGCCTGGGCCACTGATATAACTACTTTGCTTCGTCCTGAGGGCACTTTTGATATAATCCAGAATTCTCCACAAAAGGTACTAAGATGCCAATATTGCGACCGTGTGGGTCATACAAGCAGAAATTGTTTTAAATTGCAACGCACTCAAGTTCCTGTCCAGCCCAGAGGAAAAGATTACAGACGCCAGTACCAGCCCAGAGGAAAAGATTACAGGGACCAGTACCAGCCCAGAGGAAAAGCACCCAGAGGCAGCAGAGGCAGAGGACAGCGCCGACCCGGTCCGAGGCGTGATTTCCCACCTCCACACACCATGCTAGCAATCACCAATGATACACAGCCAAAGAAATATGACCGCTCCCTTTTGTGGACTCTCGATAGTGGAGCGGCTGTTCACATTACTTACAGAAAAGAACTTTTCAAAGAGCTACATGAGCCTGAACCAGAATATCGTGAACTGTATGCATTTGGTGGCCACCCTTTCAAAGTTGAAGGAAAAGGGACTGTTTTTATTGAAGAGTTAGGTACCCTCGTACCTGATGTTTATTATATTCCTACAGCTAATTGTAATTTGCTTAGTCAGAATCATTTATCTGCTGTTTTGCATTTTTATGTCCTTCATTTAGGTAACGCCAGTTATATTTTTAAAGATGGTCATATTGTTGCTGACACAATTGTGATTGGTCAGGTTTACTATTTGAGGCCAAAGGCAGAACCTCAAATTCAGGCAAGTATAAAAATCTCAATAGATAATATCACAGGCCCAGAGAGAGATACTCCAGAGAGAGATCCTGTGAATACTCCAAAGGCTCTTAAAGCCACAAAGCAACAGGTAATCAAACCTAAGGTTCCTCATGTTAATGTTAATGCTGCAACTTCACTTACAGGTTTTCATTTACATGACAGATGTATTCATAGATGGCACAGAAGATTAGGCCATCCGAGCTTTGAGGTCCTTAAAAAAAATGCCATTTTTCACACAAGGTTTGAATTTCAAAGGATGTAAGGTACATCTAGATTGTGCTGTTTGCAAAAAGGCAAAATCGAGGGCAGCAGCTGTTCCAAAACATGCTACACGTAAGTCAACACGCATTTTTGATTTGGTTCATACTGATATTGTGGGCCCTTATGGTCCAACTATTGGCGGTAAAAAGTATTTCTTAACTATTGTTGATAATCATTCTAGATATGGTTATGTCTTTCTAATGAAAGAAAAATCTGAAGTCTTTCAGACCTTTAGAGATTTTGCAGTTCAAATTTACAATCAACACGGAGTGAGAATCCGGAGAATCCAGAGTGATCGTGGTGCCGAGTTCACGTCTCAACGTTTCCAGGATTGGATGCGACGAAACGGTATCCTACACCAAACATCTGCCCCATACACTCCGGCTCACAATGGAGTGGCAGAAAGACGGCAAGGGGTCCTCCAAACCATGATGCGCTGCCTCCTAGAAGATGCCAATCTCAAACACTCATTTTGGGGCGAAGCAGTTCATTATGCAAATTACATTGTCAATCGTACATGGAGCAGTGTCATTGACCAAACACCCTTCTACATCTTATATGGCCACCAGCCAGATCTTAGACACTTACACATTTTTGGTTCATATGCCATGGTCAACATTCCATTGGCCCAAAGAAGAAAAGGTGGCCCAGTAGCAAAGAGACTAAGATATATGGGTGTTGATAGCAATTCTAAATGGGGAAGATTCATTGACTCTCACAATGTGATAACAATTTCTAATTCAGCTAATTTTGAAGAAGATACAGATTGGTCCAGGATACATTCTAATGATCCTGGAGTTTATTTCCCTAGAACTGAAATCGTTGATACAGTGCAACCAGATGACCAATGTTCATCACCTGATATCCCACCCTACAACGCCGTGGATGCTGAAGCTAGCGACGCTGATGGAGATGTGAACAACAAGAAAGACGACTGGACAATCGTCCCGAGACGTTCAAAGAGAACTACAAAAGGTATTCCACCAAAGAGATACACAATGCAATTGACAAACACACCATCACCATTGATCTGTAATGTTACACTCCCACCGGAGAACTTTTCACAAATTAAATATCTTTCTGAAGACGAACAACAAAAATGGTATGAAGCCATGCAAGTTGAGATGGATAGTTTGCAGAAACTCAAAGTATACACATCTGCAACACCTCCAACACACAAAAAAGTCATTGGCACAAGATGGGTCTACAAAATCAAACAAAAGCCAGATGGTGAATTATTATACAAAGCAAGACTTGTCGCACAGGGTTTCGCACAAAGCTATCCTGAAGATTACACAAACACTTACTCACCTACAGTGCGAACTGAAAGTGTGAAAATTGCTCTAACCACTGCTTCTATCCTTGGACTTGAAGTTTTCCAATTTGATGTTGAAACAGCTTACCTACATGCTGATCTAGATGAAGAAATCTACGTCAGGTCCGCTCCCGGCTTCCGGGACCGAGAAGGGGATACCTGGTTCCTAAACAAAAGTCTCTATGGTCTGAAACAATCAGGTCTGATGTGGTACACATGTCTAAAAGACAAACTAAATTTAATGGGCTTTATTAAGTCCGACACTGATGAATGCGTGTTCACAAAAAGGTATGGAAATATTAATGAAATTGTTCTTGTTTATGTTGATGACATTGTTTACATTGGTCCAAACAAACGCATGAGTGAGAATTTTGTTAAAGGTTTGCAGAAATACTTCACATTGAAATCATTAGGACACATCAATGAATATTTAGGAGTTCACATTGAAAAGACACAGAAGGGGTTTAGCCTTTCACAAGAAGCTAAGATAGACCAACTTTTGCATCAATGCAACATGACAGATGCAACGCCTACACAAACACCTATGCAAACTGATTTTCACAATTTGAAAGATACATATAGTCCTGAGTTCAAGGATCAAACACTTTATCGTTCAGTAATTGGTTCACTACTTTACATTAGTGGATGGACTAGACCAGACATAGCACTTAGTGTTAATTTACTTTCAAGACATGTAGGCAAAGCAACAGAGTTTCACTGGTCATGTATTAAGAAGTTACTGAGATACTTGAAACACACAAAACAATTCAAATTGAAGCTAGAACCAGAACATACAGATTTTGCTGACATGTATTGTTATACAGATGCAGATTGGGCAAGTGATAAAGAATCAAGAAAAAGCACATCAGGTTACATAGTGTTCCTGAATGGATGTCCAGTTTACTGGAACGTAAGAAAACAAAGTTTTATTTCCTGCTCATCAACTGAAGCAGAGTATGCATGTGTGTCTGATGCATGTAACTTTTTAACCTGGTTCGATGCCTTAGTTACAGATATCTGGACGAAGCCCGAAAAACCGATCACCGTGATGGAAGACAATCAATCAGTAGTTTACATTTCCAGGACTCACTTCACAGGTTCAAGGTCCAGACACATTGACATACGTTACAAGAATGTTAGAGAGTCAGTAAGACAAGGTCTCATAAAGTTAGAATATGTGCCAACAAAATATCAGATAGCTGACATTCTGAACAAACCATTACCTATTGCTCAGCATGATTACCTCAGATATTTACTGTGTGTTGAGTGACACATTATATTAGCCCAACTGACAAAGAAGGGGTGTCACGATGTGAATATTGTCAGTTTGTGCATCTCTGTGTTTTATACTGTTCTTGTATCTATGGTCAGACAGACGTATGATATATTCTAGTACGCATGTCTACATTCCTGAGGTCAACTCCTTTCCTTTTCTCATCGCCATCTCTACCGAAGGTAGAACTGTTTTATTTTCTTAGCCGATACAATGTAGTCCTAATAAGAATTCTTTATTATTTTTCTACTGAAATAAATATTTTGTTTATTAGTATTTGAATCTCGGGCTTTATTTTCTAAGTAACAATGTCTTCAAAAGGGAAGCCCGATCCATCGCCTCTGAGGAGAGTAATTCTCTTCTTAACAAGATAGATAGATAGATAGATAGATAGATAGATAGATAGATAGATAGATAACAAAAATATCTGCTGTGAATTCCATGTAGGCATCAGGAAAGGCATCCAGCCAGTAAATGCTCAGCTCCATTCAGTTGCCCTGTCTCCATCCCAATAAAAGGGATTACAAGGTCGTAAAAAGGGTCGCAGCATTAATATAGTGTGTAATCAGGTATTATTATGAAATGCAAACAAACTTTAGAGAATAGAGTTTTATATAAATATCACTGTGTAGACGAGATACTGTAATTAGGGATGCAGCCTACACAACAGGTTATTCAACCAGTTTTCTCCTTGCTGAACCAAAAACTCTTTTAAATGTCATCATATATGGCATATTCATATAACTGGTATAACTGATCCTCTCCCAGAAGAATTGAATGAAGTGTCTGTGACAATAAAGTGTCTGTGGATAAACTCATGTATGTACAGTCCCAATTCACTGTCATTTGGACAGTTTCACCAAGAAGTGCCTTGCAGAGAGATTCCCCATTTTTTCTCTATTTGTTGAGTTGATGTGAGCCCACTTTTCTTCCCTTGCTTTATGCAATATAATCTCATTCATTTGTCTTAGTTCATACAAATCCTTCTATATCTTTCTTGCACGATCATCACATATAATGCAATGCTCTTTCTGCAGCCAATAAGTAGATAATTTGGATTGTAAACTGAACAGTGTGACCTTTGGCATATTTATTTAAAGTAAACCCTCTTGTATTCAGTGATGGTTATACTTCTCAGTAAATGTATATAGTAAGCACAGATGCAATATAATACATTTATTATCATATTTATAATCTTATAAAATCCATATGGCAGTTTAAATGATGATTAATACATGTACAATGAGATACTAAAAATAGGATACTGGACTGTGCATATTGTGCAATAGATTATTTTACAGCAAAGTTATGGAAATGTTTTTGAAAACACATTCAATATTCTGCTTCAGAACTGTATAGCACTAATTTAGACCATGTGTCACTTAGCAAACACCAAAAGCTGCAAGTGGCAGTAAGGGGACAGATGTTAATTGAATTGCTGTGCTGTTATCAGAGAAAATAGCTACCAGCAGAAGCAAGATGGCTGCCCCAGACATGCCCTCTTCAAGTTAGAATATTGTCTCCTTCGCTCTGCAAGGGCTTCTGGGTTATGAGGAAATCATACACAGATGACTAATATTTTTATGGTTCACAGCCAAGCAAAGTGAAATTCAGCAGCTGTTCAGGACAAGTGACCACTCTAACGGCTGCAATATAACTAGCTAAATAGAGAGGGAATTGCAAGAGAGCAAGAGGTTAGCGGTGATTATCGGCAGGTGAGTGCTTTATTGAAGTCGAAAGACCATTAACATTGATGGAGTAATTATTTCAACTTGAAAGTAATTACCTTGATGGGTGATAACTTCTCCAGTGTTCCCAGACTGGATTGGGCCAAACAACTGTGAACTCCTGAAGCCTAGAAAAATATTACAACAGTACTGCAATGTTAAAATGGATAAAATTTCTCTTTAAGTATTTTAACTTGACTAAGAACAAAGTCTTATATAGAGAGACATTTATTTTCTCGATCATATGAAATGCTCCCTTCCTACACATGCATCCCAGATTATTCACATTATTGGAATTCAATTTTAAGATACAAAATTATCAAAAAAAAATATTTTTGACTATTGTTACATTACATCTTTCAACAGGAATATAAGATTCAGTATATAAGATTCTATTGTTACTGGATCTGATAATTTTAATAGCTTGGTAGTAGTATATCTTGCAGATAGTAAGTGTTCCTTGACTCCAAACTATTTCCGGGTTCCCAGGTTGAGGTAGTGGCCAAAAGCATATTTGCACACTTATCCCTTGTAAATCAGTTGCCACTATTTCTAAATTAGTAGTCTTGGCAATAATTCCTCATTCTCTAGTTACATAAAAAGACGTTTCTGCTGTGACTCCTTAAACATTTCAAAGTCACTTAGCAAGTAAAGCAAATGCTGATGCCACTATTGCAGTATACTCTATCTGCAGCTATCTTTCAGGAATACCTTAAAGTTTTACCTGGACCAAATGGAGGAGCCAAACTGTTAATTAGTGTATGATACAGAGGAATATCATTCCTGTGTTGCAAAACATATCAGTTGTTTTCCTGGCACAGGGTAAGATGATGATTTTAATCCTGAGAATCCTAAACAGCTTGGGACTGAATGAAGGATCATCTGTCTCAATATAAACCAGTTTGGTTACCAGGAATGATGTCCTCATTTTGCAGGGTCCAGAAGAAGGTTGCACCCAAGGTTTTGGAAGGCACTGCCTCAAGATTGCTCTGCTATGCCCATTTTCACCAAAAAGCAAGAACTCCATTTTAAAACCAGGCTTTTCATGATGAATAAGTTAATAGAGATATTGGGTGTTGTTATTGCATTCCATGCTTGGTTTTCTTTTATTGCAAAGCATGCTTTTATTTACAATATTTATATTGTATTTAAAATATTTTGAACTTGCCCAATATTCCAAGGTCTTAGGGACAGATTACCATTTCATCTATTTATTCAAACATTTGTCCATCACCCCATCTCAAAAGACTCAGGACTGTTTACAATATCATCGAAGTAAAAGTAAAACTAGCAACCGTAAACAAACAACCCAAAAAATAGAAGCATCATTCACAAAATATTGCAAAGGCAGCCCAGATCCACCATCGATATTCACTGGAATAGCGTTCTTCTTACATTTTAAAATTAAAAAAATAAAAACAATGTAAAAATATTTTTAAGGTTTTTACAGCCTTACAAAAAGTAAGCAGAGCAATAACTAATTCAGATCAGTAACTAATGCAGCAAGTGAAGTTGTTACTCTAATGCTACTGAATAGACCTCCTCCCTATTAGCAACTGGGCTACTGTATCCTGAACCAACTGCAACTTTCAAGTCATTTTCAGAGGCAGCCTCTGTGAAGCTCAGGTGGTGATGAGGACATGAATCACTGTCACTTGTTGCGACTGCCCTGTTGCAACAATTGCCCTCTAGATAAAATGGTAGCAGAGGTGGGTTGCTCCTGGTTCAGACCGGTTCTATAGAACCGGTAGTGGGAATTTCCCCCCACTCGCCAAACCGGGAGGGATTGCCGGTTAGCCATGCCCCCAAACCGGCTCCCTCAGCGCTGCCGTAGGTGCTGCCATCTGTTTTTGGCACTGCGCATGCGCTCACGTGCTCGCAAAGCATGTGGCACGGCCACACAGTGCACAATGTGCATGTGCCCACGTGGCGCAGGAGGAAGCAAACCGGCGGCGAGATAAGTTAGAACCCACCCCTGAATGGTGGCAACATCTTCATTATAATCTTCTGTACTTCTCATGGTGTTTTAAATGTATCTCTTCCTAGACGCATTTGGATGAATACCAGATTGGCACAGTAAGGCATGGAGTGTGAATCCTGGATCAAAATCATTCCGACTAGAAAATCACACCCTTATTGACCACTTCCACTCTTTATATTGTTATTATTGTGTCAGTGGTCTTGTTCTACATAGCAACCTCCTTTTCCTCTGCTTCCCGGCTGTGGGGAGCAATTCCGGGGGGGCAGCCAAATCAAAACTTGCGTGGATCTCTTCCTGTCTAGCTATTTGTTATGGGCATCATCTTCTATTTGGCAATTGTCACAGCTGTTTGAAAATGGCTGTCTAAATCAGCTGGATTGTATAAAAGTTAGTCATGGCAATTAAAATAATCTCACTGAACATCAGCCAGATGCCTTGTGTTTCTAAAAAGTCACATTACATTATATATTTAAAAGCCTAAAAGGTGGTTTTTGACAGGAACCACGTAATGAATTTTCCTGTATATTGTTCCTATTCAGTAATTACAGCTTGCGAGGTTTATTTTTTGCTACAACAATTACTAAAGTCATGGCTGATAACTTTGCCCACAAGTGTGTTTTTCCTTTCCCCCCCCCTCCTCCTCCTTTCTCTCTCTCTGTGAGTGTGTGTGTAAGGATAGTTATTGATCTCTTGCTGAGCTGAGATTTCAGTTTTATGCCAGATAGCTTGATTAATGGGTTGGTTTCTGTAAGTGGACTGAATGGGGATAGGAAACCCGTGCAGCCCATGCTGCCAGCCCTAAATCCATCAAGACACATATCTCATTATGAAATAGTTATCAAGTATACATGAAAAATTAATTGGGCTCAGTTTGATTCTGAAAAGACTCAGCCTTCTACTTGGCGATCCCCCCAATCTTTCCAGATGTTGAGCACTAGCCTCTTGAGGAAGAGTGAAGGGAGATGTATTAATACGTTGTATTGATTAGATCAAGACCCCTGACAGTTATTTGCAGAGATACCATCTGGCGGCTGTTCGAATTCCTTCACCAAAAACAGGACGTGACATGTTATTAATCTCAACTCTCTAAGTATAGACAGTTGCCTTTTTCTGCTAAACCGCATTTTACCATTCTGTAGGAGATGAATGCAGACCTGAAGGGTGCTGAAATTAAGGTTATTACACAAATTGAGCCATATGGTCCAAATATTTCAGCAAGAAAATTGCCAGGCAATAAAAATTGCTCCTGCCTTCCTAATGGTGTAAATTACAGTTTAACCATGGCTCTAATGATGTCCTTCTGCCGCGCTTAACTACTGTTACATGAAGGACATTGTTTTAAAAATATAAAAAACAAGTAAATGCCAGCAGCGTGTTTTACAATCTGTTAGTGTGTCATTAAGAACACTGTCAGAATTACATAATGGTAGGCAACCTAGCATACAAAAGAACAAGTATGGAATGGGAGCATCTTGAAAACCTCCATAGTGTCAAGAGCTCTTTCAATTTTTGGATCAGTTCCAATCCATAGTTCTTGTTGCTTACCATGTTACTCAATTATATTTTTTTAAAGAAAAGCAAAAACAAAAGCATTCATTATGCAAATTTACATGGAAGCAATAGTCCAAAGGTCTGTATAGAAAAGGTCACCATATGTATTCTAGATTTTGCCTCCACTTTTCCTTGTTTATAATTCTACATTGGTTCATCAATGCAGAGAAAAGTAAAATCCTACACCTAGGTAAGAAAAACCAAAGATACGCATATAAACTGGGTGAAACCACACTCAATAGCAGCAACTGCGAGAGGGATCTAGGAGTCTTGGTGGACAACCAACTAGATATGAGCCAGCAATGTGCAGCGGCAGCCAAAAAAGCCAATACAATCTTGAGTTGCATTAACAGAGGGATACAATCTAGAACTAGGGAGGTACTAATACCACTCTATAAAGCCTTAGTTAGACCACAACTAGAGCACTGCATCCAGTTCTGGTCACCACACTATAAAAAAAAAAGACATTGAAGCTCTAGAGAAAGTGCAAAAGCGAGCAACCAGGATGATAAGGGGACTGGAAACTAAAACATACGAAGAGCCAATACTTGAGGGGCTGCCACAGAGAGGAGAGGATTAGGCTGTTTTCCAAAGCACCAGAAGGCCAGACAAGGAATAATGGATGGAAACTGAACAAAGAGAGATTCAACCTGGAAATAAGGAGGAACTTTCTGACAGTGAGAGCAATCAACCAGTGGAACAGCTTGCCTGCGGAGGTTGTGAGAGCTCCAACACTTGAGACTTTCAAGAGGAAATTGGACTGCCATTTGTCGGAAATGGTGTAGGGACTCCTGCTTGAGCGGGGGTTCGACTAGATGACCTACAAGGTCCCTTCCAACTCTAATAATAATCTAATCTAATCTAATCTGTAGGATTTTAGTAGCTGTAGAGAGGTTCCATTTATAATGATCTAGGGGAGGGGAGGGGAGAGAGGAGAGGAAGGGGAAGGGGAAGGGGAAAGAAAGGAAAGGAAAGGAAAGGAAAGGAAAGGAAAGGAAAGGAAAGGAAAGGAAAGGAAAGGAAAGGAAAGGAAAGGAAAGGAAAGGAAAGATTCTAACTGTCCATTTCAAGGATTACTATGGATTGTATCCAATACTGTATGTAACATTTTGTAAATCATAGTTAATCTAGAAGATACCAAAGGAAGGTTCATTTAGAAAATAATATTGCCAGAAGAGGTGCTTAGTTTCTATTTCAATTTTTTTTATCCCACCATTCTAACTTTTTTATAAATAACTCAAGGCAGGGAACATACACAATATTCCTTCCTTATCTTACTTTCCCTACAACAACAACCCTGTGAGGTTGGTTGAGCTGAGAGAAAGGGAATGGTCAAAATTCACCCAGCTGGCTTTCATGCCTAAAGCAGGACTAGAACTCACAGTCTAGAGGTTTCTAGACCAGCACCTTAACCACTATCCCAAACTGGCTCTCTTTAATTTTCCATTATTATCTTTGTCTGCATAGTGGTAGGCAAATAAAATTGTTCCTTTTCTAAACATTCTGAGAAAAGTCAAAACAAGAGCACTGTTAATGCAAAGTAAATAAAACAAAATCAAGCAGAAGAAAAGATTCTTCTCCAGCAGCATAAATAATCCATATGGAATTTACCTATAGGAAGTTATAATTTATAACTTAAATCCTAAATGTGATCAGAAAGTATTATCAATCTTTTGTATCACAGAATACAAACAAACAGAATTATTTTAACCAGACATGAATAGAATTGTCCTCCAATAAGAGTTAATCGTGAATTTAAGGAATGCAGATTAATCTGTTATTTTAAACAGGGCAAACTTTATAGAAGAGGACACATTAGTAAATAGGACAGCAGATATGCCAGATTAGTTTTACTCATCCTAATGAGAAGCAAGGTTATGTAGTGGTTGCAGGACTAGACTAGGACAGAGAAAATCCATGTTCCAGTCCACCCTCACCATTAAAACTTCAGTAGGTCATTTTAAGCCAGTAATTCTCTCCTAGACAACAAGATCGCAAGATTGTTAGAGGTGGAGGGGGGATGGAGGAAGCATTACTGCATACACTTTCTTAAATTCAGAAAGGAAATGTAAGCTATCCCTCTAATAAATAAATAAATACTTTGGCTCCTTCTTCCTCATATAGGAAGAAATGCTTATTTCTATTGCAACATCTCAACTTAAATCTTCCTGCCCCTCTTTCTTTTGCTATGTTGTTTTGCTAGGAAATGAATACATGAAAAACTAATTAGTCAGTTAGCAAAACTTCACAAATCAACTAAGATATCTTTAGAGCGGTGAAAACCAAAACATGAATAGCATTGAGCTTTATTTCACATGAGAGCAGTTATACACTTCACTGACAAGAAAAGCTGCTTTGCTGCTTCAAAGTGGTTTTCAGTGCCTCGCCATTGTGGCTTTCCTAGGATGGGAAAGGAGGGAATTTGATGGCCCTGATATCTCTATTTAAAAGGCGTTAATGGCAAAGTCTCAATATTGTAAGGCTTGCCAAGAAAATTGGCTTCTATGACCGTAGTACTTTCAAGCTCAGAAGTATTATTAAGTAAATTCCTTTTGAAATACAAACGGTTTCCCTGTATTCTCTCAATATTCTATCTCTAGAGGTGCCTTGTCTTGTTTTGTTTTTGTGATGTCTCAAGATGAGATCCATGTTTTGAAATGCATGGTTAATGTGAATTAGTAAAGGCAAAATCCCATTGCTTTTCCCTGAGTGGTGTGTGTTGGTGGGGCATTTTTAAAGCAATGTGTAAAAGGTGTCTTTGGAGAAAATGGTTTTCAAATGGAATTGTGGATATACAGAATTTCAAAGAAAAGCAAAACACAACTCTAATAGTCTGGAGAAGCAGACCAACACTGGCATCAAGGAAAAAGGTGCTGTCATGTTTAGCCTGCAAAACTGGGATGAAGGAGTTGATCATTTAAAAGCCTCCTGCTCCCTGCAAAACTAACTGAATGCCAAGTGCTAACTTGTAAAATGCTCCTCTTTTATGGGGCTTTGTTTTCAAGTCAAAGCAGGCAGTTCGCATTCTTGTTGGGACTGCTGCAAATCCCTAGCTGTCAAGGGATGTCAGAGAAAGAAAATACAATTCACAGTCACAGTAAGTAATGTCTACTTTTAGGGAGTGATCAAATACTAGCCTAGTTGTTTTAACTGATGCCAAGTGCAGTTATTCAGGGGTGCCCCTGTATGTCCTTCATTCATTTCCAATAAGCTACATATGCTTCCCCTCCTTATGTTCTCGAGAATGCCTGTTCTCTGTGCTCCTAAATGCAAATAGGGGAAATGGTTACTGTTAAAATATTTCAAATGTCTTGGTGGAATTGGATTTTAATTCTTTTGATCAGTAGCTTTACATTGTTAAGGAACCATATAGCTGTGTGGCAAAAGGAACAAAGCTAGAACTACTACCTGGATTGGAAAAAAAACCTGTTATATGTTTCATCGATTAATGTATTGATCCATTTTTTTACACCTGCATAAAAATAATACTTTTGTGTGTTTGTGTGAATATATTGTCAGTGATATTCCATCTTCAAAGACGCATTCAATTTCTTTGGTTACATAAGTGGAAACGCTTGTGCTATAATAGTTGCTGCCATCTGCACGTTTTACATTTGCGTTTCTATTAAATAATAATCTCAAATTTTAGAAATTATTATTCTTGATCAATTAGCTCTGTCTCAAAGCAGCTAAAGTTTTTTTTTTGGCTCTAGAAATATAACAGTGAGGCATATGATAAACACTAAGAACAAAACTCTAGAGCAATAGTTGTAAAAATGACTGGATCCCACCTGATCAATAGTTTCCCCATAACAGATTCAAAGACAACAAGTTTGTGTAGCTTTGTGCAGTTTTAATATTTCTGCAGGGAGCCTACCCACATACAACATTATTGACAACCATACATCAATGCTATTTTTTTATCTGTTTCTATCTACATAAATATTTTGACCCACCTTTGGGGCATTTCAAGTAGTCAAAGCGATCACAGATGGACGTACAAACTTGTCAAGATTATAATGGGTAGTTTTGAAAATGCCTCTCTTACCTTTGGGGTGTTCTTGGCTTCAGTTCTTTCTGAAAGGAAATTAAAATTATATTTTAAGATTAAACCATGCCTAAATTACATTCATTTATCTTGCCTTTAATGTTTTAAGTTTTTGTTTTACATCCTCAGTAACCTGCTTTACAGTCATTACTGCTGGGCATATTTCTGTATTTTCTTGTTCCTTTTAAGAAATACAAACTGGTAACTTAATTAGTGAATTAATTAAATGTTACAGGTTTTTTTGTTATTAAAGCAAGTCAGAGGAAAGAATATGTTCGATAATCTTTCTAACTCAGCCCTAGGAACAAGGCAGTGGCAAACCACATCCAAAAATCTTGCCAAAAAAACAGCAGGCAATCACCAGGATTCAAGATTGTCTCAAATGCATCAAAAACAAGGCTGGGCATGTTTCCCATATTGTTTGGAAAAACTGCTTCGGAATCTATGCAAACATAGGTCCTTTCTGTTACTCTTTAAAGCAGTCCAAAGTAAGAGGCAACAAGAGTGCTGATAATTTAATACTTGACAAGTTGTCACACATTTCCTGAGGCCACCTTGTTTCTCAAAGTGCAGGCCCATAGAAACATTCTATCCCCGCAAAGTCTTGTGCTCCAAATAGCTGAAATCAATGAACTGATTTTGAACAGCTTCATGCAGACTCCAATTACCTCTCCACGTCCGGCTTTCTGGAGATGCTGATTTGATGCCTATTCTATCAACGGAGGATTTATCTTCTTCCCGTTAGAGGAAGTGTGATCTTTTTGCAGTTGATTAAGAGCAAGGGCAAGGTGATAGTAGTAAAAGTGGCAAATTAACCCTTAAGCCAAATGCTTCCCATCTGGAGGTTAGAGCAAAATATTCTGTTTGTATATAAGTCTTAGGGAATTTATTATTTGCTTGAGTGGTGGCTAGAAGCAGAGAGATTTGTGAGTGAAACTAGTTAACTTTGGTAAAAGTTTGAATGTATGTAACATGAAATGTGAAATTTAAGACTTTTCCCCCCTCTGATGATAGGGCTCAAATAAAAAATATCTGCTGTGAATTCCACATGGTGTCAGGAAGGGCATCTGGCCAGTAAACGCTAGCTCTATCCAGTCACCCTGACTCTATCCTGAATTAAGGGATTAGCGGGTCATAAAAAGGGAGGTTTTTATATGATATAGAGCAGTATTTCTCAAGCTTAGCAAGTTTAAGTTGTGTGGACTTCAACTTCCAAAATTCCACATTTATACTGTAAAGTGGTAAAGGTGTTGGACCATTAGCAGGGAGACTCAAGATGTGGTAGAGAACTGAGTGACTTTGGACCAATCAGCCCAGCCCAGCCCAAATCAGTGCCTGGTTCTGCAATAGCAATAAACAAAATGCCTTATTGCATCATTCATTTTTACCTTCACCATAAAAACTAATGAGTGCTGTTTAAAAAGAAGCAGAAGGGAACAAACCCAAAGCATTTCATTTGTATATAAGTCAATGGTTAAAAAAAAAGAAGGAGACAGGAGTTGAAAGTGTATGGTTCTTTGCTTTTTTCAAAGTTGTTGCATACTCCACCCAGAGTTGTTAGGAATTGGGCAGCATATAGATTTAATAAAATAATAATGATACAGTCAATAATGCCTGGTTCTCCTTACTTCGAGGAAGACTGCAGCCTTACTATCTTATTGGGCATAAGCTTTTATTGCCCACAGTTGGATTCAAATTTAACTAGGCACATCTAGGTTTGTACTGTGCAAATAGCAATTCATCCAAATATCATTATAGAAGGAAAAACCTGTCTCCATAGATAGTTTTGAATTGGCTTAGGGGGAAAGGATGAGAGCTAAAAGTGTTTAATTCTCTGTAGGATAGCTACAGATTTACACATCCTTAAACTGGAAGAAACTGACACTGGATCTAGTGAAAAAGATGTGACTGAAGCCATCCTTATTTTGGAAATGCTATTTATGGAGTGACTATCTAAGTTGGAATGTGGTTTTCTCAGAATCAGAGTGTAAAAAAATCTATTCATAAAATAAGGATATTTTAAAGGTTTAAAGACAGAGAAATTATTTTTGGCTGATTTGCTTGATTTAACCTATGTGAAGACTGTCTCTTTAGAGTTTAGAAGATAGGAAACGTAACTGATGAGGAAAGGTGATAGCAAAAAACAGCCAATAGAAATAAAATATAAATAAAATGCCTTCTTGTGTTCAGCTGACTCCTGGTGGCATCAGAGTGTGTGTGTGAGAGAGTGTGGTATGTGTGTGGTTTTTCCCAGAAATAGTTTGCCATTGTCTGCTTTCTGGAACTGAAAGAAAGTGATTAACCCAAGGTCATCCAGCTGGTTTTGTGTTTAAGGCAGAACTAGAATTCATAGTCTTCTAGTTTCTAGCCCAATGCCTTAACTACTTCATCAAACTGACTCTCCTTTCTGACTTAATATACTCATGCTTGTGATTACTGTCCATAAAAGGTTTGGAGACCACATAGATATCAGATATCCTGAAGGGCCTCATTCTTGAAAGGCTAATTACCATAGAATTAACTCAGTGTAGAAGCTCCATACCTTAAAGTTGCCACTTGTTTGACCATTCTGACATATAGTCAAGGTCTTTTTGAAGGGTAGCAGTATTGTTGGTGGTGTTGAATAGTTTTGCATCATCAGCAAAGAGAACGCAATTGCTTTCAATATGATCACAAAGGTCATTTATATAAAGTATAAAGAGAGTTGGTCCTAGAACACTGACTTGGGGGACACCCAGAGGTGGGTTCCTCCCGGTTTGCACTGGTTCTATAGAACCGGTAGCAAACTGGTGGTTTTGTCACAGAGCCGGTTCTGTCGGTGCCGGTCCATGGACGCTGCCATCCTTTTTGGGGTTTATTTTTTTGCTGATTTTTTTTCTTCTGTGCATGTGCATAAGCCAGATTTCTGGCACTGCGCATATGCCTCCATCTTGTTTTTGGCTTTTTTTTAAAAAAATCAAATTTTCAGCACTGTGCATGCGCGCCCACGTGCCACGGCCACGCAGCATGCAATGCGCACACAGCCACACGGCCTGGGAGGAAGTGAACCAGTGGCGAGGTAAGTTAGAACCCACCCCTGGGGACATCGCTATTAACAGGTACAGGATTTGGTAGGGCGCTCCCTATTTTGACCACTTGTTGCCTGTTTGACAGGAATGCAGCTATCCAATTAAACAGGGGTCCAGAAATACCATAAGATTTTAGTTTTAGAAGTAGTTTGTTGTGTACCACTGAATCAAAGGCTTTGCAGAAGTCTATGTAAATTGTGTCTATTGCTTTGCCCTGATCGAGTTGTGTAGTCCATGTGTTTTTGCAGTCTAGGAGTTGCAGATTACAGGATTTTTTTAAAACCAAATTGTTTGTTAGAGAGTAGGTTGTTTGTCTCTAAGTGGAGGGTAATGGATTGGTTAATGATTGATTCCATGACTTTGCAGGTGATGCAACATAAAGAGATTGGTCTGTAATTTTCAACTTGGCTGGGGTCTCCTTTTTTGAAGATAGGGATGACCATGGCTAGTGACCATAGGTTGGGCAAGGAGCTTGTCCTGAAATATTTTTCAAAGATTATGCTTAGAGGTTCTGCTATGGCAGTGGAAATCTTTTTTAAGAAGTAGGCACATAGTCCATCAGGTCCAATTGATAGAGATGGTTTTAGACTTCATAGTGCCTTTTCAACATTGTCTTCTGTAAAATCGATATTTATTAGATCATTGTAATTTTCTGTGATACAACTAGGAAATATTGGGCATGAGCCATTGCTGTTTACAAAGACTGAGCCGAAGAATGTGTTTAAAAGGTTGGCTTTAATGGTTTTATCATTACAGTCTTTACCGTTAGGTCCTTTTAGGGGTGGGATAGATATCGAGTCTTTAAGTTTGTTGTTTACAAAATTATAGAAGGCACGGGTGGATTTCGTGTGCAGGAGGTTTTTCTCTTGTTTGATGTGATAATTGGTGCATTCAGTCTTTATCTGGTAGCATAAGTTTTTGTAGCGGCTTTTTAAAGTTAGCTATGTAGCCAGTTTTTTTTTTTTTTTGCCAAAGAGATTTCGCCAAAGAGATCTTCATCCTGGTTGCTGCCATGTGACAAGGTGAGCTCCCGTCACTTGGTCCAGCTCCTGCTGACCCAACAGTTCAAAAGCAGGAGACCACAAGTAGATACAGTAGAACCTTTGGTCATGAACGCTTCTGACCATGACCAAATCGGGTTCCGAGCAAAAAATTCACATTTTTTTCCCAATTTCCCCTTCTGCGCCATTTTTTTTTTGTAAACGCCAAATCTCCAAAATTGGTTCAGGTCACAACCAAATCAGTTTGCAACCAAAGTTATGGAATGAATTATGGTCATGACAGGGGTTCTACTGTAGATGGGTATCACTTAGGTGGGCAAGTTCATGGGGACATGAAAGGAGTCCCCAACTGGGTGATCCCTGGGCAACAGTATGTCACTGGCTAATCCTTCTAACCCAGAAGCGCTTTGGTGCTCTCAACACAACAACAGCAACCAAAGCTCTAGAGGGCTTATAGTGCAGAACTCAATGAGAATTTGGAAGTTGCCTATTCCTACCAGGAATTGAAAATCCATATGTTGTAGGTAGACAGGAAGTAATAAACTATGCCCATCACAACTGATAAGTCTGAACATAAAGGTTTTATAGTTAGTATCATCATAATTAACTAGTTATCTGCAAACTCTAATTATGGTTATTGGAAATAAAAATTAGGAGCCCAAAGATATACTGTGTGACAAGCCAGTGAGATAAGGAGAACAGAAACATCATGCAGTTCAGATAGTACACAGTCAAGTAACTGACTAGAATGAGAGATCAGGAAAAAACAGTCTAGCTGTTAGTAGGTCAGGATTAAAGGTAAAACAGTAGAAGCAACAAACTTAAGAAAGTGTATAACAATATTCAGGCTGAACTAAATGTATAATTGTACTTAATATGCACGTTTTCAAAACAGCACCAAGAGCTGAGAGATTCATGGAATATGGTACACAGACCTGCTCTTTGTAGATAACACAGGTCAAGTCCATATGGGATTTCAACTAGAATGTTCTCAGAGTGCCATTACATCACAACTCTCTACTTTGATCAGGAACTTTGAGAAGTGGCTCTCTTCACAGACAACTTTTTTGAAGACAATCTGAGATCTTTCAGATGGCAGCCTTCTGCTTTGGTCACCCCTCATCTTTTTCAGTTCAGAGACAGGGAATTCCTCCCTGCCTCTCTGTCTCTGCTGGTCTTCAGTTTTCCCAGTTCAGTAATTCAAAGGATAGCTAAAGACAGCTCCCCAAGGAGTATTAGATTCAAGTTGCTTCACAGAAGAGTTCAGTTCTTTTTCTCTGTGCATTTCCTCACAGACGCTATTGGCAATTCTGTCATGAGAAATTGCAGTTTCAAGGGAGCAGTTCTCACCAGTACTTTGAAATGAGGTCTAAAATATACCTGTGTACTGTGGTCCTTTTTCTAATCCCCCCCCACTCCATCCTGCAACCTGTATTCTTTAAATAAATATAATGATGTATTAATTGTGAGCATAAATTTACTGTGTAATTTAATTATTTACTGAATTTACTGTATATCCAACTTTGTCTCACAAATTATGCTCAGCCTATTATAGAAATATGATGAAGCCTAATTAACTGATTGATGGCATCTTGCATTCTGTTTAAGCTAACCCTATGTCTTTTGAGGCTTTTTTTCCTCTCCAGTAGAGTCAACAAAGTTTTTCTAGTCTATCTTAAAGTTATGTAGATATTCTTTAGATTATTATAGCAAGAATGGCAATTGTTCATTCTCTAAAATTAACCTCTTTATATTACATGTTTATTTCATAAGCATATATTCATATGCATAAATATCTACAATGAGCTTTATATATGGTATATACAGTATATTTTTCTGTTGTTCTGTAACCAAAGCTCTTAATTTTTTTATCAGAAATAATCATTTAACTTCATGTGCTAATTCCATTTCTCCCATTAAATCTTAAGATGCAAATTGTAGATTGTAGGCTTTTAAAAGTTCAGTTGCTGAAGCCTAATAGATAATTATTTTCATAAAACACTGTTAATATAGTCTGCATCCGATTGTAAAGCTAATTTTAATAGTGTTTTGTGCCAGCATAATTTCTGATGCCAGATTGTTATGCCAAGCATGAACTTCAATTTGAACTCTGTATTTTAACCCACAGTCCATAATTTTGCATTGGGTTCTACAAGTTCCCTTTGGCTATGGCAGTTTGAATGCTTCCACTTTCAAGGATCTAAGCCATAAATGTTTATTAAAAGAATCTATAATGAAATCATTTTTGTTATTTTTTTAATGGCTGCCTTGAGTATGTTGGATGACTGAACGCTGGTTGTTAATCATTAAGTACTCATGGTATGAAAACTGTTTGATAGTATTGCCATCTAGGGGGCTAAACTGGATTCTCCATACTGAAATAAACTGTAATTGAACAGGTGCTCCTATTGACAATATGCATATTTTTTTTTCCTTTAAAGCACACATGCTTCCCAGGCTTTTTAGGAGAAAAGATATAGCTAAATGTCCCCAAGCATTTATATGTGTGTGTGTGTTTGAGTTAATTTCTTTATTCTCTTAATCTGTTCAGATCCCTGAGTTTTTAAGTGATCATAAAGGGCTTTTTAAAACTATGTCCCCTGTCAGAAGGAAAATGTAATAACCTGTAGTATTGTAGCATTTTGTTTTACATGTCTGTTAGTTATTAGTAATCTCTATTACTGAGAATCATGCTGTGACTGCTATGCAAATCACCTCTAATTTGAATCATCTTCAAGATTTTAAGAAAGAATTATTCGATTTGAGTTTGCAATTCAAGGGCACAGCAATTTGATCCAAGCTAAAATTAACATTAGATTTTTTTTAAAAAAAACATGTCTATAAACTATAATGAGGAGGCACCAGAATGAAGACAGTCATTTTTTGGCTCAGTGTGATGAAGACATCACATCTGATAGATCCTTTGGAAACTATTGATCCTGCCAAGTACTATTTGAAATGCTCAAGGATTTCGCTGCAATGCCTTTTTGATGCAAAGATAGGAAAGGAGAGCACTGGCTTTGAGATGTCAGAAGCGTTGGTATAACTGTTGGCAGGTTTGGTTTCTTTGAAGGACCTGTCATCACTGCCAGAATACAGAACTGTGCCTTAGATATATAGGTCCTCATTTAACAACCAGTTGTTCCATGGCTGTTAAACCTTACAACAGCTTTTATATATGGTGGACATGTAAAAAAAATAAGGCTTTTTGGATAAAAATATGGTGGATTATTCAAAATATCTTAAAGAAAAAGATAAAGTTTACACCACAGTTTTTTCTGTTGGGAATAATTACGGACTGTACTGTAATAGAGACTAAATTGGTTTTGAATTTAATAACAGCTGCCAGGTTACTGGTGGCACAGTACTGGAAGAAAGAAGACACACCTACTATTGAAGAATGGACATTAAAAGTTGCACATTTGGCTGAAATGGCTAAAATTTCATCATATCTTAAGGATCATTCAAATGAAAGATATATATTGGAATGGAGTAGATGGACTGATTATATTCAAAAAAAGTATAAGATCAAGAAGACTCAAGTAGTTTATTAATGATAAATGCCTAATTTTTAGATTATGTTTAAAAGGTTTTGAATAACAAGGAGTTAAAGAACTAGAAAAAGTTTGAAATTAATAATTCGTTAGCATATTTTAGTTTTATGTTTATTGAATACTATACCTTGTGCTTTTTCTGGGAAGTCGGGGGGGGGGGCGGGGGAGGGGGGAGGGTAAGGGGTGAGGGGGGGGAGAAAAGAGAAAAATGTTTGTACTTCGTACTAATAAAACTTTTTGAATTAAAAAAACCTTACAACAGCACTGTATGAGTGGTAGTTGCACTTCTGTTGGTTGTAGCATCCATGAAATCATGTGATGGTGATCTGGGCACTTGGTGCCCAGCCTGCCATTATGATATCTCAGCATCCCATGGTCCAGTGAGGACAACCTATATTAGCAGAAACAGCAGGCATAGTGAGATGCAATGGACACAGAAAGGCATAGTGTCCTGGCTGGCATAGTGAGATGCAATGGACACAGAAAGGCAAGCTACAGAAAACAAGAGGCATTTTAATTTTGCCAGACCCATTTTCAACAAGTAGTAAATGTTTAGGCCAGCACCTCTGAGCATTGCCTTGGAATCTATTTAAGCATCCTCAGTCCCAGTCACAGAACATCAAAATAAAGTGTGAAGCAAAGAGTGGGGGTCTTGAGCCCCTAAACTGAGAGCTGAGCTGTGCATCCCAATCCCAATGTGTTTGCAAGACCAACATAGAAGTTATTCCATGTGTATGGCTACAATAAAGAAGCTGAGAGAGGAGAAAATGAATGAATCCAAGTGCTAGCCTTGCCATTTTGGAGAGAGAATGCTAGGCGGAGACCTTAATGAGATAAATAAATAATAAATCTCATTAGCCACATTTTCCTGCAAAATATCAGAGAACCTGCAACAGTCACACCACTCAACTTACTCTGCTTCCCCACACCAAGGATCTCCACATTTTCTATTCACTGTCCTGCTTCAGGGACCTAATGAATTCTGTGGACAGAACATAGTGGACTACATACAGTTTTGAGATGCAAATATTTCCCTTGCAACTCACAGTGTAAAGGTTTTGGGGAAGCATAGTCAAAAGACACAATGGTGCTGAAGCAACCACAGTTTCCCCAAATTTCATTCTCACCAGAAAGATGGGTCTGGCATTCTATAAGTTAACCCACTTGAATTCCCCTGATTCAATCATTATTGCCCTATACCAGTGATGGTGAACCTTTTCTGGCTCGGGTGCCAAAAGGGTGCGCGCGCGATAGCGTTTGGGTGGGTGCCCACACCCATAATGCAATGCTCTACCCCAGTGCATGCGCACAACCCACCCCCCGCTGACCCCGCACATGCACACAGGCCTCACTGAAGCTTCCGGTAGGCCCGTTGGGCTGTTTTTCGCTCTCCCCAGGGTTCAGGAAAGCCTCCTGAAGCCTGGGGACAGCGAAAAATAGCCCAGCGGGCCAATTTGAAGTTTGGAAACTAAACAGAAATGGAGCTGCCCTACTACTTACCTTCAGATAGTTGCAATCAGGCCTCGCACACCTCGGCCCATTTCTTCTGCAGCCAGGAATGCTTTACTGAAGGCCTCTGTAGCCGATAACATAACTCCGGATTGATCTGGAGCTCTGTTATCGGCTGCAGAGGCCTTCAGAAAAGCCATCCGGCTGTAGAAGAACTGGGCCAATGTGTGGGAGGCCTGGCTGCAACTGTCCAAAGCCGAAGAAGTTCCCGAAGACCTCTGACAGCAAAAAGGAGGCTGGGGGTGAGCACACAAGTGAACTTCCGGTTGGCCCGTTGGGCCGTTTTTGCCATCCCCAAGCTTCAGGAGGCTTTTCTGAAGCCTGGGGAGAGCGAAAACGGCCAAAAAGAAGGCTGAAAATCAGTGCGCACTGGAGCTGACATAGGGCAACGCCTCCCGTGCCCTCAGATATTGCTCCGCATGCCACCTGGGGCACGCGTGCCATAGGTTCGCCATCACTGCCCTATACGTTCCAGTTTTGCCCAATTGAAGGTTAGAAACAACAGATACAAGAATTTTAATAGTGTTTACATGTATATATTACAAGCTAAGTAGTTTTCAGCAATCTGAGTAGATATAGTCACAATGGAACTTTTAAACCTTTGTTTTTCTTTGGTCAGTTTAACGATCTAGCTGGAGATTTTCCAGCTTGCTTTTGCTAATTAATTTCAAACTTGCCTCTTGGATTTTCCTTTCACTGTTTTTAGACCGCAGGCTTGGGACCTGCAGCATTTCCATTTTTTCCCCTTCGTTGGAAATCAGAAGTGACTTCAGCACTAGTTTCTCCAAAGAGACAAGGAAAGGCAGCACTTGGAAAAAACAAAATTTGTTTTAGGTTTTAATTTGAGTTTCCTGGTTTATAATAATAACAACAACTCTTCCATGATTTTCAGTACAGTGAATTTTGAAGAAAATAAAAATAAATTGAGCAGTTATAAAATAAGAGCAGCCTTGTCCCTAGATCTTAGATTGAGCAATTCTGGAATCTTCTCCCTAGATAACAATAAAAATGAAATCTGTAAATCTCACTAGAAAAATCTTTCCCGGAAGCATTCTAGGATTGCAGTAAAGGAGAACTACACAGTTCTCTCTAACCTTTACCGAACTTAGTAGGTCTTTTTGAATAAATGTGAATGGGATGAATTTAAACAAAAGTCCATTGACATCTGCATCTGATTGATAGAGTGCTTTTCACAAATTTAAGTCTTTTAGTTTAGGAATTTTTACTCATCTTTGCAATGAATGAAAAGCAAAAATTCCTATTTAGCCACCGCAGCCCCTTGCATTCATCATTATTATTCTCACGGGGGCTTATCTTCTTCAATGTGGGAAGGGTACCGAATAATTGTCATTGAACAGTATATTTGTAATCAGTCATGGTGGGTTTTGAGCTTTAATATTCAAAATGGACATTCAAATGCTATGTTATATTTATCTAAAAGGAAAACTCATTGTTGTGGGGAAGTAACTATTAAATATTTATTATGTAACTTTTAATATTTAAAAAAAGATTATTTTTTCTGCAAAAAAAGAGATTATTTTTTCATCTTGCCGCTTACCAGATATTTAAATATTTAGCAGCTTGGAAGTGTGGCTTTTAGCTACTTAACTAAAGCCAAGAAATTGAGTCTTTTTTTTTAAAATGAACTAATCATAAGGGGATGTATCTAATCACCATCAAAGGGAAAGGTGTGTGAAGAATTCTAAATGCAAATATTATGAAAGATCTGAGATGTTTTCTTTCAGTTGGAATGTGCCAGAATCAGTTTTGAATGGGCATTGAAAATGTCAGGAGACTCTTTGCTAAATGTGCCCAAGTAGTAACTCAAACATGTATTTCCATGAGCCTACGCAGTTGCCAAATTCACCCTAGAAAAGGCACACTTCCTTTAAGGAGCTGCAAAGAGGTATTGTGAGGCTGCCTATACAAGATTCAAAGCATCCTTACTCACTTTGGTTTCAAATGCTGCACACTTCTGGCCTGGACTTTCAGAGGTCCATTCTCTTACGTTTGCAAGAGATTTGCAAGGCCTTCTCTCACTTCCTTGGGAATTGTACCATATAGGCTGGCATCTGAAAAGAAAGTGAAACCTTCTTCTTCAGCCATTTAATTCGGTCTAATAATTGATTGATTGATAATGTGTCATCAAGTTGGTGTTAACTCTTGAGCAACCACATAGATCGATTTCATTTGTCAGTGATCAATGATCTGCCCCCTAACCTAATTCTTTAGTACTCCCAGTGGAGTTGAACAGTATTTTAACCATTTTTAGTCCGCTTTTAGATGTTTACATTTTAATTTAGGGTGTTACTGATGGTGAAGATACACTGCTTCATATTTTAAAAAAAACCCAGGAAGCATAGACTGTAATGGGAGAAGAGAAAATTTACGTAGCATGGATGGTGGGAGAGAATAGTAAAACAGAAGGGGTTTTTTGTTATGACAAAAAAGTGAATTTTTGACCCAAGACCTACAGACATTAGTGGAGTCCATTCAATATTACTGTACATGTTTATGAGAGTACATCGTAATCGATGTTGTAAAAACTGCTTCCACAAAAACTCTTTTATATGTCTAGATCAGGGGTCCTCAAACTTTTTAAATGGGGGGCCAATTCAGGGTCCCTCAGGCTGTTGGGGGGCCGGACCGGCTGGGTGGGTGTGGCTAGGTGGTCACATGACTAGGTGGGTGTGGCCAATTTAACAGTCCATTAAACAATGCACACAAATTAAACTTTCATTTGTTTTGCTCCTGGGGGTGTTTTATTTGCTTTTGCTCTTTTGGTTGACTTTTCTTTTTACTAGATCGTTTTTTTAGTTGTTTAGGAGTCTAGTGGTCCACTTCAGGAAACTCAGTTTTGCAGCAATTCTTCTCAACCCCAAGGAGCTTGAGAAATCTCTCTCTCTCTCTCTCTCTCTTTCTGTCTCTTTCTGTCTCTCTCTCTCTCTCTCTCTGTCTGTCTCTGTCTCTGTCTGTGTCTGTGTCTGTGTCTGTCTGTCTGTCTGTCTGTCTGTCTGTCTGTCTGTCTGTCTGTCTGTCTGTCTGTCTGTCTGTCTCTCTCTCTCTCTCTCTCTCTCTCTCTCTCTCTCTCTCTCTCTATCTATCTATCTATCTATCTATCTTCTAGAGGCAGGGGAGGTGAAAAATGGGCTGGTTTTGCCCATTTTCTGGCCTCCTGGGGCATCTGTGTGCCCCATTTTACACCTCCCACGCCTCCAGAAGCATTCTGCAGGCCAAAAACGGCCCAGTTTTTGGCCAAAAATGGGCTGTTTTCAACAGTTTTTTGTCCGCCTGGGGCATCTGTGCACCCTGTTTTTCACCTCCCCCACCTCCAGAACGTCTCTGCAGGCCAAAATTGTTGGCCTTACCTTTTAGTTCCAGCCCATGGGGCTCACGAAGATAAGTTCTGCGCTCGGCCGAAGGGTGGGCGGGGCAATGTGGGTGGGGCAGCCTCGTGGTCCTGCACGGGCCGGATTAATGGCTTTGGCAGGCCGCATGTGGCCCCTGGGCCTTAGTTTGAGGACCCATGGTCTAGATGAGAGTGTAAGATTTTTTTGTAAATGCTCAATCTTCAGGCAAATCACATACAAAAATCACAAATTTGTCTCTTTCATCTACAGGGGGAGATATATCAAACTTACTTGTTTGGTTTGAAGCCGTATACAACCTACTACATTCATATTGCTGCTGTCAATAATGCTGGGCAAGTTGCTAGTCCATGGATTTCAGTGCGCACCCTGGAAGCTTCTCCAAGTGGCCTAAGCAACTTTACAGTGGACAAGAAAGAGAATGGCAGGGCATTATTACTCAGATGGGCAGAGCCTTCCAAGCCCAATGGTAACATTAAGGTAATTGAATCTTATTTCATCAAGGTGGAACAGAAACATTGTGGAGAAAGTCATGATGTAAAAGTCATTAATGCTCTAGTATATTATGAATGTTTTAATTTGCAGTACTGCAAACCTTTAATATGGAACTTCATGAGTACTCTCAATTGTAGTTCACTTATAAAATAGTGATAGGCTATACCAGGGGTCCCCAAACTTGGCAACGTTAAGACTTGTGAACTTCAACTCCCAGAATTCTCCAGCCAGCTATGCTAAGCTGACTGGAGAATTCTGGGAGTTGAAGTCCACAAGTCTTAAAGTTGCTAAGTTTGAAGACCTCTGGGCTATACAGTGGCATCTATTGTACTCCTCGTTAATTGGTTCCAAGAATTGCAATGAGTACCAAAATTGATGAGAAACGAACAAATTTTTCCTATAAGAAATAATAGTGAGTCACAAGGCAGCCAACACAACAAGTTCTAGCTTGTGCTTTGAGTACCAAACAAATGACGAGTACTGGGACAAAATGTTCATATCAAAATGCCTTGAGAAGCTTCTTGGATAAGAAGGAAAATGTCTTCAAGGAAAAATAAAGAAAGTCCAGTTGCCTTTCGAAAAGGCACCTTTGAGATAACCATGACATGGATGATTGAGAATCTCCACCGACCTCCAATCATTACACTTACAGTAAAAGAATCATCTGTAGGATTTAAAGACTTACCAGTTTTAGTAAGTGAAGTGGGCTTATGATATAATAAAATATGTTAGCCTTACATCCGTGAATTTGTCCTGTTCTGGGAAGCATCTCCGGGATACTTTCTGCTGTGGTTTTTTTTCCCCTTCTCCCTTCTGCTGGTCTTTATCAGGAAGGAGATATTGTATTATTTTACACTTTTCACTAGAGGCTTTCATTTTAAAATAAAGATGACATTGTTAAAGTATACTTTTAAAGAAATACTTGAAAATATGTGATTGCTTTTAGCACCTTAGAGATTTTTCACAGTCCTTTACAATGGTCATGTAAAACCTTAACCCCAGCCTTTTTTTTTCATTTAAAAATCAAGACTTGATTTAAAAATCTATCTATCTATCCATCCATGATTAAATCAGACTGAGCTAAGTGGATCCTTCTTAGAGCTTTTCAGTACCGCCAGTATAAGACATTTTCATGTCTTTCTTCCAAGCAACAGGGTAGTGATCCATCTAAAAGGTCAAACACTGAGCTTTCCAGTATCCTCAAAAATAATCCAAGTCTAATGCTTAGCCCATTAACTTTGGATCTATATGTACATCTTGATTTCCACAGTGAATCCTTCAGTTTTCAACATTAAAATAATGTTGAGTACATAATGTAAGCATTCTGAGACTGTTGAATCTAGTACTTATTTGGCTTTATTTGGCTTTTCTTATATGCCGCCCGACTCCCGAGGGACTCAGGGCGGCGTACTTAAGGTACTGGCCCTTGAATGGGAAAACTCAAGTTGTAGCCCTGCCTTAGGCCGAAAGCTACCTGGGTGATTTGGTGCCAGTCACTCTCTCACAGCCCTTGGAAGAAGGCAATGGCAAACCACATCTGAAAGTGTTGACAAGAAAGAACTAGCCTACAGGAATTAACACTAGCTCATGTATATAACATATAACATATGCAAAAAAGTGAACAGAGTAAAACTTTTTTCCCAAAGAAAAGAGAGGTAGGAGGTTAAGCATCAAACTGAACACTTTCTTCATGCTTTTTATTATGCCTGCTGGATCTTTAATAAACCCCCATATTTGAATAAATATCCAAAGAGCAGCAGGGATGGGCTGCCAATGGAGCCTATGAAAAGTTATTATACCTATTTGGGGGGTTGTACTAAGTTTAAAAAGCTGCTTAATGAGGCCACTAATGGTCTTGCTGCTAATGTATGGACATTGTCTTTCCTTTCAGATTTACAATATTTTCAACGATGGTAATCTAGAATATAGTGGTTTGTCTCGTCAGTTCCTCTTCAGACGTCTCGAGCCCTTCACTGAATACACTCTCCTTCTTGAAGCTTGTACAGCAGCTGGCTGCACGCGCTCTTCACCACAGCAAATTTGGACAGATGCCCCTCCTGCTTCTCAAATGGCTCCCGTAATCCATTTGGTGAATGCAACCAGCATTGAACTGAGCTGGTCTGAGCCAATTAATTCAAATGGAAAAATAATGCGCTATGAAGTTATTCACAGACACACCAAAGAAAATGCTTCAGGGGAAAATAGCACGACAGAAGAAGAGAACATTGTTTTCACAGAATATAACACTGGGAGTAATGCATTTGTATATCCTGCTCAGCATTTGCAGCCGTGGACTACATACGAATATAAAATACGTGCCTGGAATTCAGCAGGCTACACTGATAGTCCTTGGTCTGCTGCAAAAACCAGCCAAGCTGCCCCAGAAGGCATGGCTGCTCCCATGTTAACGTATATCCCTCAGAATCCCAGCAAAATGTGGATTTCATGGTCATTCCCAGAAAAAAGCAATGGTGTTCTGCTGTCATATAAGCTCCAAAGAAATGATGTTCCCTATCCTTTTAGCTTTGATGCTTCAACCTTCAATTATACTGATGAAGGCTTGCTTCCATATACAGAATACAATTATGTAATAACTGCCTGTACCCTGGCAGGGTGCTGCTCTAGTGACCATTCCAGAATACAGACCTTAGAGGCAGCCCCAGCAATAGTCAGCCCTCCTACTCTAGAAGGTATACATTCTACCCAGATTAATGTATCTTGGTCGCCACCCCAAATTCAAAATGGTGAAATCATAAAGTACATTTTAAAGCTGAATGGTGAAGAACAATATGTTGGAAAGAGTTTATTCAAGACAGTAGTGAATCTACAACCTTATACTAAATATGACATCACATTGGTTGCCTGTACCAATGGAGGCTGCACTGTTAGTGCATCCCAATCTGCTTGGACAGTGGAAGCCCCTCCTCTTGACTTAGATCCCCCTAAGTTACTAGTGACAGATTCAAAATCTCTAGAAATTACATGGAAAGCTCCCAATAATCCAAATGGTAAAATCCAGATTTATGAGCTAAGGAGGAATGGATTGCTGGTTTATTCAGGTCTAGATAGACACTATAAGGACTTCATGTTAACTCCCGGAATAGAATACATCTATACTGTTACTGCAAACAACAGCCAAGGGAGTGTCACCAGTCAGATAGCCAAGATAAGAACCGATCCTTCTGCCCCATCTGGAATGTCTCCACCTCTGTTGCATCCATGGACCTCACAGACAATTTTGGTTATTTGGGATCCTCCAGCGAAGATTAATGGTAACCTGATTAATTATACTATCATTCTTCGGGAGCCTATTAAATCCCAAAAGAAAATGATTTATCTGGATTCATTCCATGATTCTTTTGGAAGACGGTCTTACAATTTAACAGAACTAAAACCCTATCACAGGTATGTTGTAAGCAAATGCTGTAATGAGTAAATGAGGAGGGAATTCTTGTACTTTAGAACATAAATTGATTTCCCAAGGCATACGATTAGCTCACTGCATCCATGAAAAAGGTGGGAGGTGCATGCATATCAGTTTGTCCATTGTAAGAATTGTTGACTAAATTTACTTAGTCAATCAAGTTGTTTTTCTTTTATAGCTAGCCTTTGCCAATCAGATTTTATATTTCTAACAAATTTAGTGTTGTGTTCTTTTCTGTCCAGATGAAAGTATCCCAATATTTTCAATTCATGTGATTAGATTCTTATTCACCAATAGTTCTTAAATTACAGCCCAGTCTTTTTAAGGCATGCATTTCTTCTTTGTTTGAATATCTGCAAACTTAGTCTTGTGGAACATATGCACTTTATATTACCTTTATATGTAGTGCAAAGCCTAGATTCTACTGCCTCATTTGTGGTTTGTGTTTGTAAAGGTATGAAGTGCAAGTACAAGCTTGCGGTCTTCTGGGCTGCACTCACAGTGAATGGTCATCCGTACAAACTCTTGAAGCACCCCCTGAAATACAGCCAGCTCCTTTCATAGATGTCCAGTCAAGTCCTGATGGATTCCAGACTGTTCTTTCCATTGTGTGGACTGGCCCAAAGCACCCAAATGGAGACATCTTACAGTATGAGCTTTATCGAAGACAGTCTGTACCCAATCAACACAATGCCAGCCTTGTTTATAATGGCTCATCCACTTCATTCAAAGATGACACACTCTTGCCTTTCACCGAATATGAATATCAGGTATGAAAATGGGAGATTACTGTGAAAATTTCTGGGCATCTCACTGAGAAATTCTCTTTATCAAATGGTTAATATACAGTATCTTAGCAATGGTATTATTCGCTCTAAGAGCTGTTAGGGATCACAGTGCTTCGAGATGGCATAGCAGTTCCTCTTTATACATGAACTTGTTTTGTGATGTAGCGAAGCTGACAGATTCCCAGGGGCATGATGCTGAATGGATATGAGTGCCTTCTACTCCAGTTCTGATGTAGATGTAACTCTTTTCTGCACAGGGTCTAGATATATAAAAATGGTGTGGGGGGGTTGTGTGTATATATTTCTCTGTCTTGTCTTGTTGGCTGACTTAGTCCCTATAAAGAGTACTTCAGTTAGCATATTATCTGAGTGATATAGCATATCCAGAGGCCTCTTAGACTTGTCGCAACCAAGAGGCAACAATGGTTCCTTAATTCCAGTAATTATTACTAGTGTCTTTTCAGCTGGATAAATTGGGACCTTGGGAACTTGGGACAAGTTTTTTCACCAAAAGGTTTTGGATGCCTCTTGTGATTCTGCATAGTTACACGTGGGATATAGATGGGATATAAACTTACACATGGCAAGTTTCAGAGGAATGCTTGACATCGCGGGAAAACCTGTGTTTCATAACTGATGATGGCTCTTCAATTATTTGATTTCTTATTTTTGTTGATGCTATTTTATTTGAGCTTCGACAAGTTAACAATGAGAGAACTGCTAGAATGCTTTCTGGAATTCATTATTCACATTACAGGCTGGAATATCTGAGAGAGAGAGGGGGGGAGGGAGGGAGGGAGGGAGGGAGGGAGAGAATATACTTAAATTGATGGGTTTTATGCAGTTGTAGCAAACACATGCAGGCAGCAAAACCAGAAGTTTTATGAAATCTTGGCAAACTGTAAGCTGGCTGATGGGATCTACGTGATATTTACATATTTTCCAATTGGCCCTATTTTGTCCTAATCTCTGACACTGTGGCTAATAATTATAACAATCTCTGACCTTTCAAGCAAATGATGAGTTTCCTTTGGAAAATGTTATTAGTATATATTCAGCCTTTTAGTTTTAATTATTCAAATGATAGGAATCTGGATATTTCTTCCAGCATGCCGCCTTGTAAAAGCATTTACACGGGCTGTAACACGCTGTATCAAGGACAACCTATCATTTTGCATAATGCTGTTCCCTAATGTTATATTGAACAATAAAGTAAGGCCATATTTAGAAGAGATTTACATTTTTCAAATTTAGGTTTAAGCAATAGTGCAACTATCTATCTTGCTTCTGAATTACTTGAAAATACTTGCTGCAATTAAACCCATTCTTTTCAAAGATTTCACTCAAATTTAGATTTTACTAAAATGACGCAATTGAAACTATTGAACATTCTGAACTTGCCGGTAATTGGGGAGGGTTGTGGAAATGCATGTTCACATATTATGCAGAAATATGCACTTTGAATGCATTGTATGGCATCCACAAAGTTAGATTTCAACTGAAACCACCAGCACGCTGAATAAGAATTCAAATAAACTATAAGCCATTGCTCACTTATTTTTATTTTGTTTACTTTATTAATCAAGTCTTTATTAATAGCTACTTTGAAATTAGTCAGTGATGCACTAAGCCATATATGTTAGCAATTATCAGTTTTATTCTGAAATGGAGGTGGTGTTTATGTGAAAGAAAAAAAAGCATGCCTGTATTCCTCTTTCGCAGATGTCATATGCCATATCCTCAGGGAGCTATTCTTAGACTTACTATTGTTGACAATATATTTATATTGCTTGTGAGATATCTAATTCATAAGTGTAGGAATTGACTTTTGATGAAACCAAGATTTATTTTTCATTAAGTATCATATTGATTCTTCTGCATCTCTCTCAGAACCATGTTTGTTGGCTATAACGTTTCAAATGCAAATAAATTTCCTGAAATGGAAAGAAGGCCTTTAAAAAAAAATGCTGTCAGTCTTCAGAATCTAGCTTGATGGTTCTGACATTAACAATACAACTAAGGTCGGAAACACTAGTATCTTTTCTTCTTTTTATTTCTGAAGCTTTAACAAACTCTTTAATCCAGGGCAGCACGAGAAAGCTTTTAGGATAGAACAATTCTTTTCACACCAAGGACTCCCAGGTTCAGTTCTGAAATCTCCAGTTAGAAAGGAGAGATGGACAAAATACCAGGCAACATGGTGGTCATGTCAACTACATTAATTGGAATGAGAAAAATCCTGACAGAATTTGGCACCTACTCCAGGAAGGCAGATAAATTATTCAAAAACTAAGGTGGCAGTATTTACTAAAAGACCAAAGAGACATAAATGGGCATTAGATGATAAGGAGATAGAACAAGTGAGGTCATTTAAGTATTTGGGTATTGAGTTTACTGAAATGCGATCATAGCAATAGCAATAGCACTTAGACTTATATACCACTTCATAGTGCTTTACAGCCCTCTCTAAGCGGTTTACAGAGTTCAGCATATTGCCCCCAACAATCTGGGTCCTCATTTTACCCACCTCGGAAGGATGGAAGGCTGAGTCAACCTTGAGCCAGTGAGATTTGAACAGCTGAACTGCTGAACTAGCAGTCAGCTGAAGTAGGTTGCAGTGCTGCTTTTAACCACTGCGTAGCAACAAGAATAATGGCCATGAAATAAATGAGAATCATTTGTTCTTTCCTTACTCAAAGATACAGGTATGTAAGCTTAAGTATCTTTTTTTTTTTCAAAGATGAGCAAGGAATGTCATATTATTTACAGTGTCTTACATCCCATTATCTGAAATAAGCTTTCATAGAACTTTGTTTTCAAATAATGCCAATAGCCTATCTGGATAGAAGATACAAAGATTAATCAACTACATATTGTTTATGTGTTTGTAATAACTTACGGGATTGCTCAGAATTTAATTTGACTCCTAAAATCCAAAGACTATCTGGGATATCTTCTAAAGAAGCGCAAAGAATTGCAATCAGTAATTGCCATCTAGAGATCCACTTATGGTACAAAGATCAATGGTCATGCTCAAGGGTTCAACAATTTAGTTTTATAATGTGACAGAGTACAAAAATGAATGCAAATCCTATACAATATGCTTTGATTTAAAAATGTTTCAGGTTAGATACTTATCATCAGAGCTGTAATTTCTATCTACCAAAGCAGGGCCTTTTTATTGGTGGCACCTGATTTATAGAGCTTTTGGGGGGAGGAATTCTGCAGAATTGTTTTTATATTGGATTTCAGTTCAGGAAATAAATGAAGCTATCATTATTTATTCAGATATATGAATCATCATGGGCAGTGTTTGGCTTCAGGTTTTAATGACAGTGGTCTAAAACAACAGATTTTTGATATTTTGTTGGCAACAGTAGTTGGTATCTTCAGAGGCAAGATGATCTACTATGCAAATCACAGGCAACTGAGCAGGGATTGACTGGACTCCTATTTTTATAGCTGTTTACTCTTTGCTGACTACTGATTGGTCTTTAATCAAGCTGATTTCCGATTGGTGCAGCTAAGTGAGGGCTGGTCTCTATGATACATCAGAGAGAGGCAGAAACAGAGATGGGAGAAAACACATCTCAACAAAAATACCCATTTGTGTTTATCTTTACCCTTTTCAAATCTTTGTACAATGATGAAGTTGGTGATTAATCTTTGCACAATTGCTCAAGTAAATAAAAAGTCCCTGTTTAATTATGATAAATTCATACATACAGATACAGTAGTTATGAGCCTGCTAATTCTTCATTAGGGCAAGACCTCTTGGGTTGTTTGTTTCTGACGTACTCGAACACCGTGATAGGCCTGTCTTTTAAAAAGACATTACTGTGAGTGCCATGGGAGTCTATACATCCCCTGGCTGTTATGTGAATTGATATGGTTTCCTTGATTGTATCTTTTTATTTATACCGCATAATTTATGAGCTCTGAAAAGCAAACTAAAATGAGTGATGACTAACTACAGCCAAAGTAATAAATCAGCAGGCCTGAAAGAAGTAGTGATTTTGATCGAATCTATTGAATTAACTGTTGCCCTTAGTCAGTGCAGGTATTGGAAAGACCTTTTAATATCTGCTTATCTCTCTCCTGGGAGTGTTTTAACTATCTCATTATGTACCAATAGGAACGAATTATTAAATTGTCTGTCTTTTGGAGGTAAACATCCATGTTAGTTATGGATGCAATGAAATATTTAAAAGGAACAAAAGAAGCTTTGATTTATTTTTTATATTTTTTTAAGAAATATGTGTTTTTATCCCTCTGTCACAAAATCAACCAATTGTAGAAACTGTTTTTTTAAGGTTTTTTTGTTTCTGGCATTTATGTCCAGAGTTCAGTCACCAAGTTTTATTGTCTGACAGACAAACGTTTCCTATTTTTTCATCCAAAAAACTTAGCAGGTTTAGATACTGAAACACGGAAGGTTTTAATTACAAGGCAATCTTGTTTAAATAGAGGGACATTAACTACAAGAAGATAATCTACAATAATTCGGATACAGTGAACATTTTTACCATGTCACCTTCATCCATAAATGTTCCAGTTGATGCCATTGTTTAGAAAGGTGAATGATTTGATTCCTATGAATTTATATTAATAATTGAATATGTATGACACTTGAATATTACACTTTTGTTTCTGAGCCTGGAAATTGTATGAAAATGTTTCATTTTTTAGTAACTTTTAACTTAGCTAATATTGCAGTCAAGGGTGGGCTGTTCCGGGTTTGCCTGGGTTCGGGTGATCCTCTAGAGAAGATTCTGTGCAGTTCGGCGAACCCGCAAATCTCACTCCTGACTGGCCCCGCCCCACCCCACCCCTCCACGCCCCACCCCTCACAGGAGTCTCCACGCGGCCCATTTTGGATGCCAGGTAAGTGCAGGGCCAGGCCGGAGGCTCGGGGAAGACAAAAAAAGGGCCTCCCAGAGGCTCCGGAAGGCTGAAAATGGGCCGTTTTCGCCCTCCCGGAGGCTCAAGGAAACCCTCCAGAGCCTAGGGAGGGCGAAAACACCCCCCCTGCCGTGGTGCAGGAGGCCAACTAGGCCACGCCCACCATGGCCATGTCCACCCAGCAACCAGGCCAAAAACCAGTTGCTAAAATTTTTGAAGCCCATCCCTGATTGCAGTGGTATTGTTCTCATGATCTGGAACTGCCTTTTACAATGACAGTGATTTTGTCAATGCTGATGGTGTTCAAATGATGCTCCAGTTGTTTTGGGGTTGCACCCAAGGTACCTTTTATTATGTCAAAGTAATGCCTCACTGGGAGTCCTATTATTACTATGGTTCATCACACAGCCAGCCAGATGTTTAGACTGGATTTGGCATTTTTATCCACCTCTCGAGTTCTTCCCAAGGATCTGGGATAAACAGATTTTTTTTTATGGAATTAAAGGTATCGTCTTAGAATGTAAACTGTTGAAAGGAAAGGTGTCTTTTGCAATTATTATTCCTCCTCCTCTTCCTCCTTCCAACATATATTTTCTTGTACTCTACTTTTAATCTCAGACAGTGTATAAGCATACTGTATGAGTCACACAATTTACTCAAGAGTCAACAATTCCAAAGAAACAGTATGATCCCTGAAATTTAAAAAAAAATGGCCATCTTCTTGCAATTGAATAGTCTTATGACTTCAACAGAATATTTAAATATGTCTTTCAGGCATCAGTTGCATAGCTGAGGCCACTAAAATTGGTTTCTTTTCTTGAATCTTCTAGCGCCAATGATCTACTAGTGGCTTCTCGGTTGCAGTTGAAGCTAGATCCACAGTAACAAGGTCCATTACATAGTTTAAAATCTTCATTTATGAAAGTATTTAGGACCTTTGGCTTCCTTTGCAAATAAATTCTAATTTTACAGCAGAAAATTGGGAGATAGGGTAAGAGCAGGTTTTAGTACAGTTAGAACTGCTCGACATGAAAGCTTACTAAGGAATACTTAATACATAAAATCACACAGACAGTCCCCTTGTATTGCCATTTAGATCTATCATTCTGATTGATCACTGTGTGTTTCACTATTATTGAGTCTAATTTAACCCTATATATTCACACATCCATCTATTCCATCTATTGCACCTGACATTCTACAAATTACTTACTCATGCAAATCATGACCTCAGTCAACCTTTTATGATATTCGTGTTTAATTATACAAATGATCTTTGATAAATAAGATTAAACATCCTCCCATATGTTTATTCTCTCCTTGATGAAAGTAAAATTTAATTTTCATGCAGATTTGTTGCAGGTCTTGTTTAATAACTGCTGAGTTTCATATAGTGTGCAGATCACCCTGGTTTTGTGAAGCTGACAAAAACAAAGCCATCTCCAAAGAAGAGCTTTGAACTAGACACTTTCTTAGCTATTACATCTTGGAATCCTTCCTATGTGCATTGATTAAGATAATCTCATAAAATACTTGCAAAACCTTAGTAAAGATTGGATCTTAGGCAATATATTTGTTGCTTTATTATCAGTTTAGCAATATTATCAACTTATTACATGTTCAGTATAATCAGCTGAAGATGAATGAAGAAAATACTAAGAGTAGGCTAAATATATTGATTTGCTAAGTACACACAGATATTCTTGAAGCTTTTAACACATATTACTTATATGTTTATTATATTTAAATGTCAATAACATGGATAAGTTTGATTCATGGGTGCAGGGTCCTTAACATTTCACATACAACTGAGTTCCAGCTCTCTTATGATCTCCATAGATTTTTTACTACTGCAGGCACTCTGGACTGAGTATGTTATGCTACTAAAGGAGGGTTGTGTGACTTGAGCTGACTGACCTCATGCATATGATCAGGAATACTAGAAGGTTTACTGCACTTCTATGTTATAACCTTTCTATGCTACTCAGTGTAACATTAAATAATTCAGCAGTAAGTTGAATGAACATTGAACGAACATGAGAGATTGCTGGACTTGATGACTGTGAGAGCTGTTAAGTCTCTCACAGCCTGCCTTCTAGGCTTCTGTGAATGCTCCAAAATTTGAGGATCTCAGGAAAAGACTGAGCAGCCATTTGTCCAGAATAGTATGAGAATTCCTGCACTGGGCAGAAACTGGACTAGAAAACCTTCAAGGTCCCTTCAAACCTCTAACTCCTGGATCTAAGGTAATATCAAGCATACCGTGGTAGCGTTTACTCAGATAGAAAGTCAATCCTGAAAGTTATTCATGTGAGATCTTAATGAAATGTTGACATGTATGATGATCCTTTAAAATTGTACAGTCCTGAAATAAACTTGCTTTTGTTTTTATTTTATTTCATTTCCTAGTCCATTGGCTACTAAACCATTGGTTTACAGTGAAAATATAAAGTCACACTTACCAGTGTTATTAATATTTAAATATAATAACAATTTTAAAAGAGCTTCAGGTTTCTTTTGGCAGCCCTTCAAGTATTGGATGACTGCTATCATGTCTCCTCTCAGGCTTCTCTTTGTTAAGCTAAATATAATCAGTTTCTTTAGCCTTTCTTCATACACTGTATTTAGTCTCCTGAACTCTTATTATCTTTGTTACTCTTCCATGCACTCCTCCTAGGGCTCCAGCATCTTTTTTGTATTATGGTGACCAGAACTGGATGCAATATTCCAAAAATGGTGTCATCAGAATGGTATTATCACTTCCTGTGATCTTGATACTATCTCTTTGTTGATGCTGCCCAGAATTGCATTGGTTTAGTTGCCAGCTGTGGCACACTGCTGAATCATACTTAAGTGGTGGTCCACCAGGACATCTAGATCTCTCTCACAGTTGCTACTGTTGAAACAGCTGCCACCTATTTTGTACCTATGCATTTGGTTTTTCCTGCCTAAGGGCAGGACCTTACTTTTCTTACTACTGAACTGTACCTTGTTGGATAGGGCCCAATGCTCAAGTCTGTCACGATCCTTCTGAATCTTAAGTCTATCTTCCAAATGTTAGCAATCCCCCCCCCCAGTTTTGTATCATCCTCAAATTTGCTGAGCACCCCTTCAATCCCCTCATTTAGGTCATTTTTGAAGATGTTGAAGGTCACTGTGCCCAAGACAGAACTTTGAGGAACCACACTACATATTTCCATGTAGATGTAGTTTCATTAAGAACCACATGCTGAGTGAAGTTGATCAGCAAATCCATCTGATAAAACAATGTGGGATAAACAATATCCTCTATCTTATTAAGAAGTAGGCTGTGGTCTACTTTATCAAATGCCTTACTAAAATCTAAATTTACTATATCCGCAGCATGTAAGCAGCTTCAAACAACCTTTTCCTATACCTAGATTATAGCTCATAACAGCACCTTGAATTGCATCCAGAATTGCAAACTATCAACCAGTGCAGCTCACAAAGAAGAATTGTTACATGGGCAGACTGAGGCTTGGCCATCACAGCCTGCACCACTGTATTCCACCACTGCATACAGAAATGGAAGCTTCTGAGTTGTTTTCAAGGACATCCCCATATAGAGTGTATTGCAGTAGTTGAGCCGTGAAAATGACTAGGAAATGAGGGACTATCAGAAGGGTCTCCTGATCCAGGAAGAGATGCATCTGGTGCACCAGATGGACCTGGGGAAAAACTGCCTTGGCCATAGATACCATCTGAAATTACATTTCAAGGCAAGATAATTGTCTCATTCTAGCCACCTTGAGAGCTCACCAGAGATGAAAAGACAATAAATAAATACCCATGTTTTCCCCAAAATAAGACTGGTCATATTAATTTTTACTCCAAAAGATGCATTAGGGCATATTTTCCAGTTAGGCCTTATTGTGGGGGAAATAGGATCCTAAATGCATCCCTCTGGCTGATGATCCTAACTGGGGCTTATTTTTGGGGTAGAGCTTATATTATGAGCATCCTGAAAAATCATGTTAGGGCTTACTTTCCAGTTGGGTCTTATTTTCAGGGAAATGTGGTAGTCAAATAAATATGGATGCAGACTATAAAAACATTTCTCAAATTCAGTTTGTTCTGAAACATTCTCTGTTATTATTATTTTTTTGTTTATATATCAAACTTCTTAATCACCCATCCTTCTCATAGAGGAGCTCTGGGCAGTGTAAATGGACTCTGGGTGGTATAGTTAAATAAACAAAAGCAGAAATGATAATATGATTTTTTCCCCCATAAAATGTTTTAGGGCTGTTATGAATTCTTGTTTTTCAGGTTTGGTCAGTTAATTCTGCTGGCCGAACTGCTAGCAATTGGACAAAATGTAAGACTGGCCCAGCCCCTCCTCAAGGACTTCCTGCCCCTTTGTTTGAAACAGTAGCTTCTACTTCTGCTGTAGTCAACATCCGTCCTCCTCTAAAGCCAAATGGAATAATCACCCTCTACAGGTTCTTCTCTAATAGCACCAAAGGAAAGGAGAAGGTGGTAAGTATTAATCAAACTCTTTGAGTTGATGATATTTGTGGTGATGGTGATTACTATTATTATATATGTTGCTTGTATCCTTACAATTTATATTAATATTGATTGTTTCCTGATTGCTTATTTGTACCCTATGACAATCATTAAGTGTTGTACCTCATGTATCTTTTCTTTTATGTACACTGAGAGCATATGCACCAAAGACAAATTCCTTGTGTGTCTAATCACACTTGGCCAATAAAGAATTCTATTCTATTCTATTCTATTCTATTCTATTCTATTCTATTCTATTCTATTCTATTCTATTCTATTCTATTCTAGGATTGCCCTCAATAATCTTCTTGATTGCATAGAATAAAGGTATTGCATATCTCACTCTAGATTTTAACTATTACCAATGTGAAATTAGAAAATAAATGAAATCAACTTTTCCTTCAAAAAGGGTACTGTTGAGGGAAGAAGTATTATAGGATTTGTCAAAATATATGCAGTTTTGGGGATGAAAAAAATGGAAGTACTATTGATTACCAACCATGTCCATCAGCTTGGGTATTACTGTTCAGGGTCTGGTTTAGTCACTGCTTCTTAGGAAGCTATATACCTTTCCTTGGTCTAAAACTATCTAGGATTAGGTCAGACAGACAGCAGAGTCTTGTGGTTATGGTGTTGGACTTTAATTCAGGAGACTATGAGTTTTAGTCTCCTGCTTGGCACGAAAGCTGGCTGAGTGTCTTTGAACCAGTCTCTCACCCCAGCCTACTTCGTAAGTTTTGTTATTGTTGTTGTTGAGAAAATAGAAAGAGGGTGCACCAAATACACCTTCTTGAGTTGTAAAAAAAATAAAATAAAAGCAGGATAAAATTCAAATGAACAAATATATAGTTTGTCCAGCTGAGCATTGTGCAGTACATAAGACTACTTGCATGTCAGTGTCTACTTCCGCTTTTGCTTTGTCATTTTCAGCTCTCGGAAGGAACTACTGCTCAGCAGACAATCCATGGACTGAAACCTTTTACCACTTATTCTATTGGGGTTGAAGCTTGCACATGCTTCAACTGCTGCAGCCAGGGACCGATGGCTCAAGTCACCACCCAGCCAGCTCCACCCACTCAGCAGCCTTTTCCCCATATACAGAACCTGACTTCAAGAAATGCTTCTTTTCTGTGGGATGCTCCTCAGGAACCCAATGGCATTGTGAGAAGGTAACTGCTCAGATATGATCAGCTAAAATCTATCGTTGGGAACTCATACCTACCTATTGCTTTAGTAATGCTCGCTATCCTTTCTCTCACTTCCCTCATTTGTGTGTGTGTGTGCCTTTCTTTCTCTTCCTTCACCAAGAGAGTTGTGTATTTGTGTATAACCCCTTTCCTTCTCTGCACTTTACTTATACATGAAATAGTTTTGATGTACAAAACTAATTTGATAATATATGTAATAATCATTATAGAACTAAAAATATTGGGACATCAGCATCAGTTTGTTTAGATTTTTTTTATCCCACCTTCATTATTTTATAAGTAACTCAAAGTAGTGAATATATCTTATACCAGAGGTCTTCAAACTTGGCAACTTTAAGACTTATGGACTTCAACTCCCAGAATTCTCCAGCCAGCATAGCTGGGAGTTGAAGTCCACAAGTCTTAAAGTTGCCAAGTTTGGGGACCCCTACCTTATACTCTTCTTCCTCCTATTTTTCCACAACAACAACCCTGTCAGTTGGGTTTGGCTGAAAGAGAACGACTGGCCCAAAATCATCCAGCTGGTTTTCATAGCTAAGGTGAGAGTAGAAATCAGTTTCCTGGATTCTAGCTTGGCGCCTTGACCACTAGACAAATTGGCTATATGTTGAAAAAGATGATCCCCTGTGTTTAACTGTATTAAATTCCTTAATCCAACACTAACTAGCTACCGGTATGATGGAATTAGAGACAAATCATTGCAGGGTGCGAAGATGTCCCAAGATATCTGACTGCCTTCACAGTGTTTATTGCTTATATACAGTTTTCCAAGCAGCAAAAGGCAGAAAAAAGCAACAGCATTCTCATTGGAGAATTTCCCCCTCACATCTCCCCCCCCCCAAACCAACTTTTTAATGAGCATCTGTGTTGTTGCAACCTAGATGAGATCATGTACCAGTAAGAGAAGGTATCTTATCATTCTGGTCATGTGAACTGAATGAGATCATAGGCAAGAGGCCCGCTTAGGGCAGGGAGTATTCTGCACACACACCCTTACAGGACCCCAATCCCTACACCGGCAGTTAGTTTTCAGCCTTTCGTCAGATTATTTACAGATAGCCATGTTTACTGAATTGAGATCATTTTCCCCCCAAAACATACATAGAAGAATATAGCAACTTCTTATTATTTATATATAGCTTTATCAGTGAGCCCATGGCTTAATAGATTCTTCCCTTCTTCAATCACTTCATAAATGTAAAATAGAGTTTCAAAGGCAAATCACGAATTAAAACCTAGTGTCTTAAAAGCACAGAGGTTAAATTAGTTCTTATTTTTACATTCATAATTTGGGGAAAATATTTAGTAGAATCTAAATGTCTAACATGTATTTATATCTAGACTTTTGAAATATGGTATGAATTACAATTTGATACTGATTCTGAAAATATAACTGTGAAGTCTAGGCAATGGGAATTATCTTTATTCATCCCTGATTATTGAAAATATTACTCCACTGCTTCACTGAAATAATGACATACCATTTTCCTATAAAAATCATGCACAGGCACATAAGTAGAATGAATGGGATATATAGAACTCTAAAGCAATTAAATTGGATGTTAACCTTTCAGTTTAATCAGCATTTGATATTGGGAAGGATAAACTCACAATTGCCAGAAAGGATTGACTTCACATATTGTGATAATTTACGGTTTGCTTAGCTATGATTTGCTATGCAAACTGTAAATCATTTGATAATTTAGTAAGCTAAATTACCTTGGTTCACATATACATATGCATCAAAATGTGAATGGATTGCTCATCACCTAAACCAGAAACAAGCCATATTACAGCTGAAAGCCATATGCAAACCCAAGTGATGTGTTTATTATTAATGCTGATTTCTTTTCTTATAGATATGAACTCCACATGTACACATCCTGTCTTCCTTGGTTACTGCCCATAGAAAGAGTTTGTAAGCCTGGACCTATCGAAGTGAGATATAGTGGAAAGAACCGGCATTCCAGTGTGAGTGACCTTCAGCCTTACACAACCTACAAACTGAGAGTGGTGTCCTACAATTCAGTTGGAAGCACTACTTCAGAATGGATTACTTTTACTACTGAAAAAGAAGGTGAATTTGTACAGACAAAAATAAGGATTTGCATTTGATTTCCATCACTTTTAGGAGTGCTTTTCCCCCCAGTCATAACCATTAAGGGCTGAATCTGTAATTCTTAGAATGGTAAAAGAGGCTATGTAACTGGTATCCTATATAGCAAGCAAAAACCTTCATCTATTTTTCTTTTAGTAGCATTTTTGTTAATTAGGTTTTCAAAAATACCATTAATTTCTACCTACATGGTAGCTTTTTAAAACATGGACAGATGACTGAAAATGCCCAATTTATAAGTTTTCATAATTTAGTCTTACTATTTCTGCAGTTTATAGTAAACAGATTTTCTTGTTCCTTGCAAAAAATTAAAAGTGAGTAAAAATGTGAAATTGAAAAATTAAGTAAATTTGCCCAAAACCTTTAGCTGTTTACATAGTTTCACTGTGCAGCTTTTGTGGCATGTTAAGGGGTTGTAAAATCAGAAGACTTTACTGTTGTTGGAGCATATTTTCCCAATGTTAGAAATAAAATTAAATAAAAGCAGTTGAAATAGGATTATATTACCCAACTGAGTTTCTTTTTAGCCAATCTGCTATAATTTTATTCAGTGTTAAACTTCAGCCAATAAAAGTCTCTTCCAATAATAATTAAGAATTTTGTTGCAAGATGCTCAGATGGTCTATTTTTTCGCTTTCTTTGGCAATTCTGAACATATTTAAAAAACAAGGTCACTTCTTGATCCTTTTTCTTCTTTATTTAGCACAAACTCAGAGGAAAGTTCTTATTTTCCTTTTGCATGCTTTTTGCTTGTGCAGTGATGAATTAGACAATTGATTAAGTGAATGGTACAATGTATCATATTGTAATATTGTGAGCTCATTTACCTTTGCAATGAATGCTTTGAGAGGAAAGCATTCCAAAAATGTAGAAAAATATACCAGTATTTCCTAAGAAGTATAGAAAGCTTGATAAGAGTGGAAAGACCATCACTATCATGATGTTTTATATATATATATATATATATATATATATATATATATATATATATATATATATATATATATATATATATATATATATATATATATATATATATATATATATATATATATATATATATATATATATATATATATATATATATATATATATATATTTGTTTTCTGAGGTTTTCGCGGGTGTTTGTATGTAGGTCTTTGGTTATTCGGGTTTTCTCCCGCGTGAAATTGGAAGTATCTTTGCAACGTTTCAACGAAGTCCCATTCGTCATCATCAGGCTGGAGTCTTAACTTCCCCAGTGGCAGTTAAAAGGAAGAAACAGCTGCAATCTCACATTGCTCCTAGAAGCAGCAAGCTGAAGACTCCAGCCTGATGATGACGAATGGGACTTCGTTGAAACGTTGCAAAGATACTTCCAATTTCACGCGGGAGAAAACCCGAATAACCAAAGACCTATATATATATATATATATATATATATATATATATATATATATATATATATATATGTATGTATGTATGTATGTATGTATGTATGTATGTATGTATGTATGTATGTATGTATGTATGTATATAAACTTCCATCCTTTTCAGATTCAATTAGTTTACTCTTATTAAGAGTGTTTGTTAAACATTTTAACCATTTGGGGGGAAACTTGAGGAGGAATGTGAGAGAAAGGACATATAACACTGCTCTCCTTCTTTTGCCCATGCCTTATTTGGAGCGCTGGCTCTTTAAAAAAAGGGGGCTTGACTAAAGAGGGAGTGAAGCAATGGTGGGAAAAGGAAGAAACAGGACAGAACAAGAAGGTAGGTAGGAAAGTAGATAGGAAGGGAGCAGAGGCAAAAGAACTGAATGCACTGGAGCTAAAGCAACAGCAGTTCCAGATGAGAACAACTGACAATCAAGGACCAGTTCAGTGAGAGCAGTTAAAAGGTGCACAATTGCAGTTATTGTGCCAACAGCCACAGTAATGTCTGTGGTGCTGTAACTGAGTCCAGCAACCCTGAAACACAATACAGACGTCACAGGTAGGCAAGGCGGAGAATTTTACAAGAGGAAGTCTTGAATGACACTTCTGAGGAACAGCCACCAAATGTGAATGAAACTCAACATCAAACAGCACCTGCAAACTTCAAGAAGCAGGGAAGGAGTAGAAGAAGAAAAATACATTCCCGAGACCATAGGAATGACGATGAGGGAGAAAGGCAGGTGGGGGAGTTGAAGAGTTCAAAAAACAAACAAACAAACACAACAGCAACCATGGGATAAAAGTGGATAGATGGGTTTATCATCCTTGGCAATTCCCAGAATTCTGGGAATTCAAGTCCACATATATTTGTGATTAAGAAACGCTGGGATAAACTATAGGATGGTAAATGAAGTAGAAACAGATAGGGATGAAGGTAAAGCAACACAGAGTAAAAGCAGATAGAATTCATGGGATTAAGGATGTCAACTAAAACGCCTTTATGGGAGGGATCTAGTTTGGTAATACTTTTTAATAGCATTGCTCAGCCCCAGTAATAATTTTTTTCACACTATTGTTGATACTTTTGTTTTTCTATGTCATCATCTCCCAAAAAGGACACACAGCAGTCTGGAATGGGAACACCCATGACATTTGTTTATGTCATTGGAAACATTTTTTTTATTTTAATTGATAATCATCCATTGCTTGAAACTACTGACTGAACAATAATAGATGTAAACATCCATGGAACAGCAGCTAATGATTTGGATATCAATGTGTTTATTGTATTAATGCTTCCTTTTTTTCTTGCCAGTTCCTCTGTACAAATCTCCGTTCATCATAATTGGAAATCTATCCACCATCTTCCTGGATTGGAGTCACACCTTCCTACTGAATGGGCTTCTGAAAGAATATGTGCTAATGGAAGGAGGGCAATGCATCTACAGTGGCTTTGATACCAGACTGTACTTGCCAAGGACATCTGACAAAAGTAAGCTTGAATATTCATCTTTAATCTTGCTTTTTAGGGCAATGTATTCTGTGCACAACTTTATTTAAATTACTTACTCCTTCATAACTTGATCAGGTTATCATTAAGGCAGCTTGCAATCAATTTCATAATAAAGCAACTTCCAAAAATGTTTCCCCGTATCTTAACACTGAGCTTCTTAGCCCTTTGATTGAGGGATGTACCTGCTTGTTTTGTTTTGCTTCGTTTTAGTTTCACAGTCACGGCCACAGAATAGCAGACAATGCCAACCAAATCTTAAGAGAACAACGTAAGGTGTTGGTCTAGGAGTGGGGAAACCTTAACCATGTAAGCACACTATGTGGGTGATTTCACAAGCTACCTCACAGGGTTTTTATTGTAAGGAAAATTAGGAGAAAGTAAGAGAAAGAAGTACAACGTTCACTACCTTGAGCTCATGAACAAACAAGCTTGACTATCAATTCATCAGACAGAATGGAAATGGAATTTTAGAGGAAATTAATGGGTAGAGAACGCTACTGTACTGACATACCATAAAGAAGAATTTATTCCAGGACAACTGCTACCACCAAGAAGGTTCATCTCTGCATCAGCATGGTACATCAAAATACAGCATGGAAGATCTGACTGTCTCTAAGATCATTTATATATCTATGAGGTTGCTCTAATTGAAAAAGTTGGTTTAGGTAATTGCTTTGGGGTTTTGTCTGCCAACATTAAAACAGTGAATTTAATTTAGTGGCTTTCATAAATCTAATAAATGCAGGGTAGATCAGGTTAGGGACAGATCATCTTTAAGAAAATCCATATGTTCACCGAGAGTGAATACCAATGTGATAGTATATACTCAATCAAAACAAACTCCAGGCTGCATTACCTATTTTGTTCCATGCTATTTGTAGCTTCCAGGTCAATCATAAGAGCAGTCCTACTTACAACAGTTGACAATCCCATCCTGAAGTTGCCAATGCAAGAATCAAACTATCTCTGCCTAGGAATAGGTGTGTGAAAGGAGAAGTGGAGCTTTTTTCCCTCTCCACCTACCAAACTTAGCCTTTGGCCAAACATGTACTACCCATCATTTTTAATATTCTTGTATCTCTACATCTAGCTTTTGAACTTATACATTTTGTAAGAATAAAGACTGGATGGGGGAAAAACACAATCTGATGAAATACTACTGTAATAAAAGGATAGTCTGGAACAGATTCTGATGGTCACCTCCCATGCTTATATTGATTATTAAATTAGTGATTAAAGTAGAAAAAAAATGTTAAAGCTCAAGGAGCTTCAGTGGTTCTCAGGTTTTGCTAAACTGTAGCATGGGAATAGCAATTAGAAGAAGCAATAGTCATTGCTGGTTGTTACTTCTTCCTTTTATATGTGGGGATTCATTTAAACGACCCACCAAAGATAAATACACTTTATTGGTATTTGGTGGCATACTTCAGGTTTTAGGATCACTTCCAGTTCTGGGTTACAAAAATCCAGGTGAACACTCAGTGACAGACAAGAAACAGGAAAAAAAAATCTTTGCTGCCATCTTGTGGCTATCTGGACTTTTCCATCCCATTAAAGGATAGAACTATTGTTTGCAAACTTTCCAACTATGGAGGGAGAATATCAATGCATATTATGCCTTCCAAGACAAAATGGATAGAATTGCTTCTATATAGACATGCAAATGAAATGATAATATAAAAGGTGCATATAATGCTTATATTTTTAAATTCTTCATTTCTTTTCAGTTTATTTGTTTCAGGTGACTTGCATCACTGATAAAGGCAGCGCTGTAACACCAGTAATCAAGTACAATGCTGCTACTGGATTTGGTAACTACTTTTAAAAAATTGCTCATCATTGTGTCTGGAAGTTGTGTTATAATTATTAGCTGCAAGTATGAAGCGCTTAGTCCGTAGAATAAATGTCTTATTCTCTTAATTGCATCTATGCATTGTAAAATACGCAAAGTATCTTTAGTGCTTTGGTTCTTTTATAATACAGTTCCTTTTGTCAGGCATAAGATCATAAAAATATGAATCAAGAACAAATATCTCAATTGTATCCTTTTATACTAACAGTTCTCTTCAGTTTTGATATTTGCTATGCACAAATCAAACTCAGCATGGATCAGTACAAATAAATGGGCACATTGTTATTTTTTTTGCAGAAATAATTTTATTTTTTCATTTTCATTTTATGCCTCATTTTGACAAAAATCGCCAATCTAAGGCTGCTTATTTGCATTTGAAGAGAAACTTCCATTTGAATGCAACTAGCAAACTTTGCAGAAGTAGCTTGTTTTGGCCATGACAGAGTGAGTGAGTGAGTGTCAAACTCTTTTTGATGCATCTCTGTTCGTGCTTCCGGGTAGCTGTTATTTATAATACAAAAATGTTTACGCGTTAACATCGTTGCTGTCTTGTCTGCAAGAATGAAGTGTGCACACAGCCGAGACATTACCTTAAGCTGAAAACAATAGAGGAGACAATTAATGAAAAGGGAAAAGCCAGATTAGCATTCATTTATTCATTCATTTGGTGAGTGAGTGGCTTAGCTGGTTTACTGCCTTGGCATGCTTCCATGCTATTATTTCACTGATACATATATTCCTTCAAAATTCACAAGCTATTGCTTCAGGCTTGCATGATCAAATTGTCTGACATTTATCCAGATATGTTTGCAAATGCATATCCTTTGCTGAAAAACAAGAACAATGAAATCCTTTTTAAATCTTGCCCCACTTATTCATTCCCAAACATCCTCGTTTTATTTTTATTTTTTTAATACCATCATAAGAACTGCAGTGGGCATTGTCACACTAATTTCTTTGGCAAGAACGCAGGAAAGCTTTTTGCAACATGTCTAGACCTAAATGTATAAACTCACCACCCAATTTCAACTGTGTGAGATTATTGTGACACATCTGCCTTAATTTCAACACACACACACACACACACACAGTCTGCCCTCTTCTTCCCAGTGTAGAGGCTGGTTCCCATTGAAAACAGCAATGCCAACACTAAAAACAGAGTCTGCAAAGTGAAAAGTGTTTTGCATCGCTGACCATTCACATATTTAGGCACTGCAGCACCTTGAAAATGTGAAGGGTGTGATGAAGTACCCCCAAATTACAAAACTAACAAAGAACAAGTGAATCACATATTTTCTTTCTGAAATAACACACTAATTTCCTCTCTTTCTCTCTCTCTCTCTCACACTCTCTCCCCTCTGTCCATCCCTTGCTTGCCACCAATTCTTTTTCTGGATTCCATAGGTCCTGTCTTGACAACTCCAGGAGAAAATAACAAAGGCAACACAAAGCAAGCTATGTTCTACACAGAGTTGTGGTTTGTGATACTAATGGCGATCCTTGCCTTGATCCTCCTAGCAATTTTCCTGTCTCTAATTCTACAGAGGAAAATAAACAAGCATCTGTATTCACGGGAAAGGCCTCCCTTAGTCTCAGTTCAAAAGAGAATGTCACCAATGAATGTCTATTCACAAGGAGAAACCCACATGGTATGGTGCTCTGCCTATGTTTTGCAAATGGATTTCCTGTGAAGAGGTGCCCTGTATTAGAATTGGGGGGCGGATTTGTGGGCCAACGTGGATACACCCATAGACACCACATAAAACCAACACAATATAAATCACATCCATATTTGAAAGACATCTAAAATACCCTTTGAAAGACAACAACTAAGGGCAAACTACTGCTACTAATATAGCAGTGGCTCTTAAACTCCATTATGACTGTGGAATCATTTCCCACATATCACTTCCACAGCAAGGCAGGAAAAAAAGTGTTTTATTTATTTACCAAAGAAAGAATAAGGCTGTCCAAGTTAAAAGTCTCTTTATTCCAGCAGCTGAGCAGGTTAAAAAACACATGCTTAAAGCATTATGCTGCCAGAAATAGATGATCTGTGTTACCCTCTCTCTTGCCATAATGCACCAGAAGGCACAACTTAATTATGTGTTTCTCTTAAAATGTGAGGTGAGGAAATGCAATGTGCAGGTAAATGTTTCATTTTCACAGCTTGTGCCTATATTAAAAGCATTTTAAGGAGTTTAGCAAGTCGATCATTTTTATTTAAACATCTAGGGCTTGTCAGTAGACAGTTAAGATTACTCCTCAAGCATTTCTAAGTTTGGGGCTCAAATGGATATCTTTAAAGGGAAATATTTGCATTCCAGGAATAGTCCCAAGCTGCCTGGACCTGCTGCTTTCAGTAAAATTTATACGGTGACTCAGGTGTGATCTTAAAGGCTGGTTTAGGATTCCTTTAAACAGTTTTACTGAGGTTTCTAAAAGAAAATCTGAGCTTTGGAAACAGGATTCTTTGCTCATTAACTTTATGACTTGTCACATATAATGAAACCAGATAGCAGCAGCACCAAACATCGTAGAATTTGTTTTGAAAGGTATGTGAAAAGTCACAAGTAATACATAAAGAATACATCTTCATACAGCACTGTAAGATGTCCAATGTGAAGAGGCATAAGGAGTGGGGGGTCGCGACAGCTCAGCAATTAAAGACACTGAGTTTGTCTTTAAAGCTGACTGTCCAGGTTCGAGACTGTCCAGGTTCGAGCCACATGATGGAGTGAGTTCCCCTCCTTGCCCCAGCTCCTGCCCACCTAGCAGTTCGAAAACATGCAAATGAGAGTAGATAAATAGGTACCACTTTGGTGGGAAGGTAATAGCATTCCGTGTGCTGTTGGCATATAGTCATGCTGGCCACATGATGATGGAAATTGTCTTTGGACAATGCTGGCTCCCTTCACTAAGAAACAGAGATGAGCATTCCCTCCTAGAGTCGGACACATCTGGAAAGGAGAAACCTTTACCTTTTACAGAGGCATACATAAGCCAGAGCCTGTTTTTCCTATCAGATCTCAGGTCTTCTATTCCCACTTTCAAGGCTGATAGCCAAAGTGAAGAAAATTAGAGTTTTAAGCAAGAAAGTTATAAAGCCAAATATTATGACAATCAAGGTACCCTCTCCTGTGGAAGAACTTCCACCTCCTCATGTATAAAATGTATTTGCTCAACAGGTGATAAGTGTTTATTGGCAGCCACATTATGGACACAGCCATGGCTCACTTTTCAAAGATATCCTCAAGAGATAAGAACATTAATACACAATTTAGGAAGAAACTTGGATGCTTTTTCTTTATTAATTTGAATATTTTTATCTCTCTTTTCTTCATATAAAAGCACTTAAGGCTACTAAAAAGACAATTCAAGTTGAATTAAAAGTACAACCACCATTAAAAATAAAATATCTACAGCCCTTAAGAAATTGGATGATACTCTAGATCCGTGATGGTGAGCCTATGGCCCGCGTGCCACAGGTGCCACATTGTGGGCACGCAAGCTGTTGCCCTAGCTCAGCTCCAGCGTGCATGCGTGCGCCGGCCAGCTGATTTTTAGATGGCCCTGCCCACACCACCCCTCCTTTCCCAGGAGTCTCCACGCAGTCCATTTTGGATGCCAGGTAAGTACAGGGCTCACACGGAGGCTCTTGGAGGGACTTTTCGGCCTCTGGAGGGTCTCCGGGGGGTGGGGGAGACCGTTTTTTGCCCTCCCCAGGCTCCAAGAAAACCTATGGAGCCTGGAGAGGGCAAAAAATGGACCTACTGGGCCACCGGAAGTCGGGAAATGGGTTGTTTCCAGCCTCTGGAGGCTTCAGGGAGGCCTGCTAGGCCCAAAACTGGGCACGGGGGGGGGTCATGTGCACATGTGCAGGGAGCACAGGAGGGTTGCGCGCACATGCACAGGGGGCAGGGCAGCACGGGGGTTCGCGCATGTATGCACAGGGGGCGGGGCGCATGGGGGGACATTGAATTATGGGTGTGGGCACATGCATGCGTGCTTTCGGCACCCGAGAAAAAAAAGGTTCACCATCACTGCTCTAGATGATGATGATGATAAAACTATGGGCCTTTGGGAGAATAACAATGAGAGCAGGTTATTTGTAATTTAGGATTTCAGTTCCCCAGGCATAATTATTTTGGAACCCTAAAGCTATACTCAATTAAACACAAATGATTTTTTTTAATCTCTTTGTGCTGGACTGGCAATGCTCTAACAAACTTTAACCAAGCAATAAGCAGAAGTTTCTCTAACTCATATGTTTAACTATTGCTGGTCTATATTACAGGGGAAGGTACCGAATCAGAAGGTTGTCTCAAACCTTGCCTCAAACCTCAAACACCTATGGTTTTAATCCCAGTCCTTATGCTTCCTTCCTCCAATTTTAATAAAAACCAGCACCTAGCAGTTCTCTTCATTAGTGACAAAAACTATTTGTCACTAATGACAGTGTAAGATAAAACTCCATTTTAAACTGTGTGTACAGATGCTATCCAGTAGGTTTTGGCCATATCAGAAGAGACTCTCGGACTGTGTTTGTACAAAGTGTCTACTTCTATTGTATCTGTCCACTGGTGCTCCCTTCCAGCTACATTTTCCCCCAAAACTTAGCCACTCTAGTATATAAAGTTGTGTCTGACTCTAATGGGAGATACTCACCTTCATTTCTCAGCCAAAGGATCCAGCATTGTCTGAACACATTTCCATGATCATGTGGCCATCACTATGCGCCGACATATGCTAGACATAGACATTTGTGGATGTACATCTAAGCCAAGCTATTTGTCAAAAATTGCTATATACTTTCACTATAATCCACTATCTAATTTCTTTTCTAAGGCAGTCAGCAATTGGGGAACATTTATATTTAAAAAATGTTTCACTTTCTCATCCCTTCGGCTTTTCTGGTATGGTAGTGGTGGTTGTTGTTTTGTCTTCTGCTTTAGAAGATCTGAAGTGCTCTTCTTGTTCTGCCTTCTAACTTCACACTTTCTCTACCTGCCTTCACTTTCCCCCCTTTATTTCCTATACCTATGATGTTTCCCTCTTTCCCTGATAATTTGCAACACCAGCCTCCTATTGCTACTTCTTTACAAGTCCCTGTTATCTCATCTTCACAAGTATCACCGAGCTCCGATAAGGTAAGCCTTTGCAATGCATATGTCTGCATAAACATTTGAGAAAGATACCTTTCTAACTGCCAGGAAGTCTCTTTTTCTCTCGCTCTCTGTGCCCCCTCCCCATTAGATTGAAAGAGTAGCTCAGTTTTATTATCCTTTTCAAGGTCACACAGCATACAGTGCTGATAATTGTCAGTGCTGCTTTTACATCTAACTCAATTACTGCGTGGAATTCGGAACACGACCACTGCAGTCCCATACAAATGCTAGGCAAATTTGTCGGTGAAAACAACAAATTGGCTTTCAGTCACCATAAGCCTTTACTGCTAACAGCTTTCCTTTCTTTTACATCTTATTTTGTGGGTGGGTGGGTGGGTGGGTGCAGGTGGGGAGACTCCATAATGGGGCAATAAGACACTGCAGATCAGAATCACTTTATGTGAAGATATTGGAATTTTATGAGCCTCCTCACTGACCTTCTGGATTACTCAGTATATGCCTTTGTTGATGTCTAACCTACAAGAGAAAATTTGTTTTAGCGCCTGAATGATTACACAAGTAACACTTTTCTTCCCTTTTAAATCTCAGTTTGAGAGGGTGGCCGATACATCGGAGTCCTCCTGTAGCGTCACACTCAAAAGCTACACAATGCACTTGGAGGTAGTGAACTCTATTGGGTGGAGCAAGTTTGCAAACATTGAGTCTTGGATTTTTGGCATGATAATACCTTGTGTGGGGCTTCATTTGTTGCTGTGTGGCATTTTGGAAATTCTGAAATTAGGTTGATACGATTTCGAGTATAATTTTGGCCACAGGGGGGAGGAAGCCGCTGGGCAAATGAAGAGTCTTTGGTTTTATGTTCTGTAATAAATGAGTAATGCAATCAAGTCTGCTTACCTTTGACTGCTGAAAATTAAGCTGATGTGTCAGTCTTCATAATATAACTCTTAAAGCACAAAGCATTGGTAATCTATGAGCAGATAGTTAAACTTGTCAGTGTTGCAGGCCAAGAGGGGCTCCTTAGACTGGATTGGCAATTCTGCTGGTGATATGTGTGTCTTGCATGCTGAAGTCAAACTTGTGAAGCTACATTGCAGAAGACTGTAGTTCCCTTGGGGAACAATAGCTGAAGGGATAATTGATGTACATAATTGCATTTATAAACTCTGCTGGAATATAGCCTACCTATACTGTCATCAATTAAGAATGGTCTACAACAAGGGTGTCAAACTCATGGCCCGTGGGCCAAATCCGGCCTGTGGGGCCGCCCTGGAAACAGTGAAGGACTAGCCCGCGGTGTCTCTGCCAGATAAAACAGCCGCGACAGCCTCCTACCACCCTCTGCCAGCGAAAATGGAGCTTGGGGCGCCCCTGAGCTCCATTTTCACTGGCAGAGGGTGGCAGGAGGCTGTTGCAGCTGAAAACAGAGCCTAGGAGGGCCACATGTGGCTCCCCGAGCTCCATTTTCGCTGGCAGAGGGCGGCAGGAGGCCGTCATGGCCGAAAACGGTGCTTGGGACCCCATTTTCGCTGGCAGAGCACTCAGGCCACTACAGACGCCCCTGACATGAGTGACATCAAACTGGCCATGCCCACCGCAGCCCCTGAAGTCAAACACAATCCTGATGCGGCCCTCAATGAAATCGAGTTTTCGCTGGCAGAGCACTTGGGCCACTACAGACGCCCCTGACACAAGTGATGTCAAGCTGGCCATGCCCACCCTGGCCCTGAAGTCAAATGCAACCCTGATGCGGCCCTCAATGAAATCGAGTTTGACACCCCTTGTCTACAATAAGGAAAAGTTCTTAGGGGAAGGTGCAATATGAGGATACCTTGGTTCTTAAAAGTTAAAAAAACCAATTGTTTGTTTGCTTCTATTCCTAGGGACTGTCAGATACAAAAATTCCAGGACCAGCATCGCCTTTGAGTATGCACAGTAGAAACATTTCTGTCCTTCAGGGGCCAAGCCAAAGCCAGATAGAGGATAGGTTTTCCCAAGATTCCCTGCATCGAAGTGTCAGTCAGCTCATTGAAGCATCTGAGAAAAAGTCCTCGGTAGAAGACACTGTTTGGGATGCCATTATTCATGGCCATGACAGCAATTTGGTAAGTCAATTTACAAAGACAACTGATTAGCTTCAAATACTGACATACCATAATCGCAGAATCTTTGTAACAAATGTCAATCATGCTGAGTAACCAAATGGTAAAACGAGACCAATGGCCTTTGTGGGTATTAATATTAATTGTGCGAATGCGCTAAGTCATCCAGTGCTTTCCAGATATTCTGAACTTTACTACCTTAAGGCAGGCAAGCACAATCAGTGACCAGAAACTGTGCAAGCTGCAGTCCATAATAGGCTTAGAAAATCAATCTGTGGGGGGAAAATGTTTCTTCTCCTACTAATAAAATATGCAGCATATGCACATTTAGCAAAACTTGTTGAGTTGTGCTCTAAGATGGGTATACAAATCTTTTAAATAAATAAAATGTCTGAGAGTGAAGCAATGTTATCCTAATACTATATAAAATTATATGATAAGCATATATGTTAAGTCCATTTAATTTTGACTGTTTTGTCTGCAAAACTTATTAGGCTTTGGACCTTCACCCACAAGCTTACTTGTGATAAATATTATCCCCTATCCTAAACGGTGGTTTTCTCAGCCAGGGATGTAAAGTCCCAAATGGCAACTACAAAGAGAGTGCAAATTTGGGAAAGCAAATTTAATAACCATCTTTGATTTTAAGAGCTCATAGCTGCATTCAGTGTGGTGCAGTGGCCTAGAGGTGGAGCTCTTGCCTCACAGTCAGGAGGCTGTGAGTTCGATCCTAGGTAGCGGCAGATATTTCTCTCTCTGGGCACAATGAGTAAATATCTACTGCGAACTCTGCATTGGCGACAGGAAGGGCATCCGGACAGTAAACACTCAGCTCCATTCAGTCACCCCGACTCCACCCCGATGCAAGGGATTACGGGGTCATTAAAAGACGAATAATAATAATAACTGCATTCAGTGTTTGCATATTTTTTGAAATTTTTGATATTTAGAGGAGGGGCAAACTGTGAATTTCACTGGGTCAGGATGGTCTTTTACTTAAGTAAATTATAGGATTAACCAACAATAAAAACTTTGTTGATTTTAAAAATAGCCTGAATGAGATCTCAATGTCTTTATTTTGTAACTCTTATCTTCTTAATATCGCTTTATTTTAGTGTGCGGATGATGAAGATCTTGTGAGCACTATCAAAAGCTTCAGTACTGTCACCAAAACACATACATCATTTACTGATACACACTTGTAAGTTATTTAGTACTGTTGCCACAGAATAGATAACATGGAAAGCCTTGAATATTTCTCTTTGTAGTCATTATGAAGTAATGCTTCTGCTGAAATTTTTCTAGTGTTTATGAATTACATCTTGTACTGTAAGTATGTGAACGCTATTTTATTTTTATCAAAACTTAGAAGCTTCTTTTATAGTAATAAAAAAAAGTCTAGAGCAAATGTATTTATTTGAGAGGTACATATTAATTTTTTTAATGCATTTTGTGGCAAATAAATAGTGATACACAAACCTTTATTCAGCTCATTGCAGGAACTGATCAGATAAAATGGTACAAAAGTAAGTCATACTCACAAATTTAGCATACGCAGGAAATTAGGGAACAATATTGAACTCTTCACAAAAATTAATTACTGAAAAGCTTTAATTAATGAGAAATTAAGATAATCAACTATCTTATTAAAACAACTTAAGAGTACATAGAAGAAATGCTCAATTATACTTTATTATGATACTATGCTTCAATTAGTTTCCTTTGGCCATACAGCCATTCAGTGAAATCTTTCAAAATAATTTATTAGTTATAGATAGGGGGAAAGTAACCAAAATGTAAATGTATAGCTATTCTATCTTGACTTTTCCATGCTTACATAGTAAAATATGCTTGTGTGGGAAAATACTTTGTGTTAGTAATTAGCTTAACTGAATATGTTTTTCTGCTGGCTGTAGCTGATATTCTTTATTGTTCTGCTAATTCTGATACTCACATGATCCAATGTCAAATGCTATACTTTGTAATAAAAATCACGGCATTTCTAGAAGCGGAAATATACCTCATTAGTCCCATATTAACTATTACGGCCATGGCACATACGTAGTTCTGCTTCTGTGGCAAAGATATTAATATTTCAAGCCTGGGAAGTTCAGCAGACCATTGTGGTAGCAAATATGTACTTCAGAAGACAAAGCCACTGTAAAGCTTTGGTGCCCCAATAGAAAAAAGGCTGACAAATTTGAATTAACAGCACTCCGAACTATAAAAAGCAGAGTTGTGAGGAATAAGATTTGTGCAAGTGCTCAGAATATAACTAGATCTTTCTGTTCTAAGGGCACCAGAGACAAACCTGTGCAGCGTAAGATATTTATTTATTTATTTATTTATTTATTTATTTAGTGACATTTATATACCGCCTCATAGTGCAAGCACTCTCTAAGCGGTTTACACCAGTAAGCAATGTACATTTATATTGCCCCCAACAATCTGGGTCCATTTTACCTACCTCGGAAGGATGGAATGCTGAGTCAACCTTGAGCCGGTGAGATTTGAACCGCTGACCTGCGGATCAGTGTCAGCTAAAGTGGCCTGCAGTACCTGCCTCTAACCGCTGCGCCACCTCGGCTCTTCTATATACCTATCAGGGTGTTAATACAGGTAGTTCTCAATTGACAAGAGTTTTAGTGACTGTTCAAAGTTACAACAGCGCTGAATAAAAGGGACTTATGACCATTTTTTCATTCTTACGGCCATTGCAGCATCCTCAAGGTCACATGATCAAAATTCAGCCGCTTGTCAAGTAACTCATGACGGTTGCAGCCGTCATGTGATTGGCTGGGGTCATGTGATCACCTCTTGCAACCTTCTGACAAGCAAAGTCCACGGGGAAGCCAGATTCACTTAACGACCATGTTACTGATTTAACAACCGCAGTGATTCACTTAACAAACGTGGCAAGAAAAGTCGTAAAATGGGACAAAACTCACTTAACAAAATTCTCAATTAACAAGATAAATTTTGGGCTCAATTGTGGTCGTAAGTTAAGGACGACCTGTACAGAATTTCAAGTGTGTGCATCATTATGAACATTTAATAGTTAATATCAAAACTGATCCTTCGCAATCAGAAATGTAATATACTGTCAAGCTGCAGGATAGTGACTCAAATTTAAAAATGATTTTAATTTTGTTTCATTGTGTCTCCTTTATATTGATCGATTGTATTATTTGTTCCACAATACATAGCCGAATGTTGTTAGCACATAGCTGTGAATTAGTGCACAGTAGCCTTACTTTTCCTGTTTCATAAGAAAATAACTTGCATCTTTAGGAACATATAAAGTATCTGAAGCATAAAAGTCACTTACCTTTGACTAAACAAAGGTGAATCAGTCCTGATGTCCCTTTCAGTTGTCGAACAAACAACTATTTTAACTATTTTCAAAAAGATTTATGAAAGCTGTTTTGATATAAGCCAAGATGGTAAACAGTACGGCAGAACATATAAAATTCAAATGACAAGTGTTCATTTTAAGAAAAACCAACAGCAGTCACAACAGAGTAGAATTTAAAATGTCTGGAAATTTTAAATCCTTATTATGCATTGTATAATTCACATTAAAGTGATGGGTTTTTATTCTTAACTGTGAAGTCATTTGGAGACAGTGGGAGTTGCAACTCTCACTACGCACCTATTGCAATTTCTGTGGAAGATTATTTTTTAAAAAGAAGCATTCAAAAGTTGCCATGTTTATACATGTTGAGGGTTTATTTTTTTATTTTATTATTTTGTGAGATTTATATACCGCCTCACAGTGCAAGCACTCTCTAAGCGGTTTACACCAGAAAGCAATGTATATTTATATTGCCCCCAACAATCTGGGTCCTCATTTTACCTACCTCGGAAGGATGGAAGGCTGAGTCAACCTTGAGCCGGTGAGATTTGAACTGCTGACCTGCGGATCACCGTCAGCTAAAGTGGCCTGCAGTACTGCCTCTAACCGCTGCGCCACCTCGGTTTATTTTGTCAGGGAGGGGGCTCAAATATAACTGAATAGCCTCTGCAGTATTAACAGATTTATATCTTATAACAGGGCAGGCTTATAGTTTTGTATATTTTATTCTATGTTAGTGGTGTTACATTGATACAAAATCTAAGTATTCAATAAAGAATATTGAAGGATTGAATATAAGCCTGACTTTGGGAGATCATCTTTCAATTCTTGCCCTCTTTTTCATTTTGCAAAAAAGGGAATAATTATCTACTTAAAAATATGCTTATGATTTCTGAAAGCGTACAATGAAACCTCACAAAGAGGCCTGTACTGTATTTGTGCAAGACTCAGTAGAATCCTGGTTTTCTTCCAACCTTAGCATATGCAACTGAGGACATTCAAGGCTGCATCATTAAAGAGCTCTAGGAAACCAGAGATCTGTAAGATAATGTAATTTGACTGGACCGAGGGGCAAAGGAAAAGCAAGAAGAAATCTCAAGACTGCTTGTGCCTTTGCCAAAGGATTAAAAGACACTTTCATGCATAGGTGTTGCTCCTAGAAATATTGGGAAGCTTAAGTCTACAAATTCCAGTTTTTTCAACTGCGCAGACCTAAAACAGATTGCTTAATTCTATAAAGTGGTATAAGTGAAGTTCTCGATGAACTTTTGGTCTATAACTAGGTACAGTAATTTGCAATCAATCTTGTTAATTGTTGTAAAGATTAGTATATGTTAAGGAAGTGACTCGAGTTCTCCTTTCCTGTGGAAGATAGCATGCTTTGGGTTTTTTCTCTCTCTTACTGATTGCTGACTAAACCAGACAACACAGAAATTTTGTAGAATTTGTGCAACGTCTCAGAATAGCAGGCTCCACTTGCAAACAGCTGGCACATGGAGCTTCATAAAATGCAAGAAACCACTTATGAGAGCAATTACTAATGCCTTGATAGGAAGGTGTGGTCCATCTTTCTAGAATTAATCCACTGATGCGATTGTAATTAAAAGGAATCTACAGAATGACTACATTCTCTTTATACTTTAATATTTGATAAATATCTGCAAAGTAATGTTTCATAATAGCTGTAACAAGACATTTAGAATTTCAATTTGGTTAAGTCAACACATTGAAGCGTGAGATGATATACAAAGTTTATTAATACTAATAAAAACTGGTGGCACAGCAGAAAAAGCAAGACATAAAATAAAGCACCCTAAGAACTCTTCCCATTGTTGTTTTCAACATGGAAACCACACTGAAAGTATGAATTGCGCTACAGATAGACCATAAAGTTTAAATACGTAGCATGTTTGTAAGCAAGATTAGGAAACAGTTACTTTACAACAAAAATGGTAGTGCATGCCAGCCTGTATTAAACGAAGCTTGAAAACGTCTGTACCAGAACTGGACTTCACATAGACAGTTACAGAAAGTTAACACCAATCTTGAGTAGTTCAAAAATGCTTCCATTGATTGTGCTATGAAGCCAGGTTTTTTTTAGCAGCTTTCTCCATCTGGTGACCATCCAGAGAAATTAGATTCAACTCCCATAATTCCCCAGAACTGAGCCAGGATTGGAAGGCTGATTTGTCTAGAACAGGGGTCCTCAAACTTGGCAACTTTTAAGACTTGTGGACTTCAGCTCCCAGAATTCTGGGAGTTGAAGTCCACAAGTCTTAAAAGTTGCCAAGTTTGAAGACCTCTGGTCTAGAATGTGTTTCCTTATCCTGCCTGATTCGAACTCAAACTCATCTTCCGTTAGAAAGATACATAAATGTGAAATTCGTCGAGTTTAGTGAGAAACGTTCAATATACATGTGGGATATAGACGTCTTTTATTTTCACAAGGTATTTTCACAAGGTATTTTCACAAGGTATTTTCACAAGGTATAATCCTGGCAAGAGGAGTCACTTTTCTTATGCCGTGGAGAAACTGTTGTCTTTGTAGGAGATGGGGAAGCTGTTCCAAATACTTCCGAACTTCCTTCTGTAATGTTTGGCGAGGACACCACAAGATGCGGTCCTTTCTTTCTTCCAAGGAAACCACCTCCTTCAAATCCACTCTTCCTTTTGCAGTCTGCTTTGGTTTCATTGTCTTCGTCGTTTCCTCTTTTCTTCAATTCTGATATGCTTTCAGACACTTTCTGAAGTTCAGTTCCTCCATCTGGCGCTCTGGCCATTCTTATCTCAAGTGCTAAGGCTGAAGCTTTTTTGTCAGTGATGTTTTCACCAATTCTTTTCCCTTCCGCCTGTACGGGACTCCAGCTGCCATTCTGAGGAACAGCTTTGTCTACCATGGTTTTACTTAAATTAAAAGGCTGAATTTCCCTGTAGCTGTGAAAACTTTCTGTCCGGCGGGCTCGGGCTAGTAAGGGGCTCTCCCTATATGGCCGTATGGAGCCATATGTAGCGGTTTCGTGGATTGTTTCCCGGTGCTGTAACTGGAGGCTGAAAACATGTGAAGTTTTTTAAGTAATTAAATTAATAAATTGAGCATGTCAAATTGAACAAAATTTACTAACTAGACATTTGGATTATTTTTATTTTCATGCAGAAATCATAAATTATTCATTATTGCTTGGGATCACTACTGTATGGATAAGCATATTACATAATTCACACACTAGGAATTCTTTATACAGTATCTATTCTGCACAGTTTGCAAAATATTAGAGTATTAACTTTTAAGTAAACAGCGTGATAAAATGAAGTCTTATACAAGGAAACATCTAGCTTAAATCTTGCCATCCACATATATGCAAACATAATTTGTAAAGCTTACCTAGAGCCTGATTCACGCAGTCGGCTTTGCTGGACTACTGAAGTAGCTGGACTGATATTGGGCGTTGCACAGCGAGAGGTGCTTAGATCACACTGATCCAGAAGTTTAAGCAATTCTTCTTCAGTAGGACCACCCACATCTTGGAGACAGAAGACAGATTCATATATACATTAAGAAACTATAACAAATTTACTTAGCATTTGTACCTAATATGCACTAAAGAGTTTAATACACTGTCTTGGTAGCATAACTGTTTTATGCCACCCAGAGTCACTTGCCTGTGTGATGGACAGTTACATAAGTTATATATATAGAGAGAGATGATTGATAGATGATAGATATAGACAGACAGACAGACCAGACAGATGTTAGGTAGGTAGATAGGTAGATAGGTAGGTAGGTAGGTAGGTAGGTAGGTAGATAGATGATAGATAGATAGATAGATAGATAGATAGATAGATAGATAGATAGATAGATAGATAGATAGATAGATAGATGATATAGAGATATAGATAGATGATAGATGGATGGATGGATGGTAGGTAGAGATCAAATAATCATCTAATTCAAAAACAGTTTGCAATATGATATTCTCCTTTATATTTGCAGTTTAAGAATAATGTACAAAATGTCAAAACAAAGTAATAAAAATATGGAAGAAAGAAACAATCACCACTGTACCCCCCCCCCCAAAATTAAGTAATAGAAAACTGGGATCAATTCAAGCTCTATTGAAAACTGTTGCATTCAAGACAACTAACCTTTTTCTTCACTTTTATTAACCATATCCATTGCCGTAGTTAGGTCCCACATCTGAATACTGCCATTAACGTGTCCTGTGAAGAGGTAACGCCGTGGTCTTGAACCCATTCTGCTGGATCCCTCACATTCACGCACAGTAAAGGAGGAAATTGTAGTACAGTCAACTGCCTGGATTTCACATATCCTGTTGGGAGGGAAAAAAGGACTGTAGCATATCAACCACCAATTTGCTGAAACAATGGGCCGTGCCATATATATTCTCTCAAACAGATATACACCTTCAAATTAACACCTACAAATTAGTACTGTGTCCATAAATTGTAATTATATGTACATATTCACCTGAAAATAAGGCCACAATCACTTGTGCTCTAGAATCTCAAAATGCAAGAAAATCTGCCACAGATTCTACTTAATGTTTGTATAAGACTCTTTTCTGTTTTCCCAAGATTAGAGATTGTTCAAGCAAAGAACCCCTGTACCATCCCTGGTCAACTATGAAAGGGAAAAGTTCTCAAATGACTATTCTATATGCTTCTGTATATCTCTATATTTATTAAGCCACGAGTTAACAGTTTATTGGACACAACTAAGCATTTTCAAAGTGTATCGTCAAACTGCCTTTGAAATTTGCCTGGAATCTTAAACTCATACTATTTGTCCTTACAACATTCTTTGAGGCAAAAAATAATCTTTCCTTTAACTCAAGACCAATTCCATTACAGGTTAAGATGGGCAAAAATGAAAAAGTTATTGACAGTTTAGCATGGCACAGCATTTCACACAATTAACTTACACATTTCCATATCAAGGCTTATAAGGCATTTGCTTAATAGATCTGTTTGAGTTACCATGTTTCCCCAAAAGTAAGACCTTACCCAGAAAATAAGCCCTAGCATGATTTTTCAGGACGTTTGTAATATACCGTATTTTTCGGAGTATAAGACGCACCGGAGTATAAGACGCACCTTAGTTTTTGGGGAGGAAAATAGGGGAAAACAATCTGCCTACCAGGTATTCATCTGGCTAGCATCCTTAGTCTGGTCAGCTTCAGCACATTATTTTATCCCCTGGTTAGGACTTTAAAAAACCTTCTTCTGAGAGAGTAACAATGAAAGAGCCTGCAAGCCGGTAAGAGCTGGGAAGATCATTAGCACCTGGTTAGGGCTAAAAAAAACTTATTCAGAGCAGCTTCAGCACATTATTTTATCCCCTGGTTAGGACTTAAAAAAACCTTCTTCTAAGAGAGTAACAATGAAAGAGCATGCAAGCCAGTAAGAGCTGGGAAGATCGTTAGCACCTAGTTAGGGCTAGAAAAAAACTTATTCAGAGCAAGTAGAGCAATGAAAAAAAAACCCTGCAAAGACTTAGGGCTGGAAAAACATTCTTCTGAGAGAGAAACAATGAAAGAGCCTGCAAGCCGGTAAGAGCTGGGAAGATAGTTAGCACCTGGTTAGGGCTAGAAAAAAATTTATTCGGAGCAGCTTCAGCACATTATTTTATCTCCTGGTTAGGACTTAAAAAAACCTTCTTCTGAGAGAATAACAATGAAAGAACCTGCAAGCCAGTAAGAGCTGGGAAGATCGTTAGCACCTGGTTAGGGCTAGAAAAAAACTTATTCGGAGCAAGTAGAGCAATGAAAAAAAATTCTGCAAAGACTTAGGGCTGGAAAACCATTCTTTGGAGAGAGTAACAATGAAAAAGCCTGCCAGGTAAGAGCTGGGAAGATCTATTAGCACCTAGTTAGGGCTGGAAAAAAAAGCTACATTCGAAGTATAAGACGCAGCCAAATTTTCAGCCACTTTTAGGGAAGAAAAGGGTGTGTCTTATACTCCGAAAAATACGGTAAGCCCGTTATTAAGTTAAACCCCCCCAAATAAGCCCCCGTTATTAAGATTGTCAGCCAAATGGACACATTTAGTACCGTATTTCCCCGAAAATAAGACCTAACTGGAAAATAAGCCTTAATGCGTCTTTTGGAGCAAAAATTAATATAAGACCCGGACTTATTTTTGGGGAAACACGGTATATACAAAAGGATCTGGGCTGAAGTAGTTTTAGTCTGAGATGCCCCTTTGTACTGTACTCCAGTGATCCCCAACCTTTGCAGCTCGGTGGACTGGCAGCGGCGGCAGGGTGAGGAGGGAAAGAGAGGAGATGGTTTCACGATTGCGTGTACCACTTTCACAAATGCAGCTTAGTGTGCACCTGCTTGTGCTTGCCCACCACTTCCACAGCCCACTTCCGAATGGGCTACAGCCCAGCACTGGGCCCTGAACTCGGGTTTGGGGACCCCCTGCTATACTCAATCTAATATTTGCTTGAATGTCAAATTTCTCATAACTGACATATGCATAAGCGTTCTGAAATTATCAACATTTTTAATAAAATATATATTTTATGTACGTATTGCAGTTTGAATTTGCAAGTTACTGGGAAAATACCTACTTGCATAGGTGACATCATTTTCTTTTTAAACAACCTCAGTAAGTAAAAAAATGTTTATGCAAATTTACTGGAAGTGTTTTTATTCTTTTTAAAACGCATTTCGCTGGATTTCAATAGGCACTCAGAAACTACTCAGTGTCTACAGACTATTCTGTAGTTAAGTGATCACCAGCTTTTCAGTACATTTCTGATGCCAACACATTATTGCTAAGTACTGGAACAGTGTTAGTTTTCCAACCATCCTAGCAGGTTTGAGGAGTCATGATCAATGTTTAGGGGTGGCTTAAGTATGATGCATTTTCCTGTCATCGGGAATGATTTCTAATTTGGTCAGACCAGGGGTGGGTTCCTCCCGGTTCAGACGAAATTGCCCGAACTGTTAGTGACCCGCTGGTGATGCGACGATAGCGTCATGGATCCGGTTCGGTTGATGCCGGTCCGTGGGCGCCTCCATCTTTTTTGGGGAACTTTTGGTGAATTTTTCCGTGTTTGGATGGCTTCTTCTCTTCCGCGGCTTGAAAAAGAGCCCTCCCGCCCGCCCCTGGGTTAATACTCACCTTTATTTCTTCACCCGAAGCACAGCTGATCAGCTCCTCAGCTGTGTTTCGGGATGAATCCTGCCACTGAGCATGCGCGGAAATAAAATTGCATGGGGGGGACGCGCGCGAAATGTCACAATACGAACGTGCGCAAAATGTCGCGATGCGAACCAGTGACGAAGGTAAGTGGAACCCACCCCTGGGCATTGTATTAAGAGTATGCAATCCCTTTGATGTGAAGCAAGCACAACCACTTTGAGATTCGAAGCTACTACTTCATGGCCCTCCTGAGATGTTAGAATAGCTAATGAAAAAAAGTGCTGAACATACTCAATAGGGCCAACAATCTCTTAAAAACAGTGTAAGATAGTGAAATAAGCACTCTTTCCTGTTAATATCTCATTAACTTTAATTCAAAGGGATATTTATTGTCTTCTGCAATATTGGTTCTCATATTGGATCTCATGTTAACCTTGCAGTCTCGATGTAGGCTCTATTTTAACGGACACTTTTCAGGTTCTGTGAGGCACTCACATGGCAGACTGTTCTTCTTGCAACATCTCACTGGGTAGAATATTATGGTAACAGGACCTTGCCTGACAGAGAGGCTTTCATCAGATGGAGAAAATATTTAATAGGACTCTTGTTTTGCTCTAAAGAAAACTTGGTATTTCCCAAGTTTCAGATTAATATATTTTATTTTTAGGCCCTTAAAGTTTTGCATTAGTGTTAGAAACTTGTTCGTCCCTTGGTTAGCTTCTTGCTTCGTATAAGACCAGGCCACACAATAAAAATAATTGGTATTACTACTTTTGGAGACAGCAGAACTTAGCTTGATTTTTAAAAAATGGTAGTATCTTGGAGCTTACGGTTCACTTCCTGCAAAGAACTGTAACACCCATGGTCTTGGGATCCACTGTTTAACAAGTACCGTATTTTCCGGAGTATAAGACACACCGAAGTATAAGATGCACCTTAGTTTTGGGGGAGGAAAACAAGGAAAAAAGGCCTCTGCCTCCAAGCAATTTGCCAAACAGCAAACAGCAAATAGCACAGATGATATACACTGTTTGCTGTGTATTCCTGTGCATGTGTGCCTGACCCATAGAAATAGCAAAGAATTGGAGAAATGTACATTATGCCAGAAAGTTTTCTTAAATGTAGTCACACTAACTCCTCCCAATTATTTAAATAGATCTACTCCAAGGTAAGTCAGGATTTAACTCTAATATTAAACAGGACACTGTTACATTTCAAACTATACTTGTACAGAGCTGTTAAAATTAATTAAAATTTCTGGAAGTATACATTATTCTTTATTATTTAAAAGAAGATACAATAGCACTGGGCCTCTTCAGAGCAAGCATTTATTTTAAAAAGCTTCTTTATTTTTGTTAAGTTGTCTAGATTTACAGGGGTCTCCAACCTTGGCAACTTTAAGACTTGTGGACTTCAACTCCCAGAATTCCACAGCCAGCAAAGCTAACAAAGCTGGCTGTGGAATTCTGGGAGTTGAAGTCCACAAGTCTTAAAATTGCCAAGGTTGGAGACCCCTGGCTCTAAACAATAATAAAGCAGTCTTTAAAAAATAAGTCTAATAATTTGAACATTCTACAGACATTTATAGTTATTCACTTACCCCTTTGCAGCCAGTTCAGCAGAAAATAAAAATCTGTGTGTCTCTCCCAGCTATTTGCCTCTTTGCAGTTTCAGTTTCATTTTACCACGTGGCAAATCAGCTGGGGATCGGGAAGCTGCTAAGGACTTGCTCGTCTTAATAGGCTCTTCTCTGTTTGCTGCAAACAGGTAAATTGCTGGAAGACAGAGGCCAAAGGGTGGGGGTGGCTGGGTGGGTGGGGCTACATTCAGGGTATAAGACGCACCCAAGTTTTCACCCTCTTTTTGGAGGTAAAAAGATGTGTCTTATACTCTGAAAAATACGGTATTTGTAGGGGGGTCTTTTAACTGGTTCAGTTTTGTGGAATTGGCTAGCATGCTTCAACTAACTTGCTTCTGCAACTGTTGTCAGGCTTTGGGGACAGAAAACAGAGAACCTGGATTTACCTTGGCAAGACAACCTTCTTTTTGCTTTGAGTAGCTTTGCTTTTGTGTGGTTGTTGCCCGATTACATGGTCACTGCCAAAGGGATCTTTTGAAAGCAGAAATCAATTTTTGTGACTAAGGAGCTTCATCTCTTACCGAGGGCAGGAAATAGTGTGCTTTTCATCAAGCCTAACTTTCATGGCAGCTTAATTAAGAGTCATTTCTTTTTATTCCAAAACGGATGGATCCACAGTAGTTCAAAACAAAATGTGTAAAAAAAAAAGATGTGTAACAATTGATTGCATATACTGCAAATTGCTACCATGGGAACAAATAACCAATACAATTATTTCCAGGATAAAATGAGTATATAGGAATGCAGGCTTAATTAACGTAGAAGACATGTGTTGATTAGACTATTCCATAGTAATCAAAGAAAATGAGAAAAGAAAGAGGTCAAAGTTTAACAGGCTTTGAATTACTACATTCAAATTTACCCTAATATAACATTAATTTTAATAACTATATCCCATTTTCTTTCTAAGCCACCCTAGAACATTAAATCATGGTGATTTATACTATATTACATTATAATATTCAAATGTAATATTATTCAAGTGATAATGAAGCTTCTAGCCATATTATAGCTATCTACTGTTGTTTGCTTTAAAACTCACAAGTTGTCAAAAGGATAATCTAGATCAGTGATGGTTAACCTTTTTGTTGTTGCTGGCCAAAACCAGGTGCGCAATAGCGCGCAACTGCGCCCGCAGCCATGAGTGTGCGCCCCCACATGCCCCGCCCCATGCATGCCCACGCTCCCCGCATGTGTGTGACCTGTGCTCCCCCGTCCCCGCACGTGACCCCGTGCTGCCCCTGCCCCCCCCACCCCTGCGTGCGTGCATGCACACATGTCTCCCACATGCACCCCACCCCTGCGTATTCATGTCAGAGACACAAAAATCAGCTGGCTGGTAGGAGGCACATGCACATGCGCGGTGGAGCTGAGCTGGGGCAACAGCTCACGTGCCCGCAAAGAGCTCTGCATGCCACCTATGGCACGCGTGCCATAGGTTCACCATCATGGATCTAGATCCGCACGCCACAGGTGGCATGTGGAGACCTCTCTGCCTGCACACGAGCCGTCGCCCAGCTGAGTTCCACTGCACATGCCCGCGCGCCCCTCCCGCCGGGCAGCTGATTTTTGGGTCTCTGCAGTGCTGTTGTTTAATGAAAATGCAGTTAAAACACTATACAAGCCATCAAGAATATAACTATATCCAACAGGAACAGGAAGTGCCTCACAGGAGCAGATAGAAGTAAATCCTAGAGAGGCAGGAAATGCATCACTGAACAATGGAGATGAATGCTAGAGAGGAATAAAACTGCATACAAGGCTGACATAACACCTGTAACAGAGTAGGCATGCACGGGGGGGCGTGGGGGGGGCAGCTCCCCCCTGTGCCCTTTTTTTGTCCCAGGAGGCTTCAGGGAGACCTGCTAGGCCCAAAACGGGGCGTGGGGGGGGTTGCATTTGCATGCGCAGGGAGGCAGGACACGCATTGTATTATGGGTATGGGCACACACATGCGTGCTGTCCTGCGTGTGCACGCACTTTTGGCACGCAAGGACAAAAAGGTTCGCCATCACTGATTTAGATGTTTGGAAAATGCACTCCTGTTTAATTTCTCCAATGTTTGCTTATGATTTTATGAAATGAACATAGATACAAAGTAGATTCCTTCTACTAAAGAGTTTTACTCATAAAAACATTAACCATTAAGAAAAGATGGGCTGCTTTGCGTCTCACAGCCTGGAGTGGGAGAATGGCTTAATGCTAAAGTGGTTGCCATGGTTATATTAGCCATACTACTCTCTTTAAATAATACCCAAATTTTTCAAAATTCACTTTGGCTGCTCTTTCCACAACTCTGGATTTTGCTTACTTTGAAATGGCCAGGCAAACTCGTTATATTTTTAATAAAGGTAGCAATACACGCTAGCCTATGGAAGGAATAGAAGAGAGCACTAAAATAAAAGATATAATTAAAGGTCTATTAAAATGTGAAAGCTAAAAGCAAAATACCAAAATACTCTCCTTTAATTCAGAGAATTAAAAAACAATAACCGATTTTGTTAATTAATCAGTAGCATTGTAATTGCATAGCTTACCTTTTTCCAGTAGAAGAGAGTCTCACAAAAAGTTTGTTGGTGATGGGAACAACTTTTTGGATAAATACCTGTTGATCATCACGCTCACCAAATGGACCTGAAAGAGGTGGCCAAAGAAAAAGCACTGATTTTCAACTATATACAAGAATTAGGTGAAATATTAAGTAAAGAACCATAGAGTTCTGTGCATAAGTTGATAATCACTCCTGCAAAAGTTCTCAAACTACCCCAAAGTACAGATTATAGTTTGATATTGTCTTCCGCGTACTAACTTTTTATGCTTCTCTGCACCCATTCCTCCATTTTAGATTTTCATGTTTGCACTTTTTATAATGTGTGAGTATACATACCCTGTTTCCCCCAAAATAAGACATCGCCTGATAATAAGCCCAATTGGGCTTTTGAGTGCCTGGCAATAAGGCCAAGCGCTTATTTCAGGGTTCAAAAAAATATAAGAAGTGTCTTATTTTCAGGGAAACACGGTAGTTGTTTTTTAAAAAAATGTGTATTTTTTATAACTCCTACATTTGTATAACTTGTTTTCGATGTTCATTTTTTTTATATCCTTTATACTATATTTAGATGTTTTATATTGTTATGCTTCTTTGTAATGAATGTACCCCTGCTCTCTTTATGCTGGTCTGATTTAAATATCTGTCCTACAATTTGGTGTCTTTCTCAGAAGCCTTATATGGATTTTTGCCAATTCAGTGTAGCTGAGTGGAAGGAAATAGCCATGCACGAAAGATCCATGTTTAATATCCATATGTGCCTACTCTTTCTTTGCATACTGAGCATGAAGAACCAGTAGGAAGATAGGATTCCAGTACCCCTTAGAGAATAGGATTGATATACCTGTCCACATCCCACAGTAGAATCTGAAGGCAGGTTAAGATCTCCATAGGGTTAGTCTTCTAAACCACTATTCTAATCACTGCAGTTTACCTAGAATGCTTCATTTACCTATATCATTTCCAGCAGAATAACTTCCATGACTCTCAGTTTCCTCCAAGGACAAAATTTTGAATGATGCCAGAGGAGTGGATCCTGGCTGTGTTGAAATCATTCCTCTAAAACGCGTCACTGTCCATGTCCGGACATGATTATTATCAGCACATACTAGAAGGAAAAATGACCATAAAAAGAAGCAGAGGTTGGCATTCTAATTTTACCTCACACCAACTGGTATTTTTGAATAATGATACTAAATCTTCCCCTTTCTAGTTTTTACAACCTAGTAAGCAGTGTTGGATGGGTCAGAGTTAATTCTTTCAGTCCTCTCAAGGGGGGGGGGGGAGGCAGAGTCTGAGCCTTTGGGGGAAGAAACAAATGAATACTGTGATACAGAAATCGGATCAGGAGAACTCTAAAGCTGCAAGAGATGCAGTTATGCCCTTCACTAAGAGAAAGAGTATGATACTAACTAGTCATTTGATTCACTGTCTCATGACAAGTGCTGCCTGACAAAAGCAAGGATCAGCGCTGTGAAAAATAAAACAAAATAAACATCTTTTTCATTTAGGGTTAGGATGCTTCTATGGCTATAAACTCACTGAATATCCGTACCTTAAATTCCACATAACTAAGAGACATAAATGGAGGCAGGCTTTTATGTGTATTCTATCTTGTTCCATTTTTTTTTCTTTTGAGCGTTGGAAATATTTTTAAAAAAGAGCACATAATAGAAAAAAGTGATGAAGTCATTTAGTCTGACAAGATTACCTGATACCAGATGTTTTTCTGATAACATGATCTTTGTAACAGGGCTACGGTGAACTGTGAAAGTCTGGAAAAGTTGTGGTCCTGAACCAACTGTTTCTGGGTGTTGCACAATTACACGTACAGCTCCAGAGCTTGTGCCATAGGCAATCTCGATCCAATTGCCACTTACACCTATACAAAAACATGAGAAACAGAAACGATTTTAGTAAATTATATTTGCCCAAGACGGTGCAGGAATGCTGTTGAGGAAAGGTGTGGTGTTTACATTTAACTTTACAAGATTATTTCAGCAATTATTGCACTTAAGTGTTTTTTTCCGGTGAGACTGGTCTATCAGGGCAACCTGGTCTACCCAACTATGGGACGGAGCATACTGCTTCTGCTTTCGCCTTTCAGCCCCAATCCAGGCACAGGCTTTCGCGGCAAACTATTTTTGTGTTGAATTTATATTTTACCGACAATATATTTATCTCCCTTTATTTCTTTTGTCAGTAAAATATAAATTTATTCCACTTATAGTTCACAAGTAGCATTCTTCCCATATATTATGCATCATTTCAAATATTGAAAATACTGTTGAAGGTGCAAGTTATGTACAAGACAAACACTTCTGATAAGACTATACATTTCAACCTTTACCCTAATAAAATTAACACAATTTTCTTACAAAATAACAATATAAAGATGTAAATTTGCAAGTGAAATTTTGAAATCAGATATTATTTTTTTAAAAATACTGTCATTTGGGGGGAAATTGTTTTGAAGAGAAGTATACAATTTTATCATATAGCAATAGTAATAAGTCCCTCTTCCAAGTGCTATAGCATTGAGTTTACTAGCACAAGGAGTAGAATGACATTTCCAAATGCATAAAATCCATAATTGAACTGAAGCAACATTAAGTATTTTTAATTGACAATTAAACAGGATGATTTGACAATATCATATTCAATATCAATTGACGACAGGGTGATTTGACAATTTCATTTTCAATATCAATTATATCAAGATGGTACGAACTTGTTTTGGGTGTAAGGTAAACACTAAGTGCAGTTATGGCATCATTAGAGGGATCATGGTATAGTTCTGTCACTAGAAGATCATTATCTTTCATTCGCAATGGAAATTTTTGCATATCTGCAAAATAAAGACATATATAAATTATTTTAGAATGCCAAACAACCATTTAGAATGCAAAACAACCAGAGTATCTTCGGGACCGCCTTCTACCACATACCTCCCTACGACCGGTTAGATCCCACAGGGTTGGTCTGCTTCAGGTCCTGTCGGCTAAACAGTGTCGGGCAAGAGCCTTCTCTGTGGCTGTCCCGGCTCTCTGGAATCAGCTACCCCCTGAGATCCGCACTGCCCCCTCCTTATTGGCCTTCAGGAAAGCCGTAAAGACCTGGATTTTCGACAGGCCTGGGGCCAATGACCGTATTGAAAGAACTAGTGATGTCGGCCCATGAACGGATGGATGATTGGAATGTTTTTTAACTGAAATTGCGTTTTAATTTCATTTTTAATGATGTTTTTATATTAACTATATTTGTATTTGCTGTGAGCCGCCCAGAGTCCCTGCGGAGTTCGGCGGCATAGAAATGCAAATAATAAATAAATAAATAAATAAATAAATAAATAAATTTCAGATCTTTAAAATGTTTACAATAAAATCCCTGAAAAAATATTTTCAAGAGATAAAAGTAAAACCTCCATAAATCAGTGGTCCCCAACCTTTTTGGCTCCACAGACCTGGAGCAGCAGTGGGGGTGGCGGTGGGGGTGAATGGGGGATATTTCTCACATGCAACCCAGATCCCGCACATGCGTAAATGAAGCTTTATGAGCTCACCCACTGTTTGCGCAGACCGGGTCCCAATGGGCCATGGACCGGTACAAGTCCGTGGACCAAGGGTTGTGGACCCCTGCTCTAAATAACCCATCGGATTGAAGTGTGAAGTTAATTCTCAAAGTTAGCAGAGAGATTCTTGAGCTTACCAATATAATATATGGAGCCATTGTTGCAGCCCAGCAGTAAGAATGATCCTGCAGTGTCATAGCTAGTGATTGGGACAACATCTTGAACCTAGTAAATAAAATAAAAACAACTTTCCATTTTGTTTTTCATATGCTTTTGTGTTTGCATAGCACTACATATGAGCCATATTATCTAAAAGCATATGTTTTAAGGAGATTAAACTGGAGCAATTTAAAAGTATATTAAATTTAAAGATTTTTTTCTCACAATTTTCTTGTAAAACCTCTGAAAGAACCCTTATACCAGAGTGTTGCAACAATTATTTTCAAGATACTGAATTAATACTGACTTAACACAATAATATGCATGTGTAAAAGCATGAGTGTTGGGAAAGGTGTGTGTGTATGTGTATACATTCATGTGCACATACTATACTCACTACAGACAGGTAAGAAAAGGCTAAGGAGTTCCGAGACAGCAGAGAGAAATATAAAAGATGCACCATCTTTTGGTGTCAATACAACAGCACTAGATGCACAAGAAAGAGCCTAAGAATGAGTCAAAGTAAGCTGCAGAATGGCACACTATAGTCTAAAAGGTCTGGGTAGATGAGCTGGGAAGAAAAAATGGGAAGCTTTTTCTTCCCTCATCTGCAGTCTCAAAAGTTAGTTGGCGCACTGGGAGGTAGGCAGACAGGAAAATGTCAGGAGTGGGAGATGCCAGAAGAAGGAGAACAACTCTGCATAAGAGGAAAAAGCCCAGAAAGCTAGAAAGGAAGCACTGATGGTACTCAGAAAAGATCTTCCAGAAATCCTTCAAAGATAAGATGGAAGCCAACAGAAGGCACTGCAAAAACAATTCTCACTGAAATAGAAGACAAAAGTTATATTGTTTCAGAAAGGGGATGGGGGGAATAAAATCTGGAAGGAGAGAGGAACCATGATAGCCAACTTCCCCTTTAAGACATCAGACCTTTGCCAGGCTTGGGTAAATGAGTCCAATAAAGGCGAGGACAGCAAACTTGTGATTGGAATCAATGAGCAAGTGACTATGGCAGAAAGGAAGTGATTATTAATACAACCTATATAGAACTAAAAAAGAAAGATAGAATAATAGGATAAAGAAAAACATAGCTCCTAGTTTCAACTGCTATATTAGCTTTTTAAAAGCAGATATTTAAAGATATTCATAAAATTACTAAGTTGAAAGAGGCCATTTCAGCCACTGAGGTTAATTTCCTAATTGGTTCTTCTATCAAATGGATGTTACATTTTAGAAAGATTTCCCTAATATTCAACTGGAACTTTATTTCCTCTAATTTGATGCAATGGAGTTATTTCCTGTAATCTACATTTACTGATGCAGGGTAAAGATGCAGTTGCCTTTTTAGCAGTTATTCATATTACATAATCAACTTGAGATGAACTATAATTCCAAGATTGTTTTCACATGTACTCTAGCCATATCAGCTACACTGATTTATACCTCTGTGTTTCACTTGTTTCTTACATTAAAAACGTTGAATATTTCTCTGGAATTTCATTCAATTATTTTTCATTTTTATTTTCATATTATTTTTATTCTAGCCTATCAAAATCATCATTTTATTTTTGTCTTGTAATTGCAATTTTGTAGCACCTTAAATTGGCAAACATGCCCACTTTTAATATATTATGCAAATAAACTATGCCCAAAATGTTCTACTACCTCAACACTATTTGAATACCAGTTTTTGACTATGCTCTTTACGGGACCAGGATTTCGCTTGAGAATGAGCAGACTACCTCAGCTTACTACCCAAATCCTTAGAACGAATTATGCAAACTTTACAAAAAAAACCTTTAAAAGGGATTTCAGCTATATTTAGGAGACACCTGTAAGATTTCAACAAATAACAATTGTATCACTTGGTTTCTTGAATTCTCCCTGTAGTACTTATTGGCATGACAGTCACTTATGTGTAAAATCAGGATTTATTCAACCAGTGATGTAGTATCCCAAGTCTATGCCTTAGGTCACTTTTGCCTCTTGAAAATTACACGGCAGTCTCTTGGATTTCCTTAGTTCTTTACACTGAGCTATAGAGACAACCATCTGGTTGTGTTACCAGGTTTGCTTCTTGCATGAATGCCTCTCAGTCTTGAATATAATCCAAGAATCTCTATTTCCACTGTCAGAATGCATAATGTATAAAAATCGCACAGCATTCAAGAGACAGAAATATAAAATAGCTACCTTTGAGAAATGGTGTATCATTAGTTGAGAAACTTTCAGGTAGATGATAGAATTTCTAAATTCCTCAGGATTTTACACAAATGTAATTTGACTAACATGAAAAACCTTTCTGGTGACTGAAAAGTTCAACAGAATGGATTAATTCTACCTCTTCTAGCAAAACAGCAGAGCTTAAGACTTTTTCCTGTCCCATGGAAGAAACCCTTCCTTTCACTTCAGCTGATTGCAGTTCCATTTTTCATTTATTAATTAATTCACTGTAACAAAATGAAACCTTGACACCAGCAAAAATAATTGGGAAATGAAAGAAAAATGTATAATAGCAAACACAGAACAGTAGTTAACTATTTGACTCGTGGTCCCTCTTGAAACATCTCTGAATCTTTCCCCTTTTTGGTAGATCAGTGACAAGGAAAGTATTTCATAGTAGAATAAAATAGAATAACAGAGTTGGAAGGGACCTTGGAGGTCTTCTAGGCCAACCCCCTGCTTAGGCAGAAACCCTACAACACTTCAGACATCTTCTTAAAAACTTTCGGTGTTGGAGCATTCACAACTTCTGGAGGCAAGCTGTTCCATGGATTAATTGTTCTAACTGTCAGGAAATTTCTCCTTAGTTCTAAGTTGCTTCTCTCCTTGTTTAGTTTCCACCCATTGCTTCTTGTTCTACCCTCAGGTGCTTTGGAGAATAGTTTGACTCCCTCTTTAAGTCCAACTACTGTTGTTAGTCATAAAAGATGAACCCAACACGAAAGGGCTATACTCCAGTAGCATTCCCACAAATGATTAACAGAAGTTAAAATTGACTCTATAGCAGGGGTTTTCAAAGTCGCGGCCCACGGGCCAGATCCCTCACGCGCTCACCACCCCCACCCCCATTTTAGCGAAGGGGGAAAAAGTCATGATACATCACTTGACGCCCCGAGTTTGACATCCCTGCTCTATAGCATCATGTGCCCAACGATTATATCTGCAGAGGTAAACCTATCTACCTCATAATGCTTCATGAATTTAGATCAGTGTTTCTCAACCTTGGCAGTTTGAAGATGTGTGGACTTCAACTCCCAGAATTCCCCAGCCAGTCCACACATCTTCAAACTGCCAAGGTTGAGAAACACTGATTTAGATGGTTCAGCTCGGGTGCTGCCTTGTAAATATCTATTAGTGGGACTCCCATATTAAGAGCCTCAACTACCCCTGCAATGAGATCAATCAGCTCCAGAAGAGATCTGCCGTACATCTGAGGAGATGATATTATAGCAGCATCCCCTCCTTGCTCATCCTCACAGATACGCCTTACTCCCAACCACCTGCAGAACAGATTTAGTTGCCAGGGGTTTCAGATACGTAATCGCCACTTTCTTGGACTTCCTTGGGTTTCTCCTTCTTCCATTTTTTTTTCATTTTTTTCACATGAGCAACCCCACCTGATACCTACTCCATCTAAAAAAAGTGCCATAGGAAAATCAATAAAGCTGAGGGTTGCAGGGATGCTTGCTACCAGGATTGCCTGACTCCTCTATTTTGCATCACTATCTCTAGAAACTCTTCTGCCTCTTGGATCAGCCCATTTACGCATCTGGGCAACTGCTTAAGACTGAGGGCTCCTGGTGTCACGCAGTGATTTTATTGCCTGTTATATGTATATGCAGGGAGATGCATCCCTATTCATTATAATGGTTTATTCCTGAGCACGTGATTGATATGTTCTTGTATGCATGTGTGCATTCCATTCTTTCCTTCTGTTCCTGGCTTCCATTGAAGCAAGACCTACTTTTATATCAGACATGTAGACAATGAGGATTTATTGTTTTTGTACCGAAATAAATATTTTTACTTAGATTTCTAAACTGCGGTTTCTTTTCTAATGTCTGATGTCCAGGAAAAGACCAAACTTCTCCTTTGCGAGATTAATTATCGCCTCTGTCACCTGGGTTCTAATATTCAGCTATCACGCTGCTGTTGGCTGCAGCTTGTTTTCAGCAAACCAATTAGATCACTAGGACGGGCATAATTTGCATTACATCTTGCTCTCTTTCCTAGACTACCTTCTCCTCCTCATTTATGTTCTGTGTTTGTCCCTCAAGTTGGAGCCAAGAGAAAATCTGTGGTTTGCCTCTGAAAGGAGTGGTCACCTCTACAGAACAGGAATAAGTCTTAAGCCCTGCTTCCCAGATTAAAAATAAATAAATAACAGGAGTCAGCTCCATCTTTGGCAAACATCCTTTCCTGTTGTATAGAAATAATTTTCCTGCAAAATAATTAAACGATTACAACTCCTGCTAGCTAAATGATAAAACTTGAAAATTAAACGTTAGAGATATTTCAGCAATAGTAAAGTATATTAAAAATGAACAAATATACTGATTTAAAAGTTGATGTCCTTTTTTGAATACTAATAATGTACAGGAGCAAGCAATTCTGTTCATATGTACCTGCCAATGTTGAGTCACAGCATTCCATACTCCCACTTTTCCTGTATGACTGGTGGCTACCAACTGGTTACCAATGAAGAAAAGAGCATCTACTGGGACTCCAAGACTAAAGATTCCTATCAGGAGAGACAATAGCACACACAGATGTATATTAAAAGCAAAAAAGGTCTAAGAAATTTTTAAGTTAAAATAATTGCAATATCCAATTAAAAATGCTTTTGAAAAGTATAACAATATCATTAGTAATCATTGCCTCTTTTATAATATATTTAATTATAGACTGGTTGGTATAAATACTTGTACCACCGTCTTGGTACACAGCCAGGACTATGTTTCAGCTGAGGCTACATCAGCCATGACTAAGGTAAGATTCACTTATTTTGTTCTTAGTCATTTGATTTAGAGATCAGCCAACTCTTCAGTGACTCCGAAAAGGTTGTAACTAAAAGAAAAAACAACCTATGTCCAAAACAGCCACAAGTAATCAAAAGACTGTAGTACCACAAAAAAAAAAACACCAGAAACTATAGGTGCTCTTTCTATCCTAAGATCTGAGAGAACAACCAGACTTTTAATCATTTCTGGAAATTTGTTAAGGTGGGAGACATCCAAATCTCTGGGGGTGGGGACATCATTCTATAGGGCAGTTGCCATGAGAGAAAAGGCATGCTTCAGGGGTGGGTTCCAACTTACCTCGCTGCCGGTTCGTTCCCTCCCGCTCCGTGTGGGTGCGCCTCGTGGGTGCGCGCGTGCTTTGCGCACGCATGCACAATAATAAAAAATCCAAAAATTAATAAAACAAAAAATCTGAAAAAAAGATGGCGACCGCATACACAGTGCCAGAACTCGGCTTCTGCGCATGCTCAGAAGGAATTAAAAAAAAAAAAAGATGGCGGCACCCACAGACTGGCACCAACCGATCCGGTTCGCTGACATCATCGTGACATCACCAGCGGGTCGCTACCGGTTCGAGTGAACCGGTCCAAACCGGTCCGAACCCACCCCTGGCATGCTTCCACAAAACTGCTTGGATTCCACAAAATGTCATTGTTTAATTAACATTGTTTAAGCATGCCCAGTCTGTCCATGCCAAATAGGCAGAAACATTTGATGACAGGATGGTCCCTCAAATAGTCAAGCCCTAGTTTTAAAAAAATCAAATTTAAATATTTTATGTTCAAATACTTACATTGTGTTAGCCACTGAGAATTACTAAAGTGCTATATGATACAAATGCAAACATGCCCAGATTTATATATGGTTGGGTGTTTTTTTATCTTTTCTATCAAAATCTACACAGAAAACACCTCTATCTTTAAGCTTTATGAAGGAACAATTAACAACAAAAAGGTGTTGTATTACTTTAAAATAAAGGACAGCAGATTCTATGGTTTTGGCCTCTAAAGAAGAAGTCTGGTAGATAAAGTGACTTTAAGCTTTCATTTATTCTGTACTTAAAAATATTTCACATTAACATGCGGAAATCTTAAAATTTATTAAAATACATAGTGTATGCCACTCAGAATTGTCAAACTGCACAGACTGAGTCTGTTCGAGGAGAAGTTATAAATAAATGCCAAATAATAGTAAATGCCAAATCATTTTTCGGGCCATATGACCTTCCTTGAGGTTTTACTCTATTTTCAGCAGCATACATAAAAAGCAAGCAACAAGAAAAAGGAAAGACACTACTAGAAATGATTACTCTGGAGGAAGTTCGGGGAAATCAAGGAAGACAGCATGAATAGTCTGAAGGAATTTAAAATGTCACTCCTACTTAAGCTCAACAGTCATAATGCCATCCAGAGGGAAGACAATGGTAAAAGTAGTGACAGATGCTTGTCTTAAGGGGATTTCTCTGTAAAATATTGCTTATAGCAGCAATCTAGTACCAGCTTTTTATGTAAGTAACAGTGAAGGGAGAAACAGCTTCTAGGAGAGGCCAAGCTTCATAATATTCCATAGATGGTGTCAGGTTCTGAAGAGTATATGTAACAACACATTGTTTTTCTGATTTGTTTTTGTTTTCCAGAGAACATTATTTCTTTCTCCCAAGGCAGGGCTGCTAACATTGCAAGAAAAATGGGCCAGTAGCAGTGTCCAAAAGAAAAGATACTCTTTCTTATTAAATCATTATAAAATCAATGCAATAAATCAATCACACCCACACTTATATAAGTAATACACGTGCGCTGTGTTCCATTTGCTCTGTTAGTGGAGTAAATACCATTGATTTTGTAAAATTATTTAACAAGCTCAGAATTAGTAAATTGACAGTTTTTAAGAATAAATTAGCTTTCGGTGAATAGAAAGGCGGGAGTATGTGATCTTTTTAATTGAGTGTTCTCCCAATTCGACTATGATCAAATATAGAACAGCTGCACATAATCGATCAAGATTCAGCAGATATTAACAAACAATATTTCAGTAATATATTCTTGGTTAACAAAAAATAGTTTACTGCAAGTCCCTCCAATGCAACCTATGAAAAGTAAAGTATAGCCATATTAAAATACCAGTATATATTAAGAAGTGAAACACAACACACGCTCACCTATTTCGCTACCACTGCCGCCGTCCTGGATGCTCCATAAAATGATACTGCTTTCGGATGCCACGGCAACCATTTTATCTTTGTCACCATGTGGACCACCAACAACCTTTGCATTCAGAGCCACACGTTCAATAGTCCAGTCTAAGTAAGGACTTGTAAAAACTTGTTGCCACCCAGAGGATTCTTTAATTCTAAGGAAAAAGACGTATGAACAAATGTTTCTTACAACTGGCCTTCTAAGATGTATAGGAACTTCAATACGAATGAGTTTTCCAATCACTAGAAGCCAGAAAAATGGTTGGAAACATTCTAACTCACTCCTATAAGCTACAGATACGTTAAAATACTAAAGAACCTTAGAATTAACACCTACAAGATAAAATTTAAATAGATGCTGACACAAATCACTGACTTACAATAAATCCTTAATTCTGGTTTATTTAAAAGACGCATTTCAGAGTAGAGTAAAACCAAATATTTTCTCCAATACCTATGTCATTTTCTCAAATAAGCACATGAAATAACAAAATCATTAGAATTTCTAGAACCACAAAAGGAAATTAAATATATGATTATTTATCTTCCAACATTTCTCAGGGATTGTTTTCAGAATCAAGAATGAGAAAGTGCCTACCTCCACAATTTCAATGCAATGTACAAAAAGATAGATGGGAAAGGAGGAAAGATGTAAGAAAAGATAAATGTATATTTCTTAAAACCATGTAAAAGATTTTATACTGAATAAAGAAACTAAAGAGAACAGAAAAAAAGCAGGTGTCTTTCAGATAAAACAGGCATATTATCTAATCTCTTTATGCTGCTGCAACTTGGCATAATGGTTACTAAAAGTTATTCAAGGAAAAGAAGTCAAGTGACAGTGCATATAAAACTAACAAAATCAGCTCACTCACTGCAGCACTTTGCATAATGACAATCCTAATTTTTTTTATTATTTGTTTGATTTACAGCCTATCTTTCTACTAAGATGTGACCATATTAGCTAGGAACTTGACTGCATGCAAACCGGCAATATAAATCATACTGGAATCATGTGCTATAAATGTTAGAAATTCTCAGAATAATTTCATATGGAGTTCCGGTATGACACTTTACAGTGGAAAGTAGCCATATTGCTATTACTATAATCCTATGAACAGTACAACTTAAGTCAGGAAATGAGAAATGGCATTATTATGAAATCCAAAGTGCTTTTCAGGTTTTTCTAAATAGGAATTATCTTAGCAGTGAGATCCAATTGCTGCTTTGAATCACCAATCAAATCAAAGTACAGGTACTCCTCGGCTTATGACCCCAATTGAGCCAAAAATTTCTATTGCTAAATGAGATATTTGTTTAGTGAGTTTTGCCCCATTTGATGTCCTTTCTTGCCACAGTTGTTAAAGTGAATAACTGCAGTTGCTAAGTTAGTAACCCGGCTGTAAAGTGAATCTGGCTTCCCAATTGACTTTGTTTGTCAGAAGATCAGGAAAAGTGATCACATAACACTGGGACACTGCAACCGTCATAAATAGGAGTCAGTTGCCAAGCACCTGAATTTTGATCACGTGACCATGGGGGATGCTGCAGTGGTCATAAATGTGAAAAATGGTCGAAAATAATTTTTTTCAGCACTGTTGTAACTTCGAACAGTCACTAAATGGACTGTAATTTTAGTAGTGTTGAGCATGTATAATTGACAGACTGGATTTTATCATGGATTTTATCTGTTATTTATTATTTTATCTTATACCTTTTAATTGTATATTTACTGAGTGTTTTTGTTTGTTCTAGTCTCTGGTCTGTGTCTGTAATAAAATTGAATTGAAATTGAAATTGACTGTTGTAAGTCAAGGCCTACCTGTACTGATCATTTAATTTTTATAAAGAAATTGATTCAAAAATTTTATTGAAAAAGACCCCAGGTCGTTCTGAATATAATTATTGCTTTGAAAGAGACTGAACTATTTAAAATGACAATCTCCGGTAGGCAGTCTATCAAACACATGGTACAGCACTTTCTCATTATACGACTAACAGTTTACTATGATGGATGGACTCTGTTACTATGGCAATGGTTGCCCCATTGGAAGGCCTGAAAAAGCAGACGAGAAGCAGATTATCATGGAGAAAATCTAGCTATGTGAGCACTAAGAATAGAAACTGACTTGATGGAATATTATCAATCAATCAACCAAATCCATATCTTTGTATTCAGAATTGCTATATAACAAGCACATTATCCTCTGACTAACTTATAGCAGTTAGTCAAATGTAGTGACAGTACCAACAGATTGCTACAGGAACCAATTACTCAGACTACCGGTAGTAGATTCCTTTATATTGGATATGTTTGAGTGGATTCTAGATCCTTGGATTTTTGCACTGAGCTGGACAGGCCTATGTCTAAATTGCCTCTTTCAACACTATAATTCTATGATTTAGAAACATTATTTACTAATTACGACAAGCCATTTAATATGCTAGACTGGGCACATAGCAGCATAGTAGTACATTATTTTTTTAATGTACACTGAATGTAGTGGCTTTCAGGGTCTTACAATCACACAGTTCATATTAATATATGTCTTACATAAAAGAATTAAAGCAATTTATGAAAACATATTGTATTAACGATATCTAATTTAGCATATTATAACATTTCTATCATTGTATATAGCAAAGAATATATACCAAACTTTTCAGATTCATTAAAAGTTTCTAGTGAAACAACTGGAAGCAACACATATATTAGTAACATGGATTTCTCTCTCAGAAAACATGAACTAGGAGTGTTAATTTCCTCCACCATCTGATTCTGTGTACTTCAGAGAAAAAAAGAACCACCTTATTTTAAATAAAGTGGCTTAATGTTGGGCAACATGTCTCATCTTTGGAAAATAAGTTTTATAATGTAATTATGAAGGAACAGAATGATGAAAATTTCCATGCTGAATTTTAGACCATTAAAGATGATGAACTTGTGTTCACCTAAAATATCCCCTCTATCACTGTGCATTTAATTAATATTTTATAAAATGGTAGAGATATTAAAAGGTAAAACAAATCATAGTGTTAGTAATTTGTGCTTACCTGTAACAAACTGCAAAGTGAGCATATGCAGCTACTATCCAGTTATGGTGGCCAGCAACTATCAAAACTTTTCGAGGATCCACAGGAAACCCTGTTGTTGTTGTTTTTGTTTGGTTTTTTTAAAGGCAAAACAAAGATGAAGATAAAATTTAGCATTATTTCAATGAACAGATCAGTGGCACTGTATTTTCTGAAATCCCACATTGTGATTATGCAAATATGTAATTTAATATTAGCACAAAATAAAGGGTTTTGAAATGTAATCCCATGGACACAAATCTAGCTTTTAATGCTACCAAGATGGACATGAATTGTGTCCATCTTGTGGCATAGGAAATCTCAAAAGTTAAAATGTGAAGATGAATGGGATTTCCAGGAGCCTTGCAATGCAATTAGTATTTCCATGTAGATTAAACACTTTCCATTTGTTAATTGTGAATGTGCAGCACCTTACTCTTTGAATGCAAGCTGCCTTCAAAAATGAAGCTATGTACTTCATTAGCCATCCTTTCAGGTGCTTTATGTATAGTACAATTTTTTTTAAATGGAGTCTTAAAAAATTAGTAGCAACTGAAAGCCTAATTTCTATGTTCACAATTGATACCCAATGGCGACACTAAAGAATCAAATTAAGACATACCGTATTTTTCGGACTATAAGATGCACCAGAGTATAAGACGCACCAAGATTTTGAAGAGGTAAACCAAAAAAAAAAAAGTTTTTGCCCTCCCCAGCCCCCAGGATCACTCTACAGGCCTCCCAAACCCTCTGCACGCCCCGTTTTTTGTGAAAAATGGGCCCATTTTCCTCTCGTTTTTGCCCCCCCCCCAGCCCCTACAGGCCTCCCAAACCCTCTGCACACCCTGTTTTTTTGCAAAAGCAGGACATGTGGGGCGCGGTTTTTGGAGGCCAAAAATGGGTGTATTCAGTGTATAAGATGCACCAACATTTCCACCCTCTTTTTAGGAGGGGAAAAAGTGTCTTATACTCTGCAAAATACGGTAGTTCTGCACTCAATAATTTTCAACCACAAACATATGAACTCAAGAATCATGTGTATTCATAACAACATTCTAATTTTTTCTCACCTAGCTTAACTGTATCTTCACCAGTACCAGTTAGTGAAGGCTGCAAATTGCCTGCTCGCACCTCACCTTCAGAGCCGTTCTGAGGTATTCTAACATCTGAAGATGTTCCTGCAGAACCATTGATTTTTCGACTTGGAATGCCTAAGAGAGAAATGATATGTCTTTAATTTGCTATCACTGTTTCTCATTCTTATGAGTAATTGTTAAGATATAAATAAAAGAATTACAACTTTAAAGCCATAGTTTGCCCAAATCTTCCACCTGTGGATACCAGGGCCCTTCTAAAACAGCACAAAAGTCACAATGCAAAATAAACCACTTTACCGGTCCTAAAATAATATATTTTAGTTAACAACTTACTTGGTGACCAAATTCCAAAAGATATTGTGCACAAGTGTATTTCCAGAAAGGGCCACAGTGGTTTGTACAAACTAAAGTGCTCCAGAACTAAAGACTAAATAACTCTTTAGTCTGGAAAGATGAGGAAGAGGTGCAGGTAGACAAAGTTCATCACTCTTGACTTTATAACGTCATCAGAGAAGCAAATAATCAAAGTTAACCTTTAAAGGTATCATCGGTGTTAACAGGACACAGAAAAATATGTGTTGAACTAATATCAATGAGGCAGAACAGTTTATAAAAGGAGCCTAATAAGATCCTCATATATGGAAGTCACAGAGCAAACTGATACTATTCTTTTAAAATAGCAGAAAAATCTCAACAATTGGAAAGTCCGAGATACCTATCAGTTGAAACATACAGAAGTACCTGGAGGTGGGAGATATCCATGGAAGAGTACACTGCCACAAGAGGAACGCTCAAGTTCTTCACATAAAAGCAATCTTCTTACTGAAAGAGAATTGTACTTATGTATACATAAATGCACTTCCAATAAAACAGGTTACTTAAAAATAATTTCTATTTAAGCTTTTTTTTTCAAGAAAACAAGTGGATAGGTTGCCTACCAGGGGTAGGCAAAGTTGGCTCTTCTATGACTCATGGACTTCAACTCCCAGAATTCCTGAGCTAGCATGATTGGCTCAGAAAGTCTGGGAGTTGAAGTCCATGAGTCATAGAAGAGCCAACTTTGCCTACCCTTGGGTTATATACTATCTTTGAAATATGCAAACAATAAATTTAAAACACATCTACATTAATTTCAAGGATGAGCTCATATCCCATATTTTTCAAATATTTGGGTAGGAAGAATCTGGAAATTTTTCAGACTCTAGAATACCACTTTTTTTTTTTTTTTTAAAAGCATTTTATTAATTTTGGTTTTCAAGTGACCCGATGTGCTTTACACAACTAATATTATCAAACAGAAAGGTTATAAACCCAGACAGAAAAAAAAATCCACAGAAATAAATTCTGGTGGATTAAGAAAGCCACTAATATTTCTGAAGAACTAAGTACTGTATCTCTCTTGTAAAACAACAACAAGCACAAAATGCCATTGTGTGGCCTAGTATATGTTCCGCTCTTGAAGATGAAAATCATAGAAGAGGAGAAAAAATGGTTACTGCTGGCAGCTACCCTGGGATGATGCATCGTTTCTTACAAATGGCTTCTGGAAATGAAATGATGAGTTCCAGAAGGAACTGTGTGGCTGCAGCTCAACGCTGACCAAGAAATAGAACATATTTTTCTCAGGTATCTCCATATTTTTCAATAAAAAAATCCTTGACTGGCTACTTTCATCTCAGTACATTATTAAATATATAGGTTTCAATTGCAATTCTGATTTCCTATCATTCACGAAAAGAATACAGGTAGTCCTCAACTTATGACCACAATTGAGCCCAAAATGCATGTTGTTAAGTGAGAAATTTGGTAAGTGAGTTTTGCCCCATTTTACAACTTTTCTTAACACATTTCTTAAATGAATCACTGCAGTTGTTAAATTAGTAATACAGTTGTTAAGTGAATCTGGCTTCCCCATGGACTCTGCTTGTCAGAAGGTCGCAAAAGGTGATCACATTACCTTGGGACACTGCAACCGTCATAAATATGAGTCAGTTGACAAACATCTGAATCTTATTCACGGGATCATGGGGATGCTGCAACGGTTATAAGTGTGAAAAATGGTCATAAATCACTTCTTTCAGTGCCGTTATAACTTTGAACGGTCACTAAACAAACGGTTGTAAGTCAAGGACTACCTATAATTAAACTAGTTGCCAAGTTCAATCTAGTGATTCAAATATATATGGTATATATATATATATTTACCTAACGGTGTGATTCCATAAAATTCTGCTTCATGTCTGAGTACATTGATACTTACTCCTCTGCAAAACAAAGAAAACAGAATAAAAATACTATTTGCAAATTAAATGTAATTTTCCAACTCATGGATTAATATTGTTAGGTTCAAGTAGCAACAAAATGCTTAAATTTAACAACATACATAAATATATGAAACTGTAGACATATTAAAATTGGATGGATATTAATTCAAACTAACTCTTAAACTGCTAAGTCCATCTTTTTAAAAAAAGATGTGGTGTGCTAAGGATCCAATCCAAAGCTCAGAGCCAGCAAGTATAAAGTAGAATGGGTATATGAAGGTGACTTAAGATAGATACACAAGATAAAGGCTTCCTTGGCTTCATCAGAGCTACAGGGATACTCAAAACTGAAACTTTTCAGGATACAGCCTTAAATATTATAGAGTGGCCCTTTGTGAGACTTCCATTCCTAGATTAGATCACAGAATTTCTGATAGAGGCAGATCATATAAAAACAAATGAAGAATTTAGGATTTAAGCATGGATAGGTTAAGCCTTTTTATTAAAAGGTTTAAGAATTAAAAATATCTGTTAGAACCCAAATATTTCCTTACAAATTCTGAACGTAATTTGGGAAAATAGATTGTGTGTGTAACCCAAGGAAACAGTACTGTATCACGCACATTTACACACAAGAACCAGATTTTTAAAACTAATTTTAAGTGATCTTAACACTATTTTAATTACTTTCCTCCTGAAAGAGTTTAATATAAAAATCTAACTTACCTCAGATCTAATTCCTTTGTTCGAAGAAAATTTAAAATTGGTGCAAATGCTGCAGGATCTCTATCAATAAATATCTACAAAGAAGAAGAGAGAGCTGATTTATTTGCCTGCAAGGACATTTTAAATTAGGAAAGCAATCCTGTCATAATTATGTATGCTAAAGTCATATTTATTTCAGTGGGTGTAACTTAAACATGCGTTAACATTTCAATTTTTGTTCAATTTTTTGAGTTTTGAGCTTGTCAAATAGTTGCTAGAATCTACAGTATTCAGATTTAAAACAAGCTGTTTTGGTAACAGGTCTCACCCCAAATGCCTGATTTAAACTATCTCTCTGAAGCATTATTGCAAGTCAATATCATACAGTGCATTACCTCATATTGACTTGCAGTTATAACATGTTTGCATTTATTCAGTTAAGCTTACATGAATTATTCTGAATCCAACACTTTTACCAGAAAAAAATCTAATCAATTTTCACATTATAAATAAGATTAAAAAGCAAAATACTCACAGCACCAGTTTCGTCTTTCAGTGTTGAAATTCTCCCACTCAACAAACTGAAATCAACAAATCTAAATTACCATCTAATTTGAGTAAGAGACAGAAAAAAGATGAACCAAATAACTGTTTAGAATCAACAAAGATGATTAGGGGCCTAGAACCTGTAACATACGAAGAACGATGGCAGAAACTGGGTACACCTAGTCTAGTGAAAAGAAGGACCAAGGGTAATATGATAGCAGTCTTTACAATTCTTGAAGGGCTGCCACAAGGAAGAGGGAGCCAACTTATTTATCAAAGCACCTGAAGACAAGACAAGAAACAATGGATGGAAACTAATCAAAGAAAGAAACAAGCTGGAATTAAGGAGAAAATTTCTAACAATGAGAACAATCAACCAGTGAAACAAATTGTCTTCGAAAGCTGAGGTGCCCCATCACTGGGGGCTTTTAAGAGATTGGACAGTCATTTGCCAAAAATAATATACTGTATTTTTCGGAGTATAAGACGCACCCTTTTCCCCCCTAAAAGAGGCTGAAAATTTGGGTTTATACTCCGAATGTAGCTTTTTCGAAGCTTTTTTCCCCAGCTCTAACGAGGTCCTAACAATCTTCCCGGCTCTTCCCGGCTTGTTTTCATTGCTACTCCCTCTGAAAAAGGTTTTTTCAGCCCTAACGAGGTGTTAACATCTTCCTGGCTTGCAGGATTTTTTCATTGCTACTCCCTCCGAAAAAGTTTTTTCCAGCCCTAACCAGGGGATAAAATAATGTGCTGAAGCTGATCAGACTAAGGACGCTAGCCAGATGAATATCTGGTAGGTAGATTTTTTTCCCCCTATTTTCCTCCCCTAAAACTAAAGTCCGTCTTACACTCCGGTGCGTATTATACTCTGAAAAATACGAGTAGGTCTCCTGTGTGAGCGGGGGTTGGATTAGATAAACTCCAAGGTCGCTTCCAATTCTGTTTCTGTTACTGTTACTAAATGTTTTGGACTGCAAGTTAGCTCCCATAAGGGAGAAGGTGATTTCTGCCAACTATAATTTCATCCACATTACACCTAAATCATGTCCTATATTATTCCTACAGCCAATCAAAACAAATTTGCAAAGTATGAAGAGCACTGCATAGTAGAAATAGTTGGGCAAGTTTTTCTAGGTATAGAAAAGTCAATTTTGTAAATTTATGCACACACACACACACATTTTCTGTGTTCAGGTTTCATCAGCACAAGCCATGATGGAACTATATTTTTCAAGAGAGTACAGGTAGTCCTCAGCTTACAACCACAATTGAGCCCAAAATTTATGTTGCTAAGTGAGACACGTGATAAGTGAGTTTTTTACCCGTTTTACAATTCTTCCTGCCACAGTTGTTAAGTGAATCACTGCAGTTGAGTTAGTAACCCGGTTGTGAAGTGAATTTGGTTTCCCCATTGACTTTGCTTGTCAGAAGGTTGCAAAGGGTGATCACAGGACCCAGGTGATCACTGTGACCGTCATAAATATGAATCAGTTGTCAAGCATCCGAATGAAAATCACGTGACCATGGGGATGCTGAAACGGTCGTAAGTGTGAAAAATGGTCATAACTCACTTTTTTCAGTGCCATTGTAACTTCGAACGGTCACTAAGTGAACTGTTGTAAGTCGAGGACTACCTGTAATGTCTTTTCAGCTCAGATTTCTGTAATGATTATACAAAAATAAGGTTAGGAAAGAATTATAAAATACCAAAGAACCTTTTTTTTAGATTATCCTCCTTTTTCTAATCACTCTTTATAGCAAAGAGCATGTTTGATTTAAAAAAAACCCTAAAGAGGGTCCTGGTGTAACCCTTTTGTAAGAGGCTAATTTAGGATCTACCTAAAACTTCCTAACTACCACCCAATCTCCAAGCTTTTACGGTAGGTTATGGAATGGAAGCTGCAAAGGGATCTGGAAGAAGAAATGTGAACCCTTTTCAATCAATGTTCACACCTGAGCATGGGACAGAAACTCCTCATAGGTTGCTCTTGTTGATGACCAAATGGTGGGACTTAAGACAGAGAAAGGCCAACTGCTGAATCTCTTGGCAGCAGTCAATCACCATCCAAAATATGCTTTTATTTGGTCTGCAAGGATTAGGGGTTGGAAGCAGTGGTGGGTTCCTACCGGTGCGGTCCACTCTACAGTACCGGTAGCGGCCAGGAGATGGCGCTATTTGCGCTTGACAGCTCTGGTGCCGTCTTCGCCGGTCTATCGCGTGGCACCATCTTATTTTTGGGAATTTTGGGGCTGATTTTGTTTCCTGCGCATGCGCGGAAGCAAAATCGCACGAGGGTGCGCGCCAAAACATGGTAATGTGCGCACAGCTCACCGGTATCGTGAAGCAGCAACCCGCCCCTGGTTGGAAGTACTGTTTCACTCATTTCTGAGTGGATGGTTCCAGTCACCATACTATGGGAATAAGAGGTTGAGCCCTCAGGCATTTCATTATGGAAGACTCTTATCGAAGTAAAATGAACCTCAGAAAGATAGTGAATACATCTGAAGCTGGCTGAAGCAAGGGAAACAGAAAGGCAGCTGTATTTCTAGCCATTTCTACTCATAAGAATTATGAATAAAAAGTAGCCAAGTAAAATTTCAAACTATAAGGTGGCTTATAATTTCATTATGGATCTTAACAGAATTTAATGGCCCCCATGCACCTAAGGACCCAAGATTTCAGTGCTTTATTCTTTGTTTTACCTGCCATTTTCACTCTGAAACTCATTCTTCTACTACCAGTAATACATAACTGGAATCTCATGGCAGAAAAAGCAATTTGAGTATGGTGGAGATGGAACAGCATTATGAGAAAGGAGTTCCATATCCTCTGCACTGATAATATTGACTGCAGAAAAATGGCAGCCATTAGAGTATCACTAACTCAGTTAACTAGGTAGCATCCTGTTCAAATTTTGTCTATAAATATCAGTCACAAAATGTAATCCTCAATTTGCTGTACAAAGAACAGAACAATAGATTCTTCCATGATATAATAAAATGTACACCAGCTCTTTCAGTTCAACGTTTATATTATAAATCAAAAGATAATCAATAACATACACAAAAAAGGCTAAAAGCAATTTCAGACAATTTTGGTCTAAATACGGTAGTAAAGTTAGAAAAATAAAAAAAAATAAGAGTGCAGTTTAAAATTTCATTACAAAGACATCAGGCAAAAATTATTTGCATTTTACATAATCCACAAGACAGCAATGTTCCCTCAAATTATTAACTCTTGTTTTTAATACAGATAACACAATAAGAAAGGGAGCCAAGTTGCTTTGTTACAAGACAAAATTCAATAATAATGTTTCCCAATGTAAAGACAGAAACAAAAACCCAAACCTATTGACATAATCTATTAGGGTTTCCCATTTAACAAGGAGTTAGTCTCATTGAAGCTTCTTTCAAGTAAAAATGACATAATTAAGTAAATGGCAAAATACCTGGAAAAAAAGGAGTCAGGAATCCACATTAGTGTTTGTCGTGAAGTACTGAACCTAGAAAAGACAGATGAAAAGTCATGTTCAATCAAATAAAACTAGATATGTTTTCAGTACCGGTAGTAAATATAAATATGTTAAAACTTGACATGATGAAGAGATAATTTTGCCATTTATTACAGACCTAATTATTTCTACTTTCCAACTTCATAATAAATCAAACATGTTCATGTGGCTTGACTGCTCATTGGACGGAAAAGAACAATTCTATTCTAGTTTGATCCCCGGCTTTCTTCAAAAAGCTGCTTTTGAAATGGAAGATAAAGGAAGTTTTGATTACAGCATACAGTTCAATTCTTCAAAGGAAAAGATTATATTGGGTGAGTACCAGGCCCTTGCTTGAGTTTAATTGTTTGAATCTTGACTGACAAAATGTACCTTAAAGCAATGGTAGGGAGCATTCATCACTCGGGAGTTGGGCGGCATATAAGAAAAGCCAAATAAATAAATAAATAAATAAATCACCTGATATTTATTCCTATTATTTATTTTCAAGTTACTGTAAAACAGTTTCTGTAAAATAGTTACACAAAATAGTCAAGATGAAATATAAAGCGATATTACACTTTCCCTCTTTTCTAGTCATGTAAATGATTTTAAGTATGTGTCTTCAATTCTAAATACACACACACACACACACACACACACACACACACACACACACACACACGGTGCTATTAGTGAACACTAATATACCCATAACCTTACATCCATCCATCCAATTTATATAGCAGCCCATCTAACACAAGTGACTCTGGGTAGCCACAAATAAACCAACCGCACCATTAAATGTTGTTTCAACATTTCTTCAACAAATCCAATGAGTTACATCATTTTGATTAACTATATATACTAAATATATACTATATATACTAAAGCAATAAGGTGGTTAGTTTACAGATGAGTATAATGTAGATTTCTATTTTTCACCTAACAATATTCATATAAAAATATTGTATTGTGAATTGCTTTGATTTAAATCCAAAGATCTGTAAATAGTTTTATTAGTGGAACAAGGTGCTTTCAATTGCCACTTTTATATTTAAATTTTTTACCTACAAGGTTTGTCAAATATTAAATGACTGGTTCTTTGGTTTAAAACTAGCAATATAATAAGATGCTCACACCAGACCTACACTTGCTCATAGACTAAATAAGTTAATCTATGAGACACAAATACTTTGGAACAGGGAAGATAAGCCTGAGAAGTTCTCATAGCTGAGCCATACCTGAATTAGCTTTTTGGCTTATAATGTCTGCTTAGAGCAACATACTATAATTAAAACATGACTTCTTGTAGGAAAAAGACAGTGGCAACTAAAGTATCATCTTTGAGTTTCTCTCCAGGTCTTCTTCTCAGTAAGGGATATAATCAGGCCAAAGCACTCATTAAATAGCATGTAGTGAACACAGAGCACCAACTAGACCTATCCAGGTCCCCAACCTTTATTGCCAGTGAATCCAAGGATCCAACTCTGTCTTCCCTATGACATAATTAACTAATCTTGAAGCACTCTAAACACCTGAGAGACTTTAGTCTGGCACATGGCATGCTCTTTTCTCAGTTCTCCCTGACTAGAAAGATAATGACCCTAAGACTGGACACACAAAAACCACAAAGTGTGTGCTTCTCCAATGCCTGCATTCCAAAGACATTCGTATTAGCCTCATCTCATAATTACTGCATACATTTTATAAATAAAGAAAGAAAATGCCTAAGGTGCACAGGACAATTCTACACCTCCCTGCTGCTTTCAAATACTAGCCCTCCTACAGCATATAATGTTGCTAGGTTCTACAGAGCCAGAGCAGCATTTAAAATCCTTCTGACCTGTGCCATAAAATATTTTAATGAACACTTAGCTCATCATACTAGAGTGATGTAGCTCGCTTTCCACTTATTAACCTTTATTATTCCCTACAACCTTCTAACACGCTTACCCTTCCTTTTAAGCTTTTGTTTTTATATATACTTTTGGTTTTTTATAATTATTAGTTTTAGACTCTGATGTATTTTATATGCTTCCTACCTGACTGTACCCCACTTTTCTTATGATGGTCTTTTGACCATAATAACTATTTGATTTTAATATGCATGACCTCAACCATTGTTGAATTATCAAGTTGTACAAATATTTGATAACGAAGATACTTTCAATTCTACAATGAAAATTCAAGTGATCCATGGATCCATCCTCAACTTGCAAATACAAGAAACTAAATCTAAAATTTCACAAAAAATATCAGTTTAATTAGCTAAAAGGTGTAACAAAATGTATGTTTTAATGATATAAATATATATTTTTCAAAATGTAAATGCACATTTTAATGATGGATAATTGATTAAACAGAGACCAAAGTATGAGATGTAATCCATGATAGTTTTGGACATAACTTTTCAGTTAAAAATTCAAAAATTCAGATAAAAAGACTACAACAGGAAAATATAAGGAAGGATAATGCTTCCCCCTCCCCCTTGGGCAGGGAGCATGTCATCCAGATTTTTGTTCTTCCCAAATAATTGACAAGTGTATGATTGTGAGAAAGTTTATTATTAGTTTTAAAAAAGCATATGCTAAAATGGGTAGGTTTTCCACTCTACTTTGTCCTGGTTAGACCCTACTGAGGAATTTTGTCCAGTTCTGGCTAGCATTATAAAGGGTGAGGATAAAATGAAACAGCGTTAGAAGAGGATTACTAAGATGGTAAGGGATCTGGAAATTAAGCCTTATAAAGAGTATGTATATTTAGCCCATATAAAAGGTAATTGAGGAGATATGTTTTCAAATAGCTGATGTTCTGCCACACAGAATAGATTGTTGTTGTAATTTGGTTATCTCAGGAGACATATAAAAATAAACTGAAGGAGTGGGACATTTTAAGAAATAGTTAGTCCTCAACTTACAACCACAATTGGGACCAGAATTCTAGCCATAAGTCATGGTCGTTAAATCAAGGCACCACATGACCAGACCCATCTTTTTCAACCATTTTTTACGGCAGTTATTAAGCAAATCTCACAGTCAGAAGTTCGAATCCATTCTCCCAAATGGGCATTTTTTTGCTGCTCAACAACTGGTCATAAGCGAAAACTACCTATGGTATATTTTTGGTAAAACAAAAGATAAATGTCAAAACCTAAATGAAAGCAAATTCAGAACAAAAATGAATGACCAGTACAAAAAGAGTACGCTGAGGTAGCTTTGTGATGCAGGCAGAAAGACAATCAATCACATTACAAAACAGATACATGAAGGAAGAGTGAATGAGGGGAAGGATGCATGGATATGATAAAAACAAAGATGCTTCTGGACGATAACTGCCCAGAATCATTGGGATTCAGATGGCGCATAAAGTTAATTATTATTAAGAATAATAGGACATGAGTGAATGGTGTGGTTATAAATGAGATTTACCTATATTTCCATTTCCTCATCTCGGGCTTATTATTTCTTGCTACTTTTCTATGCTTTGCATAATGCAGCTTATCCACAAGAGAATAGCATAATCAGCATGTATAGTATTCATGCATGTTAAACTCAATAGGAAAGAACTTGGCAGAACTTCCTGGAATCTTGATTCAGCATGTCTCAATTAGGCTCTAAGCCATACTTAGCTTAAGACTCTCTGACATACTCCCTAGCATAGTTAGTATAACAATCTTTAATGCATGTTAGGAAGAAGCCACCAAAACTGATTATCCTTTGTCAACAAGAACTGCAATTCCCTCTTTATGTCCCTCTTTATAATATATTGCTATTACATCTAATTCACTTGTGATACTTCTTTCTCCCATCTTCACCTAGTTTAACCAACTTGTTCTGTACGATAAAAGAGAATATTGTCCTGCACTTTTTGGCACTGAAGTTGGCTATTGATGGAACTGACATCTCTTCCTAAAAAACAGTGACTCTCAATTTAATCCCCCAATAGATTAATTTATTTTCAGAAGTAATGATTGGAGATCAAGACTCCAATTGTAAGGCTTCTGTTTGAGTACAGATACCATTATATACTTAAAAAAAAGATCAGCTAGATGAGCCTTAGGTTTATATGGCATCTCATAATGTTTATATCATATTCATCTGAAACCACCAAATTAGTGTATATGTCACAACCATTTGCATGGATAGAGCCACCCAGACGATGCTTATCTTGTAGTATTATGACACAAGAATATACATCTATTCAATACCTGAATTTTCTTTATTTTTACCGAGACCCAGCTGAAATCATAGTTAAAACACAGATCACACTGAAAATGATTCATTCTATGCAGACCTGTATTATTTATCTTGTGATAGCAATTTTAGTTGGGTTCCATATAAAAGAGAATCCATGAGGAATTGTGACTTAGAACCACATATCTGCATAAGGCATCACAAAAAGTACCAGTATAGTAACTAATGGCTCATTCGTAATATGGCGATACCTGTTATTTGTCAGGTATGTTATTTTTCAGCTGGGTCTCATGTCTATGGAGATTCTCAATCAACCAAGTCATGATTGTCCCAAAAATACTTTTTCCAAGAGGCAACTCTACTTTCTTGGTTTTTTTTCCTTTTCTTTGAAAACGTTTCATTTCTCCAAGAAGCTTCTTTGGTTCTGTTCAGCGAAACGTTTTTGAAGAGGGGAAAAAAAAGCCAAGAAAGTTCAATTGCCTTTAGAAAAAGCAACTTTGGGACAACTGAGTCCCATGTGGAAAAAAAATCAAGAGATTCCACACTTTGGAGCCAAGTTTTTGTGTCACAGTGCAACAAAAATCAGTCAACCCCAAGACTGTAAACGGCTTGGCTCATCGGTGGTTTGATACACTTTCATGGAATGTCACAGTAGAAAAACAGTGACAACTTATGAGGATAGATTTATGTGGTATAATAAAAACATAGAATCTCGTGGCCCTTTCTGTCCACTCTTAAAGCAAATTATTCTTTTAAGTTCTGATGTTTTTTATGAGAAGACCCCTAGGCGAATCTATAGCCAGAACTGAGCCTCTTCGCACGTTGAACAGATTCCTTACAACATCGATTATTGAAAGCAGCGATTCGATCAGTCTGGGGAAGGACAAACATCGCTTTCTTTTCCCAGGCCCGTCCCCACTGAAGGCATCCGCTTCTTCATGCCATCACAACAGCCGCCCCCCTCGCCCCTCGCCATCAACCGCCAAGATCCCCTCCAGCCACGGCTTACCCCACCCACCCACTTACTCGTTCCGCGCTCGAGCTCACCTGGTGCCCCCGACGTTGAGCTGGATGATCTCCCCGCTGCCCGCTCCGGCAAAGCCGGCGCCGTTCCCCGCCATTTTCCCCAGCAGCAGATCTTGCCCCGAATACCGCCTGTCGTCGCCGCCGCCGCCTCCAGCCGCCTCCCCGGAGTCGAGGGAGGTGGGAAAAGGAGGCGGCGGCGGGGCCGGGGGAGAAAACGGGGCGTCCAGCGAGGCCGTAGAGCCTTCCCCAGCAAACGCTAAACTGCCAGGTCGAGGATCGGAGAGGAGGAGGCGGCGGCGAAGGATCGATCTCTCTCTCTCTCCGGTCAGGCATCCAGAGCCGCCGCCGATGCACCGGCCCCCCCCCTCCTCTGGGCCACCGCGGCTCTCTACGGCAAAAAAAAAAAAAAAATCCTAGCAACGCGCGGCACCTGGAGGAGGGGACTCCGCGAGGGACAAAATACTAGCGTTGGTTGCGTCTTCGCGAGAGCTCAAACGGAAGGCGGGAATATGCAAAACAAGTCCAAGACGAAGGGAAGGGAAGTACGCGGAAGAGGCCCGACTAGACCTCCCTGGCTCGGCCTGTTTGTTCAAATGAGGCTCGGGCCGTTCTTTGGAGACCGGTTATTTAGGATCTCGTTTTGGTAGCTGCATCGTATCCTTTTAGCTTCTGCAACTTTGCAGTCTGCCAACCGACTTGGATTTCCTTTCCCATCAGCGTTACCGAAATTAAAATCCAATGCATCTGTAGGGAGCTAGTTGATGAAACGCGTTCTTAACAGAGGAGCACTTGGATAAATCTCCCTAATTTCTGGTGTACGTTTTGATGAAATTCACTTGATTTTTTTTCTCCACTTGAATTCCTGGCCAAAAAAGAAAAACACTTCACAAGTGTACATTTTTTTAATCAATCTTTATTACGGCTACCGACCAACACAAAGTATACATTTTTGTCTGTAAAGTTGTTAAGTGTGGGTTTACCTAGATGTAGAAGGTAAACCTAACGGTGCATTGGCAGCACCGTTAAGCAAAGAATTATTGATCAGGGTGTAATTGTTTCAAGGGTATATTGTTACACTCAAATCCATTAGTATATGAATTAGATTAGAACATTCCCTGTACAGAACACACATATGTGGGAAATCTGTGGTCCTCCACAAGTTGCTGTACTACACACAGAAACACCCAATTACCGTGTCATAATACTAGCCTATATTCTTGGAAGAAATGGCATAATACTGAAAACACTACATTTCTAACCACATTTTGAATATTTTTTGCAACCTTCCAAAGTCTTATTAAGTTACATTTTAATATTTGAGCAATATAAAACTCAATGGACCATTGTGAGTTTTGCCACCACATTCCAGTTTTTTCATTGCCACCATTTTACAAGACTCCTCAATCTCCTGATGGATTTGCTCTATTGCTATGATATTACATGAAGTAGTAAACAATTTCTTTATACATTTTTACATTTCCTTTTTTTTAAGGGCAATTGCCTTCATGGGTCTGGACCAGTGGTGGGTTCCTACCGGTGCGGTCCACTCTATAGCACCGGTAGCGGCCCACTGGTGACGTCACAGTACCGGTGCGGTCGGTTGCCGGTGCCTGGGTGCCGCCATTTTTTAAAAAAAAATGTTTTACATTTTTTTTTCTTTTGCACATGGCCAGAAGCCGAGCTTCCGGCACTGTGCATGCGCTGCCTTCCTACCACACAGTGAGTCCAAGCAGGAGAGGTTGGCTGAGGGAGCGCGTGAGACGCTGAAAGAACGGGTGGCAGGACCTATCTCAGTTCCCCTCCCTTCAGCAGTCTGAGAAGCCACGAATGTGCGGTGATGATCCCAGGCATTTTCGCAGCTGCTGAGGGGAGGGGGAACGGGTGGCAGGAGCCTAGGATCATCGAATGGGGAGAAGCATTCAGGCCGGACAGAGCCTCCTAGAAGAACCGCTGCCGTGGTCTTGCTGCTCCCGCTGCGGGGGGCTGCGTTGCGGGTGGGCAATGCCCCCCCGCTTCTCCAGCCGCTGCCAAGCTCCCGAAGCCCAGGCCCACCCGGTCACATGGCTGGCAAGCCACACCCACAAAATAAGCCATGCCCACAGAGTGGTAGTAAAAAAATTAGGAACCCGCCCCTGGTCTGGACTGACATTGTTACAATGGTATTGACATATGGATTGACATTGTTACAATGGTAGACAGATGTAGATATCCAATTTTCAGGTAATAATGTGTCCATTCATGTATTTCTGGACAACTTTCACTGGATTAATGAGAACTTAATTGTACAATTATATTTTTAGCATATTTCTAATTTTGCAGTTGCATAATAAATGTAGAAAATAGAGGGGGAAATTGCACTTGACTCCCAATATTAACTAAAATGAGAAATCTTTTATAGGTTTGTGGCACTCATGCACGCAGCAAGCTTTTGCATGTCTATTTTTTAACAACGAATAATTCAAATATCTTGTTTTGAAAGTATCTGTAGATTTTGTCTGAACTCTGCAGGGCGGAGATACTTACATCATTACAAAAAATTAGGCTTGTGGATGTGTATATTATATCAAAAATCCTAGGATGGCAAGAGAGCCATTCCCATCAAGTTAAAGCTTGTCCACTCTTACTGCCATGGGATTTACAACTCTTAATAATGATCCTTATCCTGTCTCTTTTGCAGCTGCTCCAGATCACTGCCAAATGATGCTACTCTGATTATATGTATTCAGCTGGTCATTGGCAAAGTGTCTTCTTGATTCCTCTTCCCTGTTTTTTTTAGTATATCTGCAGTCAACTGACAAAATAGCTGGAAATCGTATCACTGTCACACATATGGGGTAGATCTCAATGCAGAACTTAGTCCAGTATAGCTAAACTTCTTATTTTGCTCCCCTATATTTCTTCCTGTCATGTCCTGATTTTTTTTTAATGGACCACAGTCAAAAGAGAGCTGTCACAAGAACTCTTTTTTTTTCATTTAAGAGTTCTCTTTCCTTCCTTTCTTTTCTTTATATAGGTAATAAGTACCAATTTTCAATTCTTTCATTCCTTTTGGCAAACAGTGTTTCTGTCATTTAACTTGGTATTTCAACCTTACACTAAACTTGTAAAGGCTACAGAGACAAAGCAAGTTTGAACAATCCAGCTTTATTATAGAATGTGATATAGATGTGTCTTGCTTTACATATAGTTATGGCAAGCTTACCAAAGGGATGCAAATGGAGCCCCTCGGGTGGGTTCTAACTTATCTCGCTGCCGGTATGCTTCCTCCCGTGCCGCGTGGCCGCGCCTCATGGGCACGCACACTTTGCGCGCACGCATGTGCAGTGCTGAAAAATCCCCCCAAAATAATAAAAAGCCAAAAACAAGTTGGCGACCACATGCACAGTGCCGGAAACTCGGCTTCTGCACATGCTCAGAAGAAGAAAAAATGAAAAAAAAAGCCAAAAAAAAGCCAAAAACAAGATGGTGACCGTGTGCACAGTCCTGGAAACTCAGCTTCTGCACATGCTCAGAAGAATTTTTTTAAAAAAAAATGTAAAAAATTTTGTAAAAAATTCAAAAAAAAGATGGCAGCGCCCACGGACCGGCACCGACCGAACCAGTTCCCTGATGTCATTGTGATGTCACCAGCGGGTCGCTACCGGTTCAGGTGAACTGGTCCGAACTGGGAGGAACCCACCTCTGGAGCCCCTGTCCTAAAAAATGCAGTTGGACCACTCTTGCACAGATCCAAAGGATTACTAGAACAGTTTCACTACAGTAAAATGGCGATAAACAGTGCAGAGCAGGGGCCAGTGGCATGTCTGCTGAAGCCTGGAATATCCAGTAAACACCTCTTTCATCCCATACTGTTGGTTTAAGGGCACAAACACTAACCCTGTAGTAATTACTAAAACTTGTGTCACTCATTGGCTGGGGGTGAGATTAGAAACAATGTGACTGACGGGATATGAATTTATTCCTACTGAGGCGATGTATGGATCTTGTTCCCTTGAAGTCATTCTTACTTAGAAAATAAAACCAAGATTTAATTCTAATTGACAAAATATTTATTTCAGTATAAAAGTAACAAAACATAAACCTTAAATAAGCTACATTGTTCCAGCTAAGAATTCACGTCTGCCTCGGGCGAGGCTTGCAGGAGAAGAAAGGAGGAGACAAGACTCCTGGAATGCACACATGTGCAGTAATACATGTCACATGTCTGCTTGATTAGAAAGTACAGTAGATCTGGAAATATAGTAGAGAGGCTCAACTGACAATATATTCACATCGTGACAGTGACAGTATCAGTTCCATGATTAGAGTAAGTGAGACAGGGTTGAGAGATTAGGAAAATAAGACAAATAAAATATCGAGAGAAATGCTGTAGCAGACCGCAGACTGTTACATATTGCTGAAAAGATGGGCCTTTGAAATCAGATCCTATTCTATGTTTGAAGATCATTCTCATATTCAAATTGAATAATGTATGTATGTATGTATGTATGTATGTATGTATGTATGTATGTATGTATGTATTTGCAGACCTGAAAGATGCTTATCGGTCTTTACCACAAGCAGCTGTGGGACACTCTGATGCATGATTCACCTTGTACCTGCTTACAGGCAAAGACTTAAAACCACAAAACCAACCATTAAATCAGTGAAGACTTGGACTTAGGAGGCAAAGTTAAAGCTACAGGCTTGCTTTGACTGCACTGATTGGAATATTTTTGAAGATACCTCTGCAGACCTGGATGAACTCACAGATACTGTAACATCATATGTCAGCTTCTGTGAAGACCTATGTGTACCGACCAGGAACTTGTGAATATACAGCAACAACAAATCTTGGTTCACAGCTAAACCTAAGCAGCTACGTTGTTCCAAGAGGAAGCCTATAGAAAAGGTAATAAAATGTTGTACAATCAGGCCAGAAATGTACTAACAAGGGAGGTCAGAGCAGCAAAAAGAAGCTACTCTGAAAAGCTAAAGAATCAGTTCTCAACAAATGAATCAGCAGACATGTGGAGAACTCTTAAAAATATCACCGATTATGGCAAACCACCTTCCCAGGCTGAAGGAAATCAGCAACTGGCAGATGACCTGAACGTGTTTTACTGCGGGTTTGAAAGGAAACTACAGCCACCTATCTCCACAACTCCCATCTCAGACACACCAACAACAGCCCAACCTCCTACAACTGACCCCATACCATTGGGTTCATAACCCCTAGTGATAACAGAAAAGGAAGTGCAAAACCTATTTCACAGACAAAAGCCAAGAAAAGCTCCAGGCCCACACAAGATAACTCCTTCTTGCTTAAAAGTCTGTGCTGACAATTGCCCCCCCCCCATCTTCATCCGAATCTTCAATAAATCGCTAGAGATGTGCTATGTTCCTTTTTGCTTCAAACATTCTACTATCATCCCCGTGCCGAAGAAGCCCACCATCAAGGAACTGAACGACTACAGACCAGTTGCTCTAACATCTGTAGTTATGAAAACCTTTGAAAGGCTAGTGCTGTCCCACTTGAAAACCATCACGGATCCACTGTTAGACCCCCTGCAATTTGCATACCGAGCAAACAGATCAACAGATGATGCTGTTAATATGGCTCTGCACTACATCCTACAACAGTGATGGCGAACCTTTTTTTCCTCGGGTGCCGAAAGTGCATGTGCGTGTGCTATCGCACATGTGCGAGTGCCAACACCCATAATTCACTGCCTGGGAAGGGCAAAAACGCCCTCCCCCGTCCCCCCAGAGGCCCTCCAGAAGCCGAAAACGCCCTCCCAGAGCCTCCGTGCAAGCCAAAAATCAGCTGGCCGGCACGCACATGCACACTGGAGCTGAGCTAGGCAATGGCTCGCGTGCCGGCAGATATGGCTCCGTGTGCCACCTGTGGCACGTGTGCCATAGGTTCGCCATCACTGTCCTACAACATCTTGAATCTCCAAAGACCTATGCAAGGGTCCTCTTTGTAGACTTTAATTCAGCATTCAATACCATCATTCCAGACACTCTTCTAACTAAGCTGAACCAGCTAGCAGTACTGAACACACTTGTAAGTGGATCATAAGCTTCCTAACAAACGGGAAGCAGCAGGTGAAGCCAAGCAGAATCACATCAGATACCTGTACAATTAGCACAGCCTTCCCCCAAGGCTGTGTGCTCTCACCACTTCTCTCTCTATACCAATGACTGCATCTCTAATGATCCATCTGTTAAACTACTGAAGTTTGCAGATGACACAACAGTGATCGGACTCATTTGAAACAATGATGAATCCGCATAGAGATGGGAGGTTGAACAACTAACCTTGTGGTGCGACCGGAACAATCTGGAACTGAATACACTCAAAACTGTAGAAATGGTGGTAGACTTTAGGAGAAACCCGCCCATACTTCCACCTCTTACAATACTAGACAACACAGTATCAACAGTAGAGACCTTCAAATTTCTAGGTTCAACCATATCACAAGATCTAAAATGGACACCTAACATCAAAAATGTCATCAAAAAAGCACAACAAAGAATGTTCTTTCTGTGCCAACTCAGAAAGCTCAAACTGCCCAAGGAGCTGCTGATACAGTTCTACAGAGGAATTATTAAGTCTGTTATCTGCACCTCTATAACTGCCTGGTTTGGTTCTGCAACCCAACAAGACAGACACAGACTTCAGAGGATAATCAGAACTGCAGAAAAAACAATTGCTACCAACCTGCCTTCCATTGAGGACCTGTATACTGCACGAGTCAAAAAGAGGGCTGTGAAAATATTTACAGACACCTCACTTTCTGGACACAAACTGCTTCAACTCCTCTCCTAAAATGACGCTATACAGCACTGCACACCAGAACAACTAGATACAAGAACAGTTTTTTCCCAAACACCATCACTCTGCTAAACAAATAATTGCCTCAACACTGTCAAACTATTTACTAAGTCTGCAATACTATTAATCTTCTCATCGTTCCCATCACCCATCTCCTCCCACAAATGACTGTATGACTAACTTTGTTGCTTGTATCCTTACAATTTATATTGATTGGTTCCTAATATGATTTGATTGCTTATTTGTACCCGGACTATCATTAAGTGTTGTACCTTATGATTCTTGACGAATTTATCTTTTCTTTTTATGTACACTGAGAGCATATGCACCAAGACAAATTCCTTGTGTGTCCAATCACACTTGGCCAATCAAATTTTATTCTATTCTATTCTATTCTGAAGTGTGAAAATATGGCTCTCAAAACGGAAAACAGTATGTAGTTAATAAGGCTGCAATTTCAGGAAAAGATGCAGCTGTTTTTAGGAATTTGCAGAAAACCACATTGGCACCAAAATGACACAGAAGCAGAGGTAACATGTACCATCATGTACTTGTGTCCTGCTATCTGGCATTTTTCATGGCATTTGCATGATAACATCATGCATGTAACATCATTTGCTAATCTTGCTGCCCCCAAGGATATCCATGGTACTGTGCAGTCCTGCAAACTGCAAAACATTTTTTGCAATCAAATTCAGCTATTCAATGATTCAATATATTGGAGTTTGGATGCCAAGAAATGAAGAATTAACACAATTTGAACGATGTATTCCAATTTGCAAAAATGAATAAATTGATAGCTTAATAACAGTTGATTCTCAAATTGGGGACAATTGTATCCAAATACCAAATATTTGGTATTTTAAAGCAACAATAAACGTTTGTTTTCCAAAACTATCTTAGAATCCTAAATTACTGGAATGCAATAAATTATCCCAGATTCAGATATCATGTTAAACCATCTATGGCTGATTTGATTACTTAAACAAACTAGAGAACCAAAGTAAACCTGAATGTCAATATAATATACCCATTTTCCTACTTTATATGATGTGAAAAAATGGCCACTAAGTTTATGCAGAAAGTGAATCTTCACCACTTATGTTCTGCTGCTACTGTTGTTAATTTTTTGTTGCACTTCAAAGTCCAGTACACAATAGTAGAATGCAAGTAGAAGGTTTGGGGGGTGGAATCATCTCGGTTTTGGCAAGTCACATGTTTCCAAGAGAACTATAGATAACTAATGTGATGCAATATTAACATTTGCCCACTAGATGGGTATATTGTTCTGGGATTGTAATGAATCATTTCAGTTAACCTTGTATGCATTTTCAGAGCTGTACACTTTGATCACAATGAAGGAAAGACCAAATATCATGTTTTGAAGGAGAAAACATTAATCCTGCTTCATAGAAATTTAGTTTCTATGAAACAGAATTAATTAAATTTATTATTTAGTTGATAGTAAAAGAATTTTGTCAGGCTCAAACCTGATGAAACTGTTATGATGAAACATGTAGCAAAAATCTTGATCTTTGTCAACATTCCCTTAAATAAGTACTGTTTTCAGTGTATCAATTAATAGAGCTACAATATTTACAATAAAGACCTAGATACTTTTCATAAGTTTTTCATAACTATTCAATGTCAGATTTTTATATATTTTTCTTGATTTTACTGGTTGATCTTCATATAAATACTTTTGTCTAGTTCCGTGATGGCGAACCTATGGCACGCATGCCAGAAGTGGCACGCTGCGCCCTCTTTGATGGCATTAAAGCCATTGCCCCACCTCAGCTCCACCGCGCATGCGTGCGTGCCTCCCGCAGGCCAGCTGATTTTTGGATCTTTGCTGTGCATGCGGGTGGGCGGGGCACATGCGGGAGACGTGCACAGATGCGCAGGGCTTGCACATGCATGCACAGGGTGACGTGTTCATGCACAGGGGTTACGCGTGCATGCACGGAGCCATGCATGGGATGGGGGAGCGCAGGGGGTCACACAGGCATGCCAGTAAAAGTCGATAAAATGCGGACCCAGACTTTTGAGGGAAATATGCTGACTCTGTAGTCGGTTTAGAGGTGGCTGTAAAGCACTGTGAAACTGTATATAAGTCTAAGTGCTATTGCTAATAAATCTTCCACTTTTTTTCTTGCACTAGTCCATGTATTACTAAACTTTGCTTAAGGATGGTCATCACAGGAACTGAAGGAAAAATATTATCATATCCTTTTGCAAATACATATAGTACTTGTCCCCATGACACTGAATTTAGAACATACACATGTATTATCCCTCAGCAATTTGTTTGTTTGAAATATGCTAGATTCAATATGTACAATATAAAGTCTGAAATGCAGAATGTAAACATTATAAAATATGAATTAAAAAATGGTACTTATGGAATAAATTTGTATTTACTATGTAAAAGCAGAAGTTTTCTTAAATTAACATTTCAACCACTAAGGGTCACTATGGGACTTCAATGTTTAACAGTGTTCTGTGAATTTCTTGATTGATTCTGTGCCAGCAAGTCATTTTCAACTCCTACTGACAACATAAATAGATTTTCTCTTTGAGTCTCTAACCTAGCATTTTAGGTCTTCCACCATAGCTTAACATTTACTACTATATATATAGTATATCAGATCAAATATCAGATCAATTTCTCTCTATATATATATGTGTGTGTGTGTATGTATATGTATATAGTATGTGTCTGTATACACACACACACATATATATACTATATATACTATATATATAAAACATAAACACTTGAATGTTTTTATCCTTAGAATGATGGTTTTATGTATGTTGTTTTTATTTGATTGTTGCACACAGCCTAGAGTCACTTCTTGTGAGATGGGTAGCTATATAAATTTGATAAATAAATAAATAAATAAATAAATAAATAAATAAATAAATAAATAATAAATAAATAAATAAATAAATAAATAAATAAATAAATAAATAATGCATTGCACCCATTGCCACTAAAAATGAGTCCATTCACCTTGCTGCTGGATTTCTTGGGTAATCATTAATGCTCTTAACAATAATAAGTGCCTCTTAAAGTACAGGAGATCTGGCAATCCTTTATGGGCATTTTTATCTATGTAAAATATTTTTCACTTGTGGCATCTGAATATCAGATCAAACATCATTGAAATGTGATTTTATAAAGTTTATAAAGCATGATTCTATTATTCCCAGAAGAATGATTTAATACTTTGGTGATCGTGGCTTTTTAAAACTTCATGCATGAATAAAACAGAACTTGTAATTTTTAAAAAATAGTGCCTAAAGTGGCATGATTGTTACAACTATTGTCACATGGTGATTATAGAACATTGTGTTATTTTACAGCCTCCAACAATCTTTATTCCAATGAAGAGAACAAAATGGGTTTTTAAACACATGAACTGATGTGGTTGCCTAGCACCCCATCCTCCAGAATTACTTGATGAAGCTAAATCCCTTTCCTTAAAAGGTACTTTGCATATGTTCATTGTATATATGGGTTTCGTCATTTCAGTGTTTTGTATTTTTGTTCTGTACATGTACTTTGAAACTGAATAATGTTAAAACACAAACAGAATAAAGTACCAGCCATTTAATAAATCAGCTATAGGAACAAGAACAAGTCCATCCTTGTCCCATTTCAAGAGTTAGGTGGCAATCCAGGTCTTCTCCAAGGATATCTTAATTTTTTAGCTTTTGTCAATCACTATAATTGATAACTAGAACAAGTTTGGTGCTGTGGTTAAGGCGCTGAATTAGAAACTAGGAGACTGTGAGTTCTAGTCTTTGCTTAGGCATGAAATATGGGTTTATATGAGTTACACTTTCAGCCCACCCACCTTACAGGGTTGTTATGGGAAAATAGAAAGTGGGAGTAATTATTATATTATTATTATATAAATTTAATAGTAATAATATAGATAGATAGATAGATAGATAGATAGATAGATAGATAGATAGATAGATAGATAGATAGATAGATAGATAGATAGATAGATAGATAGATAATGATGATAGATAGATAGATAGATAGATAGATAGATAGATAGATAGATAGATAGATAGATAGATAGATAGATAGATAGATATAGATATAGATATAGATATAGATATAGATATAGATATAGATATTGTAGCCAGATGTGAAACCCTGTTTGTGAAGTAAGGCTTTAGGAAACAGATGGGATCACTCTATGGCACTGGCCTCCCTATTGTGTAGTAGCTCCCTTGCCTGAGTTGCTCAATTCTGTATCTGGATTGGTGGTGGAGTTTCTCAGATATAAAGTACCTTGAGATTACAGCCTACCTTCCCTGGTACAGAATCTGAAGTGATATGATTTCATGATACTGTATCATGAAATCATTATTCTGATACACCATACTGTACATCATTATAATGATACATCATATACATTGTACAGTATCATTAAAGAAAAATAAGAAATACAAGAAGAAACCAGCATGGTTTCACAAAGAACTCTCTGGTAATTTGAAAGACAAAAAGGATAAATATAAAAAATGGAAAGAGGGACACATAACTAAGGCAGAATACCAGCATATAGCCCGAATCTGCAAAGATGAAGTCAGGAAAGCTAAGGTTCAGAATGAATAAAGACTTACAACAAATGTCAAAAATAATATTAAAAAAAGTTCCTTTCAACATGGACATAGTACACTTGGATTTCAGTAAAGTGTGAGATAGACAGCATTGCCACCAGATGGATTTGTAACTGACTGACGACCTGGATTCAATGTGTAGTCCTTAACGGAACTACATCTACATGGAGGAAAGTACCTCAAGGTTTGGTTTTAGGCCCAATACTCTTCATTATCTTCATAAATGATTTAGATGAGGGAATAGAAGGGGAACTCAACAAATTTTCAGATGATACCAACTGGCAGGAATCACCAACATCTCAGAGGATATGCTTAAGATCCAGATGGATCTTGGCCAACTTGAACACTTGGTCCTATGTAACGAAATGAAATTCAGTGGAGAGAAAAGTAAGGTTTTATACTTAGGCAAGAAAACCCAACTGTGCAGGTGCAGAATAGGTGAAGCCTGGCTCAATAGTAACTGTGAGAGAGAACTTGGAGTCCTAATGACAATCACTTAAATATGACCCAACAGTGTGCTGCAGCTGCCAAAAAAGCCAATGTAATTCTAGGCTGCATTAACAGAGGGATAGAATCAAGATTATGTGAAATGTTAGTACCACTTTATAAGGTCTTGGTAAGTGCATACCTCGAATATTGCATCCAGTTTAGTCACTACAATATAAAAATGATGTTGAGACTCTAGAAATAGTGCACAGAAGAGCAACAAAGATGGTTAGGGGACTGAATGTTAAAATGTGAAGAACAGTTGCAGTAATTGGGTATGTCTAGTCTGAAAAGAAGGACTAGGGGTGACATGAAAGCAGTGTTTCAATATTTGAGGGGCTGCCACAAAGAAGAATTTTCCAAAGCACCAGAAGGCAAGACAAGAAGCAATGGATGGAAACTAATCAAGGAGAGAAGCAACCTAGAACTAAGGAGAAATTTCCTGACAGTGAGAACAATTAACCAATGGAACAGCTTGCCTTCAGAAGTTGTGGGTGCTCCAGCACTGGAGACTTTTAAAAAGAGATTGGACAGCCATTTGCCTGAAATTATATAGGATCTCCTGCTTAAGCAGTGGGTTGGACTAGAAGACCTCCATGGTCCCTTCCAACTATGTTATTCTGTTATTACATACCCCAAATGTCGAACATTAAATGAAGAACTATGTATCTTTAGTGCATGGATCAGAGCAATAAGGATGAGTCTTTTATGAAGGAAAGGCAGTGCTACTTCGAATTTATAATCGTGGATTTATGATGTGGTGTTCGCTGTCTACTTATGAATTGGCTATCTATCAATGTAAATGAAAGATTTATCAATAAATCTCTCCCTGGTCAAGATTTATACTTCAAATTTAAAATCTAAGCTGTTTGCTGTATGTAAGATCCTTCCTATCTTTTCTTTTCTTTTCTTTGGTTTTGTTTTTCTTTTTGTATCTTTTTAATTTTTACTGTATATATTAAATTACTATTGTTTAAATAGTAGAATATCATTTAACATCTGGAATATTCTGTGCAGTTCTGGTCACCAAAAGGATATAGTGGAGCTAGGTGAAGTTCAGAAAAGGACAATTAAGATGATCAACGGAACAGCTTTCCTATGAGGAAAAGTTGTGACTTTAGGGCTTTTTAGGATAGAAACAAGCAAGTGAGAGATGATTGAAGTATATCAAATTATCCAGCATGCAGATAATGTGGACAAGGAGAAACTAATTTCCCTTCCCAAACTATTAGAACCAAAGGTCACTTGGTAAAATTGAATCCTAGAAGAATCAAGAACAGAAAAAAGATTTTTTGTTTACATAACATGTCATTTAACTTTGGAATTTGCTACCATGACATGGTAGTTTACATCAATAATATTCACTATTCTTTTCTGCATCTTTATTAGGAATTGCAGTAGCAATAGCAATAGCATTTAGACTTACATACTGCCCCATAGTGCTTTATAACATTCTCTGAGCAGTTTACAGTGTAAGATTATTTGCATATTGCCCCAACATTTTGATAAAATGCTCCTCATTTTACTTACCTGGGAAGGATGGAAGACTGAGTCAACCTTGAGCCTGTCAGTGAGCGAACTCCAGGTTGTGGGCTAAGTTTGTCTTCAATACTGCACTTTAACCACTGTGCTACCAGGGCTCCTTTTGCATATCAATTTGAAATTGAAACTTGAGTTTCAATTCTTTAGAAGACTTCTTATTTTTCCCTGTCTCTTCCATCTTCAGTATCTATACAATTATCATTGTAATTTGATTTTGTCACATTAATTTCTTTAAGTTCCTTCCTGAGATTTTTGTCTTTCTTGACTTTGGCTTCTCTTCTTTGTTCTGAGATAAAGTTTTCTTTTCTTTTCTTTCTTTTTCTTTGAAAATCTTGTTTCACATTCATCCTTAACAACTTCTTTGATGTCATTCTGCACCTCCTCTGTTTCACTACCAATAAGGTTCAAAGTGATTATGTTCTTGAAAATGACATGTATGTACTCAGAATCCTATCATGGAAACTGGTTGGATTTGCTTTTCTGTTTTAGCTTGACTTGGAACTTGGAATATGAGTAGCTTGTGAACTTTTTCCTTTTTAATTCTGCATTCAAACAATCTAATCATTAAAAAAATGATAAAGTTAGCCAGTGCCTGCCTGCCTGCCTGCCTTCCTTCCTTCCTTCCTTCCTTCCTTCCTTCCTTCCTTCCTTCCTTCCTTCCTTCCTTCCTTCCTTCGCCAGCCTCACCTGATACTCAGTGGTTTCAATACTGAAAATAACAGAATAAAAAGAGCAAAATAATACAATGATTATTAAACCATCATTCTACCTAACTCATTTATAAACCTTTGGAATCCAAAGGTCCTGAAGAACAGCTCAGTATTGATGGACATTTTTAAAAATGTTAAGGTATGTATGTGAAAGCACAGCATCTATAAGCTTAGCATCTATGGTTGCAACATAATCATCTTTTTCTAATTAGTTCTAAGGCCCTAGATTTTTTTTCCAGAAGGGTTATTTAAAAAAGAAAACAAAAGTTTGAGAAAATGAAGTAATTATATAGAAAGGCAGCGACAGATTCCTTACATCTATCTCATGTTTGCCAAAGTCTTTATAGTGGCCAGCGATACTTTCATAGCATTAGTGGTTAGGTTAAAATCCATGTCATTTTTCATCCACTTATAGCACCATTTCTTTTAGAAATCCAGAAGTTAAAATAGTCTGGTTTTGGCACATCTAAGAATCCAGTGGATTTTTGTAATGAACAGTATTGTAAGACATGTCATAATTTAAAGGAAAAGGCAAAAGCTCAAAAGATAATAAATTATTAGGTGCAATTAATATTCAGGAATCCAAGTTTATTATTCTAAGTCTTGGTTCCTTTCTCACCACTTGTAATAGAATGAAAAATGTTAGAATTAATTGATGGTTGAATGCCTAAATTTTGCTTTGTTCTTCGGGCACCTGTGTTATTAAATATAATAGTAATTAGCAGCTATCTTCAGAAGAAGAGATTTTACTTAGTACCTGTAATGGTATGTAGGAATGATCTTGGGAAATGTGGGGGGAGAGGGGGGGGAGAGAGATGCTATCTAGGGAATGATGAGATCAAAGAGGCCATAGCCCACAGCTGCATAATGGAAGGAGACAGAGGCTAAGAAGTCACCTCCCTCTCCCACATTCTCAGACTGTAAAGGTGACAGAAGTTTATATTTTCAGACTTGCAAGATTGATGTCACCCTTCCCAGAGAGACCAGATAGGAAATATGCCCAGAGGAGCTAATTCTACTTTATTGTAAGGCTACATTAATAGAATCCTGAAACCAGGATGATAAGAGGACTGGAAACTTTAACATATGAAGAGCAATTGCAGGAACTGGGCATGGCCAGTCTGGCGAAGAGAAGGACCAGGGGTGACATAATAACAGTGTTCCAATACTTGAGGGGCTACCACAGAGAGGAGGGGTTTAGACTGTTTTCCAAGGCACCAGAAGGCCAGACAAGGAATAATGGATGGAAGCTGACCAAGGAGAGATTCAACCTGGAAATAAGGAGAAACTTTCTGATGGTGAGAGCGATCAATCAGTAGAACAGCTTGCCTGCGGAAGTTGTGAGAGCTCCAACACTTGAGACTTTCAAGGGGAGATTGGACTGCCATTTGTCCGAAATGGTGTAGGGATTCCTGCTTTAGCGGGGGGTTGGATTAGATGACCTACAAGGTCCCTTCCAACTCTAACAATCTGTAATCTGTAATCTGTAATCTGAACCTTACAAATCTGAAAGTACAAATCTCCCACCATTTATTTATTATTTTATTTATTTGGTCGTTTTTATATGCCGCCCAACTCCCGTAGGACTCAGGGTGGCGTACAACATAATACAACAACAATTTATAAAAACGATACCAATAATTAAAAATACAATTTAAAAACAAGCCATCATTCAAATATGGGGGGTTGATCTTAATTTCCCCCCGCCTGCAGGAAGAGCCATGTTTTCACAGCTTTACGGAAGGCCAGTAGGGTGGGGATAATCCCTATCTCTGGAGGGAGCTGGTTCCAGAGAGACGGAGCTCCCACAGAGAAGGCCCTCTGCTTGGTTGATCGGACCTGGAGGAGACCAACTCTGTGGGACCTAACCGGTCATAGGGAGGTATGCGGTAGGATGTGGTCCCGGAGGTAACCGGGACCATCTCTTTTGCAGTCTGGGAACATGGTAGGGGATGCCTTCTGAGCCCCTTTCTCCACCCATTATGCAACTGCAGGCTATGGCCCCTTTTTAAAAAAATCTCACGTCCTTAGGCAGCATCTCTTCCTTCATCCCCCAAGGTCATTCCCACATACAATGATAGTGTTTTACCTGACAATAGATGTGTTCATTGTGCAGTTTGTAAATGTTACAATTGGTAATTCATTTTGGAAGAAGTTATTAGACTTTCTGTTGTTGCAAGATACATAAGCAGTATCACTCTGTGAGGGTTTCTTTTATTATACCCAAACAACTCATTTCACAATTTATCTCCATCCATCTGTCCCTCCCCATAGGAAATTATCAGGTTTCTGATACTTATGCAATGAAAACAGCACCATTTCAATACAGTAGGGAAATATCAGCAGGCTCCAAAGTTTCATAAGTACAAAAATATAATCTAAACCAGGGACCTTAAAATAATTTGATGAGAATTGAGCATTAGCCAGAATAGTGCTCAGAACAGGAATTGACAACGGAAAGAGAAAATTTTATACTGGTAAACTTTTCAGATGATTCTCAGGTGAGTGGGCTAACTCAACAGAAGGAAAGGCCTTGAAATAACAGAGGGAGACACAATGTTAGACAGTGATCAGTTCATTCAAATGAAGAATGGCCAGTTCAATTGGGTTGGAATTACAGGTATTCCCTGACTTACAACAGTTCATTTAGTGACCATTCAAAGTTACAACAGCACTAAAATGTGACTTATGACCATTTTTCACAGTTATGACCTTTGCAGCATCCCCATGATGATGTGATCAAAATTCAGATGCTTGGCAACTGGTTCATATCTATGACCGTCAGTGTGTCCCAAGGTCACGTGATCCCCTTTTGCGACCACCTCACAAGCAAAGTCAATGGGGAAGCCAGATTCACTTAACAACCAGGTTACTAACTTATCAACTGCAGTGATTCACTTAACAACTGTGGCAAGAAAGATGGTAAAATGGGGCAAAACCCACTTTACAAATATCTCACTTAACAACAGAAATTTTGGGCTCAATTGTGGTAATAAGTTGAGGACTACCTGTACTCTTTCCCGCCCCCTTAAAATCCCCCCCTGGAAGTGCTTATCTAGATTCAGCGATATAATTAAAGGTTTAAGAAATCTCTTCATTTCAAATGTCCTTTTATCAATACCCCAGCCACAGTCTTTCTTGAGTGGAAGTAGCTTGGCTATTATTATATTTCTCAGCTATTCCAATTTATGTGATGGTGTGCCCTTAAAACTACAACTGGTTTATTGGCAACTATTCTATTTGGGTGACTTTGTTAGCTGCATTAACTCCAATCCATTTTTAGGACCAATCAGAAGTTCTGGTTTTAACCTTTAACCTTTCACAATAAGCTTCAGATCCCATTTCAAGATAGGATTTTAGTTTGTGATGGCTTAAGGAAAGTTCTAGCAACAGGAGGATCATGATAGAATATGTTCACCCTGCAAGTCTTAGTTGTTTCTACTCTTGGAGACTGCTGTTGTTTGAAGGTTCCATGGAGACCACAGGAAAGAATAAATCCCTTCTTATGTGTGCTACCTAGCAACTAGGGCAGATAGCACATACGTTTTTTTGACCCTGGTAGATGCAGGGGTCTCCAACTTTGGCAACTTTAAGACTTATGGACTTCAACTCCCAGTTGAAGTCCATAAGTCTTAAAGTTGCCAAGGTTGGAGACCCCTGGATTAGAGCATCTCTTCTCATAAACAGTTGAACACCCCTCACTGGATAGCTGATGTAGACTTAGGGTGGAGCAAGGGGCAGCGATAATAGTAACATCCCCCGCACATCACAGATTTCAGAGATTACTACTAAAACAGCTTTTAAAAAATTCCTATATGTACAATTATTCTGCAATATCTTAGAATCCCACCCACTCCAGCTATAACTCTCTCTCTCTCTCTCCCACTCCCTCTCTCCAATGAAAAGAGAAGAGGATGTTCCTTTAAAAAACCAAAACTATAGCTAGTATCATAAGTCCTTGACATGTTTCAAAACATAATGCAGGGGTCCCCAAACTTGGCAACTTTAAGACTTGTGGACTTCGACTCCCAGAATTCTGGGAGTTGAAGTCCACAAGTCTTAAAGTTGCCAAGTTTGAAGACCTCTGATGTAATGTATAATATTTAATAAATACATAGAAAGGTGAAGCTATTCCCCAACTAATTTTATGTCAGTTGCGAACGACCAGGTTTACATGTGAAGGTTCAGTTAAGATGATTTATTGCTAAAGGGCTATGCACAGGGATCTTCTCAAGATCAGTCAGCACTTGGTTAAAGTTAGATAAGGGTCAAAGGCACTTAAGGGAGGTTGAACATAGTTTACTTGTGGCTACATAGGAATTCATAAGAGCCGTGGTGGTGCAGTGGTTAAAGTGCAGAACTGCAGTTCAGCTGTTCAGCTGTTCAAATCTCACCGGCTCAAGGTTGATTCAGCCTTCCATCCTTCTGAGGTCAGTAAAATGAGGACCCAGATTGTTGGGGGCAATATGCTGAACTCTGTAAACCGCTTAGAGAGGGCTGTAAAGCACTGTGAAGTGGTATATAAGTCTAAGTGCTATTGCTATTGCTATTCTAAGCTGATCCTTCTTTTCCCTCAACTCCCAGGCTCTGCCATTCCTCCTACAGATTTTTTCCCTTATTGAATAAGGTGAATGGCAGTAATGAGAAAACTTCTCCCTTTTTGGATGTAGCAGGGCTCAGCTGCAATAAGCTTGCAAAGAATTGAATTAAATAGAATCTCTTTTTTTAGAATCATGGAACAGGAGAATCCCCATAGAGCTAAACTCATAATTTTAAATAACTAATGCAAATTCCCTTTTTGGACAAAGAAAATTAAGCCCCCCCCCCCTTTAGTCTTTTATATACTGTAATAAGTCAGTCCAAATATTTCCTTCCTTTGCCAAGATGTTGAGCGCTATAAACTTAATATTGTGCACAATACCAAAATGGCAAATATATAAATTGCACCTTGAAGACATAACGTGGCAATAGCAATGCACAGATTTATTTTGCTTCCTTTGCTGATCAAGTAATGCATGCCTGCTTGTTTAGCCATGTACCTTGTTCATGGAGCTTATGGAAGCATTCTATTTTTGGAAAATATGTTATGCGTTTTCTGCTTAGGGTTTACATGCCAAAGTCTTGCTTTTCTCAAAGTTGTTGAGAATTCTTTTCCTCAAAAATAACAGCCTGTTATCATAGCAATAGCAATAGCACGTAGACTTATATACTGCTTCATAGTGCTTTACAGCCCTCTCTAAGCAGTTTACAGAGTTCAGCATATTGCCTCCAACAATCTGGGTCCTCATTTTACCGACCTCAGAAGGATGGAAGGCTGAGTCAACCTTGAGCCTGTGAGATTTGAACAGCTGAACTGTTGAACTAGCAGTTACTGAAGTAGTTACAGTGCTGCTTTTAACCACTCACCACCTCGGCTCTATCATGTATGTTAGCTTATTTCTTTCTCTTTCTTTAAAGTTATTGTTTGTTGTTGTTTTACTATTGCATGACTAAAATAAAAAAGGGTGAGACTTCACTCACACAATTATGGCTCACATCTTGACTTTTTTTTTTTTACTCTCCCTGCATATGACTCTCTTCTGAAATGATCTAGATTAAACTTTTTTAACTTCCAGAGCAGTTCATTAGGGTCCTCTCCAGGGGCGGGTTGCTCACTTACCGATACCGATGCGCTGCGCGCGCATCTCCATGTTTTGTGTGTGCATGCCTCCTCGCATGATTTTGCTTCTATGCATGCACGGAAGCAAAATCTCGCCAAAATGTTGCGAGGGGATGCGCGTGCGTGTGCGATTTTGGCGTGATTTTGCTTCTGCGCATGCGCAGAAGCAAAATCTCGACGAAATCTCACACACACATGCGTCCCCTCGCAACATTTCAGCGAGATTTTGCTTCCGTGCATGTGCAGAAGTAAAAAAAGCCCAAAAAGAGGGCACAGGAGCTGTCGCACGCAAATAGCGCCATCTGCTGGCCGTTACTGGAATGACAGAGTGGACCGCACCAGTAGGAACCCACCACTGGTCCTCTCCCAGATGAAGAAATATGTATGTCCTTATCAAGATCATGCTAGTCAGCATCCCTGATTAAAAGAATACATTTTATTAATTAAAATCTTGGCAGATTTTACTTAGTTTAGTAATCAAATGGGCTTCATGAAGCCAAAACATGAAATTCTAAAATTGATTCTTACTGGATTTTCTAACTTTGTTGATTTTTAACCTTTGATTTTCTTTCTAATTCTTTATAAACTGCTAAGAATTACCCAGGCATCTCATAGATAAATACATATATACATACTGTACATACATACATACATACATACATACATACATACATACATACATACATACATACATACTTCTCTGAGTTTTCTGATTGTAACATAGAGATATAGGTTGAGAGCAACATACAGTTTATATTACAGCATATGCTACAGGTACATGAAGCGCCTAAATCAAAAAGAAAATTTCCTTGGCTCTTCTCAGTTGCTTTGCCACAGGAATGCAAAGCTGCAAAATGAAACCTGCAACCTCACAACCCTTGCTGTTATTTTATACATTTTTATACCTCTGAAAATATATTAATTTTTAGTTTCCATGCAATCCTGACACTATTGTTCCAATAATCCTAAATTGTTGATAACATGCTCATCAGTTTCTTTCCTCAGATAATTTACGAACTTACATGCTTAGGTTTTGGTAGCAACACTAATCTGAAGTTGAGATTTTAGCTGCATTGAAGTTTCACAAGGGGGTAGAAACAAGTTATAGTTTTCAGTAAAATAATCTATGCCCCCAAATTCAAATGCAGCAAAGCATGCAATTCAGGAGAAATTGGAATCTCCTTTGTCTAGAAAGTTGCTAGAGCTTCTAAAGATATTTTGAAAATAATGCACTATGGGTATAGATAGTGTAAATGATGAAGCAGGACGTACAGTATGTCTTGTAATTGTGCTCATTTTGACATCACACGGTTTTCCATCTCAGCTCCTGGGATTAGAAATCAGACTTGAATTGAAATACATAGGTAAATAAATGTCAACATTGCAGGTTATAATAAAGTGGCTGGTCTCATAGATTGCAGAAAACACTGTGAAGTTTCAAACTTTCTCCTCCTGTTTCTGTGATTACTTTGGGACCTTGGAGAATTTCTTGTCACTTTTGCTAGATCAGAAGCCGTGACAGGAGACTGATATGGAATATATTGTAGGAAAAAGAGAACTCTGAATTTAAAGCCACGCTGAACTGCTGTATCTTATCTGGGAAATGATAGATCAGCATTTGCGCCGGAGGGTGGGGGTGGAAATATCATAAGATTTTGCAAATTTGCAGTTGGGTGTCCAGAAACAAAATGTCCAGATCCTGTAATTTGCAACATCATAAACTGGCTTAATGTTCATGTTTAACAGATACTTATTGTTATATTCCTTCTTCCTGAAAAATAAACCATCCCTTTAGGTAGCTTGATACAATCTTGGCAGGAATTGCTAAACATTTCTGTTTCTTAGTACCATTTCAGCAGTGTGTTCAGTGCTTTAAATGTCTTGACCTACATTTCTCACCAGCACTCTGTAAATGCACCATTTTTATTTTCCATTGATGCATTAATGTGGTTAATCAATCTGGAGAAACATTTCTTCTGACATTGTAGATAAACAGGTCAACCATTCTCTTTCAAAAGCTGAACCTTCTATTGGGGAAAAAAAAGAACATTTGTTTTTCAGTGATTTGCAAATTTAGAATATCATACGTTTTAAAAGGATTAACTATATCATTTGTATAATAAAATATAAAAATTATCCTATTATTTGTATTATATCCTATTATATTATATCCTATTATTCTGACATCGAACTCTCAAATTGTCATTTTCTAATCTTGTATTTCTTGCAAAATGTGCAGAGCAGCACTCACAGTTTCCTTCTTCCATTACCTTCTGAACTGTTTGAATAAATTACATTGACACAGAAACTCAACAAGTGAATTTTGTTGTTGAGTAGGGTTTTAAACCAAATGTTCTTTTCTTCTCTTCTAATTCCACAGTACACTTCTTTTTTTCAAATAATGGTGACATTTGGCTTTTGGGTAAGATTCTGTGGTCTTTACTCCAAATCATCCATAGATCAAGGACAGTTATTCCATCCTTGATCAACCTTACAACTTTAGTAGTAATTTAGGGAACCCTTTATTAGCACAAAAATGTAATAGATATTTTTACAGTAATTAATTTAATTTAATTACACTAATTAAATATGGACTTGCAGCTGGAATAGTTTTTGAGGTACAAACCAGCAGGTTCTGACAGGTTCTAGAGAACCGGTAGCAGAAATTTTGAGTAGTTCGAAGAACTGGTAGTGGAAATTTTGAGTAATTCGGAGAACCGGCAAATACCACCTTTGGCTGGCTCCAGAGTGGGGTGGAAATTGAGATTTTGCAATATCCTTCCCCCAGGAGTGGGGAGGGAATGGGGATTTTGCAGTATCCTTCCCCTGGAGTGGGGTGGGAATGGAGATTTTGCAGTATCCTTCCCCTGCCATGCCCACCAAGCCACACCATGCCCACCAAGCCACACCCACAGAACCGGTAGTAAAAAAAAAATGGATTTCACCACTGGTACAAACACACAGTGAAGCCAATATGAAGTTTAGCGGATAGAAATGAATTGGGAATAGGGGTATGTTCATTCTCCAAATGCTAGGAACACAAAGTAAATGTTGGGATGGAATCAACCTAACTTCACAGAAGGCAGATTTCTAGAGATATAGATGTATTATTTTGAAGCAGCTCAAAACTTCATTCCAGTATGCATTCCCAAACCATTCTTTCTCACTACATAAGAGTATCAATTATTGACATGGGATAAATGTGTCCAAGACCAAAGCAACATGTTAGATTGGTTACAACTCTGTGCAGACCTATGGTTATATTCCTCTGCAGCATGTAGGTGTATAATACTTCTTCTAGTGTTTTTTTTAATCTATCTTGTTGTTTGATTGGAAGATGGCCCTTATCCTAGAGCAGTGATGGCGAACCTTTTTTTCCTCGGGTGCCGAAAGTGCATGTGCGCGTGCTATCGCACATGCGCAAGTGCCCACACCCATAATTCAATGCCTGGGGAGGGCGAAAACTACCTCCCCCGCCCCCCCCGGAGACCTTATGGAGGCCGGAAATGGCCCATTTCCCAACTTATGGTGGGCCCGGTAGGCCCATTTTTCATCCTCCCCAGGCTCCAGAGGCTTCCCTGGAGCCTGGGGAGGGCAAAAAACGCCCTCCCCCGTCCCCCAGAGGCTCTCCAGAAGCCGAAAACGCCCTCCCAGAGCGTCTGTGCGAGCCAAAAATCAGCTGGCCGGCGCGCACATGCATGCTGGAGCTGAGCTAGGCAAGGGCTTGCGTGCCAGCAGATATGGCTCCGCGTGCCACCTGTGGCACGCGTGCCATAGGTTCGCCATCACTGTACTAGAGTCTGGGAAGAAGCATCACATAATATTTTAAATATATCATACTCCTACCTAATAACATTACCTTGACAGTGGAATTTCTGTTAAAGTTCAGCTAGACATTGCAACTTTTACTGTGCTGTTTCTTATAAAATTGTGCAGTCTTGTTTCCAATCTTCAATCTTTCAAAGCAGTTGACCTGCCAATCATCTTTAGTCCCACTGACTTTGGAACAGGGAGAAGATAAATGAGCCAATCAGTGCTCACAGTTCAGATGAAAAATAGGAACCCGCAAAAACTGTAATTTAATTTAAACCCTGTTCAAACTGCTGCCCGTCTTACAGTAACAAAAATCCCCTTAACCTCCCCTGCATATAAAAATTGCAAGTGCTAAGTCATCCACATTTTCGGTACATATGCTTACTTGTACTGGATTTCTATTTAAAGTACAGTAATTAATTCTTAATTGAATGTGCATCTATGCATAACAATTGACATATGCAATTTTATGCAAATGTGTCCCTGTTTTTGTCCTCTTTTGCTGATGCATTTCCACGTCTCTTTTTTTAACAAAGCATCCTGATTTCTAACAAGTAAATAATGATAACCATTGATAGGAGGTGAAGAGCAGCCAACCACCACTACCACACCGTGTGGAATGGGAAGTGTCAGTCCTTGTAGGAGGAAGTCTGCAGGAAGCATTTGATGCAGGAGGAGGTTTTCATAAAAAAGATGCAGGCTGCTACATAGTGGACAGTAGTGCCCAATATGCATCAATGATGGCACTCACGTATGTCAGTAAGAACATTATTACTGCCCTTCTCCACCCCTCTTAGCTGCTTCCAGCAGATGCCCGGGTGATAACTGTTCTCTCCTTCCTCTGCTCAGTGAGTGCTCAGTGATAGCAGCCATGGATTTCTTTCTTCTGATATCCCCGCAGCTGCTTCTAGATACCACGGGAAAGATAGATATGTATAATTTCATCCATGCTCTGTAGCTCAATCTAGTCATTCATGTCCCTAGTAAATCTTTCAACTTTAATAAGATCTGCTTCTGGCAGAAAGAAGTGAAGCTGCCTAATCAGAAAACATTAATCACTCCTCAGAATCCAAATAACAAGCGATCATAAAGTGATGAATAATTTTAGCAAAGGAGATATAATTTGTGGGAAACTTTCCCGAATGAGAGTTTTGAACGTTTGGAAGCTGCTAAATTTTTACTAAGCACCTTCCTCCCCAACATCAGTTCAGAAACCAATAAAGTTGCTGCCTAAATATAATGTTTTAAACCTTTTGAGTGGCTGTAACAATCCAAGGTTTCAGTAATAGATTTTTATCCCAATCTACTACCACCATGTAGGCATTAAACCGAAGGACCTTGCATTTTAACCTGAAATTTACATTTGAAACCAGATTGCCACATGCAGCTTTCCTAATACTGGGGATTTACAGTAGCTAGTATGCATTTTATGACAAGAATGTTCTTTTTATTCTATGTAAAATAAATGTCAGACGCTACTTCAATGTTTGATGCTATATGCCTCAAGAAGCTATTTTGGTGCCAGCCTCCCATAAACTCTGGTGCCTGATGGGGGGGGGGAATACGGCAGAGGGATGAAAATTTACTGTTCCACTCTGAGCGCCATCTCAAGGTCAACAGCTTGGGAACTGAGCATAGCTGCATTTCTCAGGAGACCATTCTAAAAATATTCCTTTTGAATTTGATTGGACTTTAGGGATCCAACTATGGGAGGCATCTTCAGGAGGGAAAAGTGAGATTTTGGCGCATGAACTTTCAGTTCTGGCTTTGCATTACTATGTGTCACAACTTCTAGTAAAGCATACCTTTTGCAATCAAATAGTGTTAAGGATCAGTTTCGCTTGCTCAGGCTGAGCCAGGACTGACAACACGCCACTAACTAGATACTATTGCAAATGGACCATATCATTGCTCACATCCTATGAAATGAATTAATGACTAATGATACCTATATCACTATTAGGGAACTGGAGGCTAAAACATCTGAAGAATGGTTGCAGGAACTGGGTATGTCTAGTTTAATGAAAAGAAGGATCAGGGGAGACATGTTAGCAGTGTTCCAATATCTCAGGGGTTGCCACAAAGAAGAGGGAGTCAAACTATTCTCCAAAGCACATGAGGGTAGAACAAGAAGCAATGGGTGGAAACTAATGAAGGAGAGAAGCAACTTAGAACTAAAGAGAAATTTCCTGACAGTTAGAACAATTAATCAGTGGAAGAGCTTGCCTCCAGAAGTTGTGAATGCTCCAACTTTGGAAGTTTTTAAGAAGATGTTGGATAACCATTTGTCTGAAGTGGTGTAGAGTTTCCTGCCTTGGCAGGGGGTTGGACTAGAAGACCTCCAAGGTCACTTCCAACTCTGTTGTTGTTGTTGTTGTTGTTGTTGTTGTTGTTGTTGTTGTTGTTGTTGTTGTTATTATTATTATTATTATTATTATTATTATTATTATTATTATTATTATTATTATTATTATTATTATTATTATTATTATTATTATTATTATTATTATTATACAATTGTATCACAGCGGCCAGTTGTTTCGCCGGATTTGGCATTGATTACTAGTCGAGCCCCACCCAGGGGCCTAGGAAGTCGTAATGTATTTTCGAAGTATATGTGCGGAACCGAGCAGTGCGGCTTTCTGCATTTGACTGATGGTGATTTTGTCAATTTTGAGCTGTTTTAAATGTAATTCCAGTGCTTTTGGGATAGCACCCAGTGTTCCAATCACTACTGGAATTACCACTGCTGGTTTGTGCCATAATCGTTGGATTTCAATTTTTAAGTCCTGGTATTTTGCAATTTTTTCGTGTTCCTTTTCATCGACCTTGCTATCTCCTGGTATTGCAATGTCAATTATAGTCACCTTGTTGTTCTCGACCAACGTGATGTCTGGTGTATTATGCGCCAGTACCTTGTCTGTTTGTATACGAAAATCCCACAAGATCTTGACCATCTGATTTTCAGTGACTTTTTCAGGCTTGTGTTCCCACCAGTTTGTAGCAGTATGGATGTTATAATTTTTGCATAAATTCCAGTGGATCATTTGTGCAACAGAGTTGTGTCGTAATTTGTAATCAGTCTGTGCGATTTTCTTGCAGCAGCTGAGCACATGGGCTACAGTTTCATCAGCTTCCTTGCATAATCTGCATTTAGCATCATTTGAAGATTTATCAATTTTGGCCTTTATGGCATTTGTACGAATTGCCTGTTCTTGTGCGGCCAGGATCAATGATTCTGTTTCTTTCTTTAAAATACCAGATGTTAACCATAACCAAGTTTTTTCACTGTCCACTTTGTCTTTTATTTTTTCCAGAAATTGGCCATGTAATGCTTTATTTTGCCAACTCTCCATTCTTGATTTTATCACATTTTTTCTGTATTATTATTATTATTATTATTATTATTATTATTATTATTATTATTATTATTATTATTATTATTATTATTATTATTATTATTATTATTATTATTATTATTATTATTATTATTATAAATGTATCTTTTCTTTTATGTACACTGAGAGCATATGCACCAAAGACAGATTCCTTGTGTGTCCAATCACACTTGGCCAATAAAGAATTCCATTCCATTCCATTCCATTCCATTCCATCTTCTTCTTCTTCTTCTTCTTCTTCTTCTTCTTCTTCTTCTTCTTCTTCTTCTTCTTCTTCTTCTTCTTCTTCTTCTTCTTCTTCTTCTTCTTCTTCTTCTTCTTCTTCTTATTATTATTATTATTATTATTATTATTATTATTATTATTATTATTATTATTATTATTTGAAGTATGTACCAGTCTAAAAGGATTGGAGAATTTGTTGGGAAATTCACATTAGAGTTAGAACTTGTATATGATATGGAATTTCCTTCTTTACTATTTCTCAATGGGATAGCTGTTTCAGGAATTCTTCCTCCTCCCAAAACAAAGTCTACGTGACTAGTTAAACACTGTTGGTGCTCCTTATGCTTTCATTTTACTCACTGCCTCTTCTCTATTTCTATAGTTCTAAGGACTTCTAGGAATGGCAGCGGTACTTAACTGGTACTTAAGTTTCATCCTAATTCAAGACCATAAATCTGTGGCTTGTCTCCAGTGATTGCAGCAGAAAAAAGAAAATGGGCAGTTAAACAATAAATCATATATAATGATATATTTTCAATCTTGCTGAAAATACTGATGGATTTACTACATAAACTGTAACACTTAAATTCAATTCAAAAAATCAGACTCATTTTAATGTACATTTTGCAATATTATATAATACTTTAATAATTTCTCATACATCTATGAATAATTTAACTGTTATTTACATACTCCTGTGAGACTGCAAAAAGAAAAAAAAAACCTTCTATCTTAATTTCTCCAGTTTCTGATTTAATGTGCACCGGGAAAGACCTATTGTTATCACACCATTGATAATTACAAGGTATTGGTGAATTCATCAGCAATGAATATAGCAATAGCACTTTTCTTATATACCGCTTCATAGTGCTTTACAGCACTCTCTAAGCGGTTTACAGAGTTCAGCATATTGCCCCCAACAATCTGGGTCCTCATTTTACCCACCTCGGAAGGATGGAAGGCTGAGTCAACCTTGAGCCTAGTGAGATTTGAACAGATGAACTGTTGAACTAGCAGTCAGCCTGCAATGGCTGCATTTAACCACTGCACCACTTCAGCTCTTAAAATTAAATAAAATTAAATGAAAATTAAATAAACAAGGCCATGATATTCTGTGAAGCATACCGTGGTATGTTATCTGCAATTCCAGCACAACAAGCACCACACATTTCAAATTTAATGAGTTTTCAAATAATAGATTCAGTGACAAAATGAATCAAGTGTATTTTAGCCTACCATTGGACATGGCAACAACTTGCTGCCAAGTGTCAGCACAAGCATTAAGAGTACCTTCCATTCTGCCTCTGGCTGACAAATAGACCATCTGTCCAGTCTAAAAAAGCCTGTCACAGTTTGACTCTTTTGTAATCATCTTGTTTAATAAGTCCCTTGTTTTAATGGATAAACAGGACTATCTGTTCATGGCTGTCTCTCCAATCCAAAAGTCAACTTGTGGAGAGTAGCAATAGCAGTAGCACTTAGACTTAAATTGTTTCAACTCCTACCCTCAAAACGACGCTATAGAGCACTGCACACCAAGACAACTAGACACAAGAACAGTTTTTTCCCGGACGCCATCACTCTGCTAAAAAAATAATTCCCTCACCACTGTCAAACTATTCACTAAGGCTGCATTACTATTACTATTAGTCTTCTCATTGTTCCTATCACCCATCTCCTCCCACTTATAACTTGTTGCTTCTATCCTTATGATTTATATCAATATTGATTGTTTCCTGATTGATTATTTGTACCCTATGACAATCATTTATTTATTTATTTATTTTATTAGTGAGACTTATATACCGCCTCATAGTGCAACCACTCTCTAAGCGGTTTATACTAGTAAACAATGTATATTTATATTGCCCCCAACAATCTGGGTCCTCATTTTACCTACCTCGGAAGGATGGAAGGCTGAGTCAACCTTGAGCTGGTGAGATTTGAATAGCTGAACTGCTGATCACAGTCAGCTGCGCCACCTCTGCAGTACTGCACTCTAACTGCTGTGCCACCTCGGTTCATTAAGTGTTGTACCTCATGATTCTTGACAAATGTATCTTTTCTTTTCTTTTATGTACACTGAGAGCATATGCACCAAAGACAAATTCCTTGTGTGTCTAATCACACTTGGCCAATAAAGAATTCTATTCTATTCTATTCTATTCTATTCTATTCTATTCTATTCTATTCTATTCTATTCTATTCTATTCTATTCTATTCTGTTCTGTTCTGTTCTATTCTATTCTATTCTATTCTATTCTATTCTATTCTATTCTACTTATATACCACTATGTAGTGTTTAACAGCATTTCTAAGCAGTTTAAGAGTCAGTATGGGTTCTTATTTTACCCACCTCGGAAGGATGGAAGGCTGAGTCAACCTTGAGCCTGGTGATATTTGAACTGCCAAATTGCAGGTAGCCAGCAGTCAGCAGAAGTAGCCTGTAGTACTGTAGCCTGCAGTACTGCACTCTAAACACTGCACCACCACAGCTCATATATCTGGACCAATTGAAGCTGCTGAGCCATCTTCAAAAGCAGCCCCATATAGTGGGTGTCACAGCTGGCCTCTATACCTTATTTATAAAATGAAGGCTATCTAGATTACTGATATTCATGGTTTTAGCTTTAAAAACTCTGACAGTTGTGATTAGGAGAATTTTGAGTCCCCGATATAACCTAAAAGAGACATCAATTTTTGTTATGAGAAGTGCTTGAGTTCTGTTAATATACCACTTTGTGGTGTTTTATAGCATTTCTAAGCAGTTTACAGAGTCAGCATATTGCCCCAACAATCTGGGTCCTCATTTTACCAAACTTCAGAAGGATTGAGGGCTGAGTCAACCTTGAGCCAGTCAAGATTAAATCCTGGTAGTGGGCAGAGTTAGCCTACAATACTGCATTTTAGCCACTGTGCCACCACAGCTTAGATTGTTTTGCACCGCAGTCAGATGAGATGCATCAGGAACCTATCATCAAGTAAGAAGCCATTATTCATAAGGACTTACAAAAAGAAGTGTATGGATTGAAGTGTGTGCTGTCACAATGAAATGTGTCTTCAGATTCCACATAACCAGAATAAAAACCCTAAACTTCGTCTATGTACTATCTATCAGCTATTCAAGATAGTCCAGATGAGAAAGGTATACCTCTACTATAAGGTTATAGTACGAGAGTTTTGAAAGTCTGAAACCACTTTTCCTCTCCCTTCCTTCTACTATCCAGACAACCATGGAGAGCCCCCTCTGTGATGCTTTCCCCACCCACATTCCTTCTGTGGGCTGAGATATATGTTGTCTGGCTGTTGCCTAGGCTGCAACATCCCCTGTCTCCCAAGGTTATTCTCAAAGGCTCTTATACTATTTCTTATCACCGGTGGCACAGTGGTTAGAGTGCAGTATTGCAGGCAAATTCTGCCCATAGCCTGGAATTTGGTCCTGGGTCAACCTTGAACCTGGGGCTCAAGGTTGACCCAGTCTTCCATCCTTCTGAGGTTGGTAAAACGAGGAACCAAATTGTTGGGGGCAATATGCTGACTTTCTAAACTGTTTAGAAGTGCTGTAAAACACTATGAACCAGTATATAAATCTAAGTGCTATTGCTATTTATTTGATTCATTTATCTTTAAGTAGAGCTCCCTATTTTGCCTCCACAGATTGTACTTTACATCTGGAGGCAATTGTTTAGGGATTATTCGTATTTCCTGCCACCATCTGAATTAAAGGATGGCAGAAAGTGCAACAAGGCAATGCATCTAAAAGGAGATTCTGCAAACAAGGGCAACTTTTCCATTTACTTCTAGGAATTCTGCTGCCACTTGGTAAACATGAGCACATAAGCATTAAGATACTAATATATGTGTGTGCAGAGCTGTCACAAGCCACATGCCACAAAGCTGGCAGTAGCAGGACTTTATGTATTACTTTAATTAAGAATTACTAATGAAATTTAAGGTCATGGAAAAATAAGGGATCCCATTTACAAAATTAATTGACCCCATCCACTAGGCTAACAGAAGTAATCAAAGTTAGCATGGTAATTCCCCTCTTTGTTACTCCTTTATATTTCCTCTTTCCCTGCCTGGCAAGCTTTTAATTAATTAGACGGATATTCTTAGGGCTATCATTACTTCCAAGTGCTGCTTTTTGTTCCCACAATCCCTCACTCTTCCCATTGGCAAGCTCTATGTGGTCTAGCAGATTACATGGCCTTTCAATCTTTAACGTAGAGAACAGCTAAAGAAACCATTTATGTCATGTAGCTCTTTTCAAAAAAAATAAGCATCCGTCTTCACAAATCCTGCAAACTGCTCTGTGGTTTTCTACTTCCTTCTGCTTGCAAATTGTATTCCATCAGCTACTTCCATAGCAGTTGAACGTCAGTCTTCTGGACAAAGGCACAGAGAACCAAAGGAAATGTATTTCAAGAAATTACAGGTTATATAGATATTATTGCCCAAAAACTCTACATTATTTGCTGCTTCAGAATCTGCAGCAGAATGAGATCAAGATATGTCGGTTTTACTAAGTTGATTTGAAAGAACAAAATTCAACAGGAGGAACTTTTTATTCAAATAAATGCTAAAATGACCTCTATGTGGATGTCTAGTGTTTCCGGTTTGGCCTTCAGTTTCAATTGTTCAATTCCCTATTTGAAATATATCCTATTGACAGATTGATGCTGGGGATAAACTTTTCTTTATCACCTCCAACTTTTCATTTGTGGATGGCTTTACTGCTTGTTACACAGTATTTTCATGTTGTTATAATTCTTTCCCCCTACTGGAAGGTAGATGTTGCACTTCTTAAGATATTGATTGACTGCCCCTTTGTTACATGCATTGTGCATTGATTGATTGATTATGTGCCATCAGGTTGTTGTCGACTCTTAGTGACCATATAGATTTACACATCGCAACAGACATAAAAATGGAAAACACAAACATCCCCCCCAAACCTTGCTGATAGTGAGGCAGGAGGGGTTCAGAATTTGTCATGTGAATGCTCTGAACCTTTTGCGCAATAAATCTGGGTTCTCCTACCCTTCATGGTCTTCTTTCCTGAATTGGTAAGCAGAGTTAGCTGCTACATTTCTATGGGTTATTTTTAATTGTATTTAATTGTAGCTTGTGATTTATTTATGTTTATACAGGCTTTTTGGAGATCATTGATTATAAGCAGATTCAAAATCAAAATCAATGAAAGAATGAAAACATCAAGCCAGATCGTAACGATCTTCCTGAAAACATTATATTGCAGTGGCTGTAATTAAACTAGGTATGAAGCTATCAGTTGGCTCACATTTCATTTAAAATATTAGGAAAGAACTTTGGACATTTGAGAGGAAGACTCGAATTACAATTAAATGACAATACCATAATGGGTTTTGTTCCTGTAGCAGCACATTAAATTGCCACCCTAAATAAAATCATGGCTAAGAAGAAATAGTGTAGGAAAGAAGGAACTGTATGGGTAAAAGTTTAACTACACTAAAAGTGCTGACAAATCATGTTTTTACCTTCCCACAGTGGACATGAGTCATTAAAATGTCTAAGGTTGAGTTTTATTATTTTGTTTTCCTTTCCATCACTGCTTGTCCTGTAAGATGTGTTTTTTATGTGATTATAATATGCTATACTTAAAATAAATAATTGTCTAACTTTGGCTTTCTGTTTTAACAGAACATACAGTTTCCTGCAAATAAAAAAGAGACAGAAAAATGAAGTAAAGGCACCATATTTAAAGTGATTAGAGTTTTGTTGTTGTGTTTCTAATGATCTTTGTGGCACTTTTAAAATATTATTGCACCACCTGAATTAACATAAATGTTCCTATTCCCACTGATTTAGTCAGGAGATTAAAAGAGGACAGTTAAAAAAAAATAGCTGCCATGGACCTTTTCCAAGAATTACTCAATTAGTTGATTTAGGGACTAAGGGAGGTAGTATCTAAGATGAAGCATTTATTATTCAAAATGCTCTATTGGTTAGAACATGGGTAAGATTTGTAGAAAGGACTGTACAATAGGACCCTATTTAAAAGATCAAAAATCTGTAAAAGATACATTCTCGTATTTGCAATCTCAAATTTTAAACCTATTTGGGTTTAATCTCAACAGAAATAAATAAGAAAAAACGAGATTGGCATCAGGAAATAAAATGCAATATTTGATTTTAAAAAGTCTGTTTACCTGTGGTACTTGTATCAATTCCAAAGCAAATTAAAGAGGGATTATCTCTTATTACCTAGGATGGTCCATAGTTGAAATAACAATGAGACACTGCCCTATGAATACACAGGCAGTTTAATCAAATCATCAGATATGACTTAAAGTATGAGCATGCTATTCTCTGAGTAAACACCAGGTACTTTTCATTTTATTTTTTTCCCAGGGAATTAGTTACATGGGAGAGTTTCAATCTGTTTATGAAGAAATCCTTTTTACTGCCTTATTAACATTAATGGTTTAGGACAGTGATGGCAAACCTTTTTTCCCTCGGGTGCCAAAAGTGTGTGTGCGCGTGCCCACTCTCATAATTCAATGCCCCCCATGCTGCCCCACCCCGTGCATGCATGCGCAACCCCCGTGCATGCGTGTATGACCCCCCCGTGCCCTGTTTTGGGCCTAGCAGGCCTCCCTCAAGCCTCTGGAGGACGAAAATGACCTCCCCCCATTTCCCGACTTCCGGTGGACCTGGTAGGCCTGTTTTTCACCCTCCCCGGGCTCCAGAGGCTTTCTTGGAGCCTGGGGAGAACACAAATGGCCTCCCCGCCCCCACTGAGGCCCCACGGAGGCCAAAAACGCCTTCCCAGAGCCTCCACGCAAGCCCTGTACTTACCTGGCATTCAAATGGGCCATGTGGAGACTCCTGGGAGGGGAGGGGTGGCGTGAGCTGGGCCAGCCAAAAATCAGCTGGGCGGCACGCACATACGCGCTGGACCTGAGCTAGGCAACGGCTCGCATGCCTGCAGATATGGCTCTGCGTGCCACCTGTGGCACGCATGCCATAGGTTCGCCATCACGGGTTTAGGAGATGATCACACATAACAATTGGTATCTCGTGACTTCTTCTGAGCCAGAAGATCAGAAAACAAATTTGAGAGGATTAATTATGCTTGTATTCATCTTATGTCTCCTTTTTTAAAAATAGACCTGCTAGTTTAGTGAATGTTAGGAATGTTGGAAAACCATCGTGGGTAATTTCCAGTTGGTTTTCACCCAGCAAATTCTCAGTTAATGCCTATATTCAGATCAAAGCAAGCATGCATAGACCATTCAGTTCAGCTGGCAAGAAACAGAGCGTGATGTTTATTTATTAAACATCAGCAAAGAGAAAAACAATTGAGTGGCAAAATGGGACAAAAGGCAGGCAAAGCTGGAAGAGAGAGAAACATGAACAACAGACAAGAATTCACATTAACTATAAGCTCTTTATATTGAAAGGGGCAAAGAATGTTCCACAGTACTGGAAACAAGAGATATTTGCTTATTCCAGTATTGAACTTCCTCTATACTCAAGAGCAAGAGGTTACACTGATAGAAAGTAGGACACTAGGAGATCCCTCTTCTATTCTTTTCTGTGCTTTCACCATTCATGTGCAGCCTGGGAAGTTTTTGTTTTTCTTCTTCTTCTTTCCTTCCCCAGTTCCCCGAGTTGATCCACACCAGATCTTTGCTTCTGTGGAGCACAGCGACAAATATGCTCTTCTACTCCTTCTTTAAATCCCTAGTAAGGAAGGACATAGTAGTCGAATTAAAGAATGACCTGAGCATATTTGGGATCTGTAACAGTGGTGGGTTACTACTGGTGCGGTCCACTCTATAGCACCGGTAGCGTCCCGCTGGTGACGTCACAGTACCGGTGCGGTCGGTTACCAGTGCCTGGGTGCCACCATTTTTTAAAGAGGTTTTTTTTTTTTAAAAAAAAAAATTTTCTTCTGCGCATGCCCAGAAGCCGAGCTTCCGGCACTGCGCATGCGCTGCCTTTCTACCCCACAGTGAGTCCAAGCAGGGGAAGATGGCTGAGGGAGTGCGTGAGATGCTGAAAGAACGGGCGGCAGGAGCTATCTCCATTCCCCTCCCTTCAGCAGTCCGAGAAGCCACGAACGCGCGGTGATGATCCTAGGCATTTTCACACATTTGAGGCTTCTCGAGCTGCTGAGTGGAGCAATCTCCCCCACCGCTCCGGCCGCTGCCAAGCTCCTGTGGCCCAAATCCACCCGGTCACATGGCTGGCAAGCCACACCCACAAAATAAGCCGTGCCCACAGAGTGGTAGTAAAAAAATTAGGAACCCGACCCTGATCTGTACCCTAAAGGGAATGATTTGGTGAATAGGGTGGTCCAAAAATTGAAATCAGTTTTTCTCATTGGAACTGTTTTTTCAAACACAGGGTAATGGATGCCTTTGGCAGGTACCATCAATTATGTTATATTTTCATTTTATAATGCTTTAAGATCCATCTCATCACAATTGTCATAAGAAAAGCTGAAAGCCCATCTCAGCGTTTTGTTCCCTCCAGTGCCCAACCATGTGCTTCACAGATGCCTATGGGGAAGGCCTGAGGCATCAGCCTCTCCTCCTGTAGTTTGTGTACAGTGTCTCTGATCAGATCCTGGTGTCTGTGGCAGTAGCCACAATAATGGCTACTCCATGACCTACTTCTCTCCCTCCTCCTCTATGTTTTGCAACATCAAACCATCTCTCGCCTTTTCTTTGTTCCTTTCTCATTTATGTAATACCTACAGTATGATAATTAAATGTTTTTTTTAATCACAGGTTTGTCTGAAAAATGTATTTTAACCTGGTTGAATGACATGTGCAAATTTTAAAATAAATATGTAGCCTGGATGAGGGCTGTATAACTCTTGTACATATACTACACCCAGAAAACTATTAAATGAGTACGTTCTAGTGAGTAATAGCGATATTACATACATGTTACTAATTAAAGCTATACTTTAATAGCTTTAGCCCATTTGGTGATTTCAAAATACATTTCTGAACTGTGATATAAAAATTCATAAAAATGAATTTAAGAATGAGTGAAGAGGTCCTGCAAATATCTGCATTAATAAAACATGAGTGATGTACTGTGCTTTGTATCATTGCCATCAGATCACAGCCATTAATTATTTCTAGCTCCATTTAGAATTGAACAGAAGAGGGGATTGGAATTTTAAAACAGGATTAGAATGCTTTAGCCAAATTACCATTCATACAAGAAAGTTGTCATAATAGACTTTATGGGAGCCAGATAACTGATCGATGATAGTTGCATATTATAAAATCCTTTATTGTCAGACTTGCAAATGCATGCAAGTATGATGAATTGTATTCCTGTACTGAATAAACATTTGAAGCTAAATACTTTGGTCTCTTTCTTTTCACAAAGATTCTGTCCTGTATCACCCACTCACAGATTATCAGCTAAGCACTTTCCAATCTACTCTTGGAGGTGTCTCAGTCTTCCAGTGCATATTGGTAAGCTGTAGAGAGTTGAAAAAGTCAATTCACTACTATCCAGTATAGACTGATATCACTTGTGACCAGTGGTGGGTTCCTACCAGTGCGGTCCACTCTATAGCACCGGTAGCGGCCCGCTGGTGACGTCACAGTACCGGTGCGGTCGGTTGCCGGTGCCTGGGTGCCGCCATTTTAAAAAAAATTAATTTTTTAAAAAATTTTCTTCTGCGCATGCCCAGAAGCCGAGTTTCCAGCACTGCTCATGCACTGCCTTCCTACCCCACAGTGAGTCCAAGCAGGGGAGGATGGCTGAGGGAGCGCGTGAGATGCTGAAAGAACGGGCGGCAGAAGCTATCTCAATTCCCCTCCCTTCAGCAGTCCAAGAAGCCACGAATGTGCGGTGATGATCCTAGGCATTTTTGCACGTTCGAGGCTTCTCGAGCTGCTGAGGGGAGGGGGAATGGGCAGCAGGACCTATCTCAGTTCCCCTCCCTTCAGCAGTCCGAGAAGCCACGCGTACCCGGTCACATGGCTGGCAAGCCACACCCACAAAATAAGCCACGCCCACGGAGTGGTAGTAAAAAAATTAGGAACCTGTCCCTGCTTGTGACCACTCACTGTAAATTCAGAATAATTACAATGGCCTGTAATTCTTCCATTTCATTATTTCTTCTCTATACCTTAGTAGAAAGCAGACCATCTACTTCAAGTGTATCCTACCCATCTAGGGCTAATTGCCCTGACTTGTAGTTGATCATAATTCACTAGTAACAAAAAACACTGCGTATTCAAGGAATGGAGGCACATTTCTCTTTCATGTTGTCTATTTATGGAATATAGTCTGTAAAAAGCATAGAACAGTTCTTGGGCCAAGACCATTTCTTGGGAACAGCGTATGCAGCCATGCTTGAACTGTATGCTGATGTTATTAATATTTTAGGCTAGATTCATCTTGCTGAATAGCATTAGTATTTCCACAAATCTCAAGGAGTGTTCTTTCATCCTTCCTGATATTCTGTTTAGGGAACATCTATGAAGCCGTGAGACATGATACAGTTTCTAAATCAGTAAGTGGCATCTATCCCACCTGACTTTTTGTTACATAAGGTGGGACTGTTTTTTAGAAATAATAGCTTGGTTTGAAATACATGTAATCACAACGGATTAAATGAGATTCCCCACCCCCTCTATTTTCTTGGGACTACCATTTTCTGTCTTTAGGTAATTGCTTTATTGAATCAAAAAACAAGTATGTAATAACATTCTAAATCAACCACCTAGCATTCAAACACCTTACCAAGTTAATAATGCAAATTCTCTGTCCCTTTTAATTCTAGTTTGTGAAATGTTCATCAAATTGAAGAATTATCTTGAAGTGGGCATTTTCTTCTTCCTGAGGGTGGATTAAGAGGGGGATCATCTAATTCAAATATAGCCCTTGATGTTGGTGATAATAATGTTACAACTTTATGATAGTCTGAAGATGTCAAAAATACTTTAAAATTATTTATCCAAATTACAAAAGCCATTATGACAGATATACTCTTTTTCATATTTACTACTCCACTGGTTCTCAAATTGTGAATCATGACTCATAGAAAAGGTAATATTTTTAAAAACTACCATATTTTTCGGAGTATAAGATGCACCTTTCCCCCCCCCAAAAAAGGGTCAAAAACTGGGTGCATCTTATACTCCGGATGTTACAGCCACGCTGGCCGCTGCTGCCGGCTGCTGCCGCTGGCCACTGCCGCTTTCTGCCACTGATGCCCGCCACCGCTTCCTGCCGCCGATGCCCGCCACCGCTTCCTGCTGCCGCTTCCTGCCGCCGCTTTCTGCCACCAATGCCCACCGCCGATGCCCGCCGCCGATGCCTGCTGCCAATGCCCGCCGCCGATGCTCACCGCTGATGCCTGCCGCCGCTTCCCACCGCCGCTTCCCACCGCCGCTTCCCACCGCCGATGCCTGCCGCCGATGCCCACCGCCGCTTTCCACTGCCGATGCCTGCCGCCGCTTCCCGCCGCCGCTTTCTGCCACTGATGCCCGCCACCACTTTCTGCCACCGCTTTCCGTCACCGTTTCCAGCCACCGCCCGCCGCCGATGCCCACCGCAGCCGGACCAAGGGAAAGCCGCTGCCACCGCCGGACCACAGGAAAGTCCCTGCTGCCGTTGCTGGCCGAAGCCTGCTCCTGAGGCAGCTAAGGAGCCACCACCGCTGCTGCTGCCCAAAGCAAGCCCACAGCTTTGAAGACCAACTTCCAAGTTTTAAGACCCCTGCGTTAGGAGTTAGGGGTGCAAGGGTCTTCAAACCTGGCAAGTTTAAGACTTGTGGACTTCAACTCCCAGAATTCTTCCTCCAGTCATGCTAGCTCAGGAATGACTGGAGGAGGAATTCTGGGAGTTGAAGTCCACAAGTCTTAAACTTGCCAAGTTTGAAGACCCTTGCCACCCCTAACCCAGGGCTCTTCAAACTTGGCAACTTTAAGACTTGTGGACTTTAACTCCCATTCCTGAGCTAGCATGACTGGAGGAGGAATTCTGGGAGTTGAAGTCCACAAGTCTTAAAGCTGTCAAGTTTGAAGTTTGTAAAAAGTGTATATGGTTGTAAAAAGTGTATATGGTTGTAAAAAGTGTACATGGTTGTAAAAAGTATTCTGCTACACTGGTATTTTATTAAATAATATATTACTACACCATTTGGTTCAGAATACTTTTTTTCTTGTTTTCCTCCTCTAAAATCTAGGTGCGTCTTATACTCCGGTGTGTCTTATACTCTGAAAAATACGGTAATCAGAGTTGAGCAGGCAAATTAGGAGCACTGTCAAAACTCAATTCAAGCCTTGCTTATAAAAGTTATATGTAAACTTTTTGATGCCACCGGATGGCAGTAGAGATATGAAAATCATTTGCTGTCATCTAGTGGCCATTTAGATTTTTGCAACCATGATCTGGTAGTTCTGATGTCCTAGATGTCAGCCCTGGAGGCCATCTTTTACTTTGGATCTTCAGGGCTACCACATTTAGTCTGTGGGAAACTGTGAGGGGGGTTTGCATGGAGTTGGTAGAAGTATCAGCCATAACAGCATTGTTTTCTCTGGGAGTCAAGGACATTTCAACATGCACCTGGAGTGGCGTGACTGGGAGGCCTCTCCAATTGGGACGGTGGAGTGATTGGACCATGTGATAGACATGTGGGTGCAGGGGAAGGGACTTTGACTTTCCTTTGGGTGGGGACAAACCGGAAGCTTTCAGATTCAGGTTTCCCCAGATGTGCAAATATGACATCTCTAATAAAGTGGAACTTTGAGGAACTTCTAGCTTCAGATTCTTCTTTCGTTGGGGGTGTTACTTGGAACCCTGACATTAACCTGAATCTCTGGTAGGGACATATAGTTTGGGCCCCTTCCAAGCTAGCCCATCTCTCATGGTCAGGATGTCTCTGTTGTCCATAAACCACTTGGCAGCGGGGAGTGCTGCTTTCAGTGCAGCTGTCAGTTTGTCCCGCACAGGATTGGTTTGGCATCTGGCTCGGTCCCTAGTGGTGACTTGTGCTGCTTGTTGTGAGGGGGGATGATGGCGTGGACAACTTCTTCCCTCAGGATATTGAATTGTGGCTTCCTCGACAAAGCGTCAGCTAGTAGGTTTTTTTCCCCCAGGATGTATTTCAACTCAAAGTTAAATCATCATAAATATTGTGCCCAGCGTACTTGCTTAGGGGAGAGTTTCCTGGGGCTTTTTAGGGCTTCAAGGTTTTTGTGATCAGTCCAGACCTCAAAAGGCACCTTACTCCCTTCCAGGAAATGTCTCCAGGAGAGGAGAGCCCAGCGGACTGCGTAGGCTTTCTTCTCCCAGATTGCCCATTGTCTCTCAGTGTCAGTGAGTTTTTTGGACGCGCAGGGCAAGAGCTGACCCTGTGGGTTTTTCTGTAGGAGCACTGCCACTACTGCCACGTCGCTGGCGTTGGCTTGGATGATGGGTCAGAGTGTTGAAAAATTGGCTCATCAGCAAAGAGCCGCTTTAATTTTTCAAAGTCCCTTTGGCAATCAAGTGACCAGGTGAGTGGTTGCATCCGGTGTGGTTTCGTGGGAGGGGCCCTTGTTTTTAATGGTTCCGTTAAGGGCAGGGCTACCTCTGCAAATGCTGGAATGAATTGTCTATAGGAAGTTTGCAAAACCCAGGAAGCTTCGGAGCTGCTTGCGGGTGCGCAGGGGCTGCCAGTCTAACACTGCTTTCACTTTCCCCCCTTCGCTTGACACTCAGTAGCCCAGGTAGTGTAGGGAGGTTTTATGAAATTCACATTTTGACAGTTTTGCTTACAGCTTAACAACTAGGAATTTTTTCAGCACTTGCCGTGCTAGCTTTACATGCTCCTCTAGCATTTCACTGAATATGAGAATGTCATTCAGGTAAACTAGGACCCCTTTGTACAGGTGCTCATGTAGCACCTCATTAATCAGTTGCATGAACACTGCGGGGGGGCTTGTAGGCCTTCCAAATGAGTAGTTGAACCGGGGAATTGGGAGGTAACAGTATAAACTATTACCTTTTTATTCTTGCTTTCCAATTGTAAATGGAAATGCTGGGCAATAATCAAATACTGGAATTAAAGATAAGCTATGTTAGCAAGAAAGCCAGTTTTTTGTACCAGTTAAAGTATCAGGTTAGAAACCTGAAGACAGTTCTAGTCCAGTGTTAGGCACTCGGTGCCTAAGCCAGCTGGGTGACTTTGGGCCAATCACTCTCTCAAGGGCAAGGCAAAATACTTCTAAAGATCTCACCAGTATAATTGCAGAGACTAGTCCAGCTGCCCCCAGGAATCAACACTGACTTGACAACAACCACCCACATACGCACATCTGTTAACAAGTCAGGCTAAGGATGCACGAAGCAGAACAAATCATAAACATTTATTTCATTTCATATTCATACTTTTTACAATTAGGAAAAAGCACAAAGAGGGATACTAAAAATCCTAGTACTAATCAAACGTTGACTTTAGTAGCTTCCTTCAAATCCATGGTCCAAGCCCTGGCAAAAAGTAAATTGGAAAATTGAATTAATGAATCATTGCACTTTGGATGACTATATATAGTGCATTAGCTTTCTAGGTCTTGGTACTAAGGGAGGCATTCGTAGAATCTATCACAATGATGTATACAGTCTTCCTTCTTTAAAACTCTCAGAGCAATAGAGAGTTCTTTCTTGGTGTCATGGCCATGTACAAGATTTTGTATCACTTTCCCCCACCCCCTTATACACTGTGTAAAAATATTCCATCCCTCCAAGAGGAAGGGAGGAAGTCACATAAAACCTTGTGTACAAGGGCATGCCTTAATGTAACGATGGAAAGTGGACTGTATATGCCACTGATGGCGAAAGTTTTTCGGCTCGGGTGCCAAAAGGGTGTGCGCATGTGCGATAGCATGCACGTGCGTGCCCACACCCATAATGCAATGCCCTCCCCCCTGTGCATGCACACACACACACACACCGCTGCCCCCCACGCATGCACACAACTTGGCTTTGGACAGTTGCAGCCAGGCCTCTCACATCTCAGCCCATTTCTTCTGCAGCCGGCAAGACTTTCCTGAAGGCCTCTGCAGATGATAACAGAGCACCAGATTGATCCAGAGCTCTGTTATCAGCTGCAGAGGTCTTTCCTAAAGGCCTTTCCTGAAGGCCTCTCTAGCCAATAACAAAGCTCTGGATTGATCTGGAGTTCTATTATCGGCTCCAAGGGCCTTCAGGAAAGCTTTGCCAGTTGCAGAAGAAATGGGCCGAGATGTGAGAGGCCTGGCTGCAACTGTCCAAAGCCAAAGAAGTTCCTGAAGACCTCTGACAGCGAAAAGGAGCCTGGGGTTGACGCACACAAATGAACTTCTGGTTGGCCCGTTGGGCCGTTTTCACTGTCCCCAGGCTTCAGGAGGCTTTCCTGAAGCCTGGGGAGAGCGAAAACGGCAGAAAGCCGAAAAACAGCTGGCCAGCGCGTGCATGCGTGCTGGAGCTGACATAGGGCAATGCCTCGCATGCCCTCAGATATGGCTCCACGTGCCCCCTGTGGCATGCGTGCCATAGGTTCGCCATCACTGGTATATGTCATTCTGATCGAAGTTGGAAAAGAAGTCACTATTACAAATGTAAGGCACATTGAAGATATGGATTTATGCAGTAGTTTTCCAGTCGTATGGGTAGTCCTCGATTTGCAACCACAATTGAGCCCAAAATTTCCATTGCTAAGCAAGACAGTTGTTAAGTGAGTTTTGCCCCATTTTATGACCTTTCTTGCCAGAGTTGTTAAGTGAATCACTGCCGTTGTTACTAACACAATTGTTAAGTGAATCTGGCTTCCCCATTGACTTTGCTTGTCAGATGGTCACAAAAGGGGATCACATGACTTTAGGACAGTGCAACCATCATAAATACATGCCAATTGCTAAGCATCTGAGTTTTGATCAGGTGACCATGGGGATGCTGCAACAGTTGTAAGTGTGAAAGATGGTCATAAGTCACTTTTTTCAGTGCTGTTGTAACTTTGAATGGTCACTAAATGAATGGTTGCAAGTTTATTTATTTATTTATTTATTTATTTTATTTGGGAATTCTTCTATGCCGCCCTACTCCCTAAGGACTCAGGGAGGCGTACAACATTTTAAAGAACACCAAACAATAAAATAATTAAAAACAATTTTTAAAAAGTTTTTAAAAAGACACACAACACCATGCATACATGGGGGAGACCTCAGATGTAAAATTCTCTCAGAACCCTGCCTGCAGGAAGAGCCATGTCTTAATGGCTTTTCGGAAGGCTAGCAAGGTGGGGATGATTCGGATCTCTGGGGGAAGTTGGTTCCAGAGAACAGGGGCCCCTACAGAGAAGGCCCTCCCCCTAGGCCCCGCCAGTCGGCATTGTTTGGCTGACGGGAGCTGGAGGAGATCGGACCGGACACAGGAAGTCAAGACTACCTGTGTGCTTTATGAGTTTCTGAAACTATAAAACAGGTATATATGTAAAGCAGATAGAACAGTGGGTAAACATATTTTTTCACATCATAATTAGGGTAATTTGTAACAATTACAATAACTTCCTTTGTGCTTTTCTTTTTTAGCATAGTTGTGTGGTATTCTTAATGACAAACTAAATAGGGAGATGTTGTTGCTGTAGCAGACGCTCTGTTCTTGAGAAAGTTAATTATATTGTGTAATTTTGTGGAAGATGAAACCAACTTTTGATATATAAGGGAGTTGAGTTAAAAAAAAAACAACCTTTGAATTAGGAAACCATTTTTGCAGTTCTTTACAGCCAAACAAAAATTTTCTCATCACTGTTGTAACTGTGAAGGGTCTCTAAATGAGGCATTTGCTAAATGACCTGTACTTTAGAAATTCATTTGGAAACTACAGGTAGTCCCTGACTTACCACCACAATTGAGCCCAAAATTTCTATTGCTAAGTGAGACCATTGTTGTAAATTTTGCCCCATTTTATGACCTTTCTTGTCAGAGCTGTTAAGTGAATCACTGCAGCTGTAAAGTTAGTAACACTGTTGTTAAGTGAATCAGGCTTCCCCACTGACTTTGATTGTCAGAAGGTTGCAAAAGGGGATCACATGATTCTGGGACACTGCAATCGTCACAAATATTAGTCACTTGCCAAGTTTCTGAATTTTGATCGTGTGACTACAACAGTTGTAAGTGTGGAAAAAGGTTATACGTTTCAGTGCCATTGTAACTCCAAATGGTCACTAAATGAACTGCTGTAATGTTTGGCTTTGGAGTATCACCAGAAAGCTCACATTTTAGAAGTGACAGATTTCTAAACAATCATTGAATTTTGTTCAATTTCCACCCATATCATTTCATAAAAGTCAACGGCTGTGCAGCCCCTGGAAAGTAAAAAGAAGAGAAGTGACTAACCCTATCTACTACTTTCCCTTACTCAGTGTTTCATATAATGGAGTACAAATTCTTCAAAGGAAAATTTATTAGGGATTCCTCTTTAAACTCTCCCACTAAATTCTATTGGCAAAATCGCAATAGCACTTAGACTTATATACTGCTTTACAGTGCTTTACAGCCCTGTCTAAGCAGTTTACAGAGTTCAGCATATTGCCCCCAACAATCTGGGTCCTCATTTTACCCACCTCGGAAGGATGGAAGGATGAGTCAACCTTGAGCCTGGTGAGATTCAAACTGCCAAATTGCAGGCAGCCAGCAGGCAGCAGAAGTAGCCTGCAGTACTGCATTCTAACCACTGCGCCACCACGGCTCATATTTACTTACTTACATATTTATTTACTTGTTTGATTTATATAGCCGCCCATCTCACTTTTAGGTGACTTTAGGCAGTTTACAGTAAAACAAGTAAAAATATAAATTACACAATATAAAATAAAAACATATAGCAGCTAGGCATGAGGTAACCTAGCATCCATACAACCAAGAGGCAGGCTCTAACTCAGGGTCCCAGGATCAAGCATAAAGCCAGGTTTTCAAGCCTTATAAATCGCCAAGAGCAACGGAGCCAGTCTAATCTCAGAGGGCATAATGTTCCAAAGGGCAGATGCCACAGCAGAAAAGATTCTCCTTCTGGGCCATTCCAGATGACATTCCCTAGATGAGAGTAGCCAGAACATGCTTGTCCTGCCAAATAAGTTAGGACAGGTATCCAACTGAGGAGAAACTGTCCTAGAAGAAGCACATTCCTAATTTTTATGCTAACATCTTCTGTTTCTCCCCTAATTGCTCCATGGAATGTGTCTGCTTTATGTTTTTTTCTTATTGGCTCTTTTTATTTAGTAATCAGTAACTCTCGGGATATATACCCTTTGCAATTAGCAATTTTCACCCTCACAACTCAGCACACAGTTCCTTGGAGTATATTTCCTCTCTGGGCATCTCTCTTCTCTTGTTCTTCACAATGTTTTCTGCTGAATCTGGGTAGGATTTAAATCAACACAGCAGCTGTAGAACGTTTTGGGGTTCCAAGCTGACCGTAACATCTACGAGTCTGCAAAAATGGCAAGTTGCAAGCTGAGAAGAGAAACAGAAGAGATGAAACACCATAATTTATATAATATGCATATGAAGGCAATACTTTTATGCTCACTGGCCTGGATGCAAGTCCCCCTGTACTTAAAGTTCTTAGTGTTTCATTGTTACAAACTGTAACAGTTCAGCTAGGGAAAATGTATGGAAACCCACACTTCATCACTGGTTTCCCAAAAAAATAGTGAGCATAATATGACTAATTTGCAGCCCTACACACACACACACACACACACACACACACACACACACACACACACACACACACACACACACACCAGGGGTGGGTTCCACTTACCTTCACCACCGGTTCACATTGCACACACATCCCCTTGCACAATTTCACTTCCCCACATTCTCAGAAGCAAGGAATTAGCCCGAAACACAGCTGAGGAGCTCATCAGCTGTGCTTTGGGTGAAGAAATAAAGGTCGGTATTCACCCGCGGGCGGGCGGGAGGGCTCTTTTTTAAGCCACGTAAGGGGAAAAATCCACAAAAAAGATGGCAGCGCGCACGGAACGGCACCGACAAGTGACATCACCAGCGGGTCCCTACCGGTTCGGCCGATCGGGTCCGAACCGGGAGGAACCCCCCCGACACACACACACACCCTGGGAAACCAAACAATTAACTGAAAAAAAAAAACATTTTATAATTGTATATGCTTTTGAAGATATGCAGGTCAAGGTTCCTTAAAGAAGCTTATGGGAAGAAAAAAAAATCTCAGATTTTCTTTCTGATAGCTCCTATGCCATCCAATATTTTTTCCCCAGAACTACAATTCAACCCTCACTTTGCTGATGTTTCAAAACATCTCAAAACAGTCCTTTTCCTTGGGTTTCTCTTGGCACAAAGTCTTAAATTTTCAATGATCTCTTAAATAATGAAAGATTATTCACTGTGTAGAGAGAAATGACTGTAATTCCATATATCCGTGATTTATACTGTGCTGATTATTACCACTGATATTTATAAACTGACTGGATTCTAACAATCACCTGAAGCTTTTAAAATGATATTTGGGTATTCAAGATACTGAGTTATGTAAAGATAACCAATGAAGCACTGGAAATTCTTATCTAACAATGTCAGGCTTGTTTAATTCCATGATGCCTGTAAATACCTGTTTATTCACTTTGCATTTATGGCCTTTCTAATCCTTTTTCTAAAATGTGTAAACATGGATAATTTTTTTAAATTCTTCTATAATTATTAAAAACAAACAAGCAGTTCAAATGAGACTTTGGTCAGTTTAACCAGCCGTGTCTCCTGTTTTATGTTTGTTTTAGCTTTTTGAGGATGTTTCATTGTGGGCAGGTTCTACATGTTTTTGCTGATGGCTAATATATACAAGTCAACTGGGATTCTATGACTTCAATGATTAATCAGTAAATTGATTGGTGACCTGACCTAAGAAGGAAACCCTAAGGTTATCTTGAAGAGTTCCTTCATTGAAATAAAGTACAACCTTCCCGACCTGATTCTATGTAGATAATACCAGGTCCCCTATTCCTTTACCAGAATGAGTATTAGTCAGAATGAGTATTGGCTCTGCCCAATAACCATTTCTATCTCTTTTTAATCTGGTGATGTACAACACTCCCTCAAAGCTTCAAGAAAGCTTAATAGTTTCCTTTAATAATTTGCATGATTTTAGATGATCACAATGGGGAGATGTCCCTTTAATTTGACAATACATTAATCCACCAATGTCAAACTCGCGGCGTCACATTGTTGTCACGTGATGTTTCGTGATGTTTTTCCCATTCATGGAGCTGGGGTGGGCGTGACCTGCACATGACGCATCCAGCCCCCCCCCCAGCCACAAGTTTGACACCCCTGCACTAATCCCTTCTCTTTAGAAAGAAGAGAGTGAACTGCCATTGAACAACAATACAGAAAACAACAAACCTATTGAGAAAAATGTAAGGTTATTTTCAGATTTCAAATTAAGACATAGTTGGGCTTAAACAATGAATAGTTTTGGTCCTGGAGATAAGCAAAAAAATCATGGTTTTGCAACTTGCTGGTTCTGTTTTCATTTCAATTTCAATTAGAGACCAACTGAAACTTACTTGTCAATGCTGGCTGTGGACACATACTAATTCTTTGATTTATAAATTTATCATTCTTGAATAGCATTTCAGGTCAAAAGGAAAAGTCATAACCACCACAGATGCCAATATGTTCCCTTTTCCTCACAATCATTCCAACATAAAGGGAATTTTTCCTGTTCATATTTGCTAATCTGGAAGGAGTTATGTACCATATTCCACCATCTGTTTTGACATCCAATTTACTTCTTCTCTTTCTTGATCTTTGGCAGTCCCTTTTATCATTCATCCTTAATGACTTCCTTGATTTCATTCTGCAATTTCTTTGATTTCCTATCAATGAAGTTCAGGAGTTCAAAATGATTCCTGATGTTCTCCTTTAAAATGGTGGGTAAAGACTAAAGATCGTATTTTGGGAATTGATTGGCTTTGTTCTTTCATTTTAGCTTGACTTAGAACTTGCACATGGTCAGTTTGTGATCAATTTGACAATCCTGCCCATGCCTTTGTTGTTATAATGTCCAAGTTACAGGCATTGTTTTTGTTATTTGAAGACTCTGTTAGCTATGAAGAAATCAATGGAATGGCAGAAATTGATACATCATTCTCTCACTTCATTTTGGTTACCTGAGCCTAATCCAATTACATTTTCTTCCATAACATTTCCAATTTTGGCATTCCAGTCTCCAATCACAAATACCACATGTGTAAGTTACAAATAAGTACAAGTAACACATATGTGTTCTACTGATTTCAGAATGAAGGTGACCATAAAACTTATCAAACTTTTCTTCTTCTCCATCTGTGGTTGGAGTGTAAACTTGGATAACCATCATATTAATGAGTTTTCCATGAAATTCAATTAATATTATTCATGATAATCATTAATATTATTCAATCATTGTCTGCATTGAACTCAAGTATTATCTGCTATATCTTTCCTGACTCTGAAAGCCTCTGTTCCTTCTTTGATTTTTGCATCTTGAATAGTATATTCTTCAGATTAAAAATATCCTAGTCTAGTCCATTTCAATATTCTATCTATTCAGTATTTATTCTTAATCATCACAATTCATTAGTCCTTAATTATTAATAAACAACTCAGATGTAGAAGCAAGCTTTTAGATGTATAGCATTATATACAGTGGGCACAATTATTTTCCCTGGCCCATTCCCAAAATGGACTTTAAAACAACACATTTACATTCATACATATTAGCTCTATGCTGGAGAATCTGCAGTAAAGCTAAATTGATGCCCATCAATAGTGCAGCAGCAAAATCCTTGTGTTGATTTTTTTCTGTCTATAAATCCCATCACTGGTTATACTAGACAATGTTGATGTAAGATCATGAATTAAAAATAAGTCTAGTTGGAAATGGAATTTTCCCCATGACAGCAGTCTTAAGGCATATTAGGATCTTCTGTCCAATTGAGGCAATTCCCAGATATGTAATAAGCCCTCAAAACATTTTTTGCCTTTTTCCCATTATCCTATCATCCTCATCTGATGATCGAATCCTGCAATGAGTGTTACTTGGAACCCTGACAATCATTGCCATTGACAGAAGTAGAATATCTTTTTTAGTCCAATAATTGGAACCTTGTTGATAAGAAGCCTATGACTTTTTCATAAATGAAGAGAATTCTTGTCTTGCATTGTTAGGTTTGGGGAGCTGGGTGTTGCTTTGTTTTGCTTTGTTTTGAGGTTAGAAACACCAGCATCATATTCAATGACAAGTTGTTTTGTCACATTTGTTTTCTAATCCTCCTTTGGGGAAACAGATCCTCTTGGAATTCAGGGGCTGAATGTGTGACATCACCATGGTTACCAGCTAGCAAGCTGAAAGGAAAGCTGCCTGTTGAACAATAGACATAACTTAGTACAGCTGCATAATTTCCTCACTAACAATTTGCTAATTTCATTACTTCTCCTCCCAAAGCTGATATTTTGGTACTGAACATGACTCAGAAGAGCTTTAAAGATATGGAGTCTGGTCTGAACAGGAGAGTTACCCATGTTTAAATCCCTACTCGTGAGAGCCATGAGGTGGGAAAATACTGAATTTTGCTATACGGTATTTCCCTATTCTGTCTTTCCAATGCAATGGATTCGCAATTTCAGAAAGTATTTGGGACTGTATTTTCAGGTGAAGCTAAGTTTCAGACACCAACTGTTACTCATTGCTTTTGAGAGCAAATGGAGATATTCTATAAGAAAAATCTAGTAAATCCAAGCAACAGTGAATAATTCATTTTAGATCCATCAAATCTAGTACTGACTAACTTGCACTTTATGAGAAGGAAGGAAGGAAGGAAGGAAGGAAGGAAGGAAGGAAGGAAGGAAGGAAGGAAGGAAGGAAGGAAGGAAGGAAGGAAGGAAGGAAGGATGCCTAAGCTTCTCTGATTATTAGGTGGGATTTCCAGAGAGAGCAAGTTAAGTGGTTGGCACTGTCTTCCAGGATATTATTTTCCTTTCATTTAGCTTATAACCCTGGGCTTTCCTGGTTGTCCCCCATGTACCAACAGGACCAAAATCAAGTAAAGGTTCTACCTCATTTCTGTATTACAAATAATCAAAATATATATGGTATCAAGGAACAAGTCTAGTTAGGAAGAGAAAGGCATATTTAAAAAACAAACAATATGTTCATGGAAGCAGCATAGTTTATTCTTAGGAAGGTCAGACCAAATTAATTGATTAAAGTAATCCACAAATTAACATGAAATCACATTAGACTAATTTGGCCACCAAAGGTTCCATTGCGAACTGAATGTAAATGTAAGATATGTCTTTAAAAAGAACTTGTATTCATGTTAAGATCACAAAGAGGATAAAAAGCCCAAAACCTTTTTTAAGGACCAAAAAGAGAGGAAATTCAGTATTATGTTTTGTAATCTTTGGTGTAATAGTTAAAATATCAAGCAAGAAACTGGGAGACCGTGAGTTCTAGTCTTGTCTTAGACACAAAGCCTAGTCTTGTCTTAGACACAAAGGGTCGGTCACTCTCTCTCAGCCCTAGGAAGTAGGCAATAACACACACTTTTGAAATCTTCCCAAGAAAATTGCAGGAACAAGTTCAGGCAGTTGCCAGGAGTCAAGACTGACTCAAAGGCACAAAGACAATTGTGTGCACTTTAGTACAACACATCAATCAGTGGTGGGTTCCTACCAGTGCGGTCCACTCTATAGCACCGGTAGCGGCCCGCTGTTGATGTCACAGTACCGGTGCGGTCGGTTGCCGGTGCCTGGGCGCCGCCATTTAAAAAAATTTTTTTTTCATTTTAAAATTTTTTTTCTTTTGTGCATGCACAGAAGCCGAGCTTCCGACACTGCGCATGCGCTGCCTTCCTACCCCACAGTGAGTCCAAGCAGGGGAGAATGGCTGAGGGAGCGTGTGAGATGCTGAAAGAACGGGCGGCAGGAGCTATCTCCATTCCCCTCCCTTCAGCAGTCCAAGAAGCCACGAACAAGCGGTGATGATCCTAGGCATTTTCGCACGTTCGAGGCTTCTCGAGCTGCTGAGGGGAGGGGGAATGGGCGGCAGGACCTATCTCAGTTCCCCTCCCTTCAGCAGTCCGAGAAGCCACGCCCACCCGGTCACATGGCCGGCTAGCCACGCCTACCCAGTCACATGGCTGGCAAGCCACGCCCACAAAATAAGCCATGCCCACAGAGTGGTAGTAAAAAAATTAGGAACCCGCCCCTGACATCAATGTTTCTCAACTTCAGCAACTTTTAGATATATGGACTTTAACTCCCAGAATTCCCCAGCCAGCCAGCACTACAATACATTTAAAAATATATCTCTTTGAGATGAGTAGGATAATGTGCCTGCTCAGTTGTTTTCTTTTCTCTCTACCTGTCTAGCCTTGAATATACAGGTTTGATTGCTTGTATGTGGGCGGGTTTAATTAACCCCCTGTGGTAGTTTTTATAAATTATGTCATTTCAAAGTCTTGCTCATGATAAGAAAGGTTTAATAAATTCCTCTTCCATAGTTGGTGGCAAGTGATGAAATGTAAAATTGCCTCCCTTATTTCTCGTTAATCTAGCAAAGCCTGAACATCTCGCATTTTACCAACTCTATGCTGAGTTGAATCACAATTTAATTTAATTTAATTTAATTAAAAGTTCTTATAGGCCACCCAATCCCGTAGGACTCAGGGTGGCGTACAACATGAATAAGAACAATATACATAATACATAAATTTAAAAAACATTTCATAATTTAAAAAAAACATTCATTCATGGGGGAATCCGATCTTCTTCACCCCGCCTGCTGGAAGAGCCATGTTTTTACGGCTTTGCGGAAGGCCAGTAGAGTGGGGATAGTCCGGATCTCAGGTGGGAGTTGGTTCCAGAGAGATGGGGCTCCCACAGAGAAGGCTCTCCCCCATGGACCCGCCAACCGACATTGTTTGGCTGATGGGACCCGGAGGAGGCCCACTCTGTGGGACCTAACTGGTTGTAGGGAGGTATGTGGTAGGATGCGGTCCCGAAGGTAACCTGGTCCTGAGCCATGTAGGGCTTTAAAGGTCAAAACCAACACCTTAAATTGCGACCGGAGACTAATAGGCAACCAATGCAGCTGGCGGAGAATGGGTGTTACATGGGTGTATCTCGGCACACCCACCATAGCTCGCACAGTTGCATTCTGTACCAATTGCAGTCTCCGGATGCTCTTTGAGGGTAGCCCCATGTAGAGCGTGTTACAGTAGTCCAGCCATGAGGTGACAAGGGCATGAGTGACTGTGAGCAAAGCCTCCCTCTCCAGGTAGGGTCGCAATTGATGCACAAGACGGATCTGTGCAAAGGTCCCCCTAGCCACAGCTGAAAGATGTTGCTCCAATTTTAGCTGTGGGTCTAGGAGAACACCCAAATTACGAACCCGTTCTGAGGGAGTCAATTTTTCTCCCCCAAGAATCAAGGAGGGACAGTCGACATAATCCCTGGGGGGCAATATCCACAGCCACTCAGTCTTGTCAGGGTTGAGTTTGAGTCTATTCACTCCCATCCAGACCCTCACATCGTCCAGGCAGCGGCACATTACATCAACTGCTTCACTGAACTGACACGGGGTGGAGATGTACAACTGGGTATCATCAGCATACTGCTGATACCTCACCCCGTGTCGTCAAATGATCTCACCCAGCGGTTTCATGTAACTATTAAACAGGATGGGCAAGAGGACCGAGCCCTGTGGCACCCTGCAAATCAAGGGCCTAGGGGCTGACCTCTGACCTCCTATCAACACCGACTGCATCCTATCGGAGAGGTAGGAGGAAAACCACCGTAAAACGGTGCCTCCCACTCCCACCTCCCCAAGACGACGCAGAAGGATACCATGGTCAATGGTATTGAAAGCCGACGAGAGGTCAAGTAACACCAGGATGGAGGAATGACCTCCATCCCAGGCTTGCCAGAGATCATCCATCAGAGAGACCAAAGCAGTCTCCATACTGTAGCCACGCCTGAAACCCGATTGAAAGGCATCCAGATAATCAGTGTCCTCCAATAACCGCAGGAGTTGGAGCGACACCACTTTCTCAACAACTTTACCCACAAAGGGTAAGTTGGAGACTGGACGGAAGTTCTTTTAATCTGCTGGGTCCAGGGAAGGCTTCTTGAGGAGGGGCCTCACCACCGCAGCTTTTAAGGGCTGCGGGATGGACCCCTCTCTCAAAGATGCGATCATAACAGCCTGGAGCCAGCCGCGTGTCACCTCCTTGCTGGCTGAGACCAGCCAGGAGGGGCACGGGTCTAATAAACAAGTGGAGGCGCTCATTGCTCCTATGGCCTTGTCCACATCCTCAGGAGTGACAGGCTCAAACTCGTCCCATATAACAGGACTAAGACTCGCCCATGTCATCTCGGCTTGCCCTGTCCAAATGGAGTCCAGGTCTGTCCGAATCTGAATGACTTTGTCCGCCAGAAACTGAGAAAATTCCTCAGCTCTGCCCTGCAAGGGATCTTCGCCTCCCTCCTTGGCAAGAAGGGAGCGAGTCACCCTAAACAGGGCGGCTGGGCGGGAGTCGGCAGACGCAATAAGGGCGGAAAAATGCGAACATTTTGCCGCCCATATCACCACTAAGTAAGACTTAATGAAAGTTCTTAAAAGTGTCCGGTCAGACTCAGCTTTACTAGCTCTCCATCATCGCTCTAGGTGTCACTTTTGGCGCTTCATCTCCCAGAGTTCCTTGGTAAACCAAGGGGCCCTCCTGGATCCGCTGCCCCAGAGAGGCCGCAAAGGCGCAATCTGATCTAAAGCCCCCGTTGCCACCCGGTTCCAGGCCGTCGTGTACCAGGGATTCAGGTATTTCCCCAAGTTCCCTCTGAAATCCTTCGGATTCCATTAGGCGCCTGGGGCGGAACCACTTAATCGGTCCCGCCTCCTTGCGGTGGAGGAGTGGTGCCATGAAATCCAACCTCAGAAGGAAATGATCTGACCATGACAAGGGTACTGTGACTAAACTCCTCAGCCTCAGATCATCCCTCCACTGCCCCGAGAGAAACACAAGGTCAAGCGTGTGACCTCCCTCGTGAGTCGGACCCTGAACTAGTTGGGTCAGGTCCATGGTTGTCATGGAAGCCATGAACTCCTGGACTGCCTCCGAGGTTTCACCGGGCGATGGCAGATTGAAGTCCCCCAGCACTATCAACCTGGGGAACTCAATCGCCAGCCCTGCAACCGCCTCGAGCAGAACAGGCAGGGCCTTTGCAACGTAGCTAGGAGGCAAGTACATTAGCAAAAGGCCCACCTGAACCCCTAAGTCCAACTTCAGAAGGAGCATCTCACACCCAACAATCTCCGGGGCAGGGCTCCTTCGAGGACATAGGTTCCAGCGAGCTATAATAGCCACTCCTCCACCCCTTCCCTGGGGTCACGGCTGATGCTGAACTGAGAACCCGTCCGGGCACATCTTGGACAGGGGAACCCCCCCTCCTGGCCCAGCCAGGTCTCAGTGATGCATGCCAGGTCAGCCCCCCCTTCCAGGATTAAATCCCGAACAAGGGGGGCCTTGTTAGTGATCGACCTGGCAAAACAATTATTAAAAATTCTGTTGCATTTAAGACATACTTGGGATATGTGCGTTTGATGCTTGAAGAAAGGACTGTGAAAGAGAGAACCAGTTAGGTCAGAGGTCTTCAAACTTGGCAAGTTTAAGACTTGTGGACTTCAACTCCCAGAATTCTCCAACATAGCATAGCTGGCTGGAGAATTCTGGGAGTTGAAGTCCACAAGTCTTAAACTTGCCAAGTTTGGGCCCCCTGAGTTAGGTGTTCGGGGGGGGGGACTATCAGATTGATTTGGTGATGGGCATGTTAATTCCATTATAATTGATGGATTGTTAACCAAATTACAGTTCCATTGTTACAATTCTATACAAAAGTTTTCCCTTCCTTATCAACAGTTTTCTTCTTACTGTAAAATATTTTGTATGTGTGGCTCCCAAGAGAAAGATGGAATATGACAAACATCCTTTTTTTCTGGCCCTGCATTAGCAACACACAACACATCTTCAACCCTTTTTTATTTTTTTATATAAGAAAACAAAAGAATGCACAAAAATGTCAGTTTGGGTGCAGAATGTATACAAAGTGATTCTGAATTTTTCAATAAATGATCATTTACAGATCCCACTCAGTGAAAAATTGCCAACCTACTAGGTTACTGAAATTAAATAAGCTATTAAACTTCAGTTTTTGAAGGTTTTATGAATGATGCTTGAAAAGTTGAACAGGCTTAATTGGTCACATTTTGAATCAGACCAGATATTGCATAAATGAACACTCAATAGTTTTTCTATATAAAGAATGAGATGAGAAAGAAATGATAGGTTTAGCTTAGCTTATAAAAGAAGAGGTAGCTGAGAAGTCTCCAGACTCAAAACTTACAGTGTTGGAGCATTCACAATTTCTGGAGGCAAGTTGTTCTACTGATTAATTGTTCTAACTGTCAGGAAATTTCTCCTAAGTTCTAGGTTGATTCTCTCCTTGATTAGTTTCCAACCATTGCTTCTTGTCCTATCCTCAGGTGCTTTGGAGAATAGTTTGACTCCCTCTTCTTTGTGGCAACCCCTGAGATATTGGAACACTGCTATTATGTCTCCCCTGATCCTTCTTTTCATTAAACTAGACATACCCAGTTCCTGCAACCGTTCTTCATATGTTTTAGCCTCCAGTCCCCTAATCATCTTTGTTGCTCTTCTCTGCACTCTTTCCAGAGTCTCAACATCCTTTCTACATCGTGGCAACCAAAACTGGATGCAGTATTCCAAGTGTGGCCTTCCCAAGGCATTATAAAGTGGTACTAACACTTCACGTGATCTTGGATTCTATCCCTCTGTTAATGCAGCCTAGATCTGTGTTGGCTTTTTTGGCTGCTGCCGCATACTGCTGGCTCATATTTAAGTGATTGTCCACTAGGACTCCAAGAACTGTCTCACAGTTACTACTATTGAGCCAGATATCACATATACAATACCCGTGCATTTTGTTTTTCTTGCCTAAATGTAGAACCTTACTTTTTTCACCATTGAATTGAATTTTGTTAGATAGTGTCCACTGTTCAAGTCTGTCAAGATCCTTCTATACCTTAAGCTTATCTTCTGGAGTGTTGCCTATTCCTGCCAGTTTGGTGTTGTCTGCAAATTTGATGAGTTCCCCATCTATCCCCTTATCCAAATCATTGATGAAGATGTTGAAGAGTAATGGGCCTAAAACAGAGCCTTGGGGCACTAGAAATGGTTGGAAATTATGATTGAGCTAGCAAACTAAGAGTCCAAACTGCAGAATTATTTGCAGGAAGGGAAAACAAGCACAGAAGAACAGTTGCTGCCAGATAAATTCCAGGATTCCCACAGTGGTGAAATGAGCAGTAATGCAAATCAGATCAAATAAATAAATATTTTATGTTTGTAGGATGGATAGAGTGTGACTTCATATCAAAGATTTCATAGCATAAATTGTTTTGATTTTCCCCTCTTCATACTTATTATTACAATAGGGATCTCTTACTAACATGTTTCATCCAGGAAGACAAGAGGACCAAGTATTACAGTGTTTCATCTCTTCTCTTGTCGTGTTGATTGTTCAGAAGTCCTGAACCAAATGTCTGCACAGTTTACCAGCTCATTGTATTTATTGTCTCCCCCCCCCAACATTGCAAGATGGCTCTTTCTTCACTTCTAGCCAGTTACTGTATTTGCCATTTTCTTGTGTCCATATATGCTGACAGGGATGTCACTATATCCATGCACAGTTTTGTATTTCTGATTAATTCCCTTTCTTCTCCAGAAGGTAGTTTAGAAACCTAATTGTGCTACAGTATATGCCTTATACTGTAGTATCCTGATATTTCCTGGGTATTTTACATTCCCCTCTCTTCTTTCATTGTGCTTGCTTTTGTATTTTGGGTTATCTACTTCTACCATTTTCCCAGCTTCTCTGTGACTATTTCAGAAATTTATATTTGTATCTCATTTGTTTATTAAAACTGATTTTGCAAAGCTAGCCTTTTCCTTATAACTGGAAAACATAATTCATACATATAATAGCTATAGCAATAGCACTTAGACTTATATACCGCTTCATAGTGCTTTACAGCCCTCTCTAAGCGATTTACAGAGTTCAGCATATTGCCCCCAACAATCTGGGTCCTCATTTTACCGACCTCAGAAGGATGGAAGGCTGAGTCAACCTTGAGCCGGTGAGATTTGAACAGCTGAACTGCTGAACTGCAGTGCTACACTTTAACCACTGCACCACCTCGGCTCATAAAAAGAGAATGCATAAAAACATCACACATTTTGCAAGTTTACAAGAAGTTCCATTGCTGGGAATAAAAAATGTTGGGAATCATGACACAAAGGAAACTAACAGGCATAGTAGCAATGATGCCAATAGTTTCTCAGAAGATCTCAAGCCAACCACAGAACAGGATAGTACCAATCCCTGATGCCGGGACAGGTTATTTCAAAATATTTTAGAAATATATTTGTTAGATTGGCTAATACTGTAATAAGCCAAGGGCTTCGTTGATCAAATGGTTGAGCTCTTAATGGATGAGTCAAATAACAGTAACATCATAAAGCAAATTGCCTGCTGTATCCAAGGATGACAGATAATAGGTATAATACACCAGCATTTTCTTCCCCTACCACCTTACAGGATGTGAAGAACCTGGATCTCCAACTTTCTCTCTTCACTATAATTTTATGGACTGTAAAGCTTTATTTTGCATGATTGGATGTTTAGATTAGAAATTTTTCTGCCTGTGGAAGCTGACTTGCTGGAAGAGAGCTATTCTGTTCCCAATAACAGATTAATGTTCTGTTCCGCATATTAATTATGAAGAGAAATTTATTGCAGCATGCAAATCATACATTAAACAAGATCTATGTTTATGCTCAATCTTCTACCAGCCTTCTAGAGGAAGCTTAGCACCTTCACAGTTATACAACAATTTAAACTTAAGCTGAAGGACAAAGACCTGTTCCAAACAGAGAAAAGCAAGTTTATTCCAAAACAATAGTTTTACTAAAAAATAAAAATAAAAATAAAAATAAAATCCAGATTTGGAATACAGCAGAATCCAACTGAAAATTAATCCTTGTGGAAGATAAAATAAAAATAAAACATAATTTAAACTACACTCAAAAATGAAATAAAGGAAAAAGAAAGTAGATATTATTTCTTTGCTTTTATTGTTGCATACACTGTTTTATTCTCGGTGTCAACTCTGAATTGAACCTGGCTGAAGCCATCTTGTGCCGCTTCACAGTTGCAACACACTATGGTGGAGGTAAGGTGAGGGGGAAATAGCTAGACTGTCTCGTAGACAAAATAAAGAGCTCTCCTGTGGGAACCAAGGTCATCCCAACAGGTGGCCATAGGAGGAGGAGCAGAAGTTATCGAGGGAGCCCACCAACTGTTTGGATTGGACAATGTGACCTGTGACACCTGGGAATGGAAACTTTTGCTCTTTTAATTACATGGTAACCACAGAAAACGTTTAGAGTTGGTTTTCACTGTGCCGATATGATGTGTCCAATAAACATGTTCTTTGAGGAATGTTCCTGCCTTGGCATTCTGATTTCTTTGGATGCGTTACTCGGAATGCTGACACTTGGATTATAAACCATAGAGAGGTTAGTTTTAAGATGGGTGGCTATACAAATGTTTTAAAGAAACAAACAAGTTTATGTTTCACCAAAACAAAAATTCCCAGAAGAAAGAATATCCCCCCCCCCAAAAAAAAGAAAGATTGAGCAGAGTTATGCAAATTTTGTGGACAAACAACAATGAAAATTATAATAATTGCAACTTTACTGTTTACTCAAAACTTTACTCAACACAATTCTTCTCATTTGTGTTCCAGAGATGGAACAGAGACATTTTCAAGAAGTTATAAGATTAAAAACAAAACAAAACAAAACAAACACCTGCTTATAAATGAAAAAGAGTGTTTACATTCAGCTAGACCTGAATAAAGTAAAATGAAAGCTTCTACTTTTTATTTATGCTTTCACAGTGTGAATGAAATAAATGAATCAATACATTTCATTTTCTATTAATTTTATAACTTAATGTTTGCCACTGAAAATGCAAACAATTGATCAATAAACTTGCCCACTGCCATATTTCTATATAAGCATGGAACGGAATATCACTGGTGATTTGAGGGGATGACTTTTATTAGCATCTGGTTGGAGAATGTGGCCTTCCTGATCTTACTTGACCTTTTATCAGGGTTTGCTATCAACTTCCTGGATTTCCAACTATTGTGAAATAGGCAGGTGAGGCTATGGCTAGAGGGGCCTTCAACTAGGGAGAGACCATCTGGTAACAGTAACTCATGCCCTTATCACCACAGTAATAGACCTCTGCATGCACTCTACCTGGAGCTACTTTTGAAGAGCATTCAGAAACTGCAATTGATGCAGAATGCAGGAGTTGAAAACAGATAACATGCATCTTTCGGTCATGACTTTGGCTTGGCTACTAAGTACCTGCAGGGCTATGTTCTCCATGTAGATCTGAGCTGTCTACTATATTCATCTGATTGCAGAGCTGTGTGCTGCAAATCTCTAAATATGCTGTTTATCATCTTGTTTGGTATCTGTGATTACAGACTTACTTTTTAATAATATATTACATAAGGGAAAGCCAAACAGCTGGAAGAATTCCAAAACAAAATATTGCTTCTTTTTGAATAATAGAATTTTAGATGGGAGACTAGGAGAGAAGTCTTAATTTTGGCTGATACTTTCCCCTTCTCCCTGTACTTTGTATCTGTATACTTTGTGTGCTGGAATATTATGCTTTTGTCCAGAGGACATGTAAGCAACAAGGAGAACAAGTCTCCAGCAAAAATTGAGAGAAGATAAAAGTTCAGTAGGTATACCTATAGTGCCAGTTACACATTGAAATTCCTTCTTCTAAACAAAAATGCAGAAGCCTGAAGTCCTGCATCTAAGAAATGATACACTTGGTAACTGCTTGATTAGATTTCTTCTATATAGGTATAGGTGGATGTACTAAGAAATAACTTCTGGCATTCTATGCAGCCTATATTTTTGAAAAACTTGAGAACTGAATTACTTAAGGCCAGAAAATGCATGAGAACCAGTAGTGGGCTCTAAAACCCGTTGCTACCGGTTTGCGCTCACGCGCAATGCTTCTGCACATGTGAAGAAGCTTCTGCGCATGCTCAGAAGCGTCCTGGGTGGGTGGGTGGGCGGAGCCTCCTGCTGCCACCGCTACTGGTTCGCAGAACCGGGCCGAACCGGGAGCAACCCACCACTGGTGAGACATCTGACTGCTCAGAAAATTCACACTACTAGACTTTGTGTTGTTCTATAAAACCTAAATCTGCACTTTAAAAATATATGGTGAGAGAGAAGCAGTAGACATCAAGGGAGATACTTAATTCTCCAGCAAATATAAGCAGATATTAACAAGCTACAATAAAAAGGTCAAGCTAACATTTATACTTCTTTAGCCAGAAATGGTACATAGAGTTGCCAAAACCCTATACCCAATATCATATTTTGACCAATTGATTTAGTGATCAGTTGTACACCATCATAGCTGGGGGACAATTAAGATTTCAAATTCAAAACTGTATATTTATTGGACAAACAATGCATAAGTTGTCCTCCTGTAACAATCTAAAATTTCCTCTTTTCAGAAGTAATACTCCCCTAAGATAATGAATCTACCAAACCTCTCAGGCTCCCACCATTTCATAAATGTTTACATACAGAATTTTGTTTATAATGGTGCACAGAAAATATCTTTAAAATAAGAGGTGCTATACTTTGAAGATCACATAGTGATCTGTAGTGCAGATTGGGCATGGTGATACTTGCTTAATTCTGTGCAAGATTTTGCCAAAATGAGCCTCATAATTCTATTTCATATTTTTAAAAAATACTTCCTAATCTAATTAGAAACCTGGATTCAGTGATCGGATTGATGAAGATTATAAAAGTGACAGACTGAATTTTCTCCCATCATTGTTAACCCCAGGTTTTGTGCTAGCATATCACATATTTCTGATGGAAATCTCTCAGATAACTTGAGCTTGTCAAAGAAGACAATCCAACACAGGAATGGAGAAGTTCAAAACACCAGTTCAGTATCTATTAATTTTTTCTGATCCATTACTGTCTTCAGCAGCAATTGGGATGAGTGGTCTATGCATTATTGTAATGTAAACTTTTTAATTTTGTAAGCCACTCAGAGTCATTGTCTGTGAGTTGGGCAGCAATATAAATTTGTTTAATAAATAAATTCTAGCCTGTAAAGTATTAGACAGTCTCAAAAGAGAGATCCTAAGCCAGCCCTTCCCAGCCTCACACCTTCCAGTTCTATTTATTGTGAGGGTGTGTGAGAGTGTGAGTGTGGGTATGAAGGAAGGATAGCACTACTTTTAATTTTAATCTATCTATCCATCTATCTTTCCTTTCTTTTTTCCTCTGTCATTATCAAATTACCTCACAGAATACGCTTTCTGCTCTCTGGGGACTTAGCAGCAGGCTGTTTAAAGTGAATCAGACAAGGGCCTATCTCACGGGTCCCCAAACTTGGCAAGTTTAAGACTTCTGGACTTCAACTTCCAGAATTCTCCAGCCAGCTATGCTGGCTAGAGAATTCTGGGAGTTGAAGTCCACAAGTCTTAAACTTGCCAAGTTTGAAGACCTCTGGCCTATCTGAATACCCTTTGGGGACCCATTTCCTTGAACTCAGTACCAGAAAGTGGATTAAACCCCGACCTCAACAAAGCTTGCTCATCTTGCCTGCAGAACATGCTAAAGATCAGGCAAAATTACTTTTCAAATATTTTCATTCTGTCATAGGCAGCGTTTTTTTTCCTCAGAAAAAAAAAATCAAGCAATTCCTCCCATCCTCTTTTTTAGCTCTGAAAACAACAGCAGCAGCCACAGGAGAATTCTTACACCGATGGCCTAGTTGCTATTTTTATCTCCTGGAATTTTTTTTTTAACAAAGACCTCATTCAAATTCCAACCAAGCATATTGAGGGCTTTACTGTATCTAATGACCAGACAGCCAAGAAGGCAACATGTGGACAACAAAGAAGTGGGTCTAAACAATAGTGGGGTGATCAGTCGAAATTAACCTCTGTTATTACCATGGGGTTCACTATTAAATACTTTTCCAAATTAAAAAGAAGTTTGTCCGCATTTTGGAAATACTTTTCCAAATTAAAAAGAAGTTTGTCCGTCTTCATTTTGCCCTAACATAGAAAAGATATTGCAGTGTTTTCTACTAGAAGGAATTTTGCATGTAATAGCAATAGCAATAGCACTTAGACTTATATACCGCTTCATAGTGCTTTACAGCCCTCTCTAAGCGGTTTACAGAGTTCAGCACAGTGGTGAAATCCAATTTTTTTTACTACCGGTTCTGTGGGCGTGGCTTGGTGGGCGTGGTGTGGCTTGGTGGGCATGGCTTAGTGGGCGTGGCAGGGGAAGGATACTGCAAAATCTCCATTCCCACCCCACTCCTGGGGGAAGGATATTACAAAATCTCCATTCCCACCCCACTCTGGGGCCAGCCAGAGGTGGTATTTGCCAGTTCTCCGAACTACTCAAAATTTCTGCTACCGGTTCTCCGAACTACCCAAAATTTCCACTACCGGTTCTCCAGAACCTGTCAGAACCTGCTGGATTTCACCCCTGGTTCAGCATATTGTCCCCAACAATCTGGGTCCTCATTTTACCGACCTCAGAAGGATGGAAGGCTGAGTCAATCTTGAGCCGGTGAGATTTGAACAGCTGAACTGCTGAACTAGCAGTAGCCTGCAGTGCTGCATTTAACCACTGCACCATCTCGGCTCTTTGTAGTTTGATCTGATCACATTGATGATGGTGGTCGTTGTACTACAGGCGGAGAAGATGATTTTTATATGTATTACATGCCTGTATTTACCATCTGCATGTGCATTCTGAAGAATGTTAGAACTGAAGTAGGCAATGACTACTGGAGGAATATGCTGCTCCTATGTAGAGAGATTTTTTTTAACCTTTTTAATCAGCTCTGAAATCTAATTTCTCTTCTGTATCTGGTTGGTAGCTTGCAGCGGAATGTGTAACCTTCAATGATGTGTATCTTCAGCCTTGAAAGGTGCTAAAAATTCTGAATTATTGTGCATCCTCTGAAAATAGATGGTGAGTTGTCAGTTACCAGTCATGTCTTCTGGGGAAATGAAACTGTTAAGGCATAATGATGTAAAGGTTCTTGCAGTTCAATCAACAACCCTCAACAACCATTTCAGAGAACAAAGGTTTCCTCAAGACACAGGAATCTCAGAAGCTCAGAAATTTGGCATCTTATTATGTAATCCTATTAAATAATACCTTAGTGATCTATTATATATTTAATACATTTGCCTTAATTTAACTTTGTGCTAAGTCTCATCTCTGCCTGGATACCTAATAACTTATCAATTTCTATTTCCAAAACTGAACATTATATGATAGTGGTAATAGCCAATCAGAAGACACCAAGGCATAGAGTAAATTCAAATTTCATCTATCTAACATGTTAGCCATTACTTTAATTGATTGATCAATACTTTATTGATTCCATGTCATTCCATACCATTATGGCAGTTACTGAGTAAACAGATATTTGGCTATCTACAATGATCGGCATTAATTGTCCTGGCAATATGCTGGCCCTAAAGGATATACAGTATTAGTGATAGTCCATGCATCCTTTGAGTGTTTCTTTAGTAATATTGTTGATGATTATGTGCTCTTAGCAACCAGATAGATAAGCCTTCTCCAGTATAATCTGTCTTCCGTCTTCCAATGGTGCACCACTGCAAATATAATTAAATTCATCCACCTTGTTACTAGTTATACTTCGTTCACCTTTCTTTCACCTTTCCCAGCAAACTAAATTTCTCAAGGGAGCTGAGTCTTCACATAATGTGTCCAAAATATTACAATTTGAGCTTGGTCATTTGGGCTTCAAGTGAGAATTCTGGTTTAATTTGTTTTATGATCCATTGCTTTGCTTTCTTGGCTGTCTGCAGTACTCCCAGGATCTTCCCCAATACTAAAGTTCAAATGGGTCAATATTATTTCTATTCCATTTTTCAAATCAACTTTGACAATATTCCCCACATTCAGTCATTAGCCAAGTTTAGGTTTCTTTATAATCATCACGCATGCACATACAATGCACTGAACAATGTCCTGAGAATTTGACTGATTTTCTACCCTGGAATGCTTTTTCTGTTCCAGGCAATATTAACACATTGATACAAATAATCCTGATCCAGAAAAATCCTAATTCCTATTCTGTCATTTTCATCTGGGGATTTACTATCTCAAGTTATGTTTAAATTCTATCTGGGATAGAAAATGTTCCCCAAATCATATTTTTACTTTTTTGAGGAAGCATCACTTTGGCACTATATATTTGATGCAATGAATTTGTTTCCTTATTTGTCAAGCAAATATTTACCTTTCCCTCTCCATCCATCTATCCATCTATCCATCTATCCATCTATCCATCTATCCATCTATCCATCTATCCATCCATCCATCCATCCATCCATCCATCCATCCATCCATCCATCCATCCATCCATCCATCCATCCATCCATCCATCCATCCATCCATCTATCTATCTATCTATCTATCTATCTATCTATCTATCTATCTATCTATCTATCTATCTATCTATCTCTATCATCTATTTATTTATTTATTTATTTATTTATTTATTTATTTATTTATTTATTTATTTTTCAAATTTATATGCCACTCAACTCCCAAAGGGACTCTATAGATAGATTTATCTATTATCAATCATCAGGAGCTCATCAAGATTAATACCCCTACTATTTCATAATCAGAAACATTGACAGCATTGTGGGAACTGCCTTACTTTAACAAGTAAGGATTGATTTGTGCTTGGCAGCATCAACCTAGAGACTGAACTGTTGATATAGGAGACACCAATGTCCTTATGTTATCACTCCAGTCAGTAAAGAAAATAGGTTAAAAATTTGGATAAAAAACAATATAATGCTGTAGGGTGACTTGTCAAGAGACTTGCATTTTCAACTCTTTAGAGATTAGACATACGGCATAGGTTACTCATGTCCTGGACATGTGTTACCTGAAAGATTATTGTGTTTAGTTCATGCACTGATAAATGTACATAACGTTTAATCACCTTGATGTTTGCATTTCATTACATTTTGTGTTGGGAGCAAAGAAAACATAAAACATATGGAGAAATCATGAGGGTTAAATGAATGTAAAACAAATAACAGGAGAGCAGAACCAGTGACTTCCAAGGAAGTCCTTTTCCTGAATCACCATCTGTTCAGGTTGGGGGATTTAAACGTCCTTTTGTCAGCCCTGGAGGCCATCTTTTTCTTTGGATCTTCAGGGCTGTCACACTTAATGCTGAGAGAAACTGGGAGGGGGGATTGCAGGGAGTTGCGGGAGATATCTATCCATAATAACATTCCTTTCTGTGACAGCCAAGGACATTCGGCCTGCACCTGGAGTGGCGTGACTGGGAGGCATCTCCAGTTGGGACGGTGCATTGATTGGACCATGTGATGGACATGTGGGTGCAGGCAGGGGAAGGGACTTAAACTTTCTTTTGGTTGGGGAAAACCTGGAAGCTTTCAGATTTGGGTTTCCCCAGATGTGCCAACATGAGATCTCCAATAAAATGGAACTTTGAGGAACTTCTAGCCTTGGAGTCTTCTTGCGTTGGGGGTGTTACTTGGAATCCTGACACCTTTTCAGTCCCAGGTATGGAACAAACACTTCCTGCCAATAAGTATGGATGGATTTTGCCTCTGAGATCTAGCCAAAGGGATTTTTATAGAGAGCAAGTCATTTCTGTAAAATGCAACCATTTTTTCCAATCTGAATAGGGAGATGCATTTATTCACTCTCTATGCAGTGGGCTGTGTTTTTAATAATCCAGAACGATACACTTGGAATTCATTCTTGTTATAGTTTTGCTGAAAAGATTATCTTCAGCATCAGTTATTCAGAGGATAATCAGAACTGCAGAAAAAACAATTACTGCCAACCTACCTTCCATTGAGGACCCGTATACTGCACAAGTCAAAAAGAGGGCCATGAATATATTTACTGACCACTTGCATCCTGGACATAAATTGTTTCAACTCTTACCCTCAAAATGACACTATAGAGTACTGCACACCAAGACAACTAGACACAAGAACAGTTTTTCCCCGAACGCCATCACTCTGCTAAACAAATAATTCCCTCACCACTGTCAAACTATTCATTAAGGCTGCATTACTATTACTATTAGTCTTCTCATCATTCCTATCAACCATCTCCTCCCACTTATGCTACAGTATGACTGTAACTTTTTGCTTGTATCCTTACAATTTATATTATTATTGATTGTTTCCTGATTGCTTATTTGTACCCTATGACAATCATTAAGTGTTGTACCTCATGATTCTTGACAAATGTATCTTTTCTTTTATGTACACTGGGAGCATATGCACCAAAGACAAATTTCTTGTGTGTCCAATCACACTTGGCCAATAAAGAATTCTATTCTATTCTATTCTATTCTATTCTATTCTATTCTATTCTATTCTATTCTATTCTATTCTATTCTATTCTATTCTATTCTATGTAGCTTTCCTTCTATTTTCCTCCTCCTAAATAAAATAGGTACCTCTAGGAGAATATTAATTCTTCTAGTGCAAATGTATGGACATTAAAAGTAGTTCCCTCTGAGATGCAAATAGCAAGAGGTTTTAAAAAATACTATTATTGGAGGATTGAATCTGACTCTCCCCACTTCAAAGTTGATATAAAAGATAATCAAGACACATTGAGGGCATTCAGGGCTATCTACACATTTAAAAGGGGGGAGCTTCAATTGTGTGATCATGGCCACCATTTTGATTATTTTAACCTGTGTCCCCTACAGATACCACTGAGAGCATCACTCATCCTCATTAGCTGATAGTTGGATGCTATAAATTGATTCTATTTTTGCAATGCACATGGGTCAAAAGAAATGCAGAATAAAGAGCAGAAAGAGAACAAAAGAAATATATCACAATGTTAATCATTGTAACATTAAACGATAGTAGTGATTTTCTGCCTGAATTGAGATATAAAACCAGCATTCTTTTTAAATTTCTCATTATCTTACAATGTTTTATTCTCTCAAATGTTGCATGTCTGCTTACCTTTTTCATTATCTGTGCCTTTTTTCTTCAAAAGTTTGTTCTTCAAATTGCCATAATTCATCATGACATTTTGTAATGATCCATTTTCAGGCATAAGCTCCTCCCATTTTAAGATGTTCAGACAATGAAATAGTAATTTATTACTTTCTTTTACTACATTTAGAAATAACAACTACTGGTTTAATCACTGCTTTTATTTTCTTTTAAAAATGCATTGGACATTTAAAAAATGTCCAAGAGCACTCCCTATTTTGACCACTTGTTGCCTGTATGACAGGAACGCAGCTGTCCAATTATGCAGGGGTCCAGAAATGCCATAAGATTTTATTTATTTATTTATTTATTTATTTATTTATTTATTTATTTATTTATTTATTTATTTATTTATTTATTTATTTATTTATTTATTTATTTATTATTGGTTCTTCTATGCCGCCCTACTCCCGAGGACTTAATTTTAGAAGCAGTTTGTCTTGTACCACTGAATCAAAGGCTTTACAGAAGTCTATGTAAATTGCGTCTATTCCTTTGCCCTGATCGAGTTGTGTAGTCCATATGTTTTTGCAGTGTAGGAGTTGCAGATTACAGGATAATTTTTTCCTGAAACCAAACTGTTTGTTGGAGAGTAGGTTGTTTGTCTCTAAGTGGAGGGTAATGGATTGGTTAATGATTAATTTCCATGACTTTGCAACATAAAGAGATTGGTCTGTAATTTTCAACTTGGCTGGGGTCTCCTTTTTTGAAGATACGGATGACCGTGGCTAGTGACCATAGGTTGGGCAAGGAGCTGGTCCTGAAAGATTATTCAAAGATTATGCTTAGAGGTTCTGCTAAGGCAGTGGAAAGCTTTTTTAAGAAGTAGGCACATAGTGCATCAGGTCCAATAGATAGAGATGGTTTTAGACTTCATAGTGCCTTTTCAACATTGTCTTCTGTAAAATCAATATGTTTTAGATCATTGTAATTATTTGTGGTACGACTAGGAAATACGGGGCATGAGTTGTTGCTGTTTACAAAGACTGAGCCAAAGAATGTGTTAAAGAGGTTGGCTTTAATGGTTTCATCATTGCAGTCTTTATTGTTAGGTCCTTTTAGGGGTGGGATGGATCTTGAGTCTTTAAGTTTAAGGCACGGGTAGAATTCGTGAGCAGAAGGTTTTCGTCTTGTTTGATATGATAATTGGTGCATTCAGTCTTTATCTGATGGCATAGGTTTTTGTAGCAGCTTTTAAAGTTGGCTATGTAGCCAATTTTGTTTTTTCGCCAGAGATTTTTTTTTATTGGAGCTTCCTTATTGTTATGGGTAATTTGTTTTTTCTGGTTTGGGGGGTTATTAGTGGTATGTATAGTTTAATGACTCTTTTGACTTTGAGCAAAAAAATGTTATAATGGTCTTCTGAAGTATTATAACCAGTGAATAGGATTTGTCAATCAAGAGATGAGAGGTCAGTGTCTATGAGATCATAGTTAGCTTTTTTGAAGTTATAACTGGGGATCCCATCATGATGATGATTTTTGTAAGGACGTATGTTGAGACAAAAGTCAATCATGCTATGGTCACTGTTGGAAAAGGGTTCTTTTATTTGTAGTCTATAAATTGAGTTGAAACTGTTGCAGAAGATGAGATCAAGGCAGTTATTGAATCTAGTGTTGTTAGTTACTAGTTGATCCAGTCCCAGATTAGTTACAGCATTGTACAGGGTTGTATATATGGGTTCAGTTATACATTTGTTTAGGGTCCAATTAATAAGAGGTAGATTGAGGTCGCCAAGAAAGATAAGAGAGTGTGGTCAGGAGGCTGCCCACGTTAGTAGTGAAGTTAACTTGTTTGCATGTTCGATGTTGTAATCAGGGGCTCTGTAACATAGTAAGAATTGAAATGTGGTATTTAAGGAAAGCTCGCAGATGATGGTTTCAGGAAGAGTAAGTTCCTGTGTAACTTGGATGTTTTTTAGATTTGTTATAGAAGATAGCAACACCACCTCCTCTACAGATTTCACGATGGGACTGATAAACATGATAGTCTCTTTCTATGGTAATGGAGTCAGGGAGGGATGCGTTCAGACATGTTTTGCAGACAAATATAATGTTGAATATAGCCTATTTAGTAAGAGGAGGAATTCAGGCATTTTATTTACAAGGCTTCTTGCGTTAAGTAGCTTGCATTTAAGGTCAGTAGCGGTTGGTATTGAGGAAGGGGCATGTGTGCCTAGTTTTGGATGATGGGGGATTGGATGTTAGGATGTGGGTTGCGGGATTTACTTTTGATACAGTCAGCATGGTAGTCAATGTATAAGTCAGTCTCTCCTAGGTCTTGATGTCTTTTAAGATCTAAGTGGAGTTCACGGGAGTGGGCTCATTGCAGTATGGATAGGTCAGGCCATGAGTGAAGTTTGTTATGGTTGGTGTTGGTTTTAGCAATGGAATTTATTGTATGAATGAATTTGCATTTGCTGGACTCATTCTTACAAACGACTCTATAAAATCGTGGGGCCACTGAGCCATCGCTGTACTTAAACTCAGGGCCATCTCTGGAAATTTCAGTGATTTATTCAGGGGAGGAGGTTGATGTATGAGAGTTGCTGATAATGTTACAAACCTTAGTGATATCATCAGATTCGTCAAGATCAAATAAAATAGCATTTGGACATTTCTGTTCACGTTTGATGGCGTCTTTGATGAGTAAGGAGATATTATTTTCTGGATTGGTATTATTTGCTGGGTTGGTGGTTATTTGTGGTTGTGGTTGTGGTAGTGGTTGTTGAATTGAGAAAGGATTTTGAGGTGTTGGGTATTCACTTTTCTGTGCTATATTTTTTTTCAAGAGATGTTAGACATGCTTGTAAGCCTGCTTCTAAACGTGCTTCTAAGCGTGCTTCTATGGAGTCGATGGATGTTTCTATGGTTTCGACTCTATCATACAGGACATTTAATTTGTCCAGATTAGGTAAACATGATGGACAAAGACAAGGAAATGTACCTGATGTTTGTAGGAGATTGGCTATATATTTGGTTAATTTTAAGCAGGTGTGGTGGGCATATTTGTCACATAGGTAATAATAATACACTTAAACTCATTCTGTGAAATCTGCTGGGTTCTTTTTCTTTTAAATAAAAATGAATCTGGTACATCAAGCTCTAAATAAGGCTGCAAACTCAAGAAGATTATTAGGAAATTAGTTTCTCTGTGCATAAGATTACACTGTGCAATCTCAGGTCAACCCATTTCCTGTAATATTTTTTTTCTCATTCTCTTGATTGCCTGGGCAGACAGCATGTGGGAGAAAGCAGAGGCTCGACAGAAGTTACTTTTCCATATTGTTCCTTTGCTCAGGATGAAAAGAATGTGATAATTACTTTGGGCTTCTCACTTACCTTTCACTTTATCTGGGACCAAGTAGGAAGCCTTTCTCGTATCTCCTCTAAGATGTACCATAGTGCCTTTATTTTACCTTATCACAGAACGCATGTTATTCCTAATATGGACCTTGGGCTTGCTTGCAACTGTATTATAAAAGGTCTGGAATAAAAATAGTCAAAGTGAAAAATCAAACATGTAACTGAATACATAAGCAGGAATAAATACTGTAGCAAAGATGAAAACATAGTATGTGGATAATAGAAAGGAATAAATGCAATCAAATGCATTACAGAGAATACAGCAAAGCAAGAATAATTCCATTAAATAATTATTCATTTTTCTGTTGGACGGTCATTAGGTTATATCATTGCTGTTGTTACCAGTTATCTATTATGATGGAATGGGGAAATTTGAAAGGCCTACACATTTGCTTCAGCAAAGATGTGATGCTGCAGGATTTGGAACTTTTTCATATTTTCAATTAATTTTATTTAATTGGTGGGGGGGTGTTGTAGATATCAAAATTGTCACATAGATTATTAGTTAGTTATACTGACTATGAGAATTTTTCACTTGTTTTTCTTCATTTGTAAATAGGGAAGCCACTAATTAATTTAATTCTGAAAGTGGCTCCCAAGAAAATAACAGGGTAGTGATTGCTTATATTTGAGAATACATTATTTATTTTGGGGCATAGAATCATGACTCCACCATGTTGATTGAACATTTATTGGAACTACAGAGTACAGTACAGTTGTGACAATGAAACTCACCTTCTTGATGAAAAGAAGTGGAACAAGAAATTCAGATGTCAAGTTGAATACTTCTCCTAATCTTTCACCATCACATATGAAATTTTATAAAGCAAATGGTTTATATTTTCTCCTCCTCTTTGGAACTTCTTGCCTCCAGAATGAGATTGACTCCAACCCTCCTGACCTTCCACATGAACCCTCCAACGCTCCTGACCTTCCACAAGTCATCTGCCAGTTGACTTGAGGCTCCAAGGAAGGGACTTCACCTTGGAGGTGGTTGATAGATTAATAATAGATCCCACCTTCCCCCTTGCTCATCCTACTTCTTCCCTCCCCATCTTTTAGCTAAGGCTGTGTATTGTATTTTGTATTTCTGTATTTTTGTAGCGTTCTATTTATATTGTTTTACTTTTTTAATACTGTAAGCCACGCAGAGTTACCCTGTGGAAAGATGGGTGGCCAATAAATGTAATAAATAAATAAACAAATTTATGTAAAATGCCAGCTCTTTGTCCCAAGAAATTTAAAGTTAGCTCTGAAGCATACAAATAGCAATAAGGCAAGGAGGATGTGAATATGTTTAGAAATGTGAACAAATATGTTTCTATGCATACAGATTCCATTATAGTTGGAAATGAGGTTAAATTCTTTGGATTTAGCAAAAGTAATTCATAAAAACAGAAAATTATGAAAGATATGATCCCAAAACACAGTAACATAGAACATTCATTTTTTTAAAAAAGCAAGAGTGAATGGACTTACTAGTTTTGATTCTGGAAGTAGCTAGAGGGGGAAAGAAAATCTTAGAGATATGCAATAGTTGGTTACTAATTATTTTACTGCCTCTCAAAAAGTCAGAAGATACTATAGATGAGCAGGAGCTATAGGATAGGGACTCCAAATTTTCACTTACTGGTTTTTGTTTTTGTTTTAAATGCCAGATATGAATTTCACAGTTTACTTCATAGAGGATGTTTTAAGAGTTCAGAAAATTCTGTTCAAAGAAATGAGATAGATATGAGATGGCATATTATCAGCAGTAACCAAAAAACAAATATATTTCAATATGTTTCCAATTAAGAAAGACACTGTAAATAATCAGATGAGATTTCATTTATTAGGCAAGAAAGTTATATCTGAATTCAGGAGTTAAATAAAAATGCCAAAGTCTTCATAATCTATTTAGACACAGTAGCCTTTGCATCACTTTCATTTTTAATAGTTCAATCAAATATTGTTTAATAAATCATATTTAATAAATCATATTCCAAATGAAACATCTAACTGTATTAATCAATCTAAAGACTATATTAATATATTTTTGCAGCCTATACCTGCTAAAGTCAAGGATACTAATTTAACTCACTTCTGTTTTTTTTAAAGAACATAGATGTTATTCTTATTTTGATTTAATTAATGATTGCACTTATACATTGAAACTGTAGCTTGTTGAGGGTCTACTTAATTGGGTAGCCTATGAAATCCATAAAATAAAAATTTAAAAATACATCACTTATATATCATGTCTCTATTTAAAAACCTATGAAAATATCTGGATTAAATAATAGATGAACCTCCTTGAAAAAATAATTCTCATAACCGAGAAGACCCTCTTCTGCATTATTACTTACATTTCTTCAGGAAAATCTTTAACAATTATTTTAACTCCTGGACAACTCAGTATTGCAAGAGACAACAGGAGTTGACAGCTCCTGAATTATTTAAAGAATTAATCCAGATAGTGGAAAATTACCTTTTATATTCTTTCTTCCAATCATGACTTCTATGGTTTAATTTTAAACCATCTTCCTATAAAGGAGAATGTGTGTAACTCAGGGATGAAATGCGGAATCCTTGGTCCTCTCTGAGCTTGGTTTCACTGATGATGTTACTAATAAAGGATAATATTTATAGCTCAGGGTTGACATGAGGGGTCATTGGTGCTCCCTGAGCTTGCTTATTGAATGGTCAATATTGAAGATTTAGTTTAACTTTTTAAAGACTTACAGAATCAAAATGACAACTTGGGATATAAAATCTAATTACCAGGTTTTTGTTTATTTGCATTTTCTTGCATAAAGTTCTTTCCTTTTGTTTTTGATTATTTTTATTTTGTATTATTTTATGTATGTGTGTTTGAATTTGTAAAAATATTTGATAGGACCTAAAAAAAAGAAAGAAAGGAAAGGGGGGAGTCTGATACAATACTTGAGTGAATGGAAAAAACATTATAATTTTTTTTTCCATTAGCATTCAGCTCTAACTTTGCAATATTGCTAGCCATAGCACTGAATCACTGAGTTAGTGCTGTCCAAGGTACTGAACCTATTTAGTTGCTGCATCTGTCAGACGCCTTGCATTTTCTTGTTTGAGCTGGTGATCTACTTCAATTATAAAATTATGATGAAACAGAAAAATAATCCTACCTACTAAGTTATATAAAGAGGTGAAGGTTTTGCTCTGAGAAACAGCATTTTATTGATGTTAGATTTGGGGAAATCTACCCCTTCTGATTAGAACCCCCCAAAACTTTACCCTTAGACTGTCCACTGTCGACCTCACCCGATTCCTAAGAAGTCAGTAAGGGGCGTGCATAAGTGCACCAGCGTGCCTACCATCCCTGTCCTAATGTTCCCGCTTATCAGTACCCATCTTATGTATATAAACAATGTTTTATCTATGTATATTACCAACATGTACTTGACAAATAAAATAAATAAAATAAATAAATAAAATAAATAAATAAAATAGAGCCACTACAGTGCATATTCTCTCTCCCTCCCTCCCTCTCTCTCTCTCTCTCTCACACACACAAACACACATAAACACAAACACAAACACAAACAATTGGGGAGATACAATTTGGAGCAAAAAAATGGAAAATGCAGTGGAAAAAAAATCCTTGAATTATTGGCTATTTTTTTCCAAAACCTATTTCCATTTTAAATGCTAGATATCAACTGAACCAACTTAATCCTTATGAATGGCTATAATTTACCATTTCAGCTGCCACCATTAACAATTGGGCTGTTAACCTTTGAATCTGTTGTTGTCAAGGAACCTATTCAGGTATTCAGGGGTTTGAATCCAGGGTTCTCATATCCTGCAGGTAACACTGACCCTTTAGGCATTTCTGTATAGAGAATGCAATCAGAAAAGGAGAAAAGAGATATTCTCTTATACTGGTAATACATGGTCCTAGCTTAGGAAGAAACTGGTGCACATATGGTTATATGGATTAAGTTTTATCCTAGTAGACATTCAAGCCTAATGTCTAAATACTGCAGGGATAGTGATGTCATTTCAGTGATGTCAGAATAGATTGCAATTTCATATGAACATTCATTTAGTAAGCATTCCACTCTATTAATACCTGCAAGGAGCTAATTATTTTCTTTAATGTAAAACTATCAACGCAAGTTATGCATCAATTTTTTTTCATACCAATGGTTATGATTTGCATGCCTTTAAAAAGTAATTATGATTCAGGAACTCTACATTATTTATAGAGATTATGGAGCCCTGCTAATTATATCTTGATTGAGACTACAAGGTTTACCAAAAGAGAAGTACAAACACAACAACATTCATCCTAGCTGATTCAAGGAATTTATTAGACATAATTAGATTTCTCAAACAAATTGGATAACATTTGCTTCAGCTAGATAAGATGACAAATAACTTGTCCAATTAATATCCTTAGAGGATTCTTAATATGGAACGATCAGATCATTGCACAGAAAGAAGGGGACTTTGTATGACATCTATGTATAAGTTGGTTATAAAGTTCTGGAACATACAACTCTATTTATTGTTTATGCCATGAAAGTTAATTCCTTTCACCTTTGATGCAGCTGTGTACATTTAGAATTTGTTGCCAGACTGCTGACATGAACACATTTATATATTTCTGTTCACCTCCAGAGCTGCTAACCACATTAAGCATATTTGAAATTTCATGCATATTGGTGATTGCATACAGCAAGTCAAAGTAAGGGGCATTGCATGTGGTGTAACCCTTCTCCTTGGAAATAGACATGTCCAAAGGAGCAAAAGCCTTAGAAAAAATGATGAAAGTAGCATCTGGCCACCATAACATGAGTTCTGTCCCATTCAGGAGCAAGACACAAATCAGAACTGAACATGCTATAATAAAATAACCTGGCAGGGTTCAGGAAGGACTTGCTTCTTATGCAAGACACCACTGTCTTCATTTTGAATCAACTTTAATAGTGTTTTTCTTTTGTAATAAAATAATCCCTTTAACTATATTCCATGCTTCATAAATATGAAGAACGTATGAAGAACGGTTGCAGGAACTGGGTATGTCTAGTTTAATGAAAAGACGGACTAGGGGAGACATAATAGCAGTGTTCCAATATCTCAGGGGTTGCCACAAAGAAGAGGGAGTCAAACTATTCTCCAAAGCACCTGAAGGTAGGACAAGAAGCAATGGGTGGAAACTAAACAAGGAGAGAAATAACTTAGAACTAGGGAGAAATTTCCTGACAGTTACAACAATTAATCCGTGGAACAGCTTGCCTCCAGAAGTTGTGAATGCTCCAACACTGGAGTTTTTAAGAAGGTGTTGGATAACCATTTGTCTGAAGTGGTGTAGGGTTTCCTGTCTAAGCAGGGGGTTGGACTAGAAGACCTCCAAGGTCCCTTCCAACTCTGTTGTTGTTGTTGTTGTTGTTGTTGTTGTTGTTGTTATTATTATTATTATTATTATTATTATTATTATTATTATTATTATTATTATTATTATTATTATTTCCAGAATTCTTCACAGATACATTCCATACTTTGATATATAATTTAACATCATACTTCAAGTTTGAAGGTGTGAACCTTTCTCTTCCCAGCATCATACCAGCATCATACCAACAAAGTTAATAATATTAACTCAAACAGGAAAATTATATAAGAAGCCAAACTGCATATGTTAATGTCTTTCATTAATAAACTTTTCCATCATAATGAAGTGGCCACCTAGCCCTTTGAAATAGCTTGTGGAATGTCCAGTAAGCATGGAAAGCAATATTTTGTTAATTAAACTCATTTTAAATTTAAAATACATATTCAGCATCCTTTAAAAGACTAGCCCGTAATTTTGTTTATAGGGCATGCTAATTCAGGACACTGAGTTCCTGCAACTGGTTAGCATCATTTAAATTTACTTTTTCATTCTGCATTAAAAAAATAGTTTAGCTAGCATGAGGGGAGCATCTAGTTTCTAGGCAGAGGTAACTTTGCAAAGAAAATACAGAGACTCAGGCCTACAACAATAATAAATGGTTATTGATTGCAAGCGAACCACAAACATCACACTCTGCAAACAAATCCTCAAACTCTTTCCACTGTTCAACTTCCAATAACATTTCTGAATCAAATTGAGCAGCCAAAACATACTTTAACTGAATATATTGCCATTCATCAGTTTGAAACAATCCAAACTCTCCCTGCTGCATGATAAAGTTTTCAAATAATTGGTTAAGAATTAGCTGGTTGCTATTGTTAACTCCAGAAAAAGGTTTACCTACCATTTACAAATTTTGATTATCCCAAAGAGTCAACTTCTCAAGGGAGAAATATATTTTGCAGTCTTTCATGTTTGAAACACAACAGAATTTTGACTGAAACAGGAATCAAGTATTATAAAATAAGCCACAATAAGTCTACATTACCTGAATACAGGCTAGCAGGGCAGCAATTGTGCAAAACCCACAAGGGGAAACTTGATGTTGTGATATGGAAGAAGATAACCTATTATTTGAAAAATGATTACTTTTCCACCTGGGAACACTTCCCCCACTTTAATGTTACACAGCGTAATACCTGCTGGACTTTGCATTAGCTTCAAGGAATAGGCATGGAACTGTTCAATTGAAATGACAGAAAATTATACAGCTCATTGAAAAGTCTGAGCTTGTTGGAAGATTCTCTTGTTCTGAATCTCTATCTTGTTCATTCATTTCCTCCAATGACCGATGCGGGAGCTTGGTTAAACTAGTAGTGGAGGACCTAAGTGCTAGAGCCCACTGTAACAACATTGCCAAAAAGGCACTAAGAGTTGTTAATCTAATCTTGCGTAGCTTCTTCTCTGGCAATATTACACTGCTAACCAGAGCATACAAAACATTTGTTAGACCAATTCTGGAATACAGCTCATCTGTCTGGAACCCGCACTGCATATCAGACATAAATACAATTGAGAGAGTCCAGAAATATTTCACAAGAAGAGTCCTTCACTCCTCCGCTCGCAACAAAATACCTTATTCTACCAGACTTGAAATACTGGGATTAGACAATTTACAACTACATTGCCTCCGATCTGATCTAAATGTAGTTCATAAATTCATATACCAAAATGTCCTTCCTGTTAATGACTACTTCAGCTTCAACTGCAGCAATACACGAGCACGTAATAGATTCAAACTAAATGTAAACCGCTCCAAAGTCAACTGCAGAAAATACGACTTCAGCAACAGAGTAATCAATGCCTGGAATGCACTACCTGACTCTGTGGTTTCTTCCCCAAGCCCCAAAAACTTTAACCTTAGACTGTCTATGGTCAACCGCTCCCCGTTTCTAAGAGGTCTGTAAGGGGCGTGCATAAGCGCACCACTGTGCCTACCGTCCCTGTCCTACTGTCCTATTGTCCTGTTTTATCATTACTTTTTTACTTATGTTATATTTATACAAACTACTACTATCCTAAATACATGTTTGACAAATAAATAAAATAAATAAATAAATAAATAAATAAATTTGTATGAGGAGTGAGTGTGATGGTTGTGATTTGCTTGCAATCAATAACAATTTATTGTTGCTGAATGCCTATGTCTTTGTGTTTTCTTTGCAGAAGCCCTGATTACCTCTCCCTAGAAGATAGGTGCTCTTCTCATGCCAGCTAAGTGAAAGCTGTTAGTCTGGTAATCAGAGTCTGCAAAACCCTCTCATTTGGACCTAAATTCTGGTTTAATTCCAAGCTCCTGCCAAACTATCAAAAAGTCTCATTCTAACTGTGTCTATAATAGTTTTTGAGATAAATCACTTAAGAAATAGGAATAAAAGAGGATGAAGCTGAAATCTGGAAAAGGTCAAAAGCTTTATACAGTGACAGTATCATAGCCAGTGAAGTTAATTTGAGGAGCAATTGTTGCTAATTGGAAATAAACTACTTACTCAAGCAGGAGCTTTTAAAATATAAATTAGCGGGAGGGGGGGGGACCCCAGATTCTTCTGCTTTCCCTCAGGCTTAGAACTCATGAAAAGAATCTCAAGAATTGGAACCTGACAATAGTATTCAACACTGTAATCTTTGAAATAATAAAAGAATTTCTTTTATATTTCAATTTCTGGCTATCATTAGAATTCACAAGAACAAAAGGAGAAATTTTCTTGGTCTTTGGATAGAATAGTATAGTATAAAATAGGAGAATATTTTATGAAGGCAATATAATAAAAAGATTTTTCCAGATCACGTTCCTTGGGAGTTCATAGATTTATCTGGGAGGAACTGTCTGAAATATAAAGGAAGGAAGGAGAGACAGGTCATGTTAGATTCCTATGGTAGTACACCTATTCCAAGCATCTCATTCTAGTTAATAGCTGTAGTCCCTATACTTCTATACAGCTCTTTTTGTGCTATGAGTAAAAGCTGCACTGAAAATAATAATAAAAACCCTAATGTTTGCGATTTATGTCAAATCCCTGGAAGAAGGATAGAAAGCAGGGAGAATATTGAAATCAAAACCATACCTTTACACTATAATGATTCTTGCATCAGGCTATTAGTAGCTTACCATAAATCATTCCAACCAAAAATTGGAGGGCATGTGGGATTAATTGGTGATGGACAAGAAGACGGTTACTTGCACTTTTCATTCAACCCATTGCTTCTAGTCTTTTATCTGAGCTGCACTACTTGGGTGATCTAGTCTAGCAGGCACTTATTTATTCAGTGGAAGACATCAACAAGATCATTATTTATGCTTCGACCCCTTCAATTCCATCACACACAGGAAGAGGCATTATTAACCTTATGGATATTGCATAGACTCAATATCGGTTTGAAATTTGGCAAGGAGATTGGACTAAAGAGTGGACTATTATTACTGACAATGTCATCAAATTATGCCACATAAACATATGGGCATTTTAAAGGCATTTTTGTTTTTAGGTGCCTTTGGATGCCATCAGTCTTGACTTATGATGATTGCCTAGACAAGACTCTGCAGTTTTTCTAGCAAGATTTCAGGAATGGTTTGCCATGACAGACTGAGTCAGTAACCTAACCATTTGCCTAATGCAGGACTAGACCTCACACATTTATGCTTTCTAGCCCAATGTCTTAACCAAACTGAATAGCCTACATCAAATTCTGCTGACAGAAAAATACTATCATAAGATATGAGACAATGGGGTTCCTTTTATGCTGAATCACATTTCAGATTCAAGGCTCGAGTCACGTTTGATTACTCCTGGAACAATGTAAAGCGAATGAGAACATATTGAGGGCTCCAGGTTGGGTAGTCAATGCACACTCCTATTAAAAAAAAAATATTTGGCTTTGTTTGAGAGAATAGGTAATAGGTAAGAGACTAGGTCCCTGGAAAGCAACAAGGAAGAACTGTGGTGTCTACAAAACTATGATAGAATTTCATTTTGTAAAACTATCTTAGAATCTTTTGTAAGATTTACCTCAGCAGGAATTGTGTGGTGGGGATTTCATTTCTGCAATCTATCTTAATTATAGAGATCAGAGAAAATCACTTTAGGTCCTACAAAATAGACAGAAGTAGATGATAAGCTGTCAGTAGTAAAGGCAGGAAATATAAAAAGCCTAATTAAGTGGTTCTTAGTGAGGAGAATGAAAACTTTTTCCTCATCAGCAACCTGATGAAAATTTGTTCATTAGCATATGGCTTTTATCCTTCTTGAATTCTTTTAGTTTTCAAAAAAAATTATATTTATTTTATTTATTTTAGTTTGTCAAGCATGTATGAGAAAACAATTATAAGTATGAACATAACATATAAACATACAAGTATAAACAGGTAAAGTATATGCATAAGAAATGAGTACGAATAATGGGAACAGTAGGACAGGGATGGTAGGCACGCTGGTGCACTTATGCCTGTTAATAATCTAAATGAAAATCTAAATGATAATCTAAAATGAAAACAAATATAAGATTTTAACTGTTAGCTGCCCAGAGTTATGTATATAAATGGCCATATACAATTTTTAGATAGTTAGATAGTTTTAGTTAGACAGACAAACAGACTGACAGACAGACAAATATTACTTAAACATTACTTTCTGGTAACTTCCATAGCATTCCCCAATCCCTCCGGAATTCTTAGTGCTTGCCTTTAAATATGACCACTCCTGCTTTCCTTTCCCATTTCTCTCCAAGCAATCAGAAATAATTTTCTCTCCCAGCCCCTGATTTTGCCATGCATCTGAAATGCTGTGACTGGAGACTCTTCAACTGCAATCTTATGGAATCTGTCTGGGAGCCACATTGAACAGCATGTGGTTTCTTATAGCATTTCTCAATCTCAGCTACTTTAAGAGATGTGGGCTTGAAACTCCCAGCGTTCTTCAACCCATGCTGACTGCAGAATTCTGGGAGTTGAAGTCCACATATCTTAAAGTTGTACAGGTTTAAAAAAATACTGATTTAGTAGACAAATTGTAAATTTTGATAGGGAGCAAAACATATATGCAGTGCTCTCTCATTGGAATCACAGGAACTAAAGCATGGTTAAATTTGGCGAGCCAAATGCACTTATAACTGTAATACCCCACTTAATACTATGTAATATGAAGCTTACACTTTTAAGCAACACTGTATGAATCCTCCTGTGAAAATTCTTGGCACATTGAAAAGTAATTAGAATAATTTAATAAAGGGAAAGGGAAAGCAACGGTTTCTCGAACAAGATATACAACCTGCTAACATTGCTAAACTATAATCCCAGTGCAAGCTCTTAAAGCTTATAAATCATAATCGCTATTTGTGTTATTCACATGGTGGCAAGATCGAAGACTGAAGTATCAGGCTTGTTTCTGCTAAATTCTTCACAGAGCAATCAATATATCAGTCATGGTGTGGGGAAGGTAAGATGCTAACAGAGCAATTGCAATATCCTATTAAGGGTTGAGTTTCAGAGAGAAAGGAGAAAGATACTACAGATTTTTATTCATTCAAGAAGAATATAAACAAATGAATAAAATGTTATTTGCCCTCTCATTAACCAGAACACTTCCTCTTGAAGATACCTATAATGCTATTTCATTATTCATTATTAAGGACTTACATTGACCTATTTTCCATAACATTTGGATTTAAACTTTTTGTTTTTACACAACTGGGATTTTCCACTTTCATTTCCAACTTTCTCCCTCAAATTTTAGGGCTGAAAAATCTTCTAGACTCCAAAATGTTACAGAACTGAAATGAATTTGAGGAATTAATAGAGATTGCAGATCCTTCCTCGCATAAGTAAAAATAGTATTTGTTGCTGCAATCAAATCTTATTCAATCTGAGTTTTACAATGCATTCTCCATAGTGGGCGGAGCTAGCCTCCAAGGAATGGGTTAAATCTGCCCTCTAGCCAATAGGACCGAGTCTTAGAAAAAGTATAAATAGTGCCAACCTAGATTGGCACCCCCTCTTTTAATCTCGGTCTTTAGCCAAAGGGCATTGTGCTTCTCCATCCTTGGAGGCCAGTTCCTCAGCTATCTGATCCTGATCGTTCTACACCAGTGAGTTTTTCTGCTTGCCATTCTAAGTCTCCCCAGGTGACAGCTGTCATTATCATCCACACCTTCCCTGGGTTGAGCCAGCTCAGGCGGCTGCCTGGGCTGCTTGCCCAACGTCCTGGTGGGGGTGGACACCTCCCTGGGATTCACCACGTTGGGCACTACTGCTATCTGATTGAACATCTGACAACGACTGTGGGGGGAAGCCAGAAAATAACGTAGAAACGCCGCAGAAGCCCTGCGCTTGGGCGGCCATCGGCTTACCCCCCCCCGGCTGGAGTGCTCCTCCCATAGCCGGCATACGTCTCTCGTCGTGCCCTCGGCCGTCCCAGCAGGTTCCTGCATCTGCTAGGCCGACATCGCTAGGCCGTTCCTTCAGGGGAATCCCTGACAGGCCTTCTTCGGCGGCGGGCCATCCCGAGCGCTTCTAAAGTGGCGCGAAGAGCCGTTTGCTGCTTTCGCTGACGTCGCCGGTGGCCATCTTGCTTGCCGAAACTCTGCACGCTGATTGGTCCCTGTCTTCACTGACGTCAGCCGCCGCCGGGGTTCCCTCACGCCGCCCGCCCATCAGCTGGGGAGCGCGCGCACGCGCAGTGCGTCCTCCTCCCTCCAGACGAGTCGGAAGCAGCGGAGAAGAGCGGCTGGCACAGTTTGCCGCCAACAAACAATAAACCTTTTTGCTGACTTTGCTGGCTTCTTTTCTAATGGCGGAAAGTGCGAGCAAGCAGGGGAAGGCCAAATCAAAGTCCCAAAGGCCTCTTCCGGCTGAAGCCGTCCCCGAATCCTTGCAGTTGCCACGCACCACCAATGACTGCAGGGAGCGTTCCCCCCTTCACACCACACCCCCTACCAAGACTAAGAAGTCTTCTAAGGCTTCTTCCAAGGGGGACAATTTTAAGGGAACCTCCAAGCAGCAATCAGGGGAATATGAGACACCCCACCATGGCACCCCACGCCCCCATGGCACACCAGGGCATCCTCCCAGAGGGCCACTGGCAGGGGACCAGGGACCCAGGCAGAGACACTCACCTGACCATGTCTCCCTGGATGGTTCCAATATCCACCTGCGGGAGGGCGACGTGTGGGGTGCCTCTCAGGCCTCAGATCCAGACGCTCAGTGCAGGTCCATCCCCAGCGCCCATGCAGATCCGCTGGAAGACCCTGCGGTGCAGCACAGAATGAATGAGGCCATACAGCGCGGCATCGAGGCAGCGGTCAAGGCCATGGCGCGTCCTTCTCAGCCTCCCCCCGCTCCACGCAGAGTCGCCTCACCTCCTGCAGTCCCTGCGCCTGTCTCCTCAGACGAGATGGACGCCGACGACTACTCCATGCATAGCTCCCCCATTCCAGCCGGGGACCTAGAACGGGAGGAGGGGGAACTCGATGAATTACCAGCTGGTGGGGACCACCTCCACCCTCAATTGTCGGATGACGAGGACTTGGCCCCGGAACCCTCCACTTCCACTGCCCTTTTCCACCCCAGCCTTTTCCGTTCCTTGCTACACAAGGCCAGGGCGACGGCCAACATTCCGTCATCGGCAGCTGACCCCCAGACCACACCGGATCAAGGGGATCCCATTTTTGGGGAGGCTTCCACTTCTCCTATGGAAGTGATCCCAACTCCAAATTTATTTGTCGAGGCAGTGACAAAACAATGGCAATCTCCTGCCTCGGGGCCTTCACCCACGAACCTGGACAAACGTTACTTTAACGTTTCCTCTCGCCTGGCCCAGCACCTGCCAGTTCCAGACGTCGATCCACCTGTGTTGGCTCTGTATTCTAATGCCCCTGTCCCAGGGGACCCAGATGACCTCCTGCGTCCGGAGGAACGCCGCGTGGAATCTATTCTCCAACGGAACCACCAAGCGGCTGCATGGGCGGTCAGAGCATCAACGACAGCGTCCTTTTTTTGCCGGACCTCCCTTAAATGGTTACATGGTCTCCAAGACCACATTCCCCAGGCTGACACACGGGCGCATAGTGACATCAACAAATTAATAGCGGCCGCCCAGTTCGCCTCCGACTCCACGTTGCAGGCTGGACGCTTTGCGGCTAGGGCAATGGGCACGGCAGTTGTGGCCAGGAGGATGCACTGGCTCCGCAGCTGGCCAGCTGACCTGCGGCACAAATGGAAGCTAGCCGCAGCCCCGATTTCGGGTCAGTCGCTGTTCGGTCCGGCCCTCGACCGCATTACCACCGAAAATAAGGACAAGAGGAAAGTCCTTCCCTCGTACACAAAGAAGTCCTACAACAAGGCCCCCCTTACCGTCGGGGGTCCAGAGCCTCTGACACTTCTTACAGTAGATACCAGACCCAATGTCAATCGGGTCAGGGTCAATACGGTTCTTCCCAGCCTCAGTACGGGACTTCCCAGAATTCCTATGGGTCACGGCAACGCTCGGCCGTCGACCGGCCTTTCCGGGGTGGGCAAACCAAACGGCCCTTTAGAGGAGCCGGTGGTCGCCCTTACTGCCGGTACAAGTAGATGTGACCCGATCCCTCCCATTGGGGGTCGACTGGCATTCTTTGCCAGTCGGTGGGAGGAAATCACCAATGACGCATGGGTTTTACAAACCCTGTCGACAGGACTGTACCTGGAATTTATCTCCACCCCCCCCGAGGTTTTTCTTACGCTGCCCCTTGTCTTCCAGCATTTCCAAACGCGTCCTCATAGATCAGGCAATCCAGCACCTATTGGACATTAGAGCCATCCAACAGGTGCCCGAGGACCAGCAGGGGCAAGGATTTTATTCCATCTTATTTGTAGTCCCAAAATCCTCGGGGGGATGGAGAGCAATTCTCGATCTAAAACGCCTTAACAGATATGTGAGGTACAGAAAATTCAAAATGCACACCCTGCAATCAATTCTGGCGGGCATTAGGCGCGGCGACTTTCTCGCCTCAATTGACTTGACGGAGGCCTACCTCCATATTCCAATTCACGCATCCCATCGCCAATACCTCAGATTTTGCTATGCAGGGGTGCATTATGAATACCAGGCGTTGCCCTTCGGCCTGTCTTCAGCGCCAAGGGTATTTACCAAGGTTCTGGCCGCCTTGACAGCCCACCTCAGGGCTATTCCCGTGCGTGTTCAGTGTTACCTGGATGACATACTTATCCAGTCCTCTTCCCTGTCTCAGGCCCAGCAGGACATCCAGGTAACCCTCAACACACTTGAACACCACGGGTTCCTCGTTAATTTAGGTAAGAGCCAGTTATCCCCCTCCACCAGGGTTACCCACCTGGGGGCCATTATTGACTCTCTGGAGTGCAGGGTCTACTTGTCCCAGGAACGGAGAGACAGCATATTGGAGATAGCCCAGCAAGTTCTGGCCCAAACGAAGGTTCCCCTGAACCAGCTGTCCTCCCTCCTGGGGAAGATGATTTCGGCGATACATATCGTCCCGTGGGCTCATCTGCACTCCAGAGACCTTCAATGGTTTCTTCTCCCCTTCCAGCGGGCAAATCGCAGCAACTCTCCTGCAAGGGTCCGGATGCCGCTGTCAGCAAGGAGGTCGCTCCAGTGGTGGTCATCGCCCGTGATCAGCAAGGGCTCCTGTTTCCTGGAACCGCAACAGACGACCCTGACGACCGATGCCAGCACCACGGGCTGGGGGGCCCACACCGACTCTCTAGTCGCCCAGGGGACTTGGTCCAGAAAGGAACAGGTTCTGCCAATAAACCTGTTAGAGCTCAGAGCAGTTCGGTTGGCTCTGACTCATTTTCAACAGCATCTGTCCGGCCGTCACGTCCTCGTCCTCACGGACAACGTGACAACAAAAGCGCATATAAATCGTCAGGGGGGCACCATCTCCAAGGCCCTTATGAACGAGGCAATGGTTCTGGGACTGTGGGCGGAGCGGTACCTGCCTTCAATCACGGCAGAACACATTTCTGGTGTCGACAACACCACAGCAGACTGGCTCAGCCGGAATGCTATCAATCCGGCAGAGTGGTCCTTACACCCGGACATTTTTCAGGAGATCACCAACCGCTTCGGAACACCGACCGTGGACCTGTTCGCGACACCGGAGAACGCCAAACTCCCCAGGTTCGTGACCAGGTTCCGGACGCCGGGCACGGAGGACACGGACGCTCTACGCTGCCAGTGGCCGCAGGAGCTTTTATACGCCTTCCCGCCCCTCCCGTTGATCCCCAAAGTCATACGGCGGGTAATATTGCTGAAGGCGGAGGTCATCCTCCTTGCCCCACATTGGCCCAGGAGGACTTGGTTCGCGGACCTTATATCCCTGTCCGCGTCACCTCCCTGGCGGATCCCGCCGACAGAGTGGTCGCTTGCCCAGGGGTCAGTGCGTCATCCAGAGCCGCACTGGCTACAACTGACCGCCTGGCGCTTGAGCGGATCACTCTGCAACACCGCCTAGTTCCGGACAATATCTCTTCAATCATGTTGGCATGTAGGCGACCGTCGACGGAGCGGATCTATTCCACCACCTGGCGCGCTTTTTGTGAATGGTGTGCGCAGGTGGGATACTCGCCAGTTGACCTATCCATCATCAACGTCATCCAATTCTTGCGGCAGGGGCTCGCCATGGGCCTCGCTCCCAACACCTTGCGCAGACAGGTGGCGGCGCTTTCAACGGTGTTGTCCTGCCCGCACTTGGACTCGCTCTCCGCTCACCCGCTAATGAGACAATTCCTGAAGGGGGTCACTAATCTTTGTCCCCCAGCAGTGCACCGTCTCCCCACATGGGACTTGTCTAAGGTTCTCTCCGCCCTAACTGTAGCCCCTTTCGAGCCCTTGGACACTATTCCTTTAGCGCATCTGTCCTTTAAAGTTGCCTTCCTCGTAGCCGTCACCTCCGCGCGGCGGATATCTGAACTTGCAGCCCTGTCTGTGCGTGAGGACCTTTGCGTCTTTCATAACGACAGGGTGGTTCTTCGTCTGGACCCAGCTTTTGTGCCCAAGGTGAATACCCATTTTCATAGGGCACAGGAAGTCATCTTGCCCACATTTTTTCAGAATCCGATCTCCGACTCTGAACGGGCTTGGCACATGCTAGATGTCAGGCGCGCTCTGGACATCTATCTCAAACGTACAGTCTCCATTCGGCGTACAGAGACTCTCTTTGTGACATTTCGCCCTTCTAACCAGGGTCGTAAGGCGTCTTCCGCAACGATCGGACGATGGATCCGTGCGGCCATTTCCTTGGCCTACAAACATATGTCCTTGCCCCGACCTTCAGGCCTCACAGCCCATTCCACCCGCAGTGCTGCAACGTCCGCGGCATGGAATGCTAGAGCTTCCATAACCGAGGTGTGCAGGGCGGCCACGTGGTCCTCCCTGACTCCCTTCATCAGACATTACAAATTGGACGCTTATGCCTCGGAGGAGGCCGATTTCGGCAGGCGGGTGTTGGGGGCAGGGGTGCTTTTGGGCGATTTTCCCAGCCAGGACGATTGATCCCGCCCTAGGGACGCCAGCTTTGGTATGTCCCATTCCTTGGAGGCTAGCTCCGCCCACTATGGAGAAGGGACGTTGGTACTCACCTGTGAGACGTCCTTTCTCGTAGGGCGGAGCTAGCCTCCAAGTCCCTCCCACGTCTGGGGCTGGCTGGAAGTTGCGGGCCTGTGATTGTACATAATTATTCATTGTCTGGTTTGTGATCCTTCACATATACATAGTTCTAATTCTTTGATACTTCTCTGTATATAGTTAATAAATTCTTGTTGTTTTGGAGAAGCACATTGAGTCTGACTTTTATCCCTCGATTAAAAGAGGGGGTGCCAATCTAGGTTGGCACTATTTATACTTTTTCTAAGACTCGGTCCTATTGGCTAGAGGGCAGATTTAACCCATTCCTTGGAGGCTAGCTCCGCCCTACGAGAAAGGACGTCTCACAGGTGAGTACCAACGTCCCTTTTCATTTATAAGTAGAACTGCTAATACTTTAAAATGGCTGCTGCATAAGAATATCACTTGCGGGACTCTTAGCAATCAAGACAATTTATAAGATTTGTATTGAAACTGTATTTATAAATAAATGGAACTTTCTACAGATCAGTGCTCAGACAGCAATTTCTGTTATCACAGTATCTAACTGTTTTCATAAACAAACCAATGTCCAGTTACCATAACTTCTGAGGCAGACTGCATCTCTTCTTTTAAGGTTCATGTGGTTTATATTTACATGTATTAGTTATTTAAAATCTTGATATGACCTCCTACCTTAAGCAATTCTGGGCAGCTCAAATAGTAGAAAAATAAATAAAACAGTAAAAACAGTGAAAGAATAGATCAAAAACCCTGCCTCATAATCATCCTCTTTGGGATGGCCCACAGCATTCTCAGCTGCTCTCCTTCTATATATTCTACCTATATAATTGACACAAAGTGCTCCAGGCATGTTGTCTGGACATAATTTTGGTCAAATACTGAAAGTAAGTCAGAACATTCAAAAATCTTTTTGAGTTTTCTATATTAGCCAATTGTGAACCACCTTGAGCACTGTTCTTTTTTAATCCAGTGGAAGGATGGAGTAGAAATGCATGTATACATAGTTATGTCTGTGATGGTTCTTTACCCCCTTCCTAGCCTTATGTTCTTCTTTCAGTTTTTAAGAGCTAACATCCAAGAATAAAACTCTTCTCCGTTCTAAGCCAATTTTTAAATGCTAATTGCTCAACTGCTTTTAGATTCTGAACTTCTAGCCACATGGAGACATATGTGTTCTGTACCATTTCCATTGGCTTGGCAAGGCAGAAGGGCTTGGTGACTATGTGGGATTCTCTACTGCAAAGCCAAGCATCTGCTGTTGGCATTAGGTTCCTAAGATGTCTCACTGCTGAGTGAAAGTGTGAAAACACAAACAAAATGGATTGAGGAAAGGCTTACTCAGATTAGACAGGGATTTCTTTTTAGAACATCCAACCATTACCTATCACAATGGTTACCTTTCTGCAATAAGTTGTGAGCAAGAGGGTGTATGTCACCAGAACACATAGTATACATACACTTTAAAATATCATTCAGTTCTAGGCAGGGATAACATTTCTGCTTGACTGGTTTTTGTTCTGTTCCCTTTGCTATTTTCTCTCTACAACTCATGATTTTCAGACTCACCTCTGAGGACACTCAACTTTCTATTGCCAATCTGGTGTCTCTAACAGAATCCTATTTCTGCATAATATTTCATTGCCCTCTCAAAGTTAAATGATAACTAACAAATCTCATAGCTTCAAGTAGATCTTTTTTATCCAGCTCAGAATCATCTGAAATAAATGTCTCATGTCTTCCCAGAGTCTTCTTCTCCTCCTCATATATTTTCCAAAACTTTGGCTTAACCTTGAGATAAATTCTGGTCAACATTCTAATCATCCCCTGCATTAGCCCCTGCAGTTTCTCCCATTGATAGTTTGACCTGAGCTTTCTTAGACACAGATTCCCTTTATTTTATTATGAGCCACATTAAGATTGACTCATACTATAAAAGCGGCATTCTAAAATATTTTAATTATGATCATAGCAATTCCTTTGAATCAGATATGCCTTCAAAAATCACTGCATTGGTTTGTGACTGGATTTTGTGTCAAAAAGCTCATTCTTAATTTTAAAGCTGCCAGTGAACCAAATGTATATTTGTGTAAATGGCCCCTTATTTAATCCTTCACCATTCCTTTCATTGGAATCTGCAATTAAAAGTATTGGGAATTGGGCAGGGGTGAAATTCAAAAAATTTTCCCTACTGGTTCTGTGGGCGTGGCTTGGTGGGCGTGGCAAGGAAAGTATACTGCAAAATCTCCATTCCCACTCCACTCCAGGGGAAGGATACTGCAAAATCCCCATTCCCTCCCCACTCCTGGGGGAAGAATATTGCAAAATCTCCATTCCTACCCTATCTGGGGCCAGCCAGAGGTGATATTTGCCGGTTCTCCGAACTACTCAAAATTTCTGCTACCGGTTCTCCAGAACCTGTCAGAACCTGCTGAATTTCACCCCTGGAATTGGGAATATATGAACTGGCCATCAAGCAAATGAGAAAAATGATCTTGATATGTGTAAATTTGTATATGTGCATTCTTTGAGCTAGTCTTGACTCTAGACTACTGCCTGGATGAGTTCCTGCAGTTATTGATTGCAATATCTTGAAGTGTGGAGTATAAACTCAGCCTTGTGACAGTGTGAATTTTCTAACCAAAAATAATATGTTTTCATAAACTATTGACATGAAGAACTCTGTAGGGACATCAAAGAAAGGCATGATGGCAGCTAATGAAATGTATATACAAAAAGGCAGGGCTTCAATAGTGTTATTGTTACAATCTCCATATTACTTTTTTCCCCCTATCACACCCCACTGGATGCTAGTGATACACAAAGTGCAGTATTCCACAATTTGTAGCCTACTTAGCTAAATCCACTCTATCTAAACATGGTGTTGCCTGATACAGTAAGTATTTGAGCAAAAGAAGGACAATATATTTTATAGTCCCAGGGTAACACTAGTGGCTATCCTAGTAAGCCTCAATTTACAGTAAGTAGGCTCATACTCAAACTTAGTTATTTATAATACTTCATTGGATAATGCTGTTCTAAATTGGTATTTACTTTACACTGTAATTCACTGTGGATTTGAAGGCTAAAGCACCTTCTCTGTTTTTGTTTAAAAGTTTCATGATTTATTTATTTACTTATTTATTTTGGAATTCTTATATGCCGCCCAACTCCCTAAGGACTCAGGGCGGCGTACAACAGTGAGAAAATACAAGAATAACCAAAATCTAAAAAGTTAATTAAAAGCAAATATAAAAATTAAAACATAATATAGAAATCATCACCAACCATTCAATATCATACATACTTGGGGGGTGAGCTCGAGTGAATTAAGCTCTACCCCCCGCCTGCAGGAAAAGCCATGTCTTAACAGCTTTCCGGAAGGCCAGCAGAGTGGGGATAGTTCGGGTCTCTGGCGGAAGTTGGTTCCAGAGCACGGGGCCAGCCACAGAGAAGGCTCTCCCCCTTGGGCCCGCCAGCCGGCATTGCTTGGCCGACGGGACCTGGAGGAGGCCAACTCTGTGGGCCCTAACCGGTCGAAGGGAAGTATGAGGCAGAATGCGGTCCCGTAGATAACCTGGTCCCAAGCCATGAAGGGCTTTAAAGATGGTGATCAACACCTTGAATTGGACCCGGAGACCGATGGGCAACCAATGCAGCTGGCGGAGTATCGATGTCACGTGGGTGTACCTTGGCACACCCACCACAGCACGCGCAGCCGCATTTTGCACCAACTGAAGTCTCCGGATACTCTTCAAGGGTAGCCCCATGTAGAGGGCATTGCAGTAGTCCAAACGAGAGGTGACAAGGGCATGAGTGACCGTGAGTAGAGCCTCCTTCTCCAAATATGGCCGCAACTGGTGCACCAGGCGAACCTGTGCAAAGGTCCCTCTAGCCACAGCAGAAAGATGATGGTCCAATTTTAGCTGTGGATCTAGAAGGACCCCCAAGTTGCGGACCTGGTCTGAGGGAGTCAATTTCGCTCCCTCAAGGACCAAGGAGGGACAGTTGTCATAGTCCTTAGGAGGCAATATCCACAGCCACTCAGTCTTGTCGGGATTAAGTCTGTTCCTCCCCATCCAGATCCTAACATCGTCCAGGCACCGGCACATTACATCAACTGCCTCCCTGAAGTCAGACGGGGTGGTGATGTACAGCTGGGTGTCATCAGCATACTGATGGAAACACACCCCATGTCTGCGAATGATCTCACCAAGCAGTTTCATGTAGATGTTGAACAGGATGGGCGAGAGAACCGACCCCTGAGGCACCCCACATGATAAGGGCCTAGGGGACGATCTCTGCCCCCCTGCCAGCACCGACTGCATCCTATCAGCGAGATAAGAGGAGAACCACCGCAAAACGGTGCCTCCCACTCCCAACTCGCTGAGACTATGCAGAAGGATACCATGGTCGATGGTATCGAAAGCCGCTGAGAGGTCAAGTAGCACCAGGATGGAGGAGTTCCCCCCATCCCGGGCCCGCCAGAGATCATCCATCAGAGCGACCAAGGCAGTTTCTGTACTGTAGCCGCGCCTGAAACCCGACTGATAAGGATCTAGATGATCTGTTTCATCCAGGAGCTGCAGAAGTTGAGTCACCACCACCTTCTCCACAACTTTCCCTAAAAAAGGTAAGTTGGAGACCGGACGATAGTTCTTCAAGTCGGCTGGATCCAGGGAAGGCTTCTTCAGGAGGGGTCGCACCACTGCAGCTTTTAACGACTGCGGTACGGATCCCTCTCTCAAAGAAGCGGTGACCACCGCCTGGATCCAGCCGCGTGCTACCTCCCTGCTAGCCGAAACCAGCCAGGAGGGGCACGGGTCCAATAAACAGGTGGAGGTACCCATCGCTCCCACAGCCCTGTCCACATCCTCAGGAGAAACAGGCCCAATCTCTTCCCATAATGATGGACTAAGACTAGCCCCTGTCAACTCAATGGACTCTGCCCAGCCGGAGTCCAGATTTGACCGAATCTGAGCGACTTTATCCGACAGAAACTCAGCGAATTCCTCAGCTCTGCCTTGTAAGTGTTCCTCGCTCCCCCCTTTAGCAAGGAGGGAGCGAGTCACCCTAAACAAGGCGGCTGGGCGAGAATCTGCGGACACAATAAGAGCGGAAAAATAGGATCGTTTTGCCGCCCTTATCGCCACTAAATAAGATCTGATGTAAATTCTTAATAGTGTTCGATCAGACTCGGTTTTTCTGGCCCTCCAGCGGCGCTCCAGACGTCTCTTCTGGCGTTTCATCTCCCGGAGCTCCTCGGTAAACCAGGGAGCTTTCCGGAATCCACTGCCATAGAGAGGTCGCTTAGGCGCAATTCGGTCTAGAGCCCCTGATGCTGCGGTGTTCCAGGCAGCCACCAGGGAGTCAGCCGAATTGTGTACCAGGGTTTCAGGTATTTCCCCAAGTTCCCTCTGGAATCCTTCCGGTTCCATTAGGCGCCTGGGGCGGAACCACCTAGTTGGTCCCGCCTCCCTGCGGGGGAGGAATGGGGCTGTGAAATCCAACCTCAGTAGGAAATGATCTGACCATGACAGTGGGGTGATGACTAAGTCCCTTATCTTCAGATCATCTCTCCACTGCCCCGAAAGAAACACTAGGTCGAGCATGTGACCGCCCTCATGAGTCGGACCCTGGATTACTTGGGACAGGTCCATGGTTGTCATGGAATCCATGAACTCCTGGGCCGCCCCAGAGGTTTCGCCGGCAGATGGCAAGTTGAAGTCCCCCAGCACCATAAGCCTGCGGAACTCAACTGCCAAGCCGGCTACTGCCTCGAGCAGCTCAGGCAGGGCCTTGCTTACGCAGCTGGGAGGCAGGTACGTTAAGAAAAGGCCCACCTGTACCCCTAAGTCCAACTTCAAAAGGAGCGTCTCACACCCAACAATCTCCGGGGCAGGGATCCTACGAGGATGCAGATTTCCACGCGTTATTATTGCCACTCCTCCCCCCCTTCCCTGGGGTCGAGAATGGTGCTGCACCGAGAAACCGGCTGGGCATATCTCGGAGAGAGCTACTCCCCCCTCCTGCCCCAGCCAGGTCTCGGTAACACACACCAGGTCTGCCCCCTCCTCTGTGATTAAATCACGTATCAAGGGGGCTTTGTTGACGATTGACCTGGCGTTAAGCAGCAGCATCCTGAGCCCAGGGCCCTGAAAGTCCTGGTTGCCAGGTATCCGGGTTGAGCAAGATGGAACCGGATCGGAGGGGCCGGAACAAGGGATCGCTTGTAAACAGCGAGGTCTTATTCCCCGAGAGTGGCCCACCCCTCTGCTCCCGCCATATCTGCCTCTTCCCGTTATGACCGAGATGGTCCGGCTCTCGCCTACACCAGAGACCCCCTCCCGTCCCCCGCTGGTCTCCCTCCCTTCCTGCAGGCCATACATACCATTCTCACAAGAAAGGGTAGCCGGGTCTCCCCCCCACTTCTGTTTTTACACTCAGTGGGGGGGGGGGCAAAATCCCAGTCCCTAGCTTTTCCATTTTCACACACTTTCTAATACTCAGACACTCATCTCATTCTACCCACATTCAACCACACCCATATCACATCTCAGAGGGGAGGATACAATTTAAAACGGTTTCTAAAAAGTTCTAAAAAGGCGGCAAAATCACAATGGTGGCTTTGAAAGTCTAAAGTCCTATACCCCTCGGTGCTTGATCGAATTCTGGCCGAGGGGGGGTTCCACATCTTCGCCTTGGTTGCTTTGATCGATAGAGCGACTAGAAGCGTCCACAGGAGCCAAGGTGGTATTAAAAGAAGCATCTGGGATAATTATAGTCACTGTACCTTCCAGAAACTGCCTTCCAGATGACAGGCAGGCAGTAATGGTGGCTTCTCACGATCTTTCCAGAGAAAAAAGTTTTTACAAGCCTCCAAGGACAGACATTAAGTGCACAAGATGTATCTACGCCCCCTCGATAGCAACGACGGGGGGTCCCAAGGGACAGAAATCAGCTTCACGTCCAGAGTCTCCCTTGGTTTAAATAGCAGCCATGGAGGTTATAGCGCTTTTGGGAAAATACTCCTGCGCCATTAACACAAAGTCAGACACCTACCAAAACCACCTAGATGATAATAAAACAGGCAGTAATGGCAGCGGTTGTAGCGATTCTTCAAACGTTCCTTAGGACATCAAAGAGTGAGACTAATTTCCGGAAGCAAGCCTCCACCATAAAGAAATGGCGGCGGTCTCCATAGTCAGCATTAAAGGTCTAATTAGTTGCCGTTCTCGCTCCCGTTCTCACTCCCGAGCGCAGAGCCAGCTCCTGATAATCCGTACCGCTCTCAGTGGCGTCTCACACCTAATCGGTCTGCTCCAAAGACGCTCACAGAATCGCCATTGATCTTCCTGGTCAAAACTAGAGAGCGGCACCCGACACACAGACCACAGCTGATCTCTCTAACAGGGCACAACCAAGTCCTCTGACAGGGCACAGTAAAGCACAGTAAAGCTCCTCGCTGCCGATGACAGGCACGCCGTCCGAGTTCACAATTTCCCCTCAGGCTGATGTTAATTTCTCCCTTTTTGCCATTCAGCAATTTAGCAAGTTAGCGATCGTTTTCCAAGGAGACCCCTCCCGAAGTTCCTCTCAGATCGGCCGCTCCAGAAACCGCTCCAAAATGGATGACCGTCTCCGCAGATGTTAAGCACGAAGGGGAATTAGCGGTACTATCCGCGTGTGGCCAGTTATTCCGCCACGATCGTTAGGTACCTGCTATGTTCTAATTTCACCCAGAGGAAAAAGAAACTCTGGGGGTGATCTCCTTCGAGCGGGCGGCGGCGGAGAATTCAGGTCTTATACGGAGTCAGATTTTCTCTGCCATCTCCGCTGTGGCTCCTCCTCCTCCTCTATTATAGTATGCATAATAGATTTTCTCTGATAAAATCATTGCGGATTTTCAGCATAACATTTTGATAAACATTTCCCCAATTATTAAAATCACTGGTTGCTACTCTGGTGACATTGCTAAAATCAGCTTAAATTTTAAAAAGTGCTCTTCTTTATAAAATAAAAGAAATAGAAAAAAAATAAGATAACACTAATTCTGAGTTAGAAATTATAGCTTGAAAATCTGTATTATTCTTACTGTTTCTGTCTGTTTCTTCAATTTCTTCCTTTCATTTATTTGGTTGCCTTCATTGGTTCAAATGCATATTACTCACCAGAAGATATGCTTGTAAACTCCTTCTTTCTAGATCCTAATTATTACCAAGCCATCTGGCTAGCCTGCATGCACTGTTTCTTCCTCTGCCTTGCCCTTTTGATAAAATAGTTATTTAAGATTGTTTGAAGACTGATCAGGATTTCGTGAACACTTCCAAGGTTACAAGGACACATACATTCATTATGTTTTACACAGTGGGCTGGAAATTAGAACCAGAATGTTTGAAAGAGGCACATTTGGCTTAGTACCCATATTTACATAATATATTGCCTGATTATGAATAAACTGTGTAGAATTAATGTAAAATTCTCCCATGACATTTAAAAGAAAACATCTTTCTGCTGAATAGAAACATGTTTCAGAGAGAGATGGTGTTATGTGTCATATCTCTGGTTTCTTCTTTGTAATCAACATGAAGCTGGTTGAGTTACATAATAGCCACAATGTCATACAAATTGAAATGGTTTGGGTTGGTTCCATCTTGTGGTCTCTTGCTGCTGGTGAAGAAATAGACAAAGTGGCATCTCTTCAAAAGAGAGATTTTACTGGACAGAGAGAAAGATGATGTTGGAGAACAGTTTTGTTCCACTTTAATGTTGTAAGATGTTTTTAAAATCATAAAATAATCAACACTGGGGTAACAATGCCGTCTCCATTGTACTGGCACTATCAAAGCTTTTTCTCTCTCTGAAGGCTTAAATTATGGCTAAAATTCTAATTCACTAAAATCATCTTCTCTGTACATATACATAAAAAAACCCAAACCCTACCATGTTTCCATCTGTCCAACTATGTATACTAGGTGGAATTTGGAATGGACATCCTGGTTCTCCTGTTTCCCTGTTTTACTTCCCTCATCTCAAGTAAGGTTGCAATTGACCATCAGGGGACAGGGGAAACATCCCTCAATATCAAGCCAGACTTGAATTCTGAATTCTGCTATTCTTTTCTTGAAAGTAGCAAACACATTGAGATTTGTATGGAAACAGAATCATTATTGCATTTGGTATTACACATTTATTTCCACCACTTAATATTGGTTTCAGTAAAGCAATATATACTTGAAGATAGTATGCTATCTTATATACCTGTATAGGTTTGGTGCATTGTTATAAATTACTCTGTTGCTTTCATGGTATTTCTAGACAACCATCTAATTACATGACAAATCTAAACAATCTTTCTAGAATATCTGAAGGCTTTTACGTTGGATATTTGACCATACTATCAGGGTGTATGGCCTTCTATAGTTCTTCAGGAACCCACATTTTGCAAAGAAAGAAGACAATCTGATTGCTACCAGTGGCTAAATTTAATCAAAATGTTCGTTTCTGTTTTTTCATAAAATATTGGACCAGATTATTCCAGCACTTGGATAACCTCCTGTCCTTGCCTTTGTCTCCTAAGACCTTTGGAGTTTGGATAACTTGGGGCTCAAGGTGTCCAGAACCTGCCCAGTTCAAGTTAATGAAGAGCATTCCATATTTATTCTGAGACCCCTGCTCTGGTGTACTATCTTTTTTAAAGATGCTACATTTCTGTGTAGGCACATGAGTTTACATTCATAGATGAACAAGCACATATGAAAGAGGAGATTGAGATACATCTACTTGATAGATTCAAAGGAAAAGTACAGCACGATTATAAACTGTGTACCAGTTGTGATTATTATCTTTCCATATCCATCCTTTGCAATTTATGGCTGTGAAAGTTGGACCATAAGGACGGCTGAGTGCCAAAGAATTGAGGCCTTTGAACTATGGTGCTAGAGAAGACTCCTGCGAGTCCCCTTGGACTGCAAGGTGATCAAACCAGTCAGTCCTAGAGGAGATCAACCCTGACTGTTCTTTAGAAGCAAGATCCTGAAGATGAAAGTCAAATACTTTGGCCACCAAATGACAAGGAAGGACTCACTGGAGAAGAGTCTAATGCTGGGAACGATTGAGGGCAAAAGAAGAAGGGAAAGACAGAGAATGAGGTGGCTGGATGGTGTCACTGAAGCAGTAGGCGTGAGCTTAAATGGACTCCGGGGATGGTAGAGCACAGGAAGGCCTGGAGGAACATTGATACCATGGGGTCGCAACACGACTTTGCAACTAACAACAACAATCCATCCTTCTTCCAGCACAGTCTTATTTAAATCTCTAGGCATCCAATATTTGGATTGAGGCTTCTTTTTTTTTCTCTTATTCTCATTGACATTCATTTTTTATGACTTGGCTGAATTAGTAACAGTATCCCAGTGAAGAAAAGTGAGGCATGTAGCAGAAAAGTTCATTCTGAAGTCCTGCCTCAGGAAGATGTACAGTGAAAGGGAGCCATTTCTATTTGGAAGAGTTAACAGGGAGCCTTCCATGCAAGCAGCAAATCCTAAGGCATATTTCTACATAGAGAACTTGATCCAAATAATTTGCTTCTAGTGTGCCAGGATGTTTCTCTGAAAAATGTCACAACCAAGACATTACAGCCAAAGCAGACGGTGTCTCATCTCAGTCATAATGATGCCATAATAATAATAATAATAATAATAATAATAATAATAATAATAATAATAATAATAATAATAATAATAAGAAGAAGAAGAAGAAGAAGAAGAAGAAGAAGAAGAAGAAGAAGAAGAAGAAGAAGAAGAAGAAGAAGAAGAAGAAGAAGAAGAAGAAGAATAGCAATAGCAATAGCAATAGCAATAGCAATAGCAATAGCAATAGCAATAGCACTTAGACTTATATACCGCTTCATAGTGCTTTACAGCCCTCTCTAAGCGGTTTACAGAGTTCAGCATATTGCCCCCAACAATCTGGGTCCTCATTTTACCCACCTCGGAAGGATGGAAGGCTGAGTCAACCTTGAGCCGATGAGATTTGAACAGCTGAACTGCTGAACTAGCAGTAGCCTGCAGTGCTGCATTTAACCACTGCACCAACTCGGCTCAGAAGAAGAAGAAGAAGAAGAAGAAGAAGAAGAAGAAGAAGAAGAAGAAGAAGAAGAAGAAGAAGAAGAAGAAGAAGAAGAAGAAGAAGAAGAAGAAGAAGAAGAAGAAGAAGAAGAAGAAGAAGAAGAAGAATTTATCAGCATATCAGAAGCACACAAAAAGAACTCTTTGGGAAAATATTTCCATCTCTTATTGTGGAAGTGGTGACCTCTCTCATTCACACATATAAGTTTTGTGATAAAAAATATCTCTGTGTGAATGAGAAACTGTATCCAGCATTTTCAACTGTTTTCATTCCCACATTTACTATATAATGATTAATGAACAAAGCCACTTTTATCCATAACTTGGTGGATGAGGTAGCAGATCTGGTAATTATTACTGAAACCTGGCTAAGGAAAAGCAGTGATGTGGTCTTGAAATCTGTCTATCTTGATATCAAGGTTGGGTGTATCCCTTATCCATGATTTGGGTTCTGCCTTTGAGTAGCTGAGGTACGTGTGCCTATTTATCAGTTTGAGCTGTAGAGGTACGTTTGAGATTCTGCTACCATACCAGCTATTCTGCTGCTCAGGGGGATCCCCAGGTTAATGGAGGCTATTGGTGGAAATCCCTTGGCTTTTATTTTCAAGAGATTTCAATTACACTCTGGAGCTCTGGGCACAATATGAAGTGATACTTAAAAGTCCTTTGTGGCTTAGTAGCTGGATACCTGTAGGACTATTACAGCCCAACTTATTAAAGCATTGAGGGGAAAAACACTACATGGTCCCATACTTCTAGGCAGAGGGCCAGATTTATGCTGGTGCCAACTCCGCCCCTATTTCCAAATCATTCAAATAAATGCAAATATTTGCATTGGCAGGAGGTGGTGCCATCAATTACTGTGACTCCAGGATGCCATATATCCTTGAGCCAGCATTCCAGGAGATGAAAGGAATAGAGGCTGGAAGGCACATTTTCTCAACCAGTGTTGTGGAGTTATCTTTCCAGAGATGAAGCCAACCCAGCAGGTTATTAAAAATTGAATTTTCTGAAGAGTAATCCAGAGGGATTATTTTTGTTACTTTTTCCTTTTTTATTTTAAATGGTTACTAGATAACCCATGTCCTGAGTGGTTTAAATGGCTACCCATGGCTCATTGTTTCAGAGATATTTCCTTCTCTAAGCTGATCAGACCAATCATGATGCAGTTGAGAAAAGGAAAGGAAAGGAAAGGAAAGGAAAGGAAAGGAAAGGAAAGGAAAGGAAAGGAAAGGAAAGGAAAGGAAAGGAAAGGAAAGGAAAAGGCTATAAAATTTAGTTAGTTCCTTAGAACATATTGTAAAGGGCAATAAAGGAACAATCAATCCATGATATATGAAACACATTTCCAAATAAATAAATCAACTGATGCAATTTGATTTCCACCTTCCCTCCCTCTTCTATAAACCTTCCACCTTCCCTCCCTCTTCTCAACTCAATAAAACTTAGTTTAGAGGGTTTCTTGGTCTTCAGAAATGAATCTGAGAGTTTCTGCAAGAGGTTTTATTGGATTCCCTGCATTGTGTTACCTATGGACCTGGATTATAATTACTGTATATCATATATAATTTTAGCAGAGTTTATACAGTACTTTCTTTACAAAAAAAAGATACAGAATGTAATAGCAATGAATAAGATATGAGCATCAGTTGGAAAGAGAAATAATTCAATCACATTGTCTAGAAAATTTGATTTTGTTCATTTCTGACAACAGACATATGCCTGTTGTGACACTGTGATGAAGCAAAATGTCTTTCTTTATAAAGATGCATTCACCTGAGTGTATAGATTTAATACAATTCTATATTTAGTCTACTGCTATAATTTATAAAATTAATAAATTTGATTTGATCAAACCTGATCTTAATGAACAATTTCAGGCCTTCCTATGTCCTGCTCAACAATTTACTTCAGGACATATCTAGCTTGCTTATTTAATTTATAAGAATTTGTTAAGATGACATGGTCACAGAAAAAAAATGGAAATTCATTTGGTGATTTTATTTTCTGAACATTTATTTCAAGCAAAACCTGGGCAGTCATTACCAAAGAGAAAATGTAACATTGGAAGCAGTTCCAGAAGTTCAATCAGTTGATCTCTGGAAACAAGAAATTAAGGGGTAGTAGCCTAGTGACAATTTTATGTGAAACTGGACGTTAAAAGTTTGCTTCTCTTCCCTTACTGATATTTTTTGAGGGGAAGCATTACACATAGATACAAGTGTTGATATCTTGAAATCTGTCCGTATTGGTGATTCCAATTTTGATGACCACTATCCTAGTTAAGATTATAGCAGTCTACATGGTGATTCAGTGTCTGGAATTTGCAATTGATATAAAATGAGGAAACTAGACTGCTAACCATTTCAAGGACATATGGATCCCAGAATGACTGGATGGGTGATTTTCCCTCACTGCAGTGAAAAACATGTTCGGCTGAGAATTTTCTGCAGATGACATCTACATTGAGGGTATCCTATACATGTGGATCAGAACTGCAGAAAAAACAATTGCTGCCAACCTGCCTTCCATTGAGGACCTGTATACTGCATGAGTCAAAAAGAGGGCCGTGAAAATATTTACTGACCCCTCGCATCCTGGACATAAATTATTTCAACTCCTACCGTCAAAACGACGCTATAAAGCACTGCACACCAAGACAACTAGACACAAGAACAGTTTTTCCCCCGAACGCCATCACTCTGCTAAACAAATAATTCCCTCACCACTGTCAAACTATTTACTAAGGCTGCATTACTATTGCTATTAGTTTTTTTCATTGTTCCTATCACCCATCTCCTCCCACTTATGACCATATGACTGTAACTTGTTGCTTGTATCCTTATGATTTATATTAATATTGATTGTTTCCTGATTGCTTATTTGTACCCTATGACAATCATTAATGAGCCGAGATGGCGCAGTGGTTAAATGCAGCACTGCAGGCTACTGCTAGTTCAGCAGTTCAGCTGTTCAAATCTCACCGGCTCAAGGCTGACTCAGCCTTCCATCCTTCTGAGGTCGGTAAAATGAGGACCCAGATTGTTGGGGGCAATATGCTGAACTCTGTAAACCGCTTAGAGAGGGCTGTAAAGCACTATGAAGCGGTATATAAGTCTAAGTATATAAGTCTAAGTGCTATTAAGTGTTGTACCTCATGATTCTTGACAAATGTATCTTTTCTTTTATGTACACTGAGAGCATATGCACCAAAGACAAATTCCTTGTGTGTCCAATCACACTTGGCCAATAAAGAATTCTATTCTATTCTATTCTATTATGGGACTGTCCCTTTGTTGCCTGTATATTATGTCATTTTTACTTTCTTTTATCATGAGCTAGATACAAATTGCAGGGATTGTGAAAATGGCCTTTTCTGCTTTCAAGTCAAAGGAGCCACCCCTAAGTGTTATTACGGAGGGAGAATAGCCAAGAAATTAAAACTTTTCCCATCCTTTTCCTTAAAAATTGAACAATGCCAATAGCACTGGTTCTTAATGAAAAAAGAACACAATGAAACAACGGAACTACGATTAAATGTAAACATATTAAACTAATAACAACAGGAACAGCAGCCAGCCTTGGAACTGACAATGAAGATACTGAAGCAGTGGACAGTGTCAGCCCTCCCAGGGAAATGTGATTAGATGAGCTAATTCTACTTTGTTGTACAAGTACAGTATATTGAGAGAATCTTGCAAGTCTGGTGGTACACTGTCATGTTTAAACCATCTGAACAATTAGGGCAAGACTTTCCCAAGTTTCTTTCCCTGACTGTTAAGCCACTGGGAGCTCCTGTGTCTCTTGTCTGAACATTTTGTAGACAGCATCTCTTCCTCTTGTTCTCCAAGGCCATCCATTCATTCCATTACAGACAGCTTCTATAAGACCAACCATGAACAGTAAAGGAACAAACAGTTAAGACACACACTAACACACTAACACTTGGTGGGGTAGCCATGAAGGACATGAAAAAGATATTCAGATGCCTTGATGAATCTATGCCTAAAACTTTAGAATCCTGCAGGCGATGGTTTTCCCAATAACGAAACTGAATCTATGAAAGTAAAAGCTGGAGTTTGAAGGAGCAGAACAGAGAGAATATTGATGCTATTGAACTTTGATGTTGGAGAAGATTTCATGGATAGCCAAAGATTAAAAAAAAGGATCCTAAACAACTCAGAATTCACACTTTTCTCTGCCATTCTTTAAAACTCTGTCAAAGACCTTGCAGTACTGATATCGAATGACCTAAGTGCTAGAGCCCACTGTAACAACATTGCCAAAAAGGCACTAAGAGTTGTTAATCTAATCTTGTGTAGCTTCTTCTCTGGCAATATTACACTGCTAACCAGAGCATACAAAACATTTGTTAGACCAATTCTGGAATACAGTTCACCTGTCTGGAACCCACACTGCATATCAGATATAAATACAATTGAGAGAGTCCAGAAATATTTCACAAGAAGAGTCCTTCACTCTCCGCTCGCAACAAAATACCTTATTCCACCAGACTTGAAATATTGGGATTAGACAATTTACAACTACGTCGCCTCTGATCTGATCTAAATGTAGTTCATAAAATCATATACCAAAATGTCCTTCCTGTTAATGACTACTTCAGCTTCAATACACGAGCACGTAATATTACTTCAGCAGCAATACACGAGCACGTAATAGATTCAAACTAAATGTAAACTGCTCCAAACTCGACTGCAGAAAATACGACTTCAGCAATAGAATGATAAATGCCTGGAATGCACTACCTGACTCTGTGGTTTCTTCCCCAAACCCAAAAAACTTTAACCTTAGACTGTCTACAGTCGACCTCTCCCCGTTTCTAAGAGGTCTGTAAGGGGCGTGCATAAACGCACCACTGTGCCTACCATCCCTGTCCTACTGTCCTATTGTCCTCTTTTATCGTTACTTTTTTACTTATGTTATGTTTATGCAAACTACTAGTATCCTATACATGTTTGACAAATAAATAAAAATAAAGTAAATAAATAAATAAATAATGGACTTCTATGGTCATATCTGCTATGCCATATCTGCTATGGTCCTGTAAATCTTCCACCTCAATCTTTATTTCAGAAATAGTCTTTTGAGCCTTGTCTGTCTCAAGGGTGTTATTTGTAGCCATTATCTGTCTGAGCAATATCTGCTATTTGCTGTGACATTTCCTCAAATTGTTTATTCATTTTCTCTGGCATAACTGCCAAGTTTTAGATACTCCCACAGCATGTTTCTCCCATTCTGTCTTTAGTTCTTTTTTATTAATTGTCCAGTCACCTCCTTATCAGATGTCTGTCCTTGGCTGTGGGCAGTGTTTTCCTCTATTGCTTTTTCTTCATTAGGGGAAGCCTCCTCAAACTCCTTTGAGTCTTCCAAATAAGCTTTAACCTCTTTTCCTTTGCAGAGTTTTTTTCATAAACATCTTGCTTTACTTACCACACTATTTAATGAGATGCTTAATAAGGGGAACTGGTTAAAGAAAATAACTGGATCAGGCAGGGAAAGAGCAGAAGACTCAGCACACCATCCTCGTCAGTATCTAGCCCTCTTCAGAATTCTCACTTGAGGCACAAATAACCAGGCTCAAATTATCATATCTTGGACACATTAGGTGAAGAGCTAACTCTCTTGAGAAGTCTATTATCAGGGGTGGTATTCACTTACCTTCCCTACCAGTTCGCAAATGTGAGCGTACGGCTCCGCACATGCACACAGCCTCCCGTGCATGTACTTTACTCATGCGCGCTCCTTCCACGCATGCGACCAGCCTCGAAAACGTGTCTAAATAGGACGGCATTAACTCTGGGCGGGTGGGCGGGCCAACCCGTAGTCGCCGCTACCGGTTCCGCCAAACCGGTCCGAACCAGCTGAATACCACCTCTGTCTATTATGCTGGGAAGGTGGAAAGAAAGAAGATTTTAAATATCTTAAAGAAAGAGAAATATGATTCTGAATCTGCTTGTATATACATGAATATGGCGCAGCACAGTGGCTCAGTGGTTAAGACGCTGTGCTTGTTGGCCGGAAAGCTGGCAGCCCAGGTTTGAGACCCGAGCACCATGTGACGGGGTGAGCTCCCGTCCTTGCATCAGCTCCTGCCAACCTAGCAGTTTGAAAGCATGCAAATGTGAGTAGATAAATAGGTACCACTTTGATGGGAAGGATGAGCACTGCTCCCTATAGTTGGCAATGAGTAGCGGAATAAAATCCACAGGAACTCCTTTACCTTTATACAGGTAATCCTCGACTTACAACCACAATTGAGCCCAACATTTCTGTTGTTAAGTGAGACATTTGTTAGGTGAATTTTGCCCCATTTTACGAACTTTCTTGACACAGTTGTTAAGTGAATCACTGCCATTGCTAAGTTGGTAACACGGTTGTTAAGTGAATCTGGCTTCCCCATTGATTTTTGCTTGTCAAAAGGTTGCAAAATGTGATCACATGACCTTGGTGAACAACAGTCATAAGTGTGAACCAGTAGCCAAGCATCTGAATTTTGATCACATGATCATGGTCATGGTCCCTGAGTCTTTAGGGAGTAGGGCGGCATAGAAGAAATAAAATAAAATAAAATAAAATGGGGATGCTAGATAGGTTGTAGGTGTGAAAAATGGTCATAAGTCACTTTTTTCAGTGTCGTTGTAACTTTGAATGGTCACTAAATGAACTGTTGTAGGTTGAGGGCTACCAGTAAATGAATATAGCTGGATTGGGTGAACCAGTAGCGCTGACTGTGGGAGGCCCCGCCCACCCATTGTGATGTAAGCATGTTGCGTTTTTGACGCTGTGCTCATGCACAGAAGTGTTTGCGCATGTGCGGACGACGCACACGCTCACATTTGTGAACCAGTAGGGAAGGTAACTGAATACTACTCCTGGTGTACACGCATGCGTGCACGCGTGTTTTGCTGTAGAAAGGTCATACCTGACTTGACTTTGCAGGTGTCATTTCCTATGAGAACCCTTCCTCTTCAAGGAAACAACTATTTTTGCTAGTAAAACTCAACCAGAGAGAACAAAAATAATGTTTAGGTATCACCTTAGATATCTAAAAGATATTTAAAAAGTGAAATATCAATTTTAACAATAAGCATAATCTGCGAATCATCAAGCACAAAGCACATAGTATGCAGCCAGAATACTGACTCTGAAATACTTCTTCAAATGCAATAACACATTTATTCTCTGTAACATTTAATGTAACACTTTTGGCCTTCCATCCTGAATGCAGCCAGTTAGATTCACCCAATGACCTGTTTTTCCAGTTCTCATCAGTTTTCCAGCCTTAATCCTGTGGGCTGAGTTCAGTTAGGTAGTGTTGGACTGACTGTGCCTCAAAAGAATTCCCAATAATAATATGTAGCAGTTATATAATCTTTCAGAATATAATCACATACAAAGTTGGATTGAACTCTTTTAATAACCAGGTAATGTTGCAGAAGTCAATGGAAAATCACCCTACATTTCCCCAGAAAATCGTCAGTGGCTGTGAACAAATAGAGTAACATCAAAAGAATGCATTGTTTTGATTGTCACCATCCTCCCGTTAGGAGATGGCACTAAAAGAAGAACAACCATGTAAAGCTTCTGCATATATAGACACCTATTAGGTCAATATCTGCTTTACGTAATTGCTATCCTAAGTCCTGAATATCCTCTTCCCTACTATGTCACTGCTGATCTTGTAAAGTTCAGTTATCCTGATAGCCTAATATGTCTATAAGAATTTCCAGATATTTGATTTCAGGCTATACATCACACTGATGTTTCATACCAAAATAAACAATAAGTTATAATCCATGGTCAAAGAATAAAGGTTCCAATACTACCCTGGTAAAGATGCTTTTCCATTAGTCGAGTTTTTTTTTTTATTTGCAGGTGGTCCTCGACAAGATCACAATTGAACCCAAACTTTCTGTTGCTAAGTGAGAGTTGTTACGTGAGTTTTGACCCATTTTGAACTTTTCTTGCCACCGTAAATCATTGCCCTTAACATTTGTTAATTGAATCTGGCTTCCTCATTGATTTGCTTGTCTCAAAGGGTCACAAAAGGTGATCATGCAATTCCAAGACACTGTAACTGTCATAAATACATGGCAATTGCCAAGCATTCAAATTTTTATCATGGGATGCTGCAAGGATTGTTTAACTGTGAAAAGTGATCATAGGTCACTTTTTTCAGTGCTGTTGTAATTTTGAACAGTCACTAAATGAATGGTTGTAAATCAAGGACTACCTGTATAAGACAATTTAGCTCAGCCAGCTTTGTTTATCCAAGAAGAGCCTACCTGGTGTACATATTCCATTAAATACAAAACATGAATCATTCTATTAAAATAAAGGAGATTTCTAGGTAGATCAAAAATCCATGTTCACACTTCCATAGATATGAATTTTGATTGGTGTTAATAGCCCTATCTTCTCCCCTACTAAAAAAAAGTTAAATAGATCTGATATCTATCGCTTGGGAACCTTGCTCAGTGAGATTTAAGAAATTTAATGTTACAGTCATGAGATATGTAGATTATTTGCATACGCAACTGGATTTATAAAAGGACTTTGCATAAAACAGCTTTTTTCTAGACCCAACAGAAATATTATCATTTACCATATTTTTCAGAGTATAAGATGCACCTTTTTACCCCCCCAAAGAGGGTGAAAACTTGGGTGCGTCTTATACACCGAATGTAGCCCCAGCCACCCCCACCCTTTGGCCTCTGTCTTCCAGCAATTTATCTGTTTGCAGCAAACAGGGAAGAGCCTGTTAAGACAGGCAAGTCATTAGCAGCTTCCCGATCTCCAGCTGATTTGCCACCTGCTAAAATGAAACTGAAACTGCAAAGAGGCAAATAGCTGGGAGAGACACGCAGATTTTTATTTTCTGTTGAACTGGATGAAAGGGGGTAAGTGAATAACTATAAATGTCTGTAGAATGTTCAAATTATTACTTATTTTTTAAAGACTGCTTTATTATTGTTCTAGAGCCAGGGGTCTCTAACCTTGGCAATTTTAAGACTTGTGGACTTCAACTTCCAGAATTCAACAGCCAGCTTTGTTAGCTTTGCTGGCTGTGGAATTCTGGGAGTTGAAGTCCACAAGTCTTAAAGTTGCCAAGGTTGGAAACCCCTGTAAATCTAGACAACTTAACAAAATAAAGAAGCTTTTTAAAACAAATGCTTGCTCTGAAGAGGCCCAGTGCTATTGTATCTTCTTTTAAATAATAGAGAATAATGTATACTTCCAGAAATTTTAATTAATTTTAACAGCTCTGTACAAGTATAGTCTGAAATGTAACAGTGTCCTGTTTAGTATTAGAGTTAAATCCTGACTTACCTTGGAGTAGATCTATTTAAATAATTGGGAGGAGTTAGTGTGACTACATTTAAGAAAACTTTCTGCCATAATGTACATTTCTCCAATTCTTTGCTATTTCTATGGGTCAGGCACACATGCACTGAAATATACAGCAAACAGTGTATATCATCTGTGCTGTTTGCTGTTTGGCAAATTGCTTGGAGGCAGAGGCCTTTTTTCCTTGTTTTCTTCCCCCAAAAACTAAGGTGTGTCTTATACTTCGGTGCATCTTATACTCCAAAAAATACTGTAAGCTATGTCTAAATGTGTGTGTGAAAGTGTCTGTTTTATAAATAAAAAGGGTGCCTTGCAGTAGCACTTTAGAGACAAGATGGCTTTTATGAACAAAAACAAGAATGCCCTATTGTATGTACCAGTTTGTGCTTGTTGCATTAAGGTCAACGTGTTTAAGACAAAATGCAAGTATAAAGCAGTAACCACGGGATGGTGGGGGGTGGGGAACCCTGAACAATTAATTGGAGAAGAAATAAAATGTTTCTGGAGGGACATATTGCTTATATCAGGCAAAGTAATTTTATTAAAATTAAGAAGGCTGCAATTGGGTATAGAAATCATCAAAATTTGAGAGCTCCACTATCCTGATTTTACAGAAGTTTTCCCAGCATTAAAGTAGCCACAAGTAGGAGATTCAGTGAAACATTTTTTTTAAATTAAAAACTTTTATTATTTTATATTTTCATTACAATTCACAGTTTATACATGGTAAGACAACTTTTCTTACCATGTTGACATTCAGAACACTGTGCTGGGGGGGCAATGGTGGTGATGGGGCCTTTTTCTTTGAAGAGCTTGGCCTGATATATATTTAATGGAACTTTACTGATCTGAGATGTACACTCTTGTTAACTCTTCACCGATTGCTATTTACACCTATAACTTAGATTTGTTAGGAAAAATACCGAAGCATTCATAAATTTAACATTCATAGTTTATACTGCTATTAATAATAATCAAATGATACGGATATGTTATTTAATCCAATTGAAGTCCCATTTTGTATTAAATACTCAGAGCCAAGAGCGAAGGCCTCAAATAGCTCTGTCAGTGTAAGCTCCTGTGATTTCAGTGGAGTCTTGCACCTTAGTTATGCTTTGAGGATCAGGCTGCCTATTAATCTTTTAAGGGGTATTTATATACAGCCAGGTTGCAATAGAATAAAATGTTGAAAACAATTTAAAAGACAAGCCATTGCATTCCATTCCATTATTTTATATTCTGCATTCCTTCTGAATCTCATACACACACTTAGAAACAGAAGACACAAGAGGCTATAAAATTAAGTTGTTTTCTTTTAAAACAATCAAAGAAAGTCTAAGGATTGGTTTCAGATCTGCGTTATCAGCCTATTATAACCAACCAAGAACCATCTATTTAATTGTACTCTGTGCTATTGATCAACTATTTCCATGTCTGCATTTGTCTTCAGGTACCATCTACTGTATATCCTTGGTGTTGAAAGTCACAGTGATGCCAGTTTCAATTGCATTTCTACTTTTATTCCCAGCTGCTGTGGGCAAAAATGTAGGATGTAACATTCAAGGAAAGCAATCCAGCAGGCACGATCCCTGTGCTAAGTGAGCTTCTAACATGACACAGATAAAACAAACAGAGGGATGTGTGTGTGTGTGTGTGTGTGTGTGAAATGAATGCTTTTCTGCCAGCAGCACTGAATTTACAAGTAGCTGACCTGCTGCTGATTCAGGATTGGTCTGCATTCTTTATATGCAAAAGAATCTATTGCACCAAGATGTATCTTTTGTCAGATAATTTAATAACACACAACTGAAGATTTTTGGAATATGGTGCATGGATACGAAAGGCTGAGTAGAGTTTAAGTAATGAGACCTGACATGGATCTATAAATTCTACATATCAATTGAGTGTACATGTATTATCTGCACCTGAGTTTTAAAAAAAAATTATAGGGGACACCTTTTGCAACCCTTATAATTGCAGTGCCTTTAAAGCTAGATTAGAAGTGGCGTTTTGATGTCCTTGATTTGGCATATTTCTTAACGCTGGTATCCTTGGCTTCAGACATCCTTAAAACATGGTTGGGGGAGGGCAAGAGGAAATATAAACATGAGATATTGTACTCATGCAAGAACCAACAAACTAACAAAAACCCATATGAAAGATATAGAGGTTCTGTTTCTTTAAAAGATAAGGCACTGACAAAAATTTCTTAGGTAAAAGGCTGCATAAGATTTTCTTGCCATTTACATATAGATTGTAGTCCATGTATGGTCCTTTCTTAGGCGTGGCATGGTAGACCCTGAAAAGTTTAAGGACTGATCTCTCAAAGCTACATTGTTAACCTAAACCAGCATTATTCATTCTTAACGCCTTACGGCGCAACAGGAGAGATGAAGAAAAACAAAAACAAAAACCAGTCTGGGCACCAATATTTGTTTTTTTAAAAAAGGCATTGAACATGGCTTAGTCCAGCATTTGTCAATGACCAAAGTGCCATTCATCTTGTGTCTTTCAAGAAATATAATGATGATTCCATATTGTGGGTAGATTTCTGTTGGAACTCATGCATATGATTTTTAAAAAATGCTATTGGCATCGGTTATGGACAGAGGGAAAAATCGGACCTACAAGGTAAGTCTAAACCATAGGTGGCTTCTTATTAAAAGATCAGGCTTCAAAGTCACTGCTACTTAATGTTCTCAATCACAGCAATTTCTTCCGCTGCACAGTGAGGAGTCAAGCCATTCATATAAATGCTATCTGTCTTTGTGATGGCAGGCAAGAGATCCTTCTCGCTGGTGAGGTGGTTGACAGACAAGGTTCTTTTGCAAGGAGTCAGGTCTTGGCTGTGATTCACTGCCATTTCTGCAGAGAGCTTTCTTTTGATGGAGGTAGCCCGCTGGAATTTGTCATAGATCTCAACGCTCAGGCGCCTCCGGGTTTCTTTGAACTCTGCGGTAACGTTGGCTGTCCACTCGGCTGCATGAGCTCTGAACTCTCCCACCTAAGGGATCAGGTGGGAAGAAGGAAAGAGTGACAGTTAGCATTGCGTTGCATTTTTTTATTTTTAAAAAAATGGTGTATGTGGATACGGTTGCAAAGAAAAAAAATTGTGTTCAAAACCTGACAGTAAGCAGCTACCCTTTCTAAGAGATCTTCTCTTCCTTGGCTATTTAATTAATCTCTATTTTATTCCAATCCAAGGACGTAACTGCCTCCTTGCTCATCTAATCAAAAGGACACACATTGCCACATCTAAGATCTTTACCTCTAAAACATTGCACATCTCTTTTTATAATGTTACATAGGCCATTGAGGTGAAATTGCTTTTAAAAATTAAGGCTTGACAGCTGAGACAATCCCACCTGGACAGGAGAGCTGAATTCCCGGCAATCCAGAGTGCATGTTATGTGTTGTTTCCAGGGGAGATGCTATGGTTATTTATGGATACCCTGACTTGTGCATGTAATAATTCCTGTGAGAGGCAACACAGTCCTTTCTATATTTAGATGGAGAAGGCTTTTAAAAGAAAAATGTCAGCTGTCGCAGTTCTATTTTTAGGCCCGTTCCAACTGAGGATTAATGCAAGTGACAGTTTTAGTCAAGTCAGCAGAACAATTGCCAGCTTCTCCTTCCACTGCAGTATAATATTATAATGTGAGACTTACAATACACTAGAATGAGATGCTTCTTGACATTAACATTTTCCAATCTGATGCATATAGGGCTCAGAGGATGGATATGATGATATGAGATAAATATTTCTTTAACTAATTAAGTTCAGTGACATTAAGGGATGATTTTCATTATGGCATTAACTTGAAAGGACGAATCAGCAGAATCTAAAATACCCTCCACCCAAAAAGAAGAATTGACTGTGAAACTTTCTAAACCCCAAACTCCTAGGTAATACCCAGTTTTGGGTATTATATACCAGAATTGTCTACTCAGCTGAAACCAGTCCTGGATAACCCTCTCCCCATAAATGTTTTGTGTAACACACACAGGTATTTTTGCATATACAGGTAGCCCTTGCTTACTGAGTGCCTCATTTAGCGACCATGCAACATTACAAAAGTGTGAAAAAACCAACTTGGTGACCAACTCTCATATTTGGAATTGTCACATCATCTCGCAATCACATGATGGCCACTCGCCACACTTCACCACTGGCTTCCAACAAGCAGAATTAATGGAGCACACAGAAATACAATTGTAAGTCACAATCACACAATGTTTCAGTTAATGACTGCAGTGATTCATTTAATGACCAAAGGGAAATGACATCACAAGCCTGTTTCAGCCATGTGATTAGCTACCAAGTTGACAATCCCAACTATGCTAATTAAACGAGGACTACTTGTATTCACGTGTGCAAATGTATATCTATACACACACTGCATCCAAAAGTTATATGCCAAAGCATGGCAAAACGAGTCTTAAAACGGCAATACCAATGCTGATTCATCTTCATTGCATCAGCTTTCCATCAGCTGGCAGCTATTAAATCATCATTACTCTGACAACTGGTTTTTTTTTTTAAATCATATCCCATTTTATGGAGTGCTTCATTCGAAGAATATGATGAAACACTCCTCTCCTCCTCCTTGTTGGCTATAATTTCTGGATTTTGTTGCCCAGTATCAAAAAGTATTTGTATTGGAGCTTAACCAGCTTTTAAACGAAACTTAAAATTTTATTTGTTTGATTTATAAAACACATTGTCCAAGTAAGTTTATCAAAATGATTAAGTACATAGTAAAAATATAAGATAGCTTATGAGGCAAAGATAAGCAATCCAATCATATAAGAAAAATGAAAAATTCTGTCCTTATACCTATGGGTGGTATGTGTCTTTCTCAATCTTGAGTCCTCCATTGGAGCCTGCCAGTTTGAGGGAGCTGTCTGTGCAGTATCCTCAGCTGTTCCTAGCACTAAACTCTTCTGAACAGAGAGCTCTGACGTTGTTCCTAGAATCTGCTGAAATCTCTTCCCCAAATTTGGAGTCATAATCCCAAATACTCCTACCACTACTGGAACCACTTTGGCCTTTACTTTCCAGACCCTCTTTAGTTTCTCCTTCAGACCCTGGTACTTCTCCAGCTTTTTATACTCCTTCCTGATGCTGCTGCCACTTGGCAGCTCTACATCTACCACCACTGCTGTCTTTTGATCCTTGTATCCTTGTATACTACTCTGATGTCTGCGTGGTTGGCCAGTATCTGCCTTTCCTGTCTGGAAATCCCAAAATATCTTGGCCCTTTTATTCTCCACAACCTTCTCTGGAATCCCCCACCTGAACCTGGAAGAATGTAATTTATAAACTGTGCAGATGTTCCTGTACACAATGCCAACTACCTGGTTGTGCCTTTCAATGTATATTGTTCCTATATCTGCATGTTACACCCTGCCACCATGTGTTGGACTGTCTCTGAAGCGTCTCTGCATAGTCTGCACCTTGGATCCTGTCTAGTGCAATCGACCTCAGCAGAATGGATCTGGTATATAGGGCCTGTTTTTGTGTTGCTATGATCTGTGCCTCAGGGCTGTCTTTTAACCCAGCCATTTCCAGCCACTGGTAGGATTTTCCAATGTTAGGCACCTCAGCTACTTATAATGCTTTTCTATTTGCAGAATACAGAATAACAAGAGTTAAAAGGGAACTTGGAAGTCTTTTAGTCTAACTTCCTACCACCTAACCTCCTATAGGAGCAGGAAATCTTTCCGCCATTCCGCACAAATGGCTATCCAATCTCTTCTTAAAAACCTTTTGCACACACACATGCGCGTACCTTTGCGCAATTTCACTTTTGTGCATGCTCAGAAGGTAGATTCCGCCCGAAACATAGCTGAGGAGCTCATCAGCTGTGCTTCGGGCGAAGAAATAAAGGTCAGTATTAACCCGGGGGCGGGCGGGCGGGCTTTTTTCAAAGCACAGAACACTGTGATGCCATCCAAACACAGGAAAATCGGCCGAAAATTCAGAAAAAAAGATGGCAGCAAGCACGGACCGGCACAGACAGAACTGGATCCGTGACACCAAAATTACATCACCAGCTGGTCGCTAATGGTTTGGGTGATCTGGCCCGAACTGGGAGGAACTCACCCCTATGCATAAACAATTAAACTATTCCAAAAGTAGCATCCAAATTATGACAAATTAATTATGACAAATTGTTTTTATCACAATGAGTCTCTGTAGTCTATGTAATATGAATTTAGAAATGAAATTCTCCATAACTCTTTTAACATTACCCTAGATGCATTTAAATAGAAACAATTCATTAACCCTATATAAGTAATGTAGAATTAATGCAAGAGACAGTAAGATTGTTTTTGGAAGAGCGATTATGTGTCAGATTGAGAAAATATAGTAATATCATTCTTTTCTGCTATATCAGAATACAGTTTATAATAATAATGGTCCAGATAGATTCTCTGGACTCCCAATAATTCTGTGTCCTAAAATGCATTAAAAGGAAATGTTACATTTTCATAAGGGAGCACGCTTTCCCATGGATTGCTAAAGACAGGAGCTCAAAAAGGTTACAAATGGAGAACTATGTAATTTTCAGACTGCCAGAGCATATAAGCAACAAACTATTGTAATTTAATTCTTCTTCCTATTATAAAATCTTTAGTGCCTGTTCAGCCTTCTTTTGTCCTTGAGGTATGACATTTTCTCAAGCTACACTCAATTGTAATCTTAATTTGTAGCCTGGCAGTAACTCAGTAACTGATGCTGCATGATTGAAATACCCATCCTTTATGTAACTGAAATTGCAACTCCAATAGTGTGCTTCAGAACCCCTCTTTTTTTTGTTGTGTTTTGAATGGGAATAATATTGTTTGTGCCTGCACTTAACATACACATTATTATTTCTGCATAACGAGTGCATTCCAGAATTGCATGAGAGGGAACTTTCTGCTCCTCTTCTCCCTCTTATAGCTTTTATACTCTTAACATGATTTGGCAGCTTAGAGAACCATCTGGAGCAAATTTTTAAAGTGTGCGTGGAGTGCTGCAGATGGAGGGCAAACTGCCTCCTCTCAATTCAATTCATTAGCAAATAAACTGGTTTTGATTATTATAAACTGGATCTCTCCATTTGTGAACATATTCTGTCAATCGTATTTTTGCTACTGTCTAAGTGCAGAAAAAAATGGCTCAAATATATTTCAATAAACAACCATTCCAAAGCATCTAGGAACCGATCTGCAAACTGCTAATTGTCCAGAGAGCTGGTTTCAATGTAAGTGATGTGCTTTAATGTACTGACTGTTTCAAGTACTTTGACTATTGGAGATTCAGTATTGTTGGAAAGTGGGAATTTCCCATTGTTACAACACCTTTATAAAATAGGTGCATGTGTACCTATATAACATATGCTCTACGCCTTTTAAAGGATTCTCTTGAAATCATTTTAAAAAAACTTGTGACTTATGGTCGTTTTTGGGGTCGTAAGTCGAGGACTACCTGTACAATTAATAAAAAATAAGGACAGTGCCCTCTCGCCAAGGCTTCAAGAAATTTCTAAAAACTTAGCTTTGGTCCCAGACCTGGAGATAATATATTATTGTATTTTTAGAGTCCTGTTTTGTTTAATTTGCATTGATTTTAAGATCATTTTTGCGGTTGTCTCTGAGTTTTTTGTGTTTTATCTCTTTTTATGGATTTTTAATTTGGGGGGGGGGTTCTGTACACTATCCATTTGAGTAGGGCAGGGGTGGGTTCCACTTGCCTTCCCTACCGGTTTGCATTGCATGCGCCTACATCACATCGGGGAAATGACCCTCTGCGCATGCGCAGAAGCCTTTGCGCATGCACAGAGGGTTCTTTGCCAGCCACTTTCAAGGAGCGGCGACCAGAGGACTGGTTCGGGGGTGTGGCCAGCCAGCCATCGCTGCCAGTTCGGCGAGCAGGGGCAAATTTCCACCACCGGTTCGGCCAAATCGGTCCGAACCGGCATCAACCCACCACTGTAGAAGGGTGGCTATAACTTTAATTTAATTTTTATATTCTGATTTTAATCCAATTGTTTATTGGTTGTTCTTGTATTTTTTTCTGTGCTGTACGCCGCCCTGAGTCCCTCGGGAGTTGGGCGGCATATAAGAAAACCAAATAAATAAATAAATAAATAAATAAATAAATAAATAAATAAATAAATAAATAAATAAATAAATAAATAAATAAATAAATAAATAAATAAATAAATAACAAATCTGACAAACAGATAAATAACAAACGAAACCTCATTAATATGTGACCTGAATAATAAGCATTAATAGACATAATCATAGTTTAACAGCTTTATAGACAGAATGGAATGAGTAATAGATTTAGTATAAAACCAATGTTCCCTTGAAGTAAAGTTATTTTATTGTATATGCGAGTCCACGGGATTGATGCAGTTTATTTTTCATTTAGTTGTTCATTATACAGAATTATATATTCTTATACCATACTTCCATAACAAACAGGTAGGTTCAAGCCATTCCAGTACTCCAATAACAGGGTGAATGATCAAAGGATTGAGCAGGCTTCAATATACAGTATTTTACTTTCTTTTCTGTAATGTCTTAATGTTATCAGCAATCCACAGTCTGAAGTTCTGTAAAAAAAAATTCTTGATGTTTTTTGTCAGTTGCTTAAAAGTAAAACTCCCCATTATCCTCCTGAGACTACATCAAGCTAACTAGAAAGAATAGTTGTGTCACATTAGTCAGGCAGAAGACTAGAATAGAGGGTGTGCTGTCTTTACTTTCCAGAATAACTTTTTTCGATATCTCGGGGACTGCTGAGTGTGCTTCTATTTCAAAAACAGATGACTCAGATGGAGTCACTAAAAAGCAGGGTTCTTGTACAAATTTGATACTTGGCTAGCAAAGTTGTTCCACTCTTGTGTTGTAGATTACCTATAGAGAAATTTCTTCAAGCTGAAAAAACAATATTCTAAGTAGCCTTTAATAAATTTCTGGTCTTTATTTTCTCCAATTCCCTGTCCCCAATGCATTTAATTGAAGCCGAATACCCCAGGAACCAAATTTAGGAAGCTCTATGGTTTATAATACACCTAAATGAGTATGAATTTTATAATTATTGAAGCTCATTATGCTTTTGAAGCCAAAGTCACACGGATGACTCCAGATAGAATGTGTACCTATATTCTATCGCTATCTTCATAAACAACAGTATTCTTCTGATGTAGAATATCAGAAAACCATAATAACAATTTCATATAAAAAAGAAAAATATGGATCCATAGACCAGAGCTATACTTTATAACAAACTATTCTTCTGAAATAGTCAGAATGAGGTTTGTTTGCTTGTTTTTTTAACTTTTAAATAAGATGTGTTTCATAGACTATTTAAATGCAATGAAAAAGTTCTTTCGCCTTTCACCTTTTTTTTGTATTATAGCAAAAATCTTACGTCTTTCTCCTTTCAAGCCCATTCCAAGCAAGCACAAGGGTCTTACATATAACTAGATAACCTGTACTCTATTGTGTTATGATCACAGGTGGGCAGAAAAGCAGATCAGCAGTCCAGCAAGAGTTAGTAACACTGAATCAGTCACAACTTTCCCAAATTTCATTCTCTAGGACAGGGGTGTCAAACTCAAGACCCGGGGGCCGGATCCAGCCTGCGGGGTGCTTAGATCTGGCCTGCGGGGTCCTGGAAACAGTGAAGGACCAGCCCGCAGTGCCTCTGCCAGCAAAAAAGGAGCTTGGGAGGGCTGAGTGCGACCCTCCCGAGCTCCGTTTTCACTGGCAAAGGGTTGCAGGAGGCTGTCCCAAGCTCCTTTTGGGAGCTTGGGAGTTCATGTTCACTGGCAGAGCACTCGGGCCACCACAGGCACCCTCAACATGAGTGACATCGAGCTGGCCATGCCCATCCCGCCCCCCAAGGTCAAACACAACCCTGATGTGGCCCTCAATGAAATTGAGTTTGACACTCCTGCCCTAGAGGGACATGGGTCCCAAATTTTGGGCACATTCAATAAGCTAGCTTATTTGAGGTACCTTGGTTCCAAATTATTGTTTTATGATGCAACATTTTGCCCAGTTAAAGGTCATGACAACAAGTTTTAGTAATATATAATGAGTTGCTGTAGTTACTAGCTTTGGAGAAACTTGTGTTCAAATCCAACCTTTCTCCCCCTTAGTCATGAATTTGACCCTAGTTGATTTTGCTGATGCTGAGCTTGACAATTGGAAAGCTGACAGCCTGGGTTTGAGACTCAATTATCAGGCAACAGGGTGAGCTCTCATTACTTGCCCCAGCTCCTGTCCACTTAGCAGTTCATAAGCATGAAAATGTGAGTAGATAAATTGGTACCACTATGGTGTTAAGGTAACAGCATTCTATGTGTCTTTGATGTATAGCCATGCTGGCCATATGACCATGGAAATGTCTTTAGACAATGCTGGCTCCCTCGGCTAAGAAATGGAGATGAGCACCACACCTTAGAGTCAGAAATGACTGGACCAGGAAACCTTTACCTGAATCAGATTAAAATGGTCATTGTCAAAATTAGATAGCAGGGATGCCATTGGAGCTTAGTCTGACATCCCTTAAATATTTTTGTAACTCTATTTTACAAATCTTTGTGAAGGTGGATTTAATAGTAAAATAGGCGCCCAGAAGTGATATTAATACCAAGATGCAGTTGATATTTCTTGGCTTCCCTTTCCTCTCCCTATAGCAGTGATGGCGAACCTATGGCACGGGTGCCACAGGTGGCACGCGGAGCCATATCTGCCGGCACGCGAGCCGTTGCCTAGCTCAGCTCCAGGACGCATGTGCGCGCTGGCCAGCTGATTTTTGGCTCGCACGGAAGCTCTGGGAGGGTGTTTTCGGCTTCTGGAGGGCCTCCGGGGGTACGAGGGAGGGTGCTTTGGCCTCCCCAGGCTCCAGGAAAGCTTCTGGAGCCTGGGGAGGGCGAAAAATGGGCCTACCGGGCCCACCAGAAGTTGGGAAATGGGCCATTTCCGGCCTCCAGAGGGCCTCCGGGGTGTGTGTGGGAGGCCGTTTTCGCCCTCCCCAGGCATTGAATTATGGGTGTGGGCACTCGCACATGTGCGATAGCACCCACGCACGAACTTTTGGCACCCGAGGGAAAAAAGGTTCGCCATCACTGCCCTATAGAATTAACCAACCCTTTTGTAAAATTCATCTCTCTATGAAATCAACCGATAAATTCTCACTGATTATAGTGACTTTTATCTGCACTGCCTGTGATAATAAAAATGAAAGATATCAAAATAATGGGACACCATTAAAACAAATAAAAAATTCCATCAATAAAACAAGTGGTAACCTCTACGCCAAAAACTATCCTAGATTTTAAAAAACCCACTTCTCTCTCCTAATAGAAGGATGACAAAAGAAAAGCTTGATCTGTCTTGACAGAAAGTTCCAACGCCTAGAAAAAGTAATTAAGAATGTCTTGCATTGCCTCTGGATATATCTTTGGTTATAATCAAATAAAAAGACCTTTTTAACATCTTAAAGTCCGGACAGGCTGATAAGGAAGAGTAACATTTTTAGATAACCTAATTTCAAGCCACATAGAACTTTACAAATTATAATAGCATTTTTCATAGCAATGAATGGAGTCATGTATTTGCTGCAACCAGTCAATAATTTAGCTAGAACATTCTGGACCCATTGAAATTTCTGAACAATTTTGAAAGATAGATCCATACAAATCAATACTGCAATCCAAATGGAGTATGTGTCAGTATTTTTATTATAAGATTGAAAATATGTTTCGGTTTTTCTTAAAATAGCTTGCAAAACATATCAGTTGCAGAGGTGGGTTCCTCCCGGTTCGGACCATTTCGCCTGAACCAGTAGCGACCCACTGGTGACATCACGATGACATCATGGAACTGGTTCTGTCGGTGCCAGTCTGTGGGCGCCGCCATCTTTTTTTAAATTTTTTAAAAAAACTTTAATTTTTTTTCTTCTGAGCATGCACAGACGCTGAGTTTCTGGCACTGTGCATGCGGTCGCCATCTTGTTTTTGACTTTTTTTTAAAAAAAAATATTTTTTGGCACTGCACATGCGTGCGCGCCCACGAGGCATGGCCACGTGGCGTGGGAGGAAGCGAACCGGCAGCGAGGTAAGTTAGAACCCACCCCTGATCAGTTGGCAAAATAGTATCTCAGGAGAGCATTTTTCTTATACAATTCAAGCATAGTACAACTATTGTCTAAGAGTTACCTGCAGAGAGATAGGGGGGAGGGAGGGGGAGGGAGGGAGGGGGAGGGAGGAAGAGAGAGAAAGAGAGAGAGAAAGAGAAAGAGAAAGAGAGGAAGAAACTACTGTCAACCACTAACTCTATAATTATAATCTGGAACGGAAATCTCTTTCATAATTAATCAAAATACTGATTTATGAGTTAAATTTATATCAACTGTGATTTTACAATTGATAAGTGTACATGTTCCTCAATAAATAAGGTGACCAGAAGTCCCGCTTTTGGCGGGACAGTCCCGCTTTTTAAACATTTGTCACGCGTCCCGTGGCATTTCTAAAAAGTCCCGATTTTTTGACAAGCACTGAAGCGAGCGCGCCCTACTCCCCCCACGCTCGGGGCCTGAGAGGGCAGGTAGAGCGGAAGGCGTCCCCTCTTGCTTTGCTTCACTCCGACCCTCCCACCGGCTTGTCGAGAGTGCTTGTCCAGGGCTCCGGCAAGCCTTTGGAACAACTTGCAAGAGCTGCTCAGCTGTGTCGGGTCTTCCGCTCACGTGATCTCGGCTCCAATATGCTTCGCTGCTTGTGAGGAGGCTGTAGGAGTTCCTGTCTGGGTTTCCCGGCGAGGCTCCGGAGTATAGCGGTGGGAAGTTTTTTGTGAGTCAGGGCTGCTGCTCACGTGGTTCCCCTTTGCCCTATTAGTGATTCTGCTGCCAAGGGGAGAGCTGCGGGGGGGAGGAGCCCCCAGCCTCCGCCACAGCCACCAAAAGAGAGAGAGAGAGAGAGAGAGAGAGAGAGAGAGAAAGAGAGAGAGAGAGAGAGAGAGAGAGAGAGAGAGAGAAAGAGAGAGAGAGAGAGAGAGAGAGATGGAAAGGGAGCGATGAGAGGGAGAGAGAGAGAAGATAGATGATGGTAGATAGATAGATGATAGATAGATAGATGATAGGTAGATAGATATGGATGGAGAGAGAGATAAAGAGATGGAAAGGGAGAGATGAGAGGGAGAGAGAGAGAAGATAGATAGATAGATAGATAGATAGATAGATAGATAGATAGATAGATAGATAGATAGATAGATAGATAGATAGATAGATAGATAGATGATAGGTAGATAGATATGGATGGAGAGAGAGAGATAAAGAGATGGAAAGGGAGAGATGAGAGGGAGAGAGAGAGAAGATAGATAGATAGATAGATAGATAGATAGATAGATAGATAGATAGATAGATAGATAGATAGAGATAGATAGATAGATGATAGATAGATGATAGATAGATAGATAGATAGATGATAGATAGATAGATGCACCTCCCCCAAACACCTGCCCTCCCGAAGCACCACAGCCGCGGTTTGCTTTCTTCCTTCTCCTGCTGCTGTCCCTCTCCGGGCCAGACGCAGCAGAGGCGAGCCTCGGCCATGGCAGCGGTAAGGGCTGCGATGAAGGGGGGGTGTTGGGGGGGGTGCACAAAGCTGCAGGATAAGAGAGACGGACCCCTCCCATCTTGCTCCCCTAGAAACCCACCCACCCCCGTCAATGGTGTCCCGCTTTACAAATATTAAAATCTGGTCACCTTATCAATAAATAAAGCAAAAACAAGCTGCGAACTTTACAGAAATATCATGATTGTTGGAATGACTTATTTCCACCTGTACAATTACATATATTAGCTATTTATTCAAAATAGCTATTTAGCTATTTATTCAAAAAACATTTAATACTATTTAGCTGTAATGCAATACTGATGTCTATCACATGCTCTCTATATCTAGAAGTGTAGAAGATTCACTCAAATACTACCCAGGCTAGTATTTAAAAATATATAATTTACATGAATGAAAACTAGATCTAATTTAGTAGCTGACTTTTAGTTGAATCCATAGGTCCATTCCTGAGGCTAATTACTTCACAATATTACAAAATGAAGTAGAGAATGAAGTATATGGATTGCAAACAAAACTAGTTTTCAAGGTAATGAAACATTCAAGTGCTTCTGATATTTAAACTCATCCTAAATCATAAGCTTTGATAATTTTCCTATTCAATATATGCTAAGTAAGTGGTAACCAAAGATTTTAAGGAATTCATTTGCTATGTGAAACTCCCTGATCCGGAAGTATAAGCTCATGGTGCAGAGAAGATTATTTTGCCACTCATAGCACATTTTGCCAAGCCATTCTCTTTATCAAATTTTAAAGCTTTTGATTTTCACAGATCAAGACTTCACCTTTACAATTGTTTCTGTATATGTAATACTATTGCAGGGTGCAGAGCTCACTGATCAATTAAGAGAGTTCCAAATGTGATCAAGGTATTTATAGAGATTTTAAAAAACTTATACAGAAAAAGATGCTAGACCCCAGCAGCAACTCTCAGCATGATGAAAACCAGCTGAGTTATTTTGGGCCAATCATTCTGTCTCAATCCAGTCCACTTCAGAGAGCTGAAGTGGTGCAGTGGTTAAATGCTGCGACTGCAGGCTGACTGCTAGTTCAGCAGTTCAGCTGTTCAAATCTCACTAGGCTCAAGGTTGACTCAGCCTTCCATCCTTCCGAGGTCGGTAAAATGAGGACCCAGATTGTTGGGGGCAATATGCTGAACTTTGTAAACCGCTTAGAGAGGGCTGTAAAGCACTATGAAGCGGTATATAAGTAAAGTGCTATTGCTATTGCTTCACAATGTTGTTGTTGTGCAGAAAACTAGGAGGAGGAACATGTGTTGGACATGTTTGCAGCCTTGAGTTATTCATTAAAATACTAAAGGTGGGGTACAAATAAAATAAATTAAAATAAATAAAATAACTCCCTGTGGAGGTTGCTGGTAGGGCCCAAAGTTTCATATTAGAAAGTATAGAAAATAGGTTTTTTTTAAAAAAAAACAGTGCATAATTTAATTCCCAGACTATGGGACCATGCCAGGAAGGAAGATAGAAAAAAGAACAAATGAATGGAGGTCATTGTGAGACTGAATCCTTCACCAACAGTGTACAACTTGTCCAATGAATTACTAAAATAATTCATCTGTATTGAAGTAACATGTTCTGTACAGAACAGAACTAGCCCAATTTAATGCTCTCCCCACAGCTGCTTTGGAAGGGAAATGCAGGAAAACCACCCATGAAACCCCAGCAGGGACAAGTTGATTAGTGAGATTTTTCTGCTATTTTTAACATTCCTTTATCTATTATTCTTTGCTTTTGTTTAATTTTTATACTTTTTAATGTATTTGTTAACCAATTTGTTAATTTGTTGTATGCTGTTCAGAGTCCCTTGTTTGTGAGAAGGGTGGCTGTATAAATTGGTTTAATAAATAAATAAGTTGCCCCAGTGACTCAATGCTGTAGAAACCTGTTAAGATATTCATGAACTGGGAGAGCCAGTGGTAACAAGGTCAGCCAATGAATAGGCATAGCAACTGAATCAGCCAATAGGAGCTAACCACTTCTGAGTCTGTGCAGAGAATCGAAACTGGAACTTAAGCTTAAGGCTGGGTGTGGCTCCAGTCTCCACTCTGCTCTGTCTCCACTCTGTACTCTTCCACTCTGAACTCTGCTGAAATGAAGCTAACTCCTGTTTGTGTTTACTTGAAGAAATAATCTGCTAAATGGTATTGTAAATTCATCTGTTATTATGTTTATAAAGAAGTTTATGAATTCAGCTGAATCAGTCATCTGTGTGTGCTTCTGGTTTTGATTTTTGAAACAAACTTTAATAAAACCACAGCCCATATTCTTTTGTATTAGCTCTATTAGTTCTATAGGGATGTTGATTACCTCTTTTATTTAAATTTCTGGGGCACATTGATAACTTTTATTTGCATTTCCTGTTAAGCAACCAAAATTTATTTCTCTAAAAATACAAAAAATTTGTAACATTATGTGTATGCTTTACCCACAAATGGTTGTCAACAGTTATTGACGTTAGAGGATAATTTTGCTTTGTTTATTTTACAGAGTAAAATGAGCAAAACAAGTTTATGTTCTTTTCTGTATAGCCACTCAGATTCACTTGTATCTGGATTCCACATGGGCAGGGTGTGGTATGATGTTGGGATATTATCTAGGGTTATTTTTGGCTGTTTCCTCTGAGTAAATGGTGTGCTCTAGGATACCCTGTTACCTGCTGGCTGGATCTTTGGGTAACTGGAGGGAAGTTGTTTCCTAGGTCCAAGAGGTTATTAATTATTCCTTGACCAGGGGATGATACTGGTGTCCTTAAAAGAGGCCACAGCCTTCTTTAAATTTAATTTAATTTAATTTAATTTAATAGATTTGTATGCCGCCCAACTCCCAAGGGACTCTGGGCGGCTAACAACATATAAAATCATTGTTACATAAAAACATCTAATTAAAAAATTAAAAAAATTAAAAAACATCTGACATTCATAAACCAAGGGGGGAGACCCAAATGTAATCTAATTGGTCTCACTTTCACCCCGCCTGCCGGAAGAGCCAAGTTTTTATTGCTTTACGGAAGGCCAGCAGGGTGGGGATAGTTCTAATCTCTGGAGGGAGTTGGTTCCAAAGGGAGGGGGCTCCCACAGAGAAGGCTCTCCCCCTCGGCCCCGCCAACTGGCATTGTTTGGTCGATGGGACCTGGAGGAGACCAACTCTGTGGGATCTAACCGGTCGTAGGGAGGTATGCGGCAGGATGCGGTCCCAAAGGTACCCTGGCCCTGAGCCATGTAGGGCTTTAAAGGTCAAAACCAACACCTTAAATTGGATCCGGAGACTAATGGGCAGCCAATGCAGCTGGCGGAGAATGGGTGTTACGTGGGTGTACCTAGGCACACCCACTACAGCTCGCGCAGCTGCATTTTGCACCAATTGTAGTCTCCGGATACTCTTCAAGGGTAGCCCCATGTAGAGCCCGTTGCAGTAATCCAGCCGGGAGGTGATAAGGGCGTGAGTGACTGTGAGTAGAGCCTCCCTCTCCAAGTAGGGTCGCAATTGGTGCACCAGGCGAACCTGTGCAAAGGTCCCCCTAGCCACAGCTGAAAGATGTTGCTCCAATTTTAGCTATGGATCTAGGAGGACACCCAAATTGAGAACCCGTTCTGAGGGAGTTAATTTCTCCCCCCCAAGAACCAAGGAGGGACAATTGACACAATCCTTGGGAGGCAATATCCATAGCCACTCGGTCTTGTCAGGGTTGAGTTTTAGCCGGTTCATCCCCATCCAGACCCTAACATCATCCAGGCAGCGGCACATTATGTCAGCAGCTTCCCTGAATTGAGACGGGGTGGAGATGTACAACTGGGTATCATCAGCATACTGCTGATCCCTCACCCGTGTCGTCGGATGATCTCACCCAGCGGTTTCATGTAGACTAAAGGGGGACTATTAATTAGTACCTGGTCTTTTTAAAAATGAAGATGGTTCAGAATCAACTACAAAGACTCTAGAGATAAGGATTATCTGGACCCATATTAGACATCATTGGTGGCTGTGATTGATGACTTTTGGCATGACTTGAACAGAGTTGGTATGTCTATCCTGGTCTTGTACAACTTCTCATCAACCATGGTATCATCCTGTCTGTTGTGGTTAGAGATTAGGAGTATTGGTTCTACTCCTATCTTGGTAGATGGCTCCAGTCAGCAGTGATAGGGGAGGAGAAATCAACTTAGTGGTTCCTCCTTTGCACTGTATTTCAGGGATCAGTTTTTGCCCTCTTTCTATATAAAGCCACTGGGAGATGCCATTTTGCTCTGAGGATGCTGCCAAAGTGAAATTTAAAGTGCTGGTATTAACCCATAAAGCTTTTTTATGGCTTGAGGCTCAGTTACATACAGGACCATATGTTCCTACAGAAGTCAACTACAATTGTGGCAGAAGAAATAGATGATTGTTCCTCACTTATGTGGGATTGGAGAGAAGTCAGACAATTGGAAATATTGTTTTTCAGTGGCAGTGGCAGAATGATCTCTGTTTGAGGTTAGGTCCACACTTACCTTGGACACCTTCCAGAAGATGTTGAACATCCAACCTTTCCAAATGCCATTTGGGTCATGATCCTCTTTGTTTTGGTTTTATGGGTATTTTGGGGTTTTTTGCTTATTCTACTGGTAAGCTACTCATTGTTTGTTGGATTGCAGTGAGGCAAAAACTGAATTAATAATAATAATAATAATAATAATAATAATAATAATAATAATAATAATAATAATAATAATAATAATAATAATAATAATAATAATAATAATAATAATAATAATAATAATAATAAATACTGATACAAATAATACTGATGAAATATAAATGTCCAATCTAAGCTATTTATGGGAATAGCAAGGGGCAAAAGTCATTAAAATGTTATAGTATTAATAAAATATTTGCAAATTCCTTGGGAGATCCTTACCTCTTCCTTGGTCTTTTTGGATATAACTCTTAGCCAATCTCCAATCATGCTCAAGACAGCAGCAAAATATGCAAGACCCACCAGAATCCAGAACCACACAACTGGTTTGTAAAAGTCAAAATATTCAATATCTGATCCCCCTAAAAAGAAATCAAATAAATATAGATTTGTATTGGATACCTGTTAATGGTCATTTATACTTCTTTACTATTTATTTAAAGTTATTAACTTCACAGAACAACACAGGTAAGACCAAAGTCAACTCAATATTAAACCAACAGATAGAATTATATTCCAAGGAGTTTAGAACTTTAATACAATTTCAGCGATAAAGATAACTTGTTCTTAAATCAATAGGTTTTTGAACATAATGCTAAACTGATTTGGTATTCCATGAATGTGCATTCTCCTTTTCAGAAGCATCTGCTTCTGCTTTGAAACTGAACACTTTCTCCATTAAACAGGTAGAGTCTTACTCAGAAGGATCTGCCCAAATTAGCAATAGCAATAGCACTTAGACTTATATACCGCTTCATAGTGCTTTACAGCTCTCTCTAAGCGTTTACAGAGTTCAGCATATTGCCCCCAACAATCTGGGTCCTCATTTTACCCACCTCGGAAGGATGGAAGGCTGAGTCAACCTTGAGCCTAGTGAGATTTGAACAGCTGAACTGCTGAACTAGCAGTCAGCTGAAGGTCGCAATGCTGCTTTTTTAACCACTGCGCTATCTCAGCTCCTTCTATAATAGCAAGGGTCAATCTATGATCATACCTCCTATTTTTAATGTTCATGGAAAGTCAACCTCCTAAGTCGTATTAACAATCCATGTTCTTACCCAGTTTCCCCATCAACTTCATTCAAACAACCACCTAACAAACCAGCAATGCCAAAATCTAATGACGCCGATAAAAATAAGATCTGTAAACTTTCTAATAGCTCCCTCCAATCAGCCAGCTCCAACCACCAGTTGTACTAGCAATATAGGAACACAGCAACCTTCCTCTTTCCAAACCTTCCATTTTTATTTTATTTATGTACTTATATTGACAGATTCCTCAAAGACTGGGAATTAACTGTAATTCTCCCTAATGTTAAGAAAGGAAGGGAAATAGCTGCCAGCAAGTTATTAGCAAAACAAACTGGTTAACATAGTTAGTAAGATTTACAATAGGCCTTCATACTAAAAGTTGATAGACTTGTTTCTCACAGAAACGATTTCCAGTGATGAGAGAAGGGCTTTAGAGAGAAAAGACACAAAATATGCCAAAGGATTGTACTGAGCCATTAGTTTTAGAGATATACAAGCCATGGCTTGTACTTTATATTGCTTTTACTGATTTTAATGCCTACATTTCTTGGGAGAAAACTAAAAGCTACATCAATTAACTGTTTATCGCTTGCTCTTAGCTTTAAGAGCATGTAAATACTGTAGTTAAGGAAGGATGCAATGGATAGTTTTCCTATCTAAATATTAAATACAGTCTACTAAATACTAGAGTGAATAAAACTCCATGAATCATCAAATAATCAAATCATCAATGGACAGAGATACAATTAAGAGACAAAAGCAAGAAAAATGACATAAGGATGGTATCATCATAATCATTTTATGATTTATGGATTTGAGGATTAAGAGTTAAAGAGGAAGGGAAAAGTGCTAAGATGGAAATTATTCAATAAAAAGAAGGGTGGAAGACGTATTTTTGTGTTTTCTTTCTTTACTTTTTCTCATTTTTAATCTTTTTCTTTCCTTTTTAATCTTTTACTGTATTGAAAACTCTAATAAAATATTGAAGAAGTATAATAAATAAATAAATAAATAAAAATAAATAAATAAATAAAATCTCACAAATAAATATAAAATTATTGAAGAAGAAGAAGAAGAAGAAGAAGAAGAAGAAGAAGAAGAAGAAGAAGAAGAAGAAGAAGAAGAAGAAGAAGAAGAAGAAGAAGAAGAAGAAGAAGAAGAAGAAGAAGAAGAAGAAGAAGAAGAAGAAGAAGAAGAATTAAGACTCTGGAAAGAGTGCAGAGAAGCGCAACTCTTACCGCAAGATGATTAGAGACCTGGAGGCTAAAACTTATGATGAATGGTTGCAGGAATTGGGTATGATTAGTGAAAACAAGGACTAGGGGTGACATGATAGCAGTGGTCCAATATTTGAGGGGTTGCCACAAAAGAAGAGGGGGTCAACCTATTTTCCAAAGCACCAGAAGGCAATACAACAATGGATGCAGTGGTGGGATTAATTTTTTTTTTACTACCGGTTCTGTGGGCATGGCTTGGTGGGCATGGCAGGGGAAGGATACTGTAAAATCTCCATTCCCACCCCACTCCAGGGGAAAGTTACTGAAAAATCCCCATTTTCTCCCGATCAGCTGGGACTTGGGAGACATAATAGATTAAGATGACCAGATTTTATTTTTTGTAAAGCGGGACACCATTGACAGGGGGGGTTCTAGGGGAGCAAGATGGGAGGGGTCCGTCTCTCTTATCCTGCAGCTTTGTGCACCCCCCCAAACAGCCCCCCCTTCATCGCAGCCAGGGGTGGGTTCCTACTGGGGCAGGCTTACCTTTTCGTCGCCGCAGCCAGGGGTGAAATCCTGCCGGTTCGGCCGGGCCAGTCGTTCGGTGTAGAGCCAATGGAACTGGCGGCGGTCGCGGCGTGGGGCTTCTCCTGCCCGCTTCCCCCCACCCGGCTGGACGCCACCATTCGGGTTATTTTGTCCTCTGTGCATGCGCAAAGCGTTCTTTCTACGCCGAACGACTGGCCCGGCCGAAAAAAGTGGGACTTTTTTGAAACAACGCGGGACGCGGGACAAATTTTCAAAAAGCGGGACTGTCCCGCCAAAAGCAGGATGTCTGGTCACCTTATAATAGATGGGGCAGGGCCAGTCAGAGGTGGTATTTACCGGTTCTCTGAACTACTCAAAATTTCCGCTACCGGTTCGCCAGAACTGGTCAGAACCTGCTGAATCCCACCTCTGAATGGATGGAAACTAATCAAGAAGAGAACTAACTAAGGAGAAATTTCCTAACAGTGAGAACAATTAACCAGTGGAATGACTTGCCTCCAGAAGTTGAATGCTCCATCATTGGAGGCTTTAAAGAAGAGACTGGACAACTATTTTTTTCTGAAATGTTATAGGGGGTTGACTAGAAGACTTCTAAGGCCTCTTCCAACTTCCTTATTCTGTGACCACCATCTTCATTCCTTGGATCAGTGTTTCTCTACCTTTACTTTAAGATGCGTGCATTTGAAGTTGAAGGCCACACATTTTAAAGTTGCTCAGGTTGAGAAACATTGCCTTGGATAAACAGAAAGCAATTTTGTATGCTGCTCAGAACACAGAAAATAATTCAGAAAGTACTTGTCCTTCCACAGCAGGGGAACCAGTTATATTCCAGCTGTGATTAAACTTTCTATCATCATATTTGGCACAATATTTGGAACTTATAATAGGTATAACCCTGCTATCTACTGAGATGGTGGCTTACTGTGAAAGATTATGGTAGAATTTCCTTAAATATAGTAGATAAGAATCCCATCTGCAATACACACCATGGCATAAATAAGGTGAAGGCAGGAGATAAATATTTTGGGGCCTGCAAGCACACAAGGCTTCCTGGGCTCCCGTTCAGTGGTGGGTTGCTGCTGGTTCAGACCGGTTCTTTAGAACCGGTAGCAGAAATTTTCCCGCTGCTCGCCGAACCAGCAGCAATGCCTGGTGGTCCACACTCCCAAACCAGTCCTCCGGTCGCTGCGATTACAAAAAAACCCTATGCGCATGCGCAAAGGCTTCTGCGCATGTGCAGAGGGTCATTTCTGGGTGTTTTGCGTGATCTGACATGCAAAACGCGCACTTCCATCGCGATGCGAACCGGCAGGGAAGGTAAGTGGAACCCACCCCTGCTCCCGTTGCTTAGAGTATTCCACAATTCTGACCATGCGGGGTAGGACTACAATATCTGGCTGCTGAAATGCATGGTGTGACATAGCTCAGATGTGATCTGCACAAGATAGTTTTTTGGGGGTAGGCAATGGAATATGAGGTTGTATGGAAGGGAGTAATTTGAGTTGACTTAGGAGGTGAGGTTGATAGCCTTGGGAACTCAGGCCTGCTGCTGGAAGAAGGGGCTGTGTGGCCATCCCTTTTTCCTCGTTTTCCCCAATTACTGCAGTCTAGAGGTGGACTTTGAAACTCAGCTTAATAGCTGAGTCCTCTCATCATCGAGAGGCCTCATCTAAGAAGGGGCCAAGAGAGCTCAGCTCCTGCCCTGAACATAGATCATTTATCCTTGCACCTCAGTGTCTTTCTCTCTGAAATTCTTAAGGTTGTCAGAAGGAAGGTTTCTGTTTCTTTTTTAATAACAGAATAACAGAGTTGGAAGGGACCTTGGAGGTCTTCTAGTCCAACCCCCTGCTCAGGCAGGAAACCCTATACTCCAATCCAGGGGTGAAATTCATAATTTTTCCCTACCGGTTCATAGTGGGCGTGGCTTGGTGGGCATGGCAGGGGAAGGATGCTGCAAAATCTCCATTCCCTCCCCACTCCTGGGGGAAGGATATTGCAAAATCTCCATTCCCACCCCACTCTGGGGCCAGCCAGACGTGGTATTTGCTGGTTCTCCAAACTATTCAAAATTTCTGCTACTTGTTCTCCAGAACCTGTCAGAACCTGTTGAATTTCACCCCTGCCCCAATCTCTTCTTTAAAACTTCCAGCGTTGGAGCATTCACAAATTCTGGAGGCAAGTTGTTCCACTGATTAATTGTTCTAACTGTCAGGAAATTTCTCCTTAATTCTAGGTTGCTTCTCTCCTTGATCAGTTTCCATCTGTTTCTTGTCCTGCCTTCAGATGCTTTGGAGAATAGCTTGACTCCCTCTTTAGTAATCATTTATTCTCTCTTTCTTTAGCATTCTAGCTTTTTCCCCACTAAGTATTTTAGAAATTTAGTGTTTAATTCACAATGTACTCGTCTACTATGTTTCAATTTTATTCTAATTTGTTTACCTTTTTTCTTTCCTTGCATCCTGAAACTTTTGTTATCTAAGTAACACTGGCAAACTATTACTAAAATATAAAATTGATTATTTTCTGCATTGCATTTATGATTGATGCCTGTTTCTGCATCTCCCTACTATGTCATCTAGTATTAAAGCAACTGACTCCAATGATTGAAGCACAAAATACAGGTACTCCTCAAATTATGACTGGTTGCTTAGTGGCTGTTCAGATGGATGTTCACTAAAAGATACTCACAGTTCCACTCCAGTTCCAAAGTTCTTATGGATGCTCACACACACACACACACACACACACACACACACACACACACACACACACACACACCATAGTCATAAGATCGCATTTCAGGTGCTCAGCAACCAGCTCTCATTTGCAGTCATTTGCAATCACATGACCATGATTGTTTTTGCCAAAATCCAGTTAACTTCCAGTTTTCAATAAAAAATGTCTGATAGCATTTTTGCTAATAGGTTTGCTTAATGACCACCGCAGAAAGAGGTCATAAGATGACTCTGTCACATGATGATCCACTTTGCAATCACCACAACTGACAACCATAATGGGCAGGTTCCACTAAGGACATAAGATGAGGACTACCTTTATTTTTGCATTTCATGGCAACATGAGGTAAAAGCTCTCATGCATGTTTAATAGTACTTTCAATTACAAGTTAAGCAATTTCATTCATTCCAGTGAATTAGTGAAATTGCTGAAACCTTCCTCTTAATATCCCAGGCCACTGCTCCAGTGGGCAATCCGGTTATCAGTACCAACATATTAAACCTAAGAAGCAGTCTACTGACACTAATTATGGATTTATTTAAATCTGGCAGGGCATAAATGCTGCAATAAATAAATAAATAAGGCAGAAGCATTATAAACAGAATGCATCAGACTTTCAAATAAAATCTTGGAAATGCAAACAAAACATTTAGTCTGCTACCAACAGTAGCCAAAACCTGCTTGGCAACCTGATCCTATATTTAGAGGTGATTGTACTGTTTTCCAGAAAGGCACCAGATTCAAAGATCAGTTAAATTAAACATCGATTTCCACTTCACACTTCTGTTCATCTAGGGAACAATCAGAGGCTGAAATTCAGAAAGATATCATAGAGATACGGTAGATAAAACTTTTTATTTGAGTTACTGTAATTCAGATTCCTATTTTCTTGTACTTTCTGTCATCTACAATAACTTGCTAGGTGGTTTTGGGGGAAGAAGCATGTAGAGGGTAGAAGTGAGCCAAAGTGGCGCAGTGGTTAAAGTGCAGCACTGCAGTTCAGCAGTTCAGCTGTTCAAATCTCACCGGCTCAAGGTTGACTCAGCTTTCCATCCTTCTGAGATGGGTAAAATGAGGAGCCAGATTGTTGGGGGCCAATATGCTGAACTCTGTAAACCGCTTAAAGAGGGCTGTAAAGCACTATGAAGCGGTATATAAGTCTAAGTGCTATTGCTATTGCTATTGCTATTCTAAGTGAGCCACAGGGGAAGGGGTGACAGGGTTGACAGAAATCAGAAGCGTGAGAGCCAGCTTGTTCTAGCCTTCAAGGCTGCGGAGCCTGGGAAAGGAATGTGAACTGCACCAAGTGGGACTAAACATCTGAGCGGTTCTCAAAACACCTATATGGCACATCACTGGATGAAGACAAACCGGTCAAGGGAGGAGGGCTGGGGAGAAGGGGAAAACCTATAACTCTTTGCAAGGGAACATTAGTTCTAGCCTGCTTCTGCTGCAACCACTAATCCTTAGTAAAAGAGCCTATCACTTCAAATGGAATCGAGGGACTTTCTTTCCTAGGGACCTACCTGGGGCCAGCCTGACACTTTCTCCCTTTATCCATGCATTGAATGTTTCTTTCTTCCACGAAAAGACAGGATATATACACCAGCAATTCAAGTTACAGTTCATTTTTCTCTCTCACACACATTAAAAATTGCTGAGATTTTTGTCACTCTAATGTACTTAAAATTTTTGTTGTTGTTTTTAATTACACAGAAGATTGAAGGCCAAACATTGTCTATTTTCTCCCTTTCTCTTTTTAAAGCACTTGGGAGTTTGAAATACAGTACTGGAAGTTATTATTTTGACCTCAGTGGTGTTGTCTAGGTAATTCTGTCAGGTGCATGATAACTAATCTTTTCTAAGATAGAGCGTTTCTTCTCAGGATCAGCCTGGGTGAGCAACAGGAAGCAACCTGTTAGTTGGTTTAGAAGGGTGAAGAGACAGCAGCAAAGATCCCTGACAATACCCTAGCCTAGAAATTAAAAATGTGGTGTTTGCCCTGCCTGGAGACATGAGCAACCTCCCTTGCTGTCAGAAACCATCTCTAAGCATGTTGGGCTCCAAGTCCCACCTTCTGCCATTTAGGCTGTCCTACCTTCTGTACTTAGGAACGTGTTCTTGAATTCTATTTCCTTCCTTCTTTCCTCGTTCCCTCCCATCCATCCATGCATCCATCCATCCATGCATCCATCCATCCATGCATGCATCCATCCTTCTATTTCAAAAGATGGCAAGGCACAGCAAAAATAAGAAAAAACATTCAATAGCACAGATGCACAGAACCTATACTAATAACTGTGATTTTCTTCATAGTAATGAAAACTATAAAAACAGTGAGAACTGCAGGGACAAATAATTATATTAATGTATAATGATAGAGACTACTAATGTACTTGGTGTTCCAGTTTCAGTTAAGTGGCCTTTGGTACATACTGTTCTTACTATAAACATAACCAGGGTATACATTTTAGTGCATAAAAACAAGACAAAAATATTAATGTTCTAGCTCTGAAAAAGACACCAGTTTTAAAGCAAGTCCATTTCCCTGTAATACATATTAATGCATGAAAGTCACTGAACTTTTAAAAATAGATATGGAACCCAGTGTATATCTGACACCTTTATACATAGGAAAAAGTAAACATTCAGGCTAGAAAAAATATGTTAGTGATGCCATTTTCATCTTACAAACTAAACATGTATTATATGCAAATATGAATATAAATAAAACAGCACACCTTATCCATACATACAAATACTATATTTTATGTTATATTCCATGTATATTAATGATAAGGCATGAATATGAGCCTGATTCTCAAGCTTAGATCCTTACTTTGCCTGCTGTAACTAGCTTATAGTGCAACAACGTTCTCTTTTGCAAATTGATTATGTGCCATCTTATATAATATGTAGTAGCAGCATGAAAATAAATCTGCATAAATAAGATAATTTCTAGAGGTAAGAATCATCCATTGAACACAGCAAGTAGGAAAACTGAAGAAGCAATGTAGATAGATCCATACTATGCATAGTATGGATCTATCTATGCACAGTGGTATTTACAAGAGTGTTACACTACAATGCAGATTTGATACACCCTTATAAAACACAAATTATATAGAGATCCTAATTTCTTCTCACTTGCATATTTAACAGAATCAAGTAAAGCAATTTAGCTTAGTTTCCAGATGCAAAAGGGGCCCCGCAAACACCCATGAAATTCCCAGGTAACATATGCATATTGAATGTAAAAAAATACTATGAAATTTCAACATTGTTTCATGATATTTTGTGAAATTTCTGAATGTCAATGTCTCCTAAGAGATCTTGGGAATGAGAGCAATGAAACTCATAAGATTTAGGACTTTTCAAGATATTGCTCATTTTTAATACTTGGATATTGACCTGTATTATCATTCAGGCAATCTCACCTAAAAACGTGACTATACCTTATGTTACCATTTTAAAGTTAGTCAGTTAATTAATTAATTAATTAATTAATTGAATGGTATTCTTTCTCCTGGGAAATGTTTGGTAAAATACATAGTAAACATGAAGCAACTTTTAAGGTTTGGGGCACAAATAAATCTCTGAATGGAGCAAATATATTGCATTCAAAAGGTCTCTACTTCAATTCTAACAGGGAGACCTAGAGAAAACACCAGTCTGGCATGCTGGAAAAAATACTGCTAGATCAATACTGATGGTTGGGCTTAGAGAAAGTGTCTCTTGCAACGATATACACCGATTAGCAGGGGTGAAATTCAAATTTTTCCCTACCGGTTCTGTAGACGTGGCTTGGTGGGAGTGGCAGGGGAAGGATACTGCAAAATCTCCATTGCCACCCCACTCCTGGGGGAAGGATATTGCAAAATCCCCATTCTCACCCCACTCCTGGGGGAAGGATATTGCAAAATCTCCATTCCTACCCCACTCTGGGGCCAGCCAGAGGTGGTATTTGCTGGTTCTCTAAACTACTCAAAATTTCCGCTACCGGTTCTCCAGAACCTGTCAGAACCTGCTGAATTTCACCCCTTCTGAGAAGGCATTTATGTACATAATAAAGGTATATGGTTTATTTTTCCATATAGAATTTGGTAAAATATTACCTGCAACGTAATCACCAAATCCAATTGTCGTTAAGGTGATAACTACAAAATAAATTGCGTCTAATGTATTCCAGCCTTCTATGTGCTTGAAAATGACTGCTGGAAGAGCAACAAAGAGAACGCAGCCAAACAGTATGAATATTATTGTTGATATTATGCGGATCTTTGTCTGACTCACATTCCATTTCTGTGATGGGAGGAAAGAATAGACACAGGGGATGGAAGAAGAGGAAGAAAGAGGGGGAAAAGATTCCATTATTAGCAATAAGTAATATTATTTCACGCATGTAGGTATGAATTTATAAAATGTGTAAATCTTTCTACTAAAACCCAGGTGACACTGTCTGCAAAGTTTTAAATCAAAATAGATGGCTAAACAGTTCTAACAGTGTAATCAAAGGGTGACAGAATAGATTAAAGCCATTGTAAAATCAAAAGGTTAAAAAAAGGTTTTTCAACATTTCTCTGTAAAGTATTTATAGCAGATATACAGTTTATAGGAATATTTAATCACTATCAAACACACCAAGCATATATGGAATTGTTTATGATGAAAACGAAATAGATGGGTAAGTCTTCATACAAGCATTGGTCATGAAATTTGTCTGCTCCCATGGATATTTATCTAGGAGAATGTAATTGCTATCCATTGGGATTCGATGCCAAGTAACTGTCCATGAAATTACAACCATGTGCAGTGAATAAATGGGAGCAGAGGGAAGCTAAATTTCAATTTTACTCTCATTCTCTTTCATGTATAGAAACTTCAGGATTCATCGTGTCAACAAACTTCTGCAAATACAGTAGGCAGAAAAGGGAAAGGAAAAGGAAAAGGAAAAAAACAGTGTAAGGTGGATAGGTGATGTAAATAACATTTAAATGAATCTTTATTTGGATGCATTTCAATACAAATTGTTTATACCAAGAATAATCTACCTTTGTTCAATAGTTCCACCTGCAATAGCTATTCACAGCATGAAGCTAACCTACCACAGTTATAATTACCAAATTTTATATACAGTTATTCAAGAAAGGAAGGATTCTCCCAATAAAAAGTAGGAAGAAAGAAGAAGAAGAAAATGATATGATAACAAAAATATCAAATTATATGTCATACAAAATGTTCATACTTTTTTCATGATGTCAAGTGTTGTATTGCTTACATCAGTGTTTCCCAAACTTTTGATATATGTGTACCCCTTCTATAATTTTCGTAACACTGAGTACCCCTCATAAGCACGGTGCAGTGGATATTCCCACGTGATCCCCACCAAACTCCGGTGCAACGCGTACCCCCACCAAACTCTTCCCGTACCCCTGGGGGTACGCGTACCACACTTTGGGAAACACTGGCTTACATAAAGTACTGTAATTTGATTTCAATATATTTTGTATTCAAGTAATTTATTTCCACTGATAATTGCTGTACTGAATATCAGTAACAGAATTTCCTTCAAAGTCATTATAACATCTTAGGGCTGGAAGGGACCTTGGAGGTCTACTAGTCCAACTGCCTACTAAAGCAGATGACCTTATACCATCCCGGTCAAATCGCTGTCCAGTCTGTTTTGAAAATCTTCCAGGATGGAGCATCCACAACTCCAGGAGGCAAGTTATTCCATTAATTAACTGGTCTCACTGTCAGAAAAAAAATCTCCTTACTTCTTAGACTTATATATCATTCCATAGTGCTTTACAGCACTCTCTGAGCAGTGTACAATATAAGCATTATTTGCATATTTCCCCCAACAATCTGGGTCATTTTACCAACCTCTGAAGAATGAGTCAATGTTGAGCCGATCAGGATCGAACTCCTGGCTGTGGGCAGAGTTAGCCTTCAATACTGCATTCTAACCACTGTGCCACCACAGCTCATACAAGCAAGTGGTGTGCATGATCTCTATCATCATATGTTTGCTCTATGAAAATCTCTGTGTCTCTCAAATGGACCTAAGTCATGTGGAAGCTCAGTAACTATCAATTGTTTTGTATTTTGCCTGAAGAGAATGTGGGAGTCGATACAGAGCAAAACTTTACAGGTAGTCCTCGATTTATGACCACAACTGAACCATTGCTAAGCAAGACAGTTGTTAAATGAGTTTTGCCTCATTTTACCACCTATCTTGCCATAGTTGTTAAGTGAATCATTGCAGTTATTAAGTTAATAACATGGTTGTTAAATGAGTCTGGGTTCCCCATTGACTGCTTGTCTGATGGTCGCAAAAAGTGATCACATAACCCCATCATAAATACATGCCAGTTTCCAAGCTTGCTTTCAAGTGTGGCTTGCCTTCTGGAATATAGGACTACATATATTTACTATGTTCTTAGTACAGTAGAGAAATATTTTCCCATTGCTTTTTGAAGATGTTTTCAGACTTTTCCATCTAGCCTATAGCCTAGATCGGGTGTTGGCAACCCGCAGCTCTGGAGCTGCATGCGGCTCTTTGGGCCCTCTGCTGTGGCTACCTGTAAGGTGATCCCACCAGTGGCTGGCCCCACCCCTCGCCCTCCTCTCCCAGTCACTCCTCGCCTGGCCTGAGAAGATAGAGAGATACAGAGAGAGGGGGCAGAGAAAGGGGGGGACATAGAGCGAGAGATATACAGAGAGAGGGGGGAGAGAGACAGGGAGAGAAAGAGAGATACAGAGAGGGGAGAGATAAAAAGGGAGAGAGAGACAGAGAGACACAGAGAGAGGGGGGAGAGAGAGACAGAGAGATACAGAGAGGGGGGGAGAGGGGGAGAGAGAGACAGAGAGAGATACAGAGAGAGGGGGAGAGAGAGGGGGAAGAGAGATACAGAGAGAGAGGGGAAGATAGAGAGAGATACAGAGAGAGGAGGAGAGAGACAGGGAGAGAGAGAGAGAGACAGAGAGAGATACAGAGAGATACAGAGAGGGGGGAGAGAGGGGGAGAGAGAGTCATAGAGAGATACAGAGAGCGGGGAGAAAGAGAGAAAGAGAGAGAGATACAGAGAGGGGGGAGAGAGGGGGGAAGAGAGAGAGATACACAGAGAGAGATACACAGAGAGAGGGGAAGATAGAGAGAGATACAGAGAGAGGGGGGAAGATAGAGAGATACAGAGAGAGGGGGAGAGAGAGAGGGAGAGAGCGAGGAAGAGAGAGATATAGAGAGTGGGGGAAAAGACATAAAGAGATACAGAGAGGGGAGAGGGGAGAGGGGAGAGGAGAGAGAGAGAGAGAGAGAGAGAGAGAGAGAGAGAGAGAGAGAGAGAGAGAGAGAGAGAGAGAGAGAGAGAGAGAGAGAGAGAGAGAGAGAGAGAGAGAGAGAGAGAGAGAGAGAGATGTCAAAAGGGTTTTGTGGTTCTCTGTTTTTTAACAACCGGTTCTCTGCCCTAATGACCGGCTGGGTAGGCATGGCTAGGGTGGTCATGTGACTGGGTGGGAGTGAGTGACGTCAAGTTGGCCATGGCCACCCAGGTTTTGTGGCTCCCGGTATTTTCTTTTCTGTGGGAAACAGGTCCAAATGGCTCTTTGAGTGTTTAAGGTTGCAGACCCCTGGCCTAGATTATTCTCTGAATGTCTCCCATACAAGAGCTAACCAGACTCATCCCTGGTTAGCTTCCAAACTGGGACGTCTTAGGTCCAACTAGATGTTTAGACAAATGAATATAATTTGGGACCCTCAATTTCTTTGAAAAGTAGTTGAAAAGCTCTGTTAAATTCAAGACTGGTGGGAATACTAGCCCTTTCTTTTTTCTTTTGATCTAAATCACATCTTTCTATTCTCACTATTATCACTTGTACAGACATGCACCAATACTGTTGGCCTTGTTGGCTTAAATGTCTGTTTGGACACATGAGCACACAACTCCTAATGCTAAATAAGAGGGTATTTAGAGGTGAAAGGCTGTTAAGTGAACAATTAAATGCTTCTTCTCTTTTTCCATCAATGTTTTTAGTATTGAAGTGGACAAGGACAAAGATGAATAAGAAAGAGAACATGTGTTTGCATGCAACATTGAATTTATTTTAAAATTAAAGATAATACAACATTCTATGCGGTATTTATAGGAACAAATAATTTTTATCAATACACTGTTATGTACAGTTTACTTTATACCAGACTTTTAACCACGAATGCATGATCAAAATCAAATATCTGTAATAAAATATTTTCAAAGTTAACAGAACTTAATCATCTTTCAGAACAATGTATCTGCAGAACAATCATATCATATCTGCAATATATGTAGCATACTCACAACAAATGTGTCTTCTACTCTGGCGATCCCTTTCCCAAATATGGTCCCTAGTTGATCTCCAACTCCAGCCAACAGAAAACCAAAGAGAGGGATTCCCAGTAAGGCATAGATGATACAGAATATTTTTCCACCTTCTGTACGTGGTGAGATGTTCCCAAATCCTAAATTACAAACAACTTGAGCTGTTGATAAATCAGTTAAAGGCATTAAATTACACAACTAATTAGCACTGCAGATAAGGACACTTTTTAAAAGTTCCATAGGAATATAGATCCCATTAATTAAAAGATTAATACAGAGATTCTATACTAATTGGATTGCTAAATTCATCTCAAATTGAACTGCATTGGGAATTCTTCAAAGAATCAATGTTTTTCACATAGATAAAACAAATAGTGGAAAGACTCTTCAAAATGCAATCTCTATAGAGATTTATTCAGAAATATATTTAATTCATTTCAGAGATAGAATTTTCTTATAAGTAATTTTCAGTATTATACTAAGTTCTCAGAGAGAGTTACTAAATAATGTATATCTACTGTATAAAAGGTTACCACCTACCACACTATTTCAAATCCTCTTTTTCCACTGTCCACTTATAGTCACTGACTATAAGATTTACAACTTTAATTGCACATGGCAATAGCACTTAGACAGAGTCAGCATAATACCCCCAACAATCTGGGTCCTCATTTTACTGACCTCAGAAAGATGGAAGGCTGAGTTAACCTTGAGGCAGTGAGGATCGAACCTCTAGAAGTCAGAAGAATTAGCCTGCAATACTGCATTCTAACTACTGTGCCACAACGGCTCTTCATATAGACTGGATGATTCAATCTTATATTCTATTTTCCTCCCCAAAATTGTTGTAGAAATGATTGCATATCTCTTTTCTATACATGATATGACTTAAGACACAAGCAAGATGTCAAGGTCAATAATGTAACTTTTCATATATTCTTGGCACCCTCCAAGGTTCCTACTCTACTGAACTCTAAAAGCATTTTAATTTTAAAAAGAACATAGAGCTACAGTATCATGTTGCAAAGGCCTGTCTCAGACATAGCCTGTATTTCCAACAATATTTCTCACCTCCAGATAGATTTCAGAAGCATATTTAGAAAATAAATTATTGGAACTTCCGGTCCAATGGTTTGTATGCCTTCTGGGTCTAGGTCTTTTATCTGACGACATCTATATAGCAACTATTTTGTGAGAGTGCTCACAATATACCCTCAAACTCCAAACATCCCGGGGGCCCCTAAAATTTAGGCAATCGGAGATTTTGGATCAAAATTATCAACTATGATCTTAATATCATGCTTACTTATATATCTTCATGGTATCTTTTTAAATCAGGAATAGCAATAATCCATAATCCATTTCTTTTAGTTTATCTTCAGCTGCTATATTGATCAAATCGATTAAATTATTTGCCTTCACTATATCATCATATAGAATGTTACTGAGGCACTGTTATTTTGCTTTAAGTTTTGTAAATGATTTTGTTTTCTTTAATTTTGCAAAGATGGCTTTGTGATTTGAACTTCATTTAGCACCTATCCAGCATTTGCTGACTGAGCAATTAGCTCTACTCAGTCAGAAAATGCTGGATAGGCGCTAAGTTCAAATCCATTTTTTGTTATACCAGTAATGGCGAACCTTTTTTGATTTGGGTGCCAAAAGGGTGTGTGCGCGCGTGCAATAGCAAGCACATGTGTGCCCACACCCATAATACAATGCCCTCCCCCCCATGCATGCGCACAACCCCCTGGCTGTTCCCATGCATGCGCAGAGGCCCCCACACTGCCCATCCCCTGCGCATGCGCACAGGCTTCACTGAAGCCTCCGGACTTCCGGTAGGCCAATTTGGCTGTTTTTCACTCTCCCCAGGGTTCAAGAAAGCCTCCTGAAGCCTGGGAGAGTGAAAAACAGCCCAACAGGCCAACCGGAAGTTCAGAAACGAACTTTCGGTTGGGCCGTTGGGCCGTTTTTCACCATCCCCAGGCTTCAGGAGGCTTTCCTGAAGCCTGGGGAGAGCAAAAACAGCTGAAAAGAAGGCCGAAAATCAGCTGGCCAGCGCATGCATGCGTGCTGGAGCTGACATAGGGCAATGCCTCATGTGCCCTCAGCTATGGCTCCACGTGCCACCTGTGGCACACGTGTCATAGGTTTGCCATCACTGGTATATACAGTAGTCTGCTTAATTTGGTGCGGTCTATCTCATAAAGTTTGAAATTCTTTTAAATTGTTAAAAAATCGTATCTATTGTAAAAAACTTGGATTTTTTGGGGGGGTAGAAGTGTATTAGTTTGTCTCCTGGTTCAACTCATAAACAAAGTCCAAATTTTTCCATTATTGTAAATGCTATTTTTTTACCATACTTGGCATTCCAATGTCCTATAATTGATATGATGCCTTTCTTTGTTTTTATGATGATAATGTAAGGTCCCAGAAATTTCCCCAAGCCACTGAGATGCCAAAGAGAGTGAGACTCGAAACGAGGCTTGCAAAAAGAAACAGATTTTATTTTTGGCCAAAACAAAATATACTGGGTGAAACTATATCCAGAACATACAGACACAATGCATGTAAGGAATAGCAACACCCTGGGGAAGGTATGGCATCCTTTTATACCTTCAGACATCAGCTTAGTACCCAATTCTGGCCCCCTGGCCCATGCCTTCCTTGTAACATTGCATTGGCTGTGCAGCAAGGACCAGGGGGGCTGAGTGCTTAGCAACAGAGGGGCTGGGTGCTTAGCAACACAGGTATTTGCCTGATGTAACCCTGCCAAGCCATGACATACCCTGCTCCAGGCACTGACTTATACACAAAAACAAGATAACAGGAGTTACTGTAGATCACTGGTAAAAGCAAATGGCAGATGCAATTCTAATTCTTAGCAAAGCAATTCTTACAGAAGCGAAATAGCAAGTTATTATTATGTCCCAGTAATTCTACCTATTCTACTATTACTATGTCCCTTCAATACAGTGCTGCAACTTAATGGGCATGCATAAGTGCACCAGCGTGCCTACCGTCCCTGTCCTAATGTTCCCTCTTATCAGTACCCATCTTATGTATATAAACAATGTTATATCTATATATATATATATATATTACCAGTACGTACTTTACAAATAAATAAATAAATAAATAAATAAATAAATAAATAAATAAATAAATAAATAAATAAATAAATAAATAAATAAATAAATAAATAAATAAATAATAAAAAATAAACTTTCCATGAAACTGTTCAACTTCCACCTCCCCTTTATCTGAGATTGAAGCATAAACCAATTTGTAGACTGGCTTCACACGAGATTGACTTTTTCTATCATTTTTAGTTGAATCCAAGCACCGAGTTTATTTTTTTTAAATTTACAATGATGATTATTCCATTTCTTTTATAATGTTCTTATCCACAATATATCTCATGCTTCTTCAGTGTGAAACAACCATTTCATTCTATTCTGACTACTTCTGTTCTGACAGCATTAGGTTTATCTTGGTTCATGATTCTGATATTCCTTGTGCCAATGATATGTATATTTTGGCAACACTGAACTTTCCTTTTGCCTCTGGCCACAGTAGTTCACTCAATACCTCTGGTCTTGGGAGCATATCTTCTGGTATCATGCTGACATTGCCCTGGTTTTGAATGTCCATTCAGTTTCCTTGGCAGAATACTGAAGTGGATATTTATTTATTTATTTATTTAGTGGATCCTATTTACTCTGGCTCCTTCTCTGTTATCTGCTAGGATGGGTGTCCCTGCTGAAATGTATCTTCCTAACAAAATAGCTGATGGCATAGGATGCCAAGGAGCTTGGCAAGGATGCCCAAGCTCCTTGACTACCACAAAGTAACAATCTATGAAGGAGTGCCTATTTGCATCTGAATATAGCCATTGCCTGTCTATGATACAGGGCTTTAAATGGGATATTAGGATCATTGCCCTCTGGTTTCATTAATAAGTAAGCTAAAAACAGCAATAGGAAAATTATTAGAATAACAATATGATACAACATTAAAATAAACTAAAAGTTGGAAGTGGGACCAGTTATCTTGAGAGGTGATGGATTTTCCTTCAGACTTGACAGCCACCTGTCTGAGATTGCATTTGTTTGTTAATTTTTTATTCTTCTCATCTCCCCTACAAGGTGACTCTGAGCAACTTACAAGTTATAAAACAAGTAAAAATAATTAAAATATTAAAAATTAAAAACTACGCAGATTAAAATAGTATTAGAAACTGTACTAGAACCGAAACTAAGAGAGCTAAGAAATGGACGGGAGAGGGATGGGGTCTTCTTACCCCATCAATCACCTCCAGCAGTGAGTGGCCTCCCCAGGGCCCCAGGTCAACGAGCAAAGCCAGATTTTAATACCCTTCTGGAGGGCCAAAGGAGAGAGGGCAGTTGTCACCTCTGGTAATAGAATATTCCACACGGATGGGGCCACATCTCTTCTCCTTGACCCCACCTACTTCAATTCCTTAGCAGATGGCATCTGTAGGAGGTCTCTTTTGCTGGCACAAGTGGGACAAGCTTATGCCAATGTGCCATTGTGGAGAGATGGCACCTCAGATACCCTGGATCCATGCCGTGTAGGGCTTTAAAGGTAACAATCAACACTTTGAATTGGATCCAGAAGCAAACTGGTAAACAAGGCAGCTTGCACAGTAATAGTGTTATATGTGCAATCCTAGGAGCTCCCAGGACTGAGCATGCTGCTGCATTCTGCACCAGCTGCAGCTTCCGAATACTCTTCAAGGGTAGCCTCATGTAGAGTGTGTTGCAGGAATCCAGCCAAGAGCTGACTAGGTCATGAGTGAACATGCATTGGGTCTCAGGATCCAGGTAAAGGCACAACTGCTACACAACATGAAGTTGCAGAAAGGCCTTCCTAGCCACAACTGCCACTTGCTCTTTGAGCAGGAATCATGAGTCCAGGAGGTCCTATGAGAGAGATACTTTTCTTTAGAACTTGAACTAAAAAGGAAATTTAATTCAATGGCCACTTTCAACTCCATGGTATTATTATTTTATGAAACCATGAAATAAAGAAGTAGGTTAAAAACTGAAAAGATAATATTTAGGAAAACTAGTATAACTAATGAACATGAAACCAGCAATACTCAGATGCACCCACGTAACACCGATCCTCCGCCAGCTGCATTGGCTGCCCATTAGTCTCCGGATTCAATTTAAGGTGTTGGTCATTACCTTTAAAGCCCTACATGGCTCAGGGCCAGGTTACCTTCGGGACCGCATCCTGCCGCATACCTCCCTACGACCGGTTAGGTCCCACAGAGTTGGTCTCCTCCAGGTCCCATCGACCAAGCAATGCCGGTTGGCGGGGCCGAGGGGGAGAGCCTTCTCTGTGGGAGCCCCCTCCCTTTGGAACCAACTCCCTCCAGAGATCAGGACTATCCCCCCCCCCTGCTGGCCTTCCGTAAAGCAATAAAAACTTGGTTCTTCCAGCAGGCGGGGTATGAGTGAAAGTTCTTTAAAAGATTGATAGTATTTTAACATGTTTTTAAAATTGTTTTTTTATTGATTATATTTGTATAATTTGTTGTTAGCCGCCCAGAGTCCCCCGGGAGTTGGGCGGCATAGAAATTTTAATAAATAAAATAAATAAATAAATAAATAAATAAATGATGCATATGAAAGAGCTTAAAACTCAGGGTCACACTTACATATTAATTATATCAATAAATAGCATTTTCCATGGCAATTTTTATTTGGGAGAGAATATTATCATATAATGATCTAGTTTTAATTCAATTTGTTATTCAACCGGTTTTCTTTTATTATGATTTTGTACCCTTTCAGCATAATCTATGTATCAGCTCACAGGAAACTCTTTTTTTTTTGCATTGGAACATTTCTAATAAACAACATTCGTGTGCCACTGGGGTTTTGGAAGAACATCCAGGAATTGATCTGCGGAAATTGTTCATTTTCATTATTTCATATAATTGGCTCATTTTCAATGTACATATTATTTAATTTTCCGCAACTGGACCTAGTCTGATTTCAAGGGGAGGGGGCAGAAACTGGTTTCATCAGCTCATGTAGTAACAGTAGCCTTTCCTAGAAATCAGAATTAACATTATTTCCTAGAATTGCAGCCTGAAGTGAGCACCAGTGATTCTTTGTCAGTCTTTTAAAACAAAGGACTGCTTTTTGGTTGCATAACAGGAAAAATGTGTTTAAATGAACAGGAATACAATCAAATCTAACCTCATTTTTTATTTTAAACAAACTGGAATGTTTTAAACATTTCAAACTTTTATATGCTGGCTCTTTATTTATCAGGGGTCTCCAACCTTGGCAACTTTAAGACTTGCGAACTTCAACTCCCAGAATTCGTCAGTCATTTTTGCTGGCTGAGGAATTCTGGGAGTTGAAGTCCGCAAGTCTTAAAGTTGCCAAGGTTGGAGACCCCTGAGCTAGTTCAAACATTAGAGCAGGGGTGTCAAACACGATTTCATTTAGGGCCGCATCAGGTTTGTGTTTGATCTCGGAAGGCCAGGGGTGGGCATGGGGCATGGCTAGGGTGGGCATGGCCAGGGTTGGTGTGGCTATGGTGGGCGTGGCCATGGTGGGCTTGTGACACAGGCTCAAGATGCATTTTTTCCCCTTTGCATTCAAAACAGCTATTCCAGACTAAGGGAGATTTGCTTTCTGGCACAAATAGTCTCAATTCCATAATGTAGAAATTAAAGGCATTTAGAATCCCAGCTACTATGGGGCTTGACTCTTTTGTAAAAGAGCAGACTCAGAGCATAAATGAACTGACAATTTATCCAGATGTCTCTAAAACCTGTCTGTCCAACAGTCTATCAATTTTTGTTACTACCTTTGACACAGCCTAGAGGAGGACTTAATATTAGTAATAATTTACAGCATATTATAAGTATATTATGTCCATAGTATTTCGCTGGTCTAGTAATTTAGCCACTATTTATTAGTGGCTGGAGTAGAATGACATTTCTTGGGGGGAAAATGGGTAACTGGTTATTTGTGACAAGTTCTCCTAACTCAACTTTAGAAACAGCAAAATGTTTGTATTTCTGTAAATCCCAGGAGATGAAATAAATGGTTATACATTTAAAATACAGGTGTCCTTCAGACAATGCAAAGTAAATAACATTTTTAAAAAATGTTCTAATATCTAAATTTATATTAATTTATGCTCCAATATATTAATTTATGCTCCAATAAGAATTTTGTAAAAACTAGATATTTTAACTCTATGTTATGATTTGTCAGGACCACTTCTAGATTTTCTTCTTCTTTATTTCCATCACAATCTACTTTAATCAATCCAAATACAGAAAAATATAATATATAGAATTTACATTTCCTAAATATAGCAATCTGCTGGCCATATGATCACATTTAAAGGATCATTGACTGCAGCATATGATCATCAGAAATATTTGGTTGTCAGAAAGAAACTGCTCTGCCACCAAAATCTTATTATTTTTATATACTGAAATACAACTGAGTTTTGCCTGGTTATAAGAAGAACATATCTTTGTCCAAAGGTCAAGGACAATTTTTTCATTAAGCAAACAGGGCCTTACTACTTCCTGTAAATCATTAAAGCACAGGAAAATTAGAGAAAGAGCAACAGTAATGGAAGACAGTTATAGTAAATTTTAATGACTTTTAAATGGCATCAGTGTGTAAGGAAGAAGAGGGCAAGAAAATAAACGTTGCATGGCACGATGCCATCAATCCTTAAAAGCAAGTTTAGTTATGAACATGGCATTTTTATTACTCTGTTAAAGTAGAAAAATAGTTGAAATCTCTCACTATAAAATGTGACTGCAGAAAAAACAATTGCTACGAACCTGCCTTCCATTGAGGACCTGTATACTGCAAGAGTCAAAAAGAGGGCTGTGAAAATATTTACAGACACCTCACATCCTGGACACAAACTGCTTCAACTCCTACCCTCAAAACGACGCTATAGAGCACTGCATATCAGAACAACTAGACACAAGAACAGTTTTTCCCGAACACCATCACTCTGCTAAACAAATAATTCCCTCCACACTGTGAAACTATTTACAAAGTCTGCATTACTATTAATCTTCTCATTGTTCCCATCACCCATCTCTCCCACTAATGACTGTAGGATTGTAACTTTGTTGCTTGTATCCTTACGATTTATATTGACTGGTTCCTAATATGATTTGATTGCTTATTTGTACCCGGATTATCATTAAGTGTTGTACCTTATGATTCTTGACGAACTTATCTTTTCTTTTATGTACACTAAGAACATATGCACCAAGACAAACTCCTTGTGTGTCCAATCACACTTGGCCAATAAAATTCTATTTCTATTCCTATTCCTATTCCTATTCTATTCTATTTATTCTACAGCAGGGGTGTCAAACTCGCGATGACATGTTGTCGTCACGTGACGTGTCACAACTTCCCCCCCCCTTTGCTAAACTTGGGGTGGGCGTGGCCAGTGTTTGACACCCCTGTTCTACAGCATGAAAGCTGAAACCATTCTCACATCAAATCAATTTTGCAATATCATCACAATTATCAATGCAACGAGACTCAAAAAAATACGTTTGCCTACGCACAATAAAAGAAAAACACAGCAGAAAATAGGGTTGTGAAGCACTTTGGAGGTAAAGGCAAAAAGAACGTGTGGGGAAATGTAAGGATATCCTAGAGTAGCTCTCTGTACTTTTTAAGAGCAGCTTCATCCTGCCACTCAATCCCTGAAAAAGATGTGGGTCAAATCACCCATTAAAGCAGGTGGTGGGGGGAATGAAATGCAAGAAAATGTGAACACTGTTTCTCTATATAAGGCTTGTTCTTGAATCATAGCAGTTGTTGCATTTGCTCTTCTATGGCTGATCTATAGTTTCTGCATTTCTTGTGGATCTGTGTTTCTCAACCTCAGCAAGTTTAAGATGTTTGGACTTCAACTCCCAGCATGCTGGGTGGGGAATTCTGAGAGCTGAAGCTCACCAGCGTGCCTACCGTCCTTTTCCTACTGTCCCCATTATTCAAATCCATTTCCTATGTTCATATTCATCTTTATACTTATACCTGTTATATAGTACATGTATGACAAACTAAATAAATAAATAAATAAAAATAAACATTTAAAACATGCTGCAGTTGAGAAGTACTGGTTTAAATGGTTCATTCCTGTCTATGTAGTAAAGCCTGACACTTACTTGAAAATTGTTTGCTCAAGCTTTTAGTTTTTACTTGTTTCTTTGCAGGTTGATGTGGAAATCAAACGTTCCTAAGTATTTACTGGTGTTATTGTGATGATGAATATTATCCGCATAAGCTTTTGTAGTTATCTAACAATACACTTGCAGAACAATTCATCTTCACATGAACCATATTTGGTCAATCATAAATCTAATAAGCCACCCAAGGATGTGACTCCCATCCCAAAGTAGCTAACATCCCGGAGCAGAAAGGTGTCAGGAAATGGTAACATTGATATTCTCAATGGCCAGGATGACCATGATTCAAAGAAGGATCAAGTATTTGAGATTGAGGGGTGAGGAACAGAACTCTGAAGGTCTTCCCATGCTGTTTTCTCATGACTTCCCCAGAGCCCCGTCCCCTTTTTGAGCTCTCTTATTTAAATAGCTGGCATATAGCAAATTTTGTAAGATTATTCAAGTGCAATTAAACTGTCCACTGGGGAGTGACAGTACTTTTGATGTACCACAGGAAGTGAGAACTATTTATTTTTGTCCTGTCTCGCACTGTTTTGAAGACTCTTGTATGGTGTATGCAGAATCCAAACTGCAGAAAACTATAATATCTGAGAATTAAACTTTTATAATCTTGCAAGATTCTTCTCTTGGAGGTTCACACCAGCTAAACTGAAAAATTTGGGTAAAAATATCTATGCCAGTTTATTTCAAATACATGTTCACTAGGTACAATGGAATTTACTTTTCAAAAGAGTTTTCAGAATCAATAATCTGCTGCTGAAACCAAATAATTGTTAAATTCCACAGAAGTGTGCATAAGCCACCCTTAAGCTCTTTGGGAAAGTAGCAGAATGATAAATAAATTAATACTCAAACAGCAAAAACTATCATCATTTTTTAAAAGAGAGATCTACAGCTGCCTTGTTCCATTCATAATTCCCAATGCATGTTTCCAGTCATGCTTAACCAGATCTCAAAATACCAATATACCACAATCTCTATGGATGAGGGACCCTACACTGTAGGACAATGCTACTGTTCAAGGTAGTTCTGTATCATTGGGATTTATCCATCAGAAACTTATGCACTGAATTTTCCAATCCACATTTGAATACAGTGGTACCTCGAGATACGAGTGCCCTAACATACGAGATATTTGAGATACGAGCTGTCGAGTGAGCGAAGTTTTGCTTTGAAATACGAGCAACATTTGAGATACGAGGAACGGCCGGCTGCACACGACCCACTCATTTCCGCAACATTCTGAAAGGGAGGAAACCTTCAGCCAGATTTGAATATCAAAGAGAATTTTCCCCCTTTAGCTTAGCCATCGTGGCGTCTGTAGGGCTCTTGGGGGGGGGGAGGCAGAGAGAAAGGAAAGGCAGGAAGGAAAGGGAAAAAGAATGTTCTGTCGTATATTTATTGGTCTTTGTTTTAATAATTTTAACTTGGAAATTCCATATGTTATTAATTCACCAGTTTCTGTAATAATGAGCTTATATACATCACTGATTTGGTTTAAATACACAGTATTTTTATACTGAACTCTGTGCATGCAGCTTGTATGCTATACACTCTGTCAATTCCTTAACCCCATAGCTTTGTGACATAAAGCACACTCTGTACTCAATACTGTAAATATTTGTCAGTTTCCTGCTATTTACTAATAATGATTCTTTACTCCTATCCAGGCAATCAGAACTGAAATGACTGCCAAAACAGATCCACTGAGAAATTAGAGAGTAGTATGCATCTAGTCAAAGGATCTCTATAGTTTGCAAAAGTACAAAGACATTTTTAAAAAGCAATGCCCCAGTAATGAGTATCATTTAGAAGAAGAAAAAAACAGAATATAGGAGTTGGAAATATATCCTCGCTGAAGGGAAAGCTAGCTAGAATATTGTCACAAGTTCCTTTTGTAAATATGGTAATAATTAATGATTAGCACTTGTACTATTGGCTGCTTCATAATGAAATGAACCAGAAATCACACCCATGTGCCTTAATTGCTACAATACCTATAAACAGCACATCTTTAGTCTTTTCCTAATAAATGACACAACGCAAGGTCCTTAGGAGGAAAGGATAAAACAGGATATAAAGATGTGACAAAAAATCAGTGTTTTATAGGGTGGTATCTAAATGCATGGTGTGCAATGTCCTTATTTCTGTGTGGTTGTAATAATGTGGCTGCTCCCTAAATATTGCAGCTATTTTAAGTTGCTTAAAGTGGGAAATATCTCTTCCATTCAACCTTCTTCAGCAGTAGTATATAGTTTTCACAACAATAACATTTATAAGATTCAATTCCATTCTTATCAACACTACCCTTTCTCCCTACAAGATCCAGCAGCACTGAGCTCTTAGGAAGAGGATTGCCATCCAAAGTGCTGAGCAAGCTCACTACTCCCAGAGCCAAATGACTTATTCATGTAAAGCACAAAAACTAGTCTATTTTTAAAGGCTCCTTCAATTAAGGCTATGGTTTTGCAACTATTGAAACACTTAGAATGTACTTAAATTTGCACCTTTCAATAATTTGTTGACAGTTCAAGACCTTGAAAATGTAGTGAAAAATTAATGATATAGGGCATAAGTTAAATGTACATATTCTTGATGTTACCAGTCTTATTGGACCCAGCAAAATGGAAAATTATTATTTTTCACTTCTCTTTCCCATTTACCTTCAATTTAAAAGCCTTGCATTCCACTTTTTTGGAATTATTAGACAGTAAATGAATAGGAAGAAAGAGGAAGAAAATAATATTTTAAATTATGTTTTGCTAAATAGGTTTTTTTTCAGGGGATTAAAATATACCAAGGGACGTTCCAAAAATAATGTTTGAGTAAAAGTTCTAAACTTAATAGAAGAATTGATCCTGAACTTTGAATCAAATGCCAGTACAACTTCAGACAAGGCTTAAAAATGTATTATTTTTAATAGAACTAAAATATTACTCCTCCTATTTCAATCAGGACTATTATGAGAAGTCCACTTGCGTGGGTGAGAGATTCTGTACATAGAACAAATATGGGGTGGGCAATCCAGACCATTTCCAACAGGTTTCTTTCCAGTCTGCTCACACCTGCTCCTGCCTACAAAGGCAGTCAGGCACCTCATTTTTATGCTGCCTGCCAAGGAGAGAAGATCTCTCTTCTGCAGCTAGCATAGAAAGCAGCATATTGGCATAAGATTTCAGCACTTCAGCTGTCATTACTTATTAAATGTTTTTATTATAAGCTGTGTTGTCAGCACCTTATAAAAGTCATATCACTTATGCCCTACTTACAACATCAGTTTGTCAGTTTTGGCTGCAGTTGTTAAGCGAAGTAGTTAAGGTGCCGACCTTGAAACTAGGAGACTGTGAATTCTAGTTTCTAATGAAAACTGGCTGAGTAGCCTTGAGCCAGGCACTCTGTCAACTCAACCCACTTCCCAGTGTTATTGTTATGGGAAAAGAAAAGGAAGATGTTTTATGGATGTCCCCTGCTTTGGGTTACTTATAAAAAATAATAAAAGTAGGAAACAGATAAAAGATAGATAGATAGATAGATAGATAGATAGATAGATAGATAGATAGATAGATAGATAGATAGATAGATAGATAGATAGATAGATAGATAGATAGATTAGATAGATAGATAGATAGATAGATAGATAGATAGATAGATAGATAGATAGATGATAGATAGATAGATAGATAGATAGATAGATAGATAGATAGATAGATAGATGGATGGATGGATGGATGGATGGATGGATGGATGGATGGATGGATGGATGGATGGATGGATAGATAGATGGATAGATAGATAGATACATAGATAGATGATAGACAGATTGATTGATTGATTTGAGGGAGGGAGGGAGAACAGCAGGGAAGCCTTTAAAATTCTGAAGTGTTTTAAAAAGCCCTGATGTACTTTGGAGCTACCCCATTATTTTTTTCTCCAAATGTAAGACTGCTTTTATGGTAATTGAATTATGTACTCAAAAATTTACAGAATTCTAAAAATATTAATTTCAGGTAATACCAGATGTATCATATGTGATCACATCTTTCTTATTATAAGTATCCTTGAAATAAAAAGCATTTGAACATTTCCAAATTTTTAATAGATTTACTATTATAATATGTTTACTGTTATAATATGTTTTTCAGATTCTTCTTCTCTTTTGTTTCATTATATAGTACATAGATATCTATGAAGTCCATTGTCTAAGCCTGCTCCTTTTATACTTGATATGTGGCTATTAGAAATATATGAGCTTCACATGACTCTTATAAGATTATAATATTTTTTAAAAAAATAAATAGCATTACGATAGGTCATATAAGTCTGCCAGATGTTTAGACTGGATCTGGCATTTTTATCCATTTATTGAATCTGTCCCACAGACCTGGGACAGATAGATTTTGGTGTTAAAGATATCTTGGCATGATGTAAGCTACACCAAATAAAGCTACCTTTTACAATTAATTAATGGTGACTGATGGTATTCAAATGGTGCTCCATATGTTTTGGGATTGCACCCAAGGCACCTATTACTATTGGTACTATCTTTACTTTCCACAGTCATTCTATTTCTATTTGCAAGTTTCTGTATTTTCTGATTTTCTCCAGTTCTTTCTCTTTTGTTCTTCTGTGTCCAGATACTGCCACATTCACTATCAAGACTTTTTTTGTCTTATTGACAGTTGTTAAGTCTGAAATGTTATGTGGCTGGTATTTGTCTGTGTGAATTCTAAAGCCCCAGAGCACTTTAGTGTCTTCATTTTTTGTTACTTTGTCTACTTTATGGTCCTACCAGTTCTTGCTTGCATGGAAATGGTATTTCTCACAGATATTCCAATGCACTATTGTTGCTATTTTCTCATGCCACTATTTGTAATCAATGTTTGTAATCTTCTTGCAATAACTAACCACATCCTCCACTGTCGAGGTCTAACTGTATTGTTTTTAAAAGCTATTTATTATTCTTTTGAATATCCCAGAAATACTCATAATTGCCCAGAAATCAGAGTTACTAAATATTAAACGAACCCTACAAACCCAAACTTTTGTGCAATCCTGTTATTCGTCTCACTAAGGTTGTCATGTCCCAGCTAGTGTCAAATTCCACATATGTTGGAGTTTATGTTCTCTTTGATAGAGTGATTTGAAAATAGAGGCACTCTGTTATTTCCTTAACAGGAACAGATCATTCTGGTAATTCTTACATTGACAGCTGATATAATCTTCTGATAGTGTGGTCTAGTTACTTCAAAAACCTAGATAGCTTCCTGAATGTGCTTGAGGAATTTTGCACGTTATTTGTTAGTGATGCTATCAGAATAATAGAATAACAGAGTTGGAAGGGACCTTGGAGGTTTTTAGTCCAACCCCCTGCTCAGGCAGGAAGTCCTAGACCATTTCAGACAAATGGTTGTTTAATCTCTTCTTTAAAATGTCCAGTGTTGGAGCATTCACAACTTCTAGAGCCGAGGTGGCGCAGTGGTTAGAGTGCAGCACTGCAGGCTACTTCAGCTAACTGCTAGCTGCAGTTCAGCTGTTCAAATCTCACCCACTCAAGGTTGACTCAGCCTCCCATCCTTCTGAGGTCGGTAAAATGAGGACCCAGATTGTTGGGGGCAATATGCTGAACTCTGTAAACCGCTTAGAGAGGGCTGTAAAGCACTATGAAGCGGTATATACGGTAAGTCTAAGTGCTATTGCTATTCTGGAGGCAAGTTGTTCCACTGATTAATTGTTCTATCAATTCCCTAGCCAGCACAGAAGTTGATACTAGTCCTTCTTGGCATAAAAAAAAGTATGCTTATTCATTTATGAAATGCCTCTCCACAATTCTTTGTGTATCCAAGTTATAGAAGAAGAATTACATACTAGGAATCATAAACATTAAAAATAAATTGTTCAAAATGATACGTCTTGTATAAATCTACAGAGAGATCACACTTGGAAAAAGTACAGTTCTAGATACAACACCGTAAAAGGGATGTTGTAGCACACAAAATGATATAGAAAAGAGCAACCAAGAATATAGAGGGTTGGAGCAGCTTCTCAAAAAGTAAAGGCAACATTTGGGGGGGGGGTGTCCCACTTAGAGCAAAGCTAGGTAAGAGAGAGAAAAAATCTAGTGGCAGAAAAAAGCATGAATGGGATGAAAAATGTTAGATTGTTGTCTCCGTTTTGCAACTCATCTGTTGAAACAAAATGCTCGGAGATTAATGACTGATTGAAGGAAATACATCTTTACACAGTTCATAGTTCATCTATGGAGTTTATGGACCACACATATGAATATTGAATACCAATTCATTTGTTTAAAAAAAAGAATCTCAAGCTGTGTATCATAAATATTGAATGCTGGGGAATGACAGAAAGGGGCTATTTTTCTAAGCTTGCAAGCTCTCTAGCATACCTGTTAAACACCCTGTGACAAAGAGTGCTGGATTAAATGAGCTATAAACCTGATTCAGCAGGGGTCTTCTTATTCTGTTATGTAGAGGGAAAATAAAATATAAACCAAGGAACTAATGTAAGTGTAATCTTAAAAAGCTACAAAGGGAGACAATTGCATTAAGCTTTAAATGTAAAATAATCACTAAAGCTGTTCACAATAGACATCGTTATTATAGTTTGTCCTCATTCAACAACCACTCATTCAGCAATTCCTTGAAAGCTCACACTTACACTGCTGTAGCATCCTATTTGCGACCTTCTTTGCTGGCTTCTCACAAGGAAAATCAGTGGGAAAGCTAGCAGAAGGTTGCAAATAGTGACCACGTGACATTAATGCTTATAGACTTGCAGTGATTTGCTTAACAATGGCAAGAGAAGTGCCAGGAATTTCTGTTGCAAAGTGGTGCAAGTCATATGACGTTCACACTTTACAACCTCATCACTTAGCAATGGAAATTGCAGTGCAAGTGAGGACTACTGAATCAGAATAGAGTTGGAAGGGACCTTGGAGGCCTTCTAGTCCAGCCCCCTGCTCAAGCAGGAGATCCTATACCATTGATCCTATACCAGACAAGTGACTGTCCAGTCTACCTATATAATATTCATCCTAACACTCATATGCTAATCAATAAAAGTAGCAAAACAGTGCATATTAATCTAGACTTAATTCAAATGTATAGAATTTCTTCTTCTTTAATTTCTCATTCAGCATTTTCATGCTGCTATTTTAAAAGTTGAAGATTAAAGTGAAAAAAAATGGCGAATGAAATATTTCCCTTGATTCTTAAATAAAATGTATCTATTGAATTTGTGTTTATTGTTTTTCATCATCTGCCAGTTTGTCTATGTAGAACTTAAAAAGCAGTACTACAAAGTGAAACTGCAGTCCCAAAGGAAACCTGTATCACATTAGCTTCAGATCTCCGTTTTATCTACAATCTCCCAATTATAACTAAACATTCTTGCTTTTTATAGTTACTGTGATGCCAAAGTTTAGCAGCCAAGGACAAGGATGTTCAAAGGCCACAGTTTCATTCTTTTATTATAAAATATTGGAGTAGAAACTCCCATTAATGCTTGGATTTGAAAAAGGCAGACTATTCATAAGATATATACATTACTTTTCTTTTTTGGTGGGGTGGTAACAAATGCTTGTTTATTAAATGTTGAGACACCTTTTTTTAGAAAGGCAGATTAGAGTTATTGAAAATAATGACAGGCATTCTTAAGTTTATGAACTTCTAAATCAAGATAAATTTAAGCTGTCTACAGCAACTGTTCTTAACCTAATGTCCTTCAGTTTTGTCACAATTGTGACATCTGTAGTACAAGTTATCTGAGACGCACAGGCTGAGGAAGGCTATCTTTTGCCTCTAAAACCTATTATCTGAATTACAATATTATTTTCACCTTAAAAATCAGAAAAAATGTGATGCTGAGAACTGATAAATATATTCAGGGAAATGACAAAACAAAACATGAGATTTTGCCTTGCCCAACCCTGGTTATTCACTCCTTAATAATACCAATCTACTTGTGCTATCAAATACATTGTATCTCTTTTTTGTAATATAACCTGTTATAATCTTTCAGGAGTTATTTCAATGAATTTCTGCTTTATTTTCTTTTGGCACCCTCAAATTAATACACTTTTTGATAGCAAATTTATTATTGCTTTCAAACTTCAGGAGTGAGTTGTTAGGGCCATTTTGTGTTTTTCTCTTTGGATACAGTAATTTGATTCTGCAATACCTCAGATTTGCAAAACAGATCTTAGGTCTCTGTAGAACAGAAGGATGTTTAACTCGCCAGCAACATGGACTCTTTTGACTGGCCAGATTGGGAGAATTAAGTGCATGGGGTTTCCTGCCCCCCCTTCTTGCCTTTTGCTTATCAATTGCTGCCTAAAACTGACACCCTGGCTCAAGATCAGGACCAAGGCTGCCCTATTTCCAGCTCAATTTTTGTTGCCATTACTGTTGATAAGAGCAAATATTTTCAAATGCTATTAGAAACAGCATTTCAGAACAAATAGCTTGAACCTGGTCACAACAACTAGTTATTTAATTTTTTAAAAGATTTGTTAAAAGATTAAAAAAGGGATAAAATTATTACTATATAAAAAAAACAATTGCATATCATTGAAAGAGAAAAAAAACTAATAAAATTGTACAACATGTATCTAGTAAACATGCTTTTGTATAATCATATTACACTGGGTGTTAGAAAGGTTTGACATACTTTTTCTTTTCATGCAACAAGACTTGAAATTTTGGGACTTGAAAATTTAGAACTACGCCGCCTTTGATCTGACCTAAGTGTAGCTCACAAAATTATCTGCCACAATGTCCTACCTGTTAACGACTACTTCAGCTTCAACCGCAATAATACACAAGCTCACAATAGATACAAACTTAATGTAAACCGCTCCAAACTTGATTGCAAAATATTCAACTTCAACAACAGAGCGGTCAATGCCTGGAACACATTACCTGACTCAGTAGTTTCTTCCCCAAACCCCAAAAACTTCAACCTCAGATTATCTACCATCGACCTCACCCCATTCCTAAGAGGTCGGTAAGGGGCGTGCATAAGCGCACAATCATGCCTACCGTTCCTGTCCTAATGTACCCATATAGTCATACCTCTTTTACTCTTATTCATGCTTGTAATATTACATATATATTCAATCATGTTTTACTGTTTAAACTTTGCTTATAATCATATATGCTTGACAAATAAACAAATACAAAATACAAATTGTTAAACTTCTTATTCCTTCACAGTACTCCATGGAATAGGGAGAGATTGTGTATTACGTAGTTAATGTCTGGCTGCAAAGAGCATTTTAACACAGACTTTTCTGATTATAATAAAATTCTGTCAGCAATAACAGAGTTAATAGTACAATTCCCCATTGTTCGGCTGAATCAATAAACTACATACAGTAACAAGATAGAAAATGTTCCGACTTCAAAAGAAAAGGCTTATGCCTGCAGGGGACATACACTGGAGAAAGAAACATTATTTACAATAAAAATTTTGTTTGAGCTCAGAGACCAAGACCTTAATCACAAATGTGAATCTACAAGGATTTACTTTAGACTGCTAAGTGCTAGCTCAAACCTGCCATCAAATATGGCATATTTTCAGAATGTCAGTAGCTGCTTGCTATCTTTTCACTTAAATAAAACAATTTTGCTTGACATTATAATATGACACCAAAAGAATGCAGGAGATTTTGATATTTGTATAGGTCAGTTGCTCCCCTTGCACAGAAGCAGGAGCAATCTTAAACAAATATTATTTCATAAAATACCAAAGGCTATTCATGTCATATTCAAAGCAACTGAGGCTCGCCATAAGTGACAGTGGAATATAAAAATGGCTCAAGGATAAAATTGCAGGTTACACCATTTCCCCCCTAATCTTGTACCTTCCAGAAATTTAAAATCAGGGACTCCATCATCCACATCCAGCAGAACCACAAGTTATTGTGAGATGAGTAAATTATATATAGAGGTTCCCATGAAGGGGAATATAATACAACCATTATTTTTAAATGGCTGTCAATATTGTTTAAGTGAAATAAAAATATTTCTCATGACATTTTATCTGACATTCTGCTCCCTTATAGCTTAGAATTCAATATGACTTCCCCCCCCCATTACCTTGCCATATACATATACATTTCTGATCTTTTTTAATACAGCAATTTCTATAGCTGCAGGTGCATGCAACAGCAATCTGAAAAATACTACGACCAGACATGTATGCATCTTACATGTTACTTTTGTTCAGAGAAAATACTTATTAGAGAATGAATAGGACAAATCATGTGGAAATAAAACAGTAATGTATTGACTTTAATATAAATAATCACAAAGACTGGTTTCCTAAAGAAAGTTTTTCCATCTCTACCATGTTAGTCAGTCTGATCTGCATTTTTGAGATAAGGTGTCCATATATAAAGCTGTGATTCTCAACCTTGGCAACTTTAAGTTGTGTAAACTTCGACACTTGGCTGGGGAATTCTGAGAGTTCAAGTCCGCAGATCTTAAAATTGCTAAATCTGAGAAACACTGGTGTAGAGTATTAAAAATACAAAGACCTTAAGCAGTCATGTCTTATGATAGCAATTGCAATTCAGTAAAAAAAAAAATAACATGTAAGGAGGCAGTTTTCTATATGTAATACAATGCTGCCAACATCTTGCCCACTGAGGTAAGATTGGCTTCCACCCTCCTGACCTTCCGCAAGAGCCCCTGCCAGTTGGCCTAGCTTATCCCAGCTGCTGTGGCCTAGAGGTGGAGCTCTTGCCTCCCAATCAGGAGGTTGTGAGTTCAATCCTAGGTAGAGGCAGATGTAGGGTCTCCTGCTTGGGCAGGGGGTTGGACTAGATGACCTACAAGGTCCCTTCCAACTCTGTTAATATGTTAAAGAGTACCATGTTGGAGATGGTTGATGGACTAATAGATCCCACCTCACCCACTGCACATCTTGCTTTCTTCCCTCCCATTTTTAATCATAATTTTGTAGTCTTTAAATCATAATTTTGTAGTCCCATGGCTGTGATTGCATCTCTTTTAATGTTGTAAGCTGCCCAGAGTTGCCTTGCGATGAGATGGGCTGCGAATAAATTTAATAATACAGTATATATTGTAGGCTGAGGAAAATATAACCTTCAAAAATAATTCTACGGAAAACAGTAGAATGACTGAATTCATAGAACTGCATAGTCAAAACCAAATGCCAGTAGTAAATGCCAGTCATCAATGATAGCACTCTAAAACAACATCAATGTACAGTTTTGAAATTCTCTGACAAGTTAAGTTGAACACTTTGTTTTAATATTTCAAACAAGTTTTGAAATATTTTGTTTGATGGTTGTTTTTAAAATCATTTTGATACATCGCTTTGGTTAAGGAAATATTTATTCCAGTTCAGAAATGAATTAGTATAGAGGAAAAGAATCAGTGTTATTTATAATAAAAGTGTTATTTATAATAAAAATTATCCCAGTTCCTCTTTACAATAGTTGGCTTACATACATTTCTTTTCTTTTTGGGTGGGCTGGTTAAAAATGCTTGTTTATTAAAGATATTGAGACTCGCTTTTTGGAGAAAGGAAGATTATGGTTATTGAAAATAATGAAGGGCATTCTTAAGTGTATGAACTTCTCAAACAAGTCAAGTTTAAACTGTCTATGGCACTTCTCTCAATCTAATGTCCTTCAATTTTGTCACAATTGTGGCAGTTGTAATACAAGCTATCTGAGGTGCACAGGCTGTGAAAGGCTGTCTTAAAGGCTCATTACAAAACAATTAAAACATGCTGAATTCTCCCTACGCAACAAGATAATATGATAAAATTTCAACAGTATATATGCACATTTTCATACAGTTAACAAAATACCTCTTTTTATCCACTATTCCATATACTTCTACAATATGATAGTTTCTCACATAGATAACTACCGTATTTTTCAGAGTATAAGACGCACCTTTTTCCTTCCTAAAAGAGGCTGAAAATTTGGGTGCGTCTTATACTTCGAATGTAGCTTTTTCGAAGCTTTTTCCCCCAGCCCTAACGAGGTGCTAACGATCTTCCCGGCTTCCTATTCCCTCCGAAGAAGTTTTTTTCCAGCGCTAAGTCTTTGCAGGCTTGCTTTCATTCCTACTCCCTCTGAAAAAGGCTTTTTTAGCCCTAACCAGAGGATAAAATAATGTACTGAAGCTGAACAGACTAAGGACGCTAGCCAGATGAATACCTGGTAGGTAGATTTTTTTCCCCCTATTTTCCTCCCCCAAAACTAAGGTGCGTCTTACACTCCGGTGCATCTTATACTCTGAAAAATATGGTAATTTCTGTATATATAAGATCCATTGCAGCTCTTATTTTGCTGCTCAATCCAAAGACCTCTGGAAGGCAAAATGTGATGAGAGTTGGAGGCATGATTGGTCCAATCTCACATTTCCTTTCTCAGATAATTTTAGATTGGAGAAAGAGGAGGATCTCCTAAGCCCTTCCACTCTGACTGAAGATAATGTGTGGAACACACTCTCATAGTGAAAAAACATGGGATGGAGATGTATCACCACCACCCCATATCACCTCTCTCTCATTAAGTAAGTTTATGTCTGAGAGAAAAGTAAATGATGATGGCACATTTATGTCAAACAGTAAGATATTTAAGCAATGTAATGCATTTATAGAATTCATTTTGGTATGGTGCAGCTATCCATATAGTACTTGAAATAAAAATTTGTGTACCACATAGTAGAAAGAATGCTGTTCATAAACTATGCAAATCACCCAATACCTAATAAACTACCAGGTGATTTATATTTATATTGAGGCTCATTATATTTACATGTTTAACATTTAAAGAAATTTTCCAACTAGATTAACTTTACAAAGTCCTCAATTAAAATATATGAGAATAAGGGTATGAAATTAAGGCGGTCGTTACTAAACAAACCAAACTAAAAGCCAAGGGTTCCATTAAGAAAAATCTAAACTAAAAATAATCTAAACCCTTGAACTTCAAGTTTTTGATTATTTATACTAAGTTTGTAAATATGAAAGAAACATATCTAACCAACATTTCCTTACTGAAAATAGGACAATTAAAAGAGACAAAGTTCCCAAATAAGAATATATAAACATATACTTTAGCTAAATTTAATTTGGGTCATCAATGTTCAAATAGAATAATAAATTGTGTCCTACCTATGGTGGTAATAACAGTCCCCGCAAAGAAGAAGGAACTTCCCAAATCCCAATGACTGACTTGATTTGGCATATTTCCTTTAGGATTGACTCCTGCATTTATTGCTGCCACAACTTGCTGAAAATTTAAAGACATTTTCTCAGTATTTATGAAATATAAACAAGGATATTAGAACACACTATTCCATATGCTTGTGAAAGTAAGCATATCTGTCTGGTTTTAAAAAAAAATACCCCCCCCAAAAAGGATAGAACATTTTACAGCACATTGAAACTGCTTCAGTTCCAAGAGTCTGGGATCTGAGTCTGAAATATAATTAAGTTAAAATTATTGAACTCACTGAGAGATAGCAACTCTCAAGGCTAAGGGTAGCCTTGAATTGAATCTCCTGAGTGTTAGTCTTTTATTTTAAGCAATTTAGCACACTGGCTTTTCAATATTGTGTAAGCTTTGGAAAAAATACAAGTAGAATATAAAGATAGGCATATCAATATTTTGAATCAGCAATAATTTTAGGATTAGTAACTCTTAACCTGATCACGAAATCATGGATTAAAAATTAAAATCCTGACATCAAGGGTTTCAATCCTGAAATAGGCAATAAAATCAATAAGCAACTATACGCTAAATTTTATTCATGCACTGAATTCATTCATTTATAATCATGAATAAGATAACACATTGGCTATGATATAACTTGTAGAAAAGTAAATAAGAAATACGAAAAGTAAATACGAAAAGTAAGTAAGAAACAGAAACTTGTTTTATATATCAGAAAATCACTTTCCCTACTCAAATTATGAATGTTCAGAGAAAGGTTAATAATTATAACAATCAGCATAGATGCTGAAGGATTCTATCCCAATAAAAATACTTTATTCCATTTATTTGTTTATTTATTTGTGAGATTTATATACCGCCTCACAGTGCAAGCACTCTCTAAGCGGTTTACACCAGTAAGCAATGTATATTTACAAACAACAATCTGGGTCCTCATTTTACCTATCTTGGAAGGATGGAAGGCTGAGTCAACCTTGAGCCGGTGAGATTTGAACCCCTGAACTGCTGATCACAGTCAGCTAAAGTGGCCTGCAGTACTGCACTCTAACCGCTGCGCCACCTCGGCTCATTTTATTTATTCCATTTAACAAGCATTCCATTCATTTCCAATAAAATGCTTTATTCCATTTAATAAGCTTGAATAAGCATTCCATTCAGTGCAGTTGAAAAGTATTCTAAAAATAACTTTGACTGACCTACTAACATACATGTTAATACCTACACATTCTGAATAATAGACAATAGAGTAGTATGACGCTATCCCCTAATAATTAAAATATATATTTGAGGACTTATTTTGCTACTGTCGAAACAGTGTTTCTCAACTTCATTGACTTTGAGATGAATTCCTCAGTCAGCATGCTAGGAAATTCTGTGGCTAAAATCCACACATTTTAAAGTTGCTAAGGTTGAAAAACACAGTGTTAAAAGAATTAAAACTGCAATCCTTAGCATATTTACGAAAAGTTCCTTACAAAAATAAGCTTTAATTCTGGGCTAAGCATTTACAATATTGTTCCAGTGGAAGGGTAGGGTGGGAGAACCTTCAGACAGCAATGCCTTTTACTGTTTTATTATCATATAAGTACTGGTGTTTTCTGCTAATGCAAATATTTTCTTTGTAAGCAGATATTTTGCAATCTAAAAGTTTTACCCGTTATTTTAATGAATCGGTATTTCCACCTTAGTAAATGTTCTTTTTTATGTTAAATCCCACAGACCTGGTTTTAGCATATTTCAAAGTAAGTGTACACTAAAGTACAATCATGTATTTGTGTTCCTTCGAAAAGATGGCAATGACAAACAACTTTTATACTGTTGCAAATAAAATCTATGAATATATCCATATCATCACCTGGAGTCAGGCTCAATCTGAGAGTGTGTTAACAATTTTTCATCCTAAAATACTAGAACCATACACGGGAAAAATAGCCACTGTTTGCTATAATATCTATTCATTTCAGTTGAAATGCTTAACTTCTGAGCACAGACCATATGCACTCAAACCTTTGTGTAGCATCAGTAGTATTTCTCAACCTTGGCAGCTTGGAAATGTGTGGATTTCAACTCATGCGGGCTGGGAATTCCAGGAGTTAAAGTCCATACATTTTCAAGCTACTGAGGTTGCGAAACACTGCTCTGTAGTCTGCCCAAATTACATTGTTAAAATTCAGGAGCATACGTATTAGTATCTTTCAGAAAAGTGACCGTCTTGGCATTGTAGTCATCTGTGTATAGGATAACTATGCATCTTCCTTTATCAGCTGGCAAGTTCACACAGAAAGATGCTAAAGAAAACAGTCTGGCTTTTCTAGACTGTGTAGTGCACATTAAAGAAGAGAGAAGCCTTAACACTGAAGTTTACAGAAAACCCTCACACTCAAATCAGTATTTTGATTCTCACCACTCACCTGCGCACAAAATGGGAGTGATCAGAACCCTACACCACTGGACTGAAAGTTTGCCTACCAATAAAGAAGGGGGAAAGTGCGAAAGTAATTAAAACATGTCAAGGAATCCCTCAAGATTTGTGGTTATCCTAACTGGGCCTTCATCAAATCCAGAAAAAGATCCAGCAGGAGCTCTTCCATTTCAGACAAAGAAGAGAACAACAAATGTGGCAACATTGTCATTCCAAACATTGCAGGAATATTTGAAAAGCTCAGGAGAATTTTCAACCAACACAACATACATGTACTGTATACTTTAAATCCAAGAATACACTAAGCCGTAAGCTTGTCCACCCCAAGGATAAAACACCAAGGATAAAAAAACTGAGCAATGTGATATGTGCAATACAATGCAGTGAGACACGTGCAGATCTGTACATTGGTAAAACAAAATGACGACTTCACAAGAGCATGGCACAATATAGGAGTTCAAAGCCATCAGGATCAGATTCAGCTGTCCATCTGCATTTGCAAGACAATGGTCACTCTTTTGAAGACAGCAAAGTTCACATTTTGGTTTGAAAGAGGAGTAAAAGAGGCCATTTGTGTTAACATTGAGCAGCCCTCTCTCAACAGAGGGAGAGGGATAAGACACCACCTATCTCCAGTCTACAACACAGCTCTTGCAACAGTGCCAAGAAGATTCCACAACCAATTGCACCCTGAGGGCAAAGATAAACCCTGCAAGTGGCCACAAAAGCTCTCACAGAGAGTGCTAATGGACCAGATGACTGCAAATAAATACAATCCTTCCATCCCCCCAACCATCCAGCCTCAACTGTTAGTACCTATCCTTCATCCCTCCCTCCCCCACTCCACCATCACAACTGTTGTTCTTACTCAAGGAAAAAAATCCAGTCTAGTTGCCTTTTGAAAGAAGCACTTTTGAGATTGACAACAATGATTATAGTAATTTTCAGATTTGTGCCTATCATCTTAAAATGAAGTTAGATTCTTGCTGTTCCTGTAAGGTTTGTTTCAAAATACAATCAAGGACTGATATGACAGGAAGGGGTGTTTTTTAAGACTTTCATCTTTTGGAGCCACCTGTCCCCAATAAAGAGTAGCTCTCCTAGTGCACCCTTATAGAAACATGAAAAAAAATCTAGCTGCAATAACTTAAGGATGGATCAGGGAGGAGTCACCAGTGCTGGAATGCTTTTTCCCCAATCAGCATTTTGTGTTATTATATGTTACTATATTTTTAAATCAGATTTGGATATTGTACATCACTTACAATCATACTCAACTGAGATGCTAAATAAAACCCGTAAATTAATAAACTTGTTGAGGTTTTTTGGGACAGTCTAGTACTACCTTAAAATATAAAATATAAAATGCACCTCTATAACTGTCTGGTTCAGTTCTGCAACCCACCAAGACAGACACAGACTTCAGAGGATAATCAGAACTGCAGAAAAAACAATTACTGCCAACCTGCCTTCCATTGAGGACCTGTACACTGAACGAGTCAAAAAGAGGGCCGTGAAAATATTTACTGACCCCTCACACCCTGGACATAAACTGTTTCAACTCCTACCCTCAAAATGACGCTATAGAGCACTGCACACCAAGACAACTAGACACAAGAACAGTTTTTCCCCGAACGCCATCACTCTGCTAAACAAATAATTCTCTCACCACTGTCAAACTATTCACTAAGGCTGCATTACTATTACTATTAGTCTTCTCATCGTTCCTATCACCCATTTCCTCCCACTTATGACTGTATGACTGTAACTTGTTGCTTGTATCCTTACAAATTATATTAATATTGTTTCCTGATTGCTTATTTGTACCCTATGACAATCATTAAGTGTTGTACCTCATGATTCTTGACAAATGTATCTTTTCTTTTATGTACACTGAGAGCATATGCACCAAAGACAAATTCCTTGTGTGTCCAATCACACTTGGCCAATAAAAAATTCTATTCTATTCTATTCTATTCTATTCTATTCTGTTCTGTTCTGTTCTGTTCTGTTCTGTTCTGTTCTGTTCTATTCTATTCTATTCTATTCTATTCTATTCTATTCTAAAACACTTAGAGAAACTAATTAGCAAGGCATTCTATGGACTAGTTTCATCCAGAGGAGCATAACTTACTTCATAATATTAGGAATGAAAAATGAATAGGAGGATACTTATTCATATGATATGGTCATATAAATCTTCCATTTCGCTTGAATTAGATTATTAATAATACGATATAAAAATCATTACAAGTTAAGGAGGTGAGTGTGTTTTTCAATTACATGCTCAAAATTTCAAACTCATTTCTATGAAGAAATGTGAATTTATCAAATCTGAGGCACAGCAAATAAGTTCATGATTCAATATTGGAAAAATAGGGCTATTCCAGATTTAGGATCTCAGTAGGTATCTGCTTTCCGTTTGTAAGCAGGGCCTTATGGACAGCACAGATGACCTGAATAACATTTTCATGCTGTCAAGGGTTAATATTTTATTGAAAATTAAGCAGAATTAAATATAATACAATATTTAAAAAATACCCCAAGTCTCTGCTTTAGGCACATTAGTCTTCAACATCTTCATCAATGATTTGGATGAGGGGATAGATGGGGAACTCATCAAATTTGCCAACGACCCCAAGCTAGCAGGAATAGCCAACACTTCAGAAGATAGGCTTAAGATACAGAAGGATCTTGACAGACTTGAACACTGGGCGCTATCTAACAAAATGAAATTCAATGGTGAAAAACGTAAGGTTCTACGTTTAGGCAAGAAAACCCAAATGCACAGGTATAGTATAGGTGATATCTGGTTCAATAGTAGTAACTGCGAGAGAGATCTTGGAGTCCTAGTGGACAATCACTTAAATATGAGCCAGCAGTGTGCTGCAGCTGCCAAAAAGCCAACACAGTTCTAGACTGCAATCCCGCTGGATTGAATCAAGATCATGTGAAGTCTTAATACCACTTTATGCCTTAGTAAGACCATACATGGAATGCTGCAACCAGTTTTGAGACTCTAGAAAGTGTGCAGAGACAACCAACAAAGTTGATTAGGGGACTAGAGACTAAAACATATAAAGAATGGTTGCTATAATTGTATATGTCTATTTTAATGAAAAACTAGGGGTGACATGATAGCAATGTTCCAATAGGGGCTGCCACAAAGAGGGAGTCAAGCTATTCTCCAAAGCACCTGAGGGTAGAACAAGAAGCAATGGGTAAAAACTAATCAAGGAGAGAAGCAAACTAGAACTAAGAAGAAATTTTCTGACAGCTAGAACAATTAATCAATGGAACAACTTGCCTCCAGAAGTTGTGAATGCTCCAACACTGGACGATTTTTAGAAGAGATTGGACAAACAATTGTCTGAAATGGTATAGGATTTCCTGCCAGAGCAGGGAATTAACTAGAAGATCTCCAAGGTCCCTTCCAACTCTGTTATTCTATGTATTTGGAAAGGGGGGTTTTATGCAAGTTTTTTCCTAATTTTATATTCTTTTTTTCTGTTTTGTATATTAGAACAATTTTTAATTAAAAAGTTTTAATAGTACAAAGTACAAACATTTTTCTCTTCCCCCCCCTTCCCCCCTCCACTCTTCCCACCCCTCTTACCCTCCCCTCCACCTCCACCCCGACTTCCCAGAAAAAGCACAAGGTATAGTTTCAAAAAAACATAAAGCTAAAATATGCTAAAAAATTATTAATTCAAAAAATTTTCTAATTCTTAACTCTTTATTAATCAAACACTTAAAAACATAATCTAAAAATTAAACATTTATCATTAATAAACTATTTGGGTCTTCTTAATCTGATACTTTTTTGAATATAATCAGTCCACCTGTTCTATTCCAATATATATCTTTCATTTGAGTGATCCTTAAGATATGATGAAATTTTTGCCATTTCAGCCAAATGTGTAACTTTTAATGTCCATTCTTCAATAGTAGGCATATCTTCCTTCTTCCAATACTGTGCCACCAGTAACCTGGCAGCTGTTATTAGGTTCAAAATCAAGTTAGTCTCTGTAACAGAACAATCCGTGATTATTCCCAACAAGAAGAACTGTGGTGTGAACTTGATCTTTTTCTTTAAAATATTTTGTATAATCCACCATATTTTTATCCAAAAAGCCTTGATTTTTTTACAAGTCCACCATATATGGAAATATGTAGCATCATCACATTCACATCTCCAACATTTAGGTTGTAAAGTTGGGTACATACAAGCTAGTTTTTTTGGGTCTAGGTGCCACCTGTAAAACATTTTATAAAAATTTTCTCTTAAATTTTGAGCCTGTGTAAATTTAACATTTCTAACCCATATCTTTTCCAATGTTTCCATCTTTATAGGTTCTCCAATATTTTGAGCCCATTTTATCATGCAATCCTTAACTAATTCTGTTTCTGAATCTAGTTCCAGTAAAATATTGTACAATCTTTTTATGTGCATTGGGTCCTTATTTTTTATTTGTTGTATCAAATTATCATCATTCTTCCAGATACCAGTTTTTTTATCATCTCTCCAGTTGGACCAGAAGTCCCATTTTTTTTTCTCTCCCCAGGCTTCAGAGCTTTTCCCAACTTGAAACGGGCCATTACTGGCCTCCGGAGGACCTCTGGGGGAGGGTGTGGAAGGCTGTTTTTGCCCTCCACAGGCTCCTAGAAAGGCTCTGAAGCCTGGGGAGAGTGAAAAACGGGCGTGCCAACGTGTGCCGGGAGCAGGGGGGTCACGTGTGCATGCGCAGATGGGCCGCATGGAATTATGGGTGTGGGCACACATGCGTGCAACTCCCCCCGGCACTCCCCCCTTTTGGCACGCAAACCAAAAAAGGTTCGCCATCACTGCCCTAGTTCAATCCTATTTCTGATATATAGTGGTATTAACCGCACTATCACTTTAACTGATATTTGCTCACTTTTTATAAGCATTGTACAATTAGGCCAGAGCAATTTATCGATTGTTGCATTTATATGCTGGCACATTTATGACTGGCTGATATTCCCATATAAACACATGTTATAGCATTAGTAATATATCACAGTCATTTCATATGGAGCATTACAGGTGGCAATTTCTATAAAACTACTCAATTCATTCTGGAATGACACAAGGGGATTTATTTAATGTATTTACATTTACCTAACATTTATCTTTGGAGTCCCAACTTCGCTGGGAAAATAGCCTACATAAATAAGATATCATTACGTTGAAATATGTGTTTTTCTTACTGTTATTTAAGTAAAACTTCATCCTGAACTTTTCCCAATTGAAATATATCAGCTTTACATTACATTGGGCACAAACAACACAGGGATTCTGGAAGCTGAAAAGGTTGAAATCTAAACATGTGCTATAGATATGTAATTTTAAGAAAAACTCAGCTAAAGGAAAAGGCACCATGAATTCCTTAGCACAGAGGTCTCCAACCTTAGCAACTTTAAGACTTGTGGACTTCAACTCCCAGAATTCTCCAGCCAGCAAAGCTGGCTGGAGAATTCTGGAAGTTGAAGTCCACAAGTCTTAAAGTTGCCAAGGTTGGAGACCCCTGTAAGATACAATCAATGGATTACTTTTCATAGATCACAAGCAGGATACATTTTAACAAAAAAAATATTTCCAAATATATAACACTATAAGAAATGAGTTGGGGGAAAATACCAATAATCAATAAATGAATAATGTTAAGAAAATTTAATACAATAAGAAGTTATGCAAGAACACTGCCATTGCATTGCACTCTTCTTTTCTCCTAGTGACATATGCATCAATTTTTTACATATTGGAACTTCTTAATAAACAAAAAGGTTTTGCTGCTAATCGTTTTTTTGAAACTGGCATTTTAGAAAATTACAATTAACCAGATATGCATTTCTTTACATTTATATGCCATCATTTTAGCCATTGACTATCCACTGCAGAACGAATGCCTCTTCTGCATGCTTCCAACCAATATGGTCCTGAGATTTCTTTTGGCAATTGGGCCCATAATACTTGCTAATGTCATCGATCCATCTTGTTTTAGATCTCTTTCCTGGACACTTTTTATTAAGTAGAATCCATTCTATGACTGCTTTGGTCCACCTGCCATCAGTTCTTCTTGTTATGTGACCAGCCCATTTCCATTTCAATTCTTTTACTCTCTTGATGATATCGTATACTTTTGTTTGTTCTCTAATCCATGTGCAGGTCTTTCTATCGTGTCTTGTAATGCCAAACATGTACCTTTCCACGACTCTTTGTGCCAAGAATATTGAGAACATTAAATGATGCTCAGCCAAAGGAGCAGGCAAGAGTCAGAAGTGGCTATTGGTCAATGGATCACATCCAGGTTGTCCAGCAGTCATTGAAAGGCACGGGTACACCATGCCTCTGTAGATGGCTTTCATTGACTACGAAAAGGCGTGTGACTCAGTATTCCAGCAAGCAATAATTGAGGCATTCTTCAACCAAGGCGTGGACACTGCTTACATAAACTTACTACAATTGATATATGAAAAAACAATGGCAACAATTTGCCTTAATGATCTTAAAGTAGAAATCAACATAGAATGAGGTGTAAGACAATGTGATACAGTATCACCTATCTTTTTCTCAGTCAGCCTTGAAGTAGTTTATATGTATTTACTATATTTATATTTATACACTGCCAGAATTCAAAGTTCATAATTGCTTTCAATAATCAGGCAGGCAGGGCCTATCAACTTCCAAAGGATCAATGAAATAACTGCTTTTTCAAAGAGAACCAAGATTATTTCTGAGATGGAGATTAAGGCAGCTCTCCATGAAAGCTAGGAGTCGATGTATTAAAAGCTTTAAAAGCCAAACTTTTAAGTAGAAGCCTACTGATAACCAATGTAGTGGCTGTAGTAAAGGTAATAATTGACTATGATGGGTCCCACTTATCAGCATGCAAACCTGTATCAGTTGCTGCTTCTAAGGCACTCCCAGGTAAATTACAGGGCAATAGCGTATAAGGACATGAACTACCATTGCCATATTATCTTCTTTTAGGTGGCATCACATCCTATCCACTTTTTCAAAGTCCACAAGTTGGAATGGATCCCAGAAATAGATGCAGAACATTGCCCAGACATAGCTATTGAGACCATCTGTGGTGAATCAAGATTTTAGCAACTTTGAGTGACTTTATTACCAAAATAAGGTGGCAGATGATCCTGTTAAGCCTCCCAGCAGTGAATGAATAATCTTAAACAGGGCCAACAGAACAATAAAGGCAGAGAAGTAAGAATATGCTAGCATTCCTTTATGCTAATGGTTTAGGCTGCAATTTTTAATGTTCATATTTTTTGCACTGTATGGCTGCAATTAATTTCAAAGTTATGTTTTCACAACTTGGCAAGTGTTGTAGATATTGTATACAGAATAACACAAAAATGATAAATATAAGAGAATGTACTATGTATGTTCCTTTCTAATATTAAATTATTTAATAGTCAATCCAATGCATTTGTAATCTACTCAAATGTATATTCAATCGCATATTTCTAGGCTTGAAGTCTTTACTGTTTTGTTAAACTAAACATAATGTAAGGTCTCATCAGCCACTCAGATTTATTGGTTTGCTTTTTTGCTAGATTGTATTACCATGTGATTATAGTATATCTGCTCTTAAAATATTTCTGATGTCTTTTGTGTGTGTGTGTAGGGATGTATGTTTGTTTCCTTTGTGTGGGGAGTTATTTTTTGCATGGGGAAGCTTTGTGGCATATAACCACCCATCTGTGAGAAGCAAAGGAAGCTCCTCAGTAAGAGTAAGGACTGTGCTAGAGAAACAGGTGGAAAGATAGAATCTGGTAAGGATGGATGGATTAGCTTGTTCAAGATCTGCCTCTGTTTTGAATGGGTCCATCAATCTATTGCATTCATTACTGCATTTAGTAACTTTTTTTTCCCAGAGGAAGAGTTCCTGTGAAACCCGTGAAACCATTCTGAGAAAAAATTGTAGAGAAAATAACTTTTTTTTAAAAAAAAGTTGCTTTATTTTTTAAAAGTGTATCCTGATGTACATATCTTAACCTAAACAATGCTGTTTTGCTTATATTTTACTGTAGAATTGTACCCCCATTTTAACAGTCATTTAAGTCACTTAATGACTTAAGTTTAATGACTTTAAGTTATTTTAGAATAACTGCCATCTAGTACATAAATTAATCCAGGAAATAAACAGTTACAGACTAGTCAAACTTTCCAAACATCACTTTTATGTGTTATAAAATATTTCATTTCAGATAAAGTTATAAGTAATATCCACAGTATTTAATATTATTTCAGTATCACTGTAAAAGACAAGAGATTGGCTAGAGAGTGATTTATTAATCAAATTGTATAATAAAATAAGTTGCACATTCCTTTAGCAATTGAAAATGGATTTGTGTTTCATTTAGCAAACTTGATGCTTCATATCAAATCTTTCATTTTTTGGTGGCAATATTTTTGATCCCAATCCCATAACTGATGACATTCTTCCTACTGAGTAGAAGTATGAGTATCAAAATATATTAGATCAATACCACTTTATAAGTTATACTACTTTATAAGATACCAATACCACTTTACAAGATAACTTGTGTTTTATTATGGTCCTCCAGTACTCTATTATCCAAGCCTTACAAGTCACCAACCACATCTTTTGATGTCCAGAAATGAAAATCATTCATGCAACTCTGCCTCACTTTGGATCCATTGCATGACACTCTATTTTGATTGTGAAATTTTACAAATGTATTTTGTCACTGGGACATATAACATTTAATAGCTCATTAAACTATTTAATTTCTGATATATGTGACAATATGATTGAGCGCCCTGTTAACTTCTTGGAAAACTAGTGTGGTGTCAGACTTCTTGTAGCCTTAAATGGTCAACTCCTTAAGCTCTTCGTATTTCTGATTTCAGAAAAATATTCTGGCCTAACTCATTCCAGTGCTAACCAACTACATTAATGTTAAATATGACTCAGTTGGTGGATCCAGCATAATTGGCTTGTTGTCACCATGCATTTTATTAGCCTACTGTGCAAAGGAGTCTGTGCCCTTGAGACAAAACAAACAAACAAAGATACAACTAGCAAGAAAACATAGGCAAAACTTTCATGCACAAAATTTTTAAATAATGTAATCTTTCCACAAGTTGATAACTAGCTTAGTAAGAACATATTTAGTCCAAAGGAAGAGAGAAAATGGCATGATGTGTTTACAAATAACTCCCCAATTTTGATCACTCAATTTTATTTTATTTTTTGTCTTTTAATGTTGCCGTAATCCCTTGCATCGGGGTGGAGTTGGGGCAACTGAATGGAACTGAGTGTTTACTGGCCAGATGCCCTTCCTGTCGCCAATGCGGAGTTCACAGCAGATATATTCTCATTATGCCCAAAGAGAGAAATATCTGCCTCCACCTAGGATCGAACACACAGCCTTCTGATTGTGAGGCGAGAACTCCACCTCTAGGCCATCGCACCACTTCTCCCCGTTTTGATCACTCAATGAAACCCATAAAAGGGCAATATAACATTTACAAAAGATTGCTGTTTGTATTTATTAAAGGGTCCAAGTAAGACACAAAGCTTCCATTGCTGAAATTGACCTTCATTGTTGCACATATGGGGATGAGTATGAAAAATGCAAAGTCTTTACCCTGGAGTGAACATTGTAAAAAATAATAATAGCTAAATAGTCCCTTTAGTGTCTTCAGATATTTAGAGGCTAAAGCATTGACAGACAGAACCTACAACAAAACAGAGAAGCAGAATAGCTTTCTACAAGTGAAGTGCACCTTCAGAAAGATAAATCTAAGAGGTTGAAAGTAAGACTAAAATGGCAATCATAGGGAAGTGTACCTAAAAGATAAGAATTAACAATTATTTCTTTCTTGTCCTCCATAAAAATAGGAGTATTTCAATACAATCCTAGCTGGCACATTTTGATGCTATCCGGAATGTGGGTGCCATTCCAATTTCTAAAAACAGTTAATTATCCATTGTTTATCCTGTAGCTCTGCACTATAGAAATGGTAGTGAACTCATACAATTAACTCAAATTTAGGATAATTGTTCATAATGAAAACAGTGTTCAGGAAATAAATAAACAGTGCTTGACTATTGAAGAAATGTGTTATGTCATTGTCACAAGGAAATGCATCCAGACTCACCACAAATAACAGCTGCGTATTATGTATGATAGAATTGCTACCTGGAAGGGTTATTATTATTTCTAATTAGTTGTTCAACCCAGCCATATGGTTGATTCATCAACCATATGCCATGCCTGGATAAATGGGGAGGGTTAGGGAAAGCAATGGTGAACTACCTTGTAAAAAACCTCACCAGAATACTTTATGGCAATAACTCAACATGATTCAGATATGGATACCAACAGTGGACCCTCCAGGCTGGATGGTAGCCTGAAAGCTACTGGAGAATAGCAAAGGCTAGCTTTTAGTAGTCGGGGACTTTATGACATTGTTGGAGGAAAGTCTTCAGGAAGCCCAACAATCAATGGTGCCCATGATGAAAGAGTTTCACCCTTGGAAACTCTAAATTGCAAAAAGAGAAATGATTAGAGTGAATATAAATATCCCTCGCGTCAGTGAGTTTTACTGGACAGACAATGGTCAATTCAATTCAGATGACTGGTCACGTGAACAAAATTCAGATGTTTGGCAACTGGCTCATATTTAGGATTTAGGATTACCTTTTGCAACCTACTGATAACCAAAGTCAATGGGAAAGCCAAATTCACTTAACAACCAAGTAATTAACTTCACAATTGCAGTGATTCACTTAACAAATGTGGCAAGGGACTTCCGGTTTGGCGTTCGGCGTCGACGGCGCTCCTTTTTCAGGGCGCCTTTCCGACTCCCTGCCAAGCCGCCAGAACAGCTGTCTGGCGGCTTGGAATCTCTCTGCCCCGGACATAGGGGAGAGAGGAGAGCGTGGCAGGTGGGGTAGAGCCCCCCTAGCGCCCTAGGAGCCATCCAGGGGCGCGAAGGGAAGGCTCCCCAGGTAGCCTGCCCCTAGCTCCGGGAGCCTGGAAATCTCCGCTCTTTGCGGAGCAAGATGCCGAAGCCACCGCTGCTTCCAGAAGAGGATTTATAAAACTTTTTTTTGTGCATCTAAAGAAGCAGACAGAGAGAACCAGGGGCTTTGCTGGGCAAGTATGGATTTTTTTCCCTTTTTTTAAACCCTCAGCTAACTTTCACTCGAAGAAACAAAGTAACATTTAACATGCAACAATATGGCGTTTGAAGGAGGAGAAGTGAAAGTGATTTCCGTTTTGCTTGTGGTTTTTTTTTCTTATGGAAACTCTTTGTTCTGAAAACTGAAAACTGGCTGTCCTTCTTATATTTTTTAATAACTGATAATTTTTTTTTTAAAAAAAGGACTACTCGCCTTTGAAAGTGGAAAGTATTTTTTTTTAGAAATCTGGCTTTTTAAGGCGTTTTGAAGAAGTTGGGAAGAGAAGTGAAGGTGATTTTTGCTTTGTTTGTTTGTGGCTCTTTTTCTTATGGAAAATTATAACTTTGAAAACTGACTTTTTTTTCTCTGTCTCCTGATTTTGGAAAGTAAAAAACTCTCTGTCCTTCACACTGGAAAGAATTTTATCTAGAGTTATGGCTTTTTTCTATACTTCTCTGGAAATATAAAAATGGTTTCAAGTTTGGAAAGATTGGTTTTTTTTTCTTCTGGCTTTTCTCTTGTGGAAATTTTGAAAACTGACTTTTACTCTTTGTTCCGTGACTTTGGATTATAACAGCAACTGATAATTTTACTAAAATAAATAAATTATAAAAGACTATTTGCCCTGGAAATTGCAAGAATTTTTTTTCTTTTTAAAGATTTGGCCCTCCTTTGCACTTCTTTGGAAGTATAATAAAGAAGAAGTGAAAGTTATTTGTGTTTTGCTTGTGGTCTCTGGACTTTGGGAAATTTTTGAACTTGAAAACTGGTTTTTATTTTTGATTCTCAATTTTGGATTATAAAACAATTGATAGTGATTTGGCATTCTCAGTGTAATTTTTTGGAACTACAACAATGGCTTCAAAGTCTGGAATGATTGCCTTGAATAAAAGGCCTATTTATCCCTCTGCTTATACTTCTAAAATGCAACTTGCTACTGAGTCAACACCTCCACAAGCTTTGACATCGGAAAATTTATTAAATACTTTAAAGATTATGAAACAAGACTTAATTTTGGAATTTAATCAAAAAATTACTGAAATAGAAAAAAATGCAGGATGCTTTAAAGAATATGGAAAAGCAGCTACGGATGGATATGTTAGAGGTTTGTAAAGGTTTAGCAACAAATGTTGATTTTTTGGAGGACTGTATTGAAACAAATAAACAAGCGTTGGCAACCTCGGTGGAATATATAAACAAATTTTAAAAGGACATCGCAAATTTTGAAACAGAGGTGTTGATGTCACAGTTTAGAAGAACGCAATTTGCTATTAGAGTAAGAGGGTTGAAGGAAGGTTTATATGATGATTTGAAAGGAAGAATGATTGAGGCCTTGGTACAGGTTTCTGGAATTTCTAAAGATGAGTTGGCTACACAAATTGAAAAGATATACAGGGTCAACTCGTGACACGCAAAACAAAAACATTTACCAAGGGACATTGTTATATATTTTACTACAAGAGTCTTACGGAACAGAATTATTCAGGCGACGTTTAAGAACAATCTTCAGGTGAATGGTCAGGAACTTAGGATATGGAAAGAAATTCCCTTTAAAATGCTTAAAGCTAGAAAAGAATTTACTTTTTTGATTGATGAACTTAAAAGATTGAATTTACAATATAAATGGGAAGCACCAACAGGAGTTACGGTGAAATTTTTGGAGAAAAGATACCGGCTGAATACGATAAACAAAGCTACCGAATTTTATGTTAATATTTTAAAGGCTGATATATCTAAAATTCCAGAAGAAAGACATATGAATGTAGAAGAGGACAAGGAGGAAAAGTCATCCTTACCGGATCAAAATGAAATAGTTTCAAAGAGTCAAAGTGAACCGCAGAGCCAGAAAGATGTGAAAAAGGAGATGGAGCACTGGGATCAGATGGAAGATGAGCTGATAAATTCAAAATCATCAAGATACAAAAGGAAGCAACCAATAAGATATAAAGAGAAGTAGTGTTGATATGTATTAGATGGATGGAGATAATATAATTGTATTTTCTTCTTCTCCTTTTTTTATTGTTGTTTCTTCTTTTTTCTTTCTCTTTAAAAAAATTTTTTTTTCTTTTTTCTTCTCTTTTAATAATTCTTTAAGAATTGGAATTTTTAATTTTTAATTAAAATTATTAAGTTATAAATTATTACAATTAGATTTTAAAATTTGTTTTAAAGGAAGGATTTTTTTTTAATCTGCTTTAGGTTTTTGTTTTTTTCTCTCTCTCCTCTAGGTTTTTACTATTATTATTATTATTATTATTATTATTATTATTATTATTATTATTATTATTATTATTATTATTATTATTATCATTATCATTATCATTATCATTATCATTATCATTATCATTATCATCATTATCACTATTGTTATTATTTTTATTGTTATTATTATTATTATTAATATTAATATTACCTTTAAGGATATCCTTTTATTATGAATTAACAAGTTGTTGAATAATAATATTATGTGGTTATGATGAAATTCAAAAGCTTTATTATTTAATATGTAGACATGTAATACTTTTTTATTTGAGCTAATAAGTTGTTGTATAATAATGTTGTTATGTGAAATTTAAAGGTATTATTATTTAATACTTTTTATTATGAATTAAAAGTTGTTGTATAATAATATTATGTTGTTATGATGAAATTCAAAAGTTTTATTATTTAATATGTAGACACGTAATACTTTTTTAGTTTTATTTGAGTTAATAAGTTGCTTTAGAATAATATGTTGTTATGATGAAATTTAAAGGTATTATTATTTAATATTTAGATATTAGCTACGTAAAATTTTCTCGGTTTTAGTTAATCATGAGATTATTATTATCATTAATGTTTTTTTAAAGATTTAGTATTATTAATAATTTTCATAGGTCTAGAAAGTTGATTGAAAGGAGGAGGGACAAACTGTTTTCCTTCCTTTGTATAACCCAGATTATTATTATCATTAACAATATATATTAATATATTTTTATTTTTTATTTTTTAGAATTATATTGGAAATAATATAAAATATAGAAATTTAATGATGTTAGCAATGTATAATTTGGAGTTGAGGGGTTTTTCTTTTTTCTTTCTTTTTTCTGTAATTACTGATATTATGCCCTGTGTTCTCTCTGGGAAGTCCGGGGGGAGGGGGGGAGGAAAGGGGGTGGGTGTGGGGAGAAAAATAAAAAAATGTTTGTACTCTGTACTAATAAAACTTTTTCAATTAAAAAAAACAAACAAACGTGGCAAGAAAAGTCGTAAAAATGGGGCAAAAGCAGAGGTGGGATTCTACCTGTTCTAACAGGTTCACTAGAACCAGTTGTTAACTTTCCAAGCAGTTCGGAAAAGAAATCTCCTTTTGTTTTTTTCCACTTTTCACGGTTAATCCTGCAAGGAATTACAACATTCTGGTGTTGTTTCTATAGCCTAATCCTTATTGCTCTGCTTACAGAAACTGCCTCTCCCTTAACCCTTATTACATTCTTGGCAGTACGCCTAGACTTACTGTCTCCGGAGGGTTTTTTTCTTCTTTGCTTGACTTTCTTAGAGGGGAAGGGTTGTTTTAAGCTTTTTGCACTGCTGTTGGGAGGAAATACTCCCCTGTTGGGGTTCTTTCAGCACAGAGCTGCCGGAAAGAAGCTTTTAATGACAACGAACCAAGATGAGTGACATTCAGCAAGGCTTCTTGGCTAGCTAGAAAGATTGACATTCAAACGTGAGTTTACATACCCTTTCTGACTTTTGGTCTAAAACTGGTTTTTGGTGAAGTTTAATTCTGTGCTTGGTGATGTTTAATCCTGTGTTTATTGATGGGATAATTTCCCCTATTCAGCTTTGTTTGGAAGGAAAAATGTTAATCTCTGTTCCTGAAAAGAAGCAGCTTCAGAAATTTGGCTAGTTCCTGTGTTCTGGTAATTGGTTTAACAAGCAACAGCTACTGTGTTTGCTCCTTTGCTTTATTCTAATTAGGCTTATCTCAAGTGCTTTTTCTATCTGGGGAGGAGGTCTTCCTTCACTGCTTTAGTGGTTCTTGGCACTGTCCTTTTGGGGTGTACTTCCAAGAGGCAGGATGCAAGCTTGGCACTGATTCTTTTACTGCTTTTCTAGGGTGCATGTGATCTTTCCTTAAATCTGGATGGTTTCCTTAGGATATCGTATGAGGTGAGTGAGACCAGCTGGTATCTTTAAGTGGTACAAATGGATCTATGGATTGCTTCTCCTGGGTGTGCTCTTTCTGGAGAGCTTAAATGACCTCTCTGCTAAAGGGTTTCACTTTATGAGCAAGAGTTGGCTGCTGATAGTTATCATTGCATTTTAACTATTTTAATTCCTCAAGGTGCTCTGGCACCCTGCCTGATTTGTAACTCCAGCTTGCAGGTATTTCTAATCTAATGATTGGTATTTAGGGCAGCTTTTTGCAAGCAAAGAAGCTTTTTGTATTTTTGTACAGGTAATCCTTGACTTACAACAGTTTATTTAGTGACCATTCAAAGTTACAATGGCACTGAAAAAAGTGACTTATGACCATTTTTCACACTTACGACCGTTGCAGCATCCCCACGGTCACGAGAGGCCAGGTGAGGAAAAGCGCCCCTCGACATGAGTGTCATTGAGTTGGCTATGTCCACCCAGTCACATGACCACCTGGCCACGTCGGGTGCATATAGGGACTACTCAGAGGGCTGAAAAAGTTATTTTTGATGGGTCCTTGCACTTACACCTGTCCTCATATTTTACGTTTTGCACCCTGCCTTGTCACCATGGTGAAGAGAAGCACCGCAGTTGTGAAATAAGTGTTACACGGTTGTTAAGAATGCTGCAACGGGCATAAAGGTGAGGACGGTTGTAAGTGCGAGGACCAGTAGTACATGTGAGGACCGGTCATAATTCACTTTTTCAGCCCTGAGTAGACCCTATGTACATAGCCACACCCACCCCATCACATGACTACCAAGCTACGCCCCCAAATAAGCCACACCCACAGAACCAGTTGTTAAAAAATTTGAATCCCACCACTGGGCAAAAGTCACTTAACAATTCTCTCGCTAAGCAACATAAATGTTTTTTTTACAAAAGTTTTTTTTATTTTTTCCAACAAACAATACATAGTTTCTTTACAAAGTGTTGTCTGGGTCACATTTGGTAGTCATACATAGTTTTTCTAGTACATAATCAGTTCCATTATTGTCTCTCCATTTCAATTCCAACCCATAGTATTATCCATACATATTTCTTTATCTTAACTTATTTTCTTTTTATTACATACACAATTTACTAATTGCCCAAATTTCTGGTCCCTTTCACTCACATTAATTAATTATATTGTTTACTACATACATTTCTCATATTTTCTATATTTCTATATTACAACTTCTCTCTGTATTTTAATTAATTCAATTTATTTCAGATTATTTTTCAAAATGAAGCAAATTTCTTTTATGCATTCCATCTACTTTCTATTTTACTCTAAACAGTATTCATCCTCTACTTCAAGTCTTATATTTAAAAACCTCTTAACTTAATTAACGATCCACGTTTAACTACAACAAATTACTCATCCCACTTTTTCTGTTATTTCTGTTTTGCTCTAAATAATATATATATTGATTACTACTAAACCATTTTACAATAAACCTTCCATTTATTCAACTATCCAACATTAACAATAGTAATAGTTTTCTTAAATCCTTTAATATGGCCCTTATTTTCTTTCTTTCTGTCCCCCCCTGCCTTTGTTTACCATTTTCCTTTAATTCCTCCAAAATTCCACTCCTTGCTAAATCTCTTTTATCCCATTCCTTTAATTTCTTATTTTTCTTATTTTTATGTGTCTTGTAGCTTTTCTCTCGAGTCTTTTTACTCTTTTTAAAATCTATTATTCGTGTGTCCTCCCAAATTTCTCTAGTCTCTTCCCACCAATTAGCTTTTTACTTTTTGATTGATTCTTTTTTAAGTACTTTTCTCCTCTCTCCGCTTTTTCCTCGCCACTGTAAACCCCAGTAAAATCATTTTGTTTTTTGTTTTCCATCTCTTCTTCTATTGTTTTGTTTTCTTGTTCCTCATTTCTCTTAACCACCCTCTTAACCACCCTTCTATTTTCTGCTCAAAATCTTCCAACACAGTTTCTGACTCTGCTACTATTTCACGCTCCAGCCCAATTTCTACTTTTTATCACCTTTTATAGTTTCACCCACAGCTTATAACATAGCAAATAATTCTTCATACATCCAATCCTCCGTGTTGCCAATTTACTTTTTTATATTATATCACACTAATTTCAAACTTAAGGTCCATATAGTCTTTTTTAAAAAAATTTATTCAATTTATTTTTAACTCCAGTTCAAGTAATAGTCCAATCCAGTCCAATTACACAGTTTATTTATCATCCACCATCATCAAAGAACAAAGCCAAACAGTTTGAGCAAAGCAGAATACTCCTTAGAATTTCGCAGGCGTTCCTCTTATCTTCTTACAATTCAAGGTCAGACAGCTGTAGTTTCTCCTTTATAATCCACAAGTTGTTACAATTGTTGCAATATTTTCCTCTCACCAGTAGATGGCACTCTCCAATCCACAATATGCTTCCAGCTGATTGTCAAAAGTATCCAATAATTACTTTAAATCCACAAAAACAAAGGGTTTTCTTTTTCACCAATTTCTTCTTTCTATTATTTTTATTTCTCCAATTTAAGATTATATCCAAAGTGAAAGGGATCTTCTTGGGCTTTAAAGTTTTAGTCTCTGTTTTTTTCCTTTGACAGTTCCCAGGTGTCAATTAGCTGCTATTTCAGCTTAGGGAAATTCTTTAAAAATCCAAATTGAAAGATTGCTTTTACCTGTGAGTTGGTCTCTTTCTCACCCGGTTATAACACTTTGTCCATTCACCACTCCTGCACCTAAACTTGGTCCGGTTGCCCCAGCTTTGAAGCAGTGGTTTAATAATGGCCTCCGCCCCCGCCGCCGATCCGAAGAGCTGTCTCTGACCACTCGAGGAGCTTGCCTGCACCTCTAGGTTGTCCAAGATGCCTCTCCTTCTTCACTGTCCCTTCAGGACAGTTCTGGTCCAAAGACCCCCCTGCAGCGGTTCATCAGGCTGGTTTTTCACGAAGCTCGTCAGAGCTTTGCTTTTTCCAGCCTGTCTCGCCGCGACACTTCCGGTCGAATCAGCAACATAAATGTTGAGGTTAATTGTGGTTGTAAGTGGACAACTACCTATAATTCAAACCAGCATGTAACAATATACTAACCTGATATTCTCAAGGTAGTTTGAATTCACATTGTCTTTTAATTGTCTTTTAGGTAGAAATCCACATTGATCTTCCTGAATAAACTCTTGTAAAAAAATTTTTTAGTGTGCCTGTTAAAATTAATGAAAAAACTTTGAAATCCTTCAATAAATAAATTGGTCTATATTTTTAATAGAAGTTAAATCTTGTCCTGCCTTTGGTAGCAATACAATATTGACTTTTTTCCAAGATGTTGGCATTGCATCTCCTTGTAAAATAGAATTCATTATTTCTGAAGTGGTTGCAAAAGTTGATCTTCAAAACTGATAGCCCATCCAAAGCTGGTGACCTCCCTCTTTTAATATTCTTATCATCATCATCATCATCATCATCATCATCATCATCATCATCATCATCATCATCATCATCATCATCATCATCATCATCATCATGTCCTATGCAGAGCACATTGGGCAGCAAGTGTTTTACAATGGTTTTCATCATTTGCAGCATCTTCAATATCATCCCAAGGGAAATTCATTATCTTAAAATCTTTCTTAAGTGTTTGGAACCAAGTTTTCTGAGGCCAGCCACCTTTCTTCTTTCCTCCATGAAGTATCCAACATAGTGCAATTCTGGAATGCCAGTCTTTAGGCGTATGTAAGATATGGCCAACAAGTCGCATTCAGCATTCATTCACAGTTCTCGATAGGTGTTCTAAATCTGATCTTTGTAGCACCTCTTTGTTAGTGATGTGGTTGTGATATGAGACACCGAGGATTCTTCTCAAGCATCATTTTTGGAAAACATTTAACCATTTAATCATCTTGGTTATACTCTTCCATGTTTCACAAGCATATTGTATATTGCAGTTGGTACAACAACACTCTTAAAGAGTTTTATCTTTGTGGTAATATTTATGGCTGGTGTAGATCAAATTTGGTGCACGCGTTGAAACACGGCCACTGTCATTCCACTTTGATACTTAATATCCTTATCTGTACCTCCATCGATAGATATAATGCTGTCAAGATAAGTAAATTCTTGAATTTGTTCTATAGCCTGGCCACGGATTGTTATAGCCATATTATCCTGAGCACTTTCAACTTCCATGAACTTGGTCTTCTCAAAATTTATATGTGAGCCAATTTGTTGGCCTCATTATCTAAACTGATGGCCATTTCTTGCGAGCACCCCTTTGTTTCACCAAGCAGTGTGATGTCACCTGCAAAATATTTTTATAGCTTCCAAAATATCCATTGTAGATACAAGACTATTCACAATTTGTCTCTGGGATTTCAAAGTTTTGGTAAATTTTGTCTTTCTAAGGTATTCCTCAATTTTTTCCTAAGGGAATATCTTGTGTTTTATACAAATAGTCAAAGTCAGTTTTCAATATACTTGCATTGTCCTTATCTTATTTTCAATATCATTTCCATTCTCTTTCCTTTCTCAGCCAACCATTTCTCAGATTTATTTGCAAATTCAGAATTCTTCTCATTCACTTATTTCAATTTTGTCTCAATTTCTCTCACAGTTAGCATAGATAATTGTTGTGGTGGAAATTTAATCTGATATGTAATAGTTGCATCTGTCATTATCTCTGTCTCCAAGAGTCCATCAGGACAGATTTTGGTAATTTGCCTCGGTTAAATTTAATTTCTTTATCTGAAGTTTTCTCAAGTTGTGGAGGACTGACACCATTCCAGTCCTCCAGTCCCTCACGATACATCAGTTCTCATATAAAAACATAGTTAATTAATTCATGAGATGATTTTTAAAAACTTTGTTTTATATTCATTTGGAACATAAAGACTGACAATCATAGATTGAATCCTTTGCATTTCAACCTCAACTGCAACATATTTATCATGTTCACCTGTCAACAGTAATTTCAGTCTTAATTCTAGATTCATATACAAACTACTCCATTATTCTTTTTTAAACCTGTTATATAATTTCACCCAGAGTTAGAAATTGTAGAGAATATTTGTAGCTTGTAGTTGATTTAGGCCAAGCATGCTGCTTGCCTCCCGGATGCTTCATTACCAAACTAGGTAACATCTTCAGTGGGGTTTTGGGGGTGAATTATCTTGTCTTTGTGATCCAGCCTTCTGATCCAGTCTTGTGATTCAAACAGTCCTGGGACTCAACTAGTCACAAGACCATCCAACCACCCAGGACCTATATTAACAAGATACTTCACCAAAAAAAAAACCCACTGAAGATTTTACCTAGTTTGATAATGAAATGTCTGGGAGCCAAGCAGCAAGCTCAGAGGACAAACCTCTGTCTAAATCTTCACTTGGAGTCTTACAAATTAAATACTTTATACAAATATATAAGCAAAGCTTGAAGCATCCCTACTTCCAAGGCAGATCAACTGGATACGTATGCTGTCTCTGTGACACAACTGGTACTTTCTTTTTCCAACATACTAATGCCTGAGAGAAGTCACATCATACTAATTACCGTATTTTTCGGCGTATAAGACGCACCTTTTTGCCCCCAAAAAGAGGGTGAAAACTTGGGTGTGTCTTATACACCGAATGTAGCCCCACCCAGCCACCCCCACCCTTTGGCCTCTGCCTCCTAGCAATTTACCTCCTTGCAGCAAACAGCGTAGAGCCTGATTAGCACAAGCAACTGATTATCTGCCTCCCGACCCTCAGCTGACTGAGGCTGCAGGCAGGCCACGTGCTAAAACTGAAAGTGAAACTAGCTTTAAGGAGGCAAATTGCTGGGAGGGAGAGGCAGAGGCAGAATTTTATTTTCTTGTGCTAATCAGACTGCTGAAACTGGATGCAAGGAGGTAAGTCAATCACTATAAATGTCTATAGAATGTTCAAATTATTTAACTTATTTTTTAAATACAGCTTTATTATTGTTTTAGACAACTTAACAAAATGAAGAAGCTTTTTAAAATAAATGCTTGATCTGAAGAGGCCTAGTGCTATTGTATCTTCTTTTAAATAGCAGAGAATAATGTATACTTCCAGAAAGCCACATCAAATTTTAACAGCATCTGTACAAGTATAATCTGAAATGTAACAGTCCTATTTTAGTATTAAGATAAGGCAGCTGAGTTAAACCCTGACTTAGTCATGTTTGAAGTAGATCTATTTAAATAATTGGGAGGAGTTAGTGTGACTACATTTAAGAAAACTTTCTGGCATTAATATACTGCCATAATGCACATTTCTCCAATTCTTTGCTATTTCTATGGGTCAGGCACACATGCACAGAAATACACAGCAAACAGAGTATATCATCTGTACTGTTTGCTGGGAGGCAAAGGCAGATCTCCCCCCTTGTTTTCCTCCCCCAAAACTAAGGTGTGTATTATACTCCAGTGCGTCTTATACTCTGAAAAATACGGTAATCACTAGCTTTCCTTTTAATGGTTATGGTGATAAAGTGCCTTGGAAAGTTAATATCAAAGATCTTGAACTAAGCACATCTATTCAATCACATTTATAATTCTTCTATTCCTAATTATGTGTTTCTTAATAGTAGTTCAGCCACTTTGCAGACTTTCATCAGAAAGCTTTTCTGCATCATAACCTTAAACTCCTGGACTTCCATGAAAGAAAGTGACTGGAGGGGGAAGAGGCATTCCTGCAGAGAGCACCATAATCAGATGAAATAGAGTCATTTGCCTACAATGAAAAGAAGCAGAGCAGTTAAGCTGGACAGCATTATTTGAATCAAACAGGTAGACACTGCCTTCCTGGATAACATACACTCATCCATTCATTTGACAGGACTTTTAAGCATCCTAACCACATCAACTAAAACTTTACAGACATTCACAAAAGTACCTTAGAATATATGAGTGGGTTTTATTTCAGAGGAGGGAGCAATTATTTCAACCCCCTACAGATGACAATCTCAGGGTTTATATTAATAATTGACAAACCATACTGTATATATTAATATATTATAATCCCAGATCCTTGGGAAGGGTTTGATAAGTGAATAAAAATAAGTGAATAAAAATGCCAAATCCAGTCTAAACATATGGCTGGCAATAATAATAATAATAATAATAATAATAATAATAATAATAATAATAATAATAATAATAATAATGATGATGATGATGATGATGATGATGATGATGATGATGATGATGATGATGATGATGATGATGATGATGAAGAAGAAGAAGAAGAAGAAGAAGAAGAAGAACAACAACAACAACAACAACAAAACAACATAACCATAATAATAACATAACCATAATAATAACATAACAATAATGTTGTAATTTTGCAAATACACCCAGACAGTTGAATAAGAAAAAAGAGCATAGGGAGAATATCTGAAGAACAGTGAAGAAGATGCATTGAAGCTAATATACCATGAAGGATTAGGGAGTATTGGAGAGACCAAACTGGCCTACAAGAAAGACCAACTGCAGAATAGGAAAGAGACATGGCAAAGCACAGTATTATATGGCCAGTGCATACAAAAAAACTAGTGACCAAAGCAGATAGGTGGCGCAGTGGTTAAAAGCAGCACTGCAAGTTCAGCTGACTGCTAGTTCAGCTGTTCAAATCTCAACGGCTCAAGGTTGACTCAGCCTTCCATCCTTCTGAGATCAGTAAAATGAGGACCCAGATTGTTGGGGGCAATATGCTGAACTCTGTAAACCGCTTAGAGAGGGCTGTAAAGCACTATGAAGTGGTATATAAGTGTAAGTGCTATTGCTATTGCTATAACAAGACCTGGCAATGGCTAAGAGCAGGAGACTTGAAGATGGGCTAATTCTGGCTGCGTACAGCCAAGCCTTAAGAACAAATCTATGCAAAATCAGAAGACAGCAACAGACAACAAATGCCACTTCTGCAAAAAAAAAAAAAGCTGACAGTGGACCACATAATTAGCCATCGCAAGAACATAGCACAGACTGACCACAAAGACCTGACAACGGTGCATTTCTTTCATATCTGCAAGACATACCATTCTTTGCAAGCAAGAACTGGTAGGGCCACAAAATAAAGAAACTAATAGAAAATGAAGATGCTAAGTCTGGAACTTAGAATACAAACAGACAAGCAGCTGCCTCATAACACCCCAAACCTAATAAAGTAAGAAAGGCCAAAAAAAAACCTCTGGCTAATCGACGTGGAAGTACCTGGGACAGTAGAACAGAAGAGAAAAACAGAAGTAGACCAGAAGTCTTCAAACTTGGCAATTTTAAGACTTGTGGACTTCAACTTGAAGTCTACAAGTCTTAAAGTTGCCAAGTCTGAGGACCCATGAAGTAGACTGATAATGGCAAAAGAAAGCAAAGATAGTACTGATATTAATAGGTGTCTTGGGTACAATCCAGGGGAGGGTTCCGGTTACATTTGCTACCGGTGCGCATCGCAAGCATGCGCGGAAGTGAAATCGCGTACCACCGTGAGATTTCACTTCCGCGTATGCTCAGGACGACATTACAAGCCGAAACACAGCTGAGGAGCTTCTCAGCTGTGCTTTGGAGGAAGAATAAAGGTCAGTATTCACACAAGAGCGGGTGGGAGGGCTTTTTCCCGACGGCTCAGGACATGGAGAAGTGCCAAAAAATGACATCATCGCCGGGATCCTACTGGAGCTGTGCTCCGCACCGCACCGGTAGGAACCCACTGGTACAATCCCAAATTATTTGGAGCACTACATGGATACCATCAGCACTGACAGAATCGCTATCATTCAATTTCAAAATGCAGCTTTACTTGGAACAGCTTACATTATGCAATGGTATCTTTAACACCATCAAATAACATCTGATGATCGCAGGTCTTTGAGAAGGACTAGATAGGTGGATCAAATACCAAATCCAGTCTAAACATCTGACTGACTCTGTGATCAACCCTAATAATATTAATGATAATGCCACAATTGCCAAAATTATTTACTGAAACATCTGTAAAAAGCATCATGTGCCAGTAACAAAAAAATGGTAGGAATATATAGTTGAAACAGTGGTTAAAAATTAGCAAATTAGAATATTGTAGGCTTTTCAAATACAAAATGATAAAGTCTTGGAACATAGCACACCCAATTTAACTGTGTTTGGGGGAAAAAGTGTGGCTAATTGGTGTGGTAATACGAGGATATAGTATAATAGAAGACAAAGAATCAGAAAGTATTACTAAGTATCAAGCTTTGAAAATCAAAGTTGAAAGATTATGGCAAATATACTAGACAGTTGATCCTGTGGTGGGTCCTGTGGTGACACAATAGGTGCCATACCAAAAAAAAAAACCTTAGAAGATCTGCACATGGACAAAATTTCCATCTGTCAATTAAAAAACACCACACGGTTTGGATATATTATGCTGATACATTACCACAACCTAACTTCTTGAGAAGAATCATTCTTATAAAGGCCAACACGGCTAAAGACTGCAGCTGTGATTTCACATTATTGGGTACATAATATTTATTAAACTTGCTTGCTGCCCAACCTTGAACAGCTGTGGGTGGCTCACAACAATCAAATAAATTAAACTAATATCAATAAAAGATAAAGATGGTAAACCAAATGAAGTGAGGGGTCACCAGATCTATCTTCTTCCAGAGGGCACAACTATGTTAGCACAGCATAGAGATGGTGGGTACTTTAATAGATCTGATCCTCTCATTCAACTCTGAGAATTGGCAGCTGGTGGGTGGGGGCTGGCTGGGGAATTCTGGGAATTGAAGTCCACAGATCTTAAAGTTGTCAAGATTAGACACCCCTGATTTAAATATTTTGTTTTCTCTTTTGAGTGGTTGATAAGGAACAGGGCCTCAGGAAGTTACCTTTTAGGTGCCATCAAAGGTTAAGGTTCATGATAAGTTTAAATAGCTATATCGGTCAGTTTTATATAGTAACCTTTATTTTGTTTTATTTCAAAATGTAGCTAACAGCTTTGGATTTCTCCGCTAGTTAAGCCTACTGATCTAGAAATGCAGCTGACTTAATCTTTTTAAAATTAATCTTAGGAGTAGTTTTAGCCGTGTCAGCAAAATTCAAAGTGATCAATCAGGATCATGGATGACCAGGTATCCACATAAGGTGAAGTTATAAAAAATAAATCATTCTGGAAAGTGGATTGATGGGGTTTTAACTTGAGAATGTTTAGATGTATCTTTTGCTTAGAGAAATTTTCTAGCAGGAAGGGAAAGGAAGGCTGGATTCATCATAGATGGATGTTTTAACCAATCTATTTTTCTCTTGACAATATATATAAATAAAATTCAGCAACTTTTTGAACTTGTATGATTGCTTCAGCCAATTATTCCCCATTTTGAAGCAGCTATTTCCCATTTTGCTGAAGCATAATGCATAAATTATGCTTTATGTCAATATATATATACACTGTATATATATATGTGTGTGTAGCATTTTTTGCTGATAAATGAAAATAAAGGGAGACTATTATAGATCTATTTTGAGCTACTTAGCTCTCGTCAGATAGCCATACCATAGATAGATAGATAGATAGATAGATAGATAGATAGATAGATAGATAGATAGATAGATAGATAGATAGATAGATAGATAGATAGATAGATAGTATGGCTATCTGACGAGAGCTAAGTAGCTCAAAATAGATCTATATAATAGTCTCCCTTTATACACACACACACACACACAGAGTTATAATATATATAAATTTATTTTAAAGACAAATGTTATAATTTATGTCAGAAGGAGGGTTGAGAAAATATCTACAGACCCCACATTGTATGGCTGTAGTATTATTATTAATCCTTCTCATTTCTTTCTTTACTACCCCCTCTTACTGGTATCATTATATCATTACTGGTATCAAGAACTTTTAATTACTGACTTCCGGTTTTGGAGCGCTTCATCGCAGACATCCCTCGTTGGATGCCTTTCCAATCTTTGTTAAAAGCCGCCAGAACAGCTGTCTGGCGGCTTTAAAATCTCTTCCCCGGGCAAAGGGGAGAGATGAGAGCCTGACAGGAGGGGTAGAGCCCCCCCAGCGCCTTAGGAGCCATCTGCAGGGCGCGAAGGGAGAGCTCCCCATGCAGCCTGTCTCCAGCTCCGAAGATCCGGAAACCTCTGCCTTTTGCAGAGCTAGATGGAGTGACCAGCCGCTGCTTCAAAAATGGGATTTATAACTATATTTAAACTATAGAAGCAGACAGAGAGAAACAGGCGTGAGATGGGCAAGTACTGAAACCTCTTTTTTTCCTTTTTTTTTCAACTCCTGGGTAAGCTTTCACTTCGGCAAGGGAACAAAGGAAACAGAGTAACAATATGGCGATTGAGAAGTGAAAGTGACTTTCGTTTCCCCAGAGGCTTTTTTTTTTTTTTCTTTCTCTCTCTCTTATGGAAACTTTTAACTTGGAAAAATGGTTTTTTCTTTCTCTGTCTCCTAACTCTGGATTAAAGTTATAATAGAAATATTTTCAATAATAAAAGACTATCTGATTTTTAAACTGGAAAGAACTTTAATCAGGCAACTGGCTTTCTTTCTTTTTTGTACTCTTCTGAAACACCAATGGCTTCAAAGTTTGGAAAGACTGTTTTGACTAAAAGAAATGACTATTCATCTGGATATATTTCTAAAATGCAACTTAACACTGAGCTAACACCTCCACAGCTTTTGACACCTGAAAATTTATTAAATAATTTAAAGATTATGAAACATGAACTTACTTTGGAATTTAACCAGAAAATAAGTGAGATAGACCATAAGATGCAGGCTGCTTTGAAGAATATGAATCAACAACTAAGATTTGATGTGTTAGAGGTTTGCAAAGGCTTAGCAACAAATATTGAAGTTTTGGCAGAACGTATTGAAACAAATAAACAAGCTTTGGCAACTTCGGTGAATTACATAGATAAAATCCAAAATGACATTGCAAATTTTGAAAAAGAGGTCTTAATGACTCAGTTCAGATCTATGGAAGTTGCTATAAGGATTAGAGGTTTGAAAGAAGGATTATATGAAAATTTAAAAGGCAGGATGGTTGACATATTGGATCAGGTGTCTGGAATTTCTAAAGCGGAATTGGCTACACAAATCGACAAAACATACAGAATCAACTCGTGGTACGCCAAACAAAAGCATCTACCAAGGGATATTGTCATATATTTTACCACAAGAGCTCTACGGAACAGAATTATACAAGCAACGTTTAACAATAATCTTATGGTGAATGGTCAGGAACTAAAGATTTGGAAAGAAATCCCCTCTAAAATGCTTAAAGCCAGGAAAAGCTATACTTTTTTGATTGATGAATTTAAGAGATTAAATTTACAATATAAATGGGAAGCACCAGTTGGAGTAACAGTGAAATTTTCTGGAAAAAGATACCGGCTCAACACGATAAAAAAAGCTACTGAATTTTATGTCAATGTTCTAAAGGCTGATATATCCAAGATTCCAGAAGAAGGGTGTATGAAAATAAAAGAGGAGGAGGAGGGGAAGCCACCTTCGATGGATCAAAAAGAAATAGACTCAAAAATCCAAAAGGAGTGCCTGAATCAGATAGCTGGGGAAGAGGAGATGGAGGTTTGGGAGCAGACGGGAGACGACTTGACAAATTTGAATTTATTGAACTATTAAAAGATGAACTATCAAGATACAAAATAATGTGATGTTGAAATATATTGGATGGATAGAAACTAATATGATTGTATTTTATCTTTTCCCTATCTAATGATTACTTATGCAATATTTAGTTAAGTTTTATATAACTTTGAGGTTATTTTTAATGTTGATAATATTAGATATATATAGTTTGTTGAAGATTTGTTTATTGTTTATTCTTCTTTTATTTTCTTTTTTTGTTTATTGAAGTTAGCGAATTAATTTAGAATAATATTATCTTATTAATATCATGATGAAATTTAATATTTGATGATTACTTATGTAACATTTAGTTAAGTTTTATCTTAGAGGTTATTTCTAATGTCAATAATATTAGTTTAAGATTTGTGTATTTTATATTTAGTTATTACTTATGTAACACTTACCTTGTATAAGATAGAGGACTGAAGGGAGGAGGTAGGAGGTTTGTTTGTTTGTAGTGTTAAAGAGTTTTCTCTTTCTTTCTTTCTTTTTTTTTATTCTCTTTCTTTTTTTTCTCTCTCTTTTTTGTATCTTTACTATTGTATACAAATGCGATATATTAGTACTGTATAGTTTGGAGTTGAAGTTTTTTTAAAAATAGTGTTCTTTTTTTCCTTTTTCCTTTTTCTTTTTATTAACAATTTAAACTTATTATTATGCCCTGTATTATCTCTGGGAAGTCCGGGGGGGGGGAGGTGGGGAGGGAAGGGGGTGGGTCTGGGGGGGGGGAAATAAAAATGTTTGTACTTTGGATTTAATATTTTGTTACCACTTATGTAAGTTTGTACTAATAAAACTTTTTTGAGAAAAAAAAAAAAAAAAAGAACTTTTAATTACTAATTATGATTATTATCACTCTGTTGCTTTGCATGTACACCGGAGACAAATTCCTTGTGTGTCTAATCACACTTTGCCAATAAAGTATTCCATTCTATTCTAAATAGTGCATTAATAATGTACTGGGAACAAGAAATCTTTCTGAAAAAAGTTCTGAAATAATGTTTATTTGTTCAATCATACAAAGAAACATCATCACTAAAGCAAAACTGATCTTGCTATGAATGAACAACTGAATGAACAACTGAGCTCTTTTCCTCAACATAGTACAGTTTCAAGCAGAATAAAGTAATCATAAAAGATGACAGTTTAGTAAAAACAGAGGACAAGTTTCTAAAAGACAAGAAAAATGTAAGTTTCTATGATGAATCTAATCACAACATGAGAACATAATGTAAACTTTGCAAGAGTATTTTAAAATAACATATATGGGACTCTTAGTATAATGATTTGGCACGGTTTTCCATGTAATAGTGGTAGTCTAAGTAGCAGAGAAGTAAAGAATGAATATAAATATCCAAGTAGAAATTTAGATGTTAAAACCAAAATCCCCTCACTTTTGCCCAGAAATAATATTTTCTGTCTTGTTTTCCAAGTAAATCAGTTTGCAACTGACCCAATATAACAGAAGTACACTGGATTACATCTGCCAATGAACAGCGATTTAGAAAACACAAGAGTAACGTTTAATGGAAAGATTATGTTGAATGCAAACCTAGTAACCAAATTGGGATTAGCAATGCTTTTTATACATTACAACATAAGTCAATTATTGTGTCAAATATCAGTTCTACCACACTGTAGCTGGAATAGGAACACCAACACTGTTTTATTTAAATATATGGCGAGAACACATTTCAGTATAGGAAATTACCTGAATTAGATCTTCAAGTTCAGTGTCATTCACACAGGCATGCTGTGACACAAACATTTGCTTCTGGATCACAATAGTTGTTCTCTGGCTGGTTTCATGTGGCTGCTCCAGGGCTTTGAATACAGTAGCTCCAATAATTAAATACAAAACCACCACTAGAAAAATGGTTGATACTGTCTTCCATTTCATCACATTAATAGTTGTATCACTTTCCTCCCGTGAAGCAAGTACAGTGGGCTTGGTAGAAAATGACAGCCGTGGCTTGGAGTTCTGAGTGGCAGATTTGGGGTCCAACAGGTCAGGTGCCGCCACTAATAAAAAGGGGTGGAAAAGAAACAGAACGTTAATTTTTAAAACACTTGTCAGTGTTTATCAAGAAGAAAGATAAGCTACTAATTGTTCTAATTTAAGTTCAGATATGGTAGCCCTAGAAATGAATTCAATTTGTCTACCTGTTGAAGAGCTTATTATGGATTACTTTGGTTGCAACAATCTGTTGTGATAAAATTATTACGTTTGCTACTCTATCATGTAACCTTATTACTAGATCTACTGCCCAAATAGCATGTAAATTACTGGCTGTAAAACTAATGATGTAATATTGATTATTTGAAGATATAATTTCCAATTAATATTTTATCAGATTATCACATTGCTTTCCAAATCCTGATCTATTTTAAATATTGCCAATGATGCTGAATATTAATTAAAACAGATACTTTTGTGTATATATGCATACACATTGTGCATGCATGCACCATACATCAGAAACTTCACGCATGATGTGCCTATCATTAATGTGTTAGTAATCCAACTCTATATTTTTTCTCATGGAAATCCTTTAACTATTATTTATTAGAGTATCACCAACTGGTATTATTAAGTGAAAGCTCTTTAAAGAAACTGGGCTGCAAAATTTCTGCCCATATCTGAGAATAAACAACGAACCAAACAATGCCAGAATTACATTTTTAGATAATTTGGTCCATATACAAGTCTCATATACAAGTCTTCCCTCCCTCTTATTTGCAAGCTGCCTATTGATGCATTGACACGGTTATTGATATAATGCATTGATGCATTGTCCCAACATCCCTTATCATTATTGCCAAAAACAATATGTCCAGTGAAGATATATAATATTACCTTTCAAGTCATTAAGATATTGGCAATATCTAATATAGTCCTTCCTTCTCATTTAACTTTTCTCTGACTGAACCTCATAGTCAAAGTAAATCATACACCTAAAAATAGATATAGATTTCTGTCCCTCCTCTTCCATCCTCACTACTCTGAAAGAAGGTAAGTTTTAAAGACCATAATGCATTATGGTCCATATGCAAACTATGTTCTTCAGGATATGTTCTTTATAACTTCGCAGCATCTTCAAATATTGAAAGAGGTATAGGAAGATGAGCTTGGAAGACAAAGATAATATGTAATAAGCATAGTTAATTTGAGCTTAACCTCCACAGTGAAGGACAGAAGGTGGAAGAAGCTGCAGATTAATATTATTTATGACTTTACTGCACAATGACACCAAGTAGTTAATATTTCCCAAGTTCTACAAACCTAGGACGAGTGTTTCTATTGGTACCTAATTCCTACATTATAATGGCTCTAGAACAAGTTTTGCCACAGTAAGATTCCTTATACAATCCCCTTCTTCTGAGCCCAGAAATGCAATTTTACAACCATCCCCAACCGCAGGAGATAGGAAAGTAGTAATTCCTGATTTCAGAGGAGTATCCCAGAGTCATTGATTTGAGGGCAGCAACTAAATGATGCTGCCTAGAGGCTTCCATATAAGGTCCTTTTTGGCTGATAATGGTAATGTCTGGCAGTTTAACCAAGCAATCTACCATATAATTAAATTGCAGTACTAGCAGTGAAGCCATGTGGACTACCTGGGAATGCAACGATAAAAAAAGATGTTAAGTGGATGGTGGCTTATCTTGAGAATTGTGTGATGGGAGGAAAAGCAGGCAAAGGGCAGAAACTCAAAACTATCCTGTTATTTCATCATCATTTGACACAGCAACTACTATTTTGATCTCCTGTCCCTGAGTGTGTTGTCACCCTGTTCCATCCATCTTCCCACCCCAAAATGGAGGCAATCCAGGTTTAATGCAACAAACCTTCCTCTATTCACCTGCACCTGCTGTTCTTTTTTTTAAACAGTGATTTATCATAGCGATAACAATAGCGCCCCCCTCTTGTTTCAGGGGCAATGCGCGCCCAGAGTCCCAAGGAAATCTTGGAATCCAGGGTAAGTGCAGTTCCCAAGTTGCCTTCATCCACTCCCCTTTAAGAAAGCTGCATGCAGCTAAGCTAACAATGGGAATGGGATGGCAGCATAAAGTGCCTTCCTCTTGCACTGTTCTAATTGGTGCTACTGCACACTCTTCCCTGTTTCCTTTAGCTCATAGGAAGCTTTCCCACCCAGCCAAGATTCAAGGTTCCATTTCACCCACAGGCAACACACACACAACAAGGAATAAACCTTCCCAACCCTGTGGATGTCTGGAAGAAAATTAAACCCCCATTCTTCCTTCTTCATTTATTTTTTTAATAAGAAGCAACCAGTTCCCCCAAAGAGATGCTCCTGAAATCAATCAACAGCGCACAAGGATAGCAGGCAACGAGTTGGGAAAAGCCCCATCTTTTTTATCATTATTATTTTAATAACAATATCACCTTTTTTTTTTGCTTGAGCCTTCAAAATAGAAGCCTCCCTTCCTTGGCCCCCCTTTCCCCGTCGAAGCTAAGCACCCCTCGAACAAAGATGAAGTGTAACCCAGAGCTTTTGAGCCAAGGTGTTGCATGCAGCAGGAAGAGCCCGTGCAATAGGGATGGCGAGGCGGGAGGGTGTGGGGGAGGGAGAGAAAGGCAGGGGGGTGCATGGGCAAAACGGGTTCGCCTGCAATGAGGAAGGTAGGACCGGGGTGGGGGGCTTCCTTTGCCCTAGAGCGAAGATGCATCGGCAAAAGCAAAGGAGCATGCAGCGGTTTTTTTTCCAGGCAGCCGGATTTTTTTTTTCCTTTTCCGAGCCAGCGAGACGCGCCATTGTACGAGTACTCACTTCTTATTTACAGACCCGGTGCCCTCTCCTCGCTTCACGGGCAGGCATTTTTTCAGGGCTCGGGGAGGCAGAGTTTGAGAGCAAAGAGGTGGGGGTGGGAGGACTGGGGAGAAAAGGGGAGGGGAGACAAGAGGACCAGAAAGCGCGTGGGACTAGAGAGGAACCACAGAGAGAGACAGACAGACAGACAGACAGGGAGAGGGAGAGGCAAAGCAGGGAAGGCTTGGATGCTGAGAGCTCGGATTCCACGCGCGCCCTCTCGCTGGGGTGTGTGAGCCGCCCGCGTTCGCCTAGTCGGGCGCGAATGTGCGTGTGTGTGTGCGCGTGTCGTCTCGTGCGTGCGTCTCGTGCGGTGTCTGGGCACCACTCAAGGTGTGTATGTGTGGAACTCCCTCAGCACCGCTCCTCTTCTTCCGTCTCAGCCCCTCCCGGACACTCCCCGAGCTTTCTTAAGCGTGGCTCTCTCTCTATCGCTTCCCCCCTCCCTCCCCCCCCCGCCCGTGGGTGACTCTCGCTCTGAGAGACGGAGCTCGGCTGCCGGCACGCTGTCGCTCTCTCGCTCTCGCTCTCCCCCCCCCCCCCCCCGAGGCGCGCGGGATCTCTCCGGCGGGCACGGCGTTTTGGTTTGTAAAACGGAAGGGGACTTCTCCCTCAGGCTCCGCCTCCCTCGGCTCCTTGGAGCAGGTGACCGCGGGGCTGCTGGTCGTGCCTCTTCATCCTCCCCCCCCCTCCGCCGGTGCGTGACACGGCTTGCCCCTTCTGAATAATAGGCGGGCGCCGGAGCCGGTTCGGCCAACCTCCGTCTGCAGATCTTCCTTCCACGCGGGGTGGGTTCTTCTAAGAGCTCGACAGCCGCTTGAATCCAGTTCCCGCCTGAACTCTGCCTGCCGTTCCCCCATTTCCCCGAATACTATCCACGGCGTCGTTGGCTTCCACGTGGCTACAGATTCAGTAGCCCCGTGAACTCACCCGCGAAGTCAGAGAAGCGCCTGGAGCCTCAAAGGCTCCAAATTGTGGGAGGGAAAAGGCAAAGGGCGCGGACAAATGGCCCGCGATGAAATGATCCCCCCGATCTTGACTCGCAGACAAGTGTACTTACGTAGCAATGGCTGCCCTCTTCTGCCACAGAATGAATGAGGAATGCGGCCAGCTACTGCGTTAAAGGGGGACAACTGATGGAGAGCCGTGGATGGATTTCCCCTGCCTTTGTTTTCCGCCAAAAGCAATTGCTCTTCTTAATAAATGGTGGGGGGGGGTGGAGCTTGGAATGGCACCTGTCAGTTGCCTGACTGACAGAAAGAACATTATATCTGCTCCCTAAAAAGCCGACTGACAGGCCAAAGGGTGCGTGCAATGGGAAGAAAGCAGGGTGGTCAATAATGCTGGAGTTCTGTCTCTTACTAGTAGGGCTTAAGAGAATGGCAATGCTGGCTACAAGTCCAGTTCTGTCCTGATGGCCAACAGTGCCTGAAAGTACCCAAAGGCCAGCTGTGAAGCCAAAAGGGAGTATGCAGAACAAAACCATAAAAAACCACAAGAATGGCCCTATTGCCTGAAGCAATAGAAACTAATAATTCATCCAAGGGTGACAGAACCAGCAACACAGTTGTCAAAACCTGAACTCTTTCCTAGTTTAAATCAACCTTCTGCCTAGATACAACCATTTAAAAATAGGTTTCACATTGTCAAAAGAGGAATCTGTTTGAGACCCATCGGGCCCTTTGGGAAGCACTGATCAGACATGCCATGCCAAATGATGAGGACACTGCCAGGTTCCAGTCTTCCCTATATCCCAAGCCAAGAAGTTATGGAGGAACATTTCCAGTCACCAAGGTGGGGGATGACATCCCGCCAAGCCCTAAAAGTGGCCAATAGGACCTTCATCTACTGCAACATTAAAAAATGCATGACAAATGTGCCATGAGAAGAGAGAAAACTGGAACTGGAATAACTCAGTATGACTTTAAAGATACAAGACAAAGGATACATGATGAGGACAAGATATACAAAATGATGACTGGAGCATATTCATTCAACAGATGAGGGACATGAGTATCTGTGGAGGAGGGCAAAAGGGACACAGATATGTTGACTTCATCACAAAAATGAAGTGACCTAGCTAGCTATTTGCAACACAGTGCAAATATGTAATTGTCATTTGCATGATGGTATTATCATGACTGACTATGGACATGAGGATAAAGCTAGAGGGAAGTAGAAAAAGGAAGAAAATATACACACTAGCATTGCCATTTTTCACCTTTATTACCTTGACCCTGAAAAATCTCTTGTCTAGGCTGAATGTTTGAACCAGATACGTGTGAATGTGAGACAGAATAAAAACATTATGAATAAAGACCGATGAGTTGAAAATTGGAGAAAGAGCCTGGAACATTTCCAAAAGTGACATTTGGATTAGTTCCTTTGAACCTGTCACTATAAGTTGCTTATTCATTTATAGGGGAGGGTAATAGAATGTGTTTCAGGGATATGGGGAGGGGAATGCTGCCTAGGAAACAGTCAAATAAAGATTGTTCAGGTGATGGAAAGTTGTGGTGGAAAGTTTCTGCCTTCAGGCTTGCAAGATATAGCTTTACAATAAAGTAGAATTAGCTCATCCAGTTGTGTTTCCTGTCTGCTTTACCTAGGAGAGCTGATATCACTGCAACAAGTCCAAAACAGAAGATATTTGGCTAATTTAGCTTACAGGTGAATGAAAATGTGTGATCATCTGTAACTAGGGCAGGGGTCAGCAACCTTAAACACTCAAAGAGCCATTTGGACCGGTTTCCCATGAAAAGAAAACATCGGGAGCCACAAAACCCTTTTGGCACCCAAAATGAAGATAACACTGCATATATCATTTTTTACCTTTATGCTATGTATAAAAAAAACCTATAGTGTGTTGCATTTATGAAACCAGTGAACTGCTACAGAGAAAACAATTTTTTATTTCTGCATGCAACAAAAACATTTTTTTTAAAAAAATAGTTTTTATTGGAGTATTTACATTAAAAAAACTAAAAAGACATATACAGAAAATAAAACAACACAATACAAAATACACTGCATAACTACTAGGGTTATAATACAGCATTTCATATCAACAATAATCTCATGCTTATGTAATCCATTTACATGTTTAATTACTATTCCTTAACCTAACTATAATATTTTAACATAACTAGACATCCTGATACTAATTTAGTTATTAACTAATTTGATTTCTCTTTTCAAGACAATCATATAATTTACTCCAAATTTCATAGTATTCCGAATCCTGTCTCATTGAATTCCATAGTCATTTTATCTAGTTCAGCACAATTAAGGATTTTCCTAATTATACTTTCGGTGAGTATAACGATTGCAACAAAAACATTTTGAACTAAAAAAAAGATGGGTCAAAAAGCTCAATAAATCACGTGCTGGTGAATGTCGCACATTGGTGGTTGTGACGCATATTTGAGCGACGGAGCCGCAGCACAGCGATGAAAGAGTCACATGCGGCTCCAGAGCCGCAGGTTGCAGAGCCCTGAACTAGGGGTTGACCCTAATTATCTCTTTATTTCAGTGCCAAGAAAACTTTGGTGCATGTGATATTGGCTAGTTTCAACTATTGTATTATTTTTCCACATGGTTAAGAACTAAGCTATATAATGAATAAAAATATCCAATGCATCTGTGATAGATTTAGACTGCATTAGAATGTATAACCTTTTGCTTAAACTATAAATGGTTTCTTATTTGAAGTAAATGTCATACTTGCATATACATATAAAAGTAGCACATCAGGAAAGATGCTAAGTTTAGACCTGCTTTCCTTACACAGTAGTTTGCTTTCCCCATCCCCCCCCCCAGTTATTTTGCACTGCAGACACAATATTTCTCCTAATTTAAGTCATGCTGCCAAATAAAGGTTGTGTTAAATGGTTCAAGTGATTATACAATTTTAGGTCTATAAAGGATAGTAGTAGGGGATGATGCTTCATGCTATTTATTTCTGATTTATTTGTATATGATAACATTTATACATTGACATATATTAATGATGCTAATGAAATTTAGCAAACAATGTAAAATGCCTCCAAAAGTACATTACAATTAAATATTTACATATTTAAAATACTTCTGTGTAAGAGCATTCCAAAAGCTCAGATAATGCTACTTAAAAAATTTCAGCCTAAATAAAGCTAGTATCAAATGGCAGCACCTAGTTGACCATGGCTGATACTCTCCCCCATTTCTTCCAAATTCCTAAGCAAAGTTAGACTAATTACGTGGATAAGAAACCACCAGGAAATTGTAAAAAATCCCAGAAAAAAGAAATGGCAAGTTATTTCCACCTTAAGAATGCTATATGAATATATTATACTATGTATTTGCCATTATTAACTAATTATCTTAATGGGTAAACCAGTAATTAGATTGTTAAGGCAGCCATTATTCCTTGAAGTAATATGTTGAAGTCCTAAACTAATACTATGAAATGAAGTTACTAGATAAACATGTGCCAAAAGATATTCCTATAAACTAGGCTTATCAGAAACAGGAGAAATCCTGGTCTCAGCAAGTAACACATTCAACCAGCTTCTAATAATTGTGACAATAATTATGTTGCCCCTTTCATGGATCACTGCCTTGTCGTGGCGAAGGGACTTGCGCAGTGCAATGAAGCTATGAGCTATGCCGTGCAGGGCCACCCAAGATGGACAGGTCATAGCAGAGAGCTCTGACAAAACGTGATCCACTGGAGAAGGAAATGGCAAACCACTCCACTATCTTTGCCATGAAAACCGCATGGACAGTACCAAAAAGCAAAAAGATATGACGCTGAAAGATGAGCCCCTCAGGTCGGAAGGTATCCAATATGGTACTGGGGAAGAGCAGAGGGCTAGTAACAGTAGCACCAGAAAGAGTGAAGTGACTGGGCCAAAGCCGAATGGATGCTCAGCTGTGGATGTATCTGGTGGTGAAAGGAAAGTCCGATGCTGTAAAGTTCTATACTCCATAGGAACCTGGAATGTAAGGTCCATGAATCAAGACAAGCTGGATGTGGTCAAACAAGAGATGACAAGACTGAACATCATCTTAGGAATCGGTGAACTAAAATGGTCAGAAATGGGTGAATTTAATTCAGATGAACATCATGTATACTACTGTGGGCAAGAATCTTTCAGAAGAAATGGAGTAGCCTTCATAGTCAATAAAAAATAGGGAAAGCAGTACTGGGATACAATCCCTCAAATGACAGAATGATCTCAGTTTGAATCCAAGGCAAACCATTCAACATCACAGTAGTCCAAGTCTATGCCCCAACCACTCGTGCTCAAGAGGATGAAGTTGACCGGTTCTATAAAGACCTACAACACCTTCTAGAATTAACACCAAAAAATGATGTCCTTATCATCTGGGGGATTGGAATGCTAAAGTAGGAAGTCAAAAGTTAGCCGGAATAACAGGCAAGTTTGGTCTTGGAGTACAAAATGAGACAGGGCATAGGCTGGTAGAATTTTGTCAACAGAATACAATGGTCATAGCAAACACTCTTTTCCAACAACCCAAGAGATGTCTCTACACATGGACATCACCAGATGGTCAACACTTAAATTAGATTGACTATGTGCTCTGCAGCCAAAGATGGAGAAGCTCTATACAGTCAGTTAAAAACAAGACCAGGAGCTGACTGGTTCAAATCATGAGCTTCTCGTGGCAAAATTTAGGCTTAAATTGAAGAAAGTAAGGAAAAGCACTAGGCTACTCAGGTATGAACTAAATCATATCCCTGATGAATATACAGTAGAGGTGACAAATAGATTTAAGGAATTAGATCTGATAGACAGAGTGCCAGAAGAACTATGGACGGAGGTTTGCAACATTGTACAAGAGGTAGCAACTAAAACCATCCCAAAGAAAAAGAAATGCAAGAAAGCAAAATGGCTGTCTGAGGAAGCCTTACAAATAGCTGAGAAAAGAAGGGAAGTGAAAGGCAAGGGAGAAAGAGAAAGATACACCCAATTGAATGCAGAATTCCAGAGAATAGCTAGAAGAGATAAGAATGCCTTCTTAAACGAACAGTGCAAAGAAATAGAAGAAAACAATAGAATAGGGAGGACCAGAGATCTCTTCAAGAAAACTGGAGATATGAAGGGAGATATGAAGGGAACGTTTCATGCAAAGATGGGCATGATAGAGGACCAAAATGGCAGGGATCTAACAAAGGCAGAAGAGATTAAGAAGAGGTGGCAAAATTATACAGAAGAACTATACAAGAATCAGCTTAACATCCCTGATAACCATGATGGGGTAGTCACTGACCTTGAGCCAGACATCCTGGAATGAGAAGTCAAATGGGCCTTAGGAAGTCTGAACAACAACAAAGCTAGTGGAGGTGACAGTATCCCAGCTGAGCTATTCAAAATCTTGAAAGATGATACAGTAAAAATGCTACACTCAATATGCCAGCAAATTTGGAAAACTCAACAGGGGCCACAGGATTGGAAAAGGTCAGTTTACATTCCAATTCCAAAGAAGGGCAATGCCAAAGAATGCTCAAACTACCGCACCAATTGCACTCATTTCACATGCTAGAAAAATTATGCTTAAAATCCTACAAGCTAGGCTCCAGCTATATGTGGATCGGGAACTACCAGAAGTGCAGGCAGGATTTCGAAGAGGCAGAGGAACTAGAGATCAAATTGCCAACCTACGCTGGATCATGGAGAAAGCTAGGGAGTTCCAAAAAAACATCCACTTCTGCTTCATTGACTGCTAAAGCCTTTGATTGTGTGAATCACAACGAATTGTTCTTAAAGAGATGGGTGTACCAGACCATCTTATTTGTCTCTTGAGAAACCTATATGCGTGTCAGCAAGCAACAGTGAGAACTGGACACGGAACCACTGATTGGTTCAAAATTGAGAAAGGAGTTCTGCAAGGCTGTATACTGTTGCCCTGCCTATTTAACTTATATGCAGAGCACATCATGAGAAAGGTGGGGCTGGATGAATCACAAGTTGGAATTATGATTGCTGGGAGAAATAGCAACAACCTCAGATATGCAGATGATACCACTCTAATGGCAGAGAGTGCAGAGGAACTAAAGAGCCTTCTAATGTGGGTGAAGGAGGAGAGTGCAAAAGTTGGCTTGAAACTCAACATTAATAAAGCTAAGATCATGGCTCCCGGCCCTCTCAATTCATGGCAAATAGATGTGGAAGAAATGGAGGTAGTTTTTTATTTTCCTGGGTTCCAAGATCACCACACATGGGGACTACAGCCAAAAAATTAAAAGACGCTTGCTCCTGGGGAGGAAAGCTATGGCAAATCTAGACAGCATACTAAAAAGCAGAGACATCACCTTGCCAACAAAAGTGCATATAGTCAAGGCTATGGTTTTCCCAGTTGCAATGTATGGCTGTGAAAGTTGGACCATAAGGAAGACTGAATGTCAAAGAATTGAGGCCTTTGAACTATGGTGCTTGAGAATACTCCTGCGAGTCCCTTGGACTGCAAGGCGATCAAACCGGTAAGTCCTAGAGGAGATCAACCCTGACTGCTCTTTAGAAGACCAGATCCTGAAGATGAAACTGAAATACTTTGGCCACCTAATGAGAAGGAAGGACTCACTGGAGAAGAGCCTAATGCCTGGAACAATTGAGGGCAGAAGAAAAAAGGGACGCAGAGAATGAAGTGTCTGGATGGAGTCACTGAAGCAGTCGGTGTGAGCTTAAATGGTCTCCGGGGGATGGTAGAGGACAGGAAGGCCTGGAGGAAAGTTGTCCATGGGGTCGCAATGGGTCGGACATGACTTTGCAACTAACAACAACAATTATGACTTCCGTTTTCTCCTTCGGTGACATCGGAAGCCGGGACCGCAATTTCCGCAGCCGGCTCAGAACACGTCCGAGGGTCCCGGATTGAGACCTAAGCCTCCCCCTAGAGAGGGGGCAAAGCGAAGGGGGACTGCCAGGAAGGTAGAGGGGAGCCGCATCTCCTCTCCCTGAACTGGAAAGCCCCTAGCCAATGATGTGGAGCAGCGGCAGCAAACATGGCTGCCACAAGGCTGAAGGAAGACCAGAAACACCAAGATTGAGCAGGAGGGAAAAGTGAGTGGTTTGCAATCTGGGCTAAAAAGGATTGTTGCTTTTTAAGAATAACTCCAAAAATACGAGGTGGAAAAATATGGAAGCTAAATGTTACCGGTGGGTCAAGCATACTAAAAACTTGAAGAAAACATTTGGGAACTAGGAGAAAAAAAAAGATTTGTTGGAAGTTTTAAAAGAAGATGTGGTTTTGTAAAGATACTTTGTTTTAAAGAAAAAATATTGACATTTAAATTGGAAGTTGTCTCTACCTTATTATAACTAAACCGATTATTAAATACCTATATACATACTGTATTTAATGAAATTGAAAACCCAGAATAACAAAAGAGGAATAATACTGATGTGAAGCACGAGCACCATTTTAAAGAAAGAAAGAAAGAAAGAAAGAAAGAAAGAAAGAAAGAAAGAAAGAAAGAAAGAAAGAAAGAAAGAAAGAAAGAAAGCAAGCAAGCAAGCAAGCAAGCAAGCAAGCAAGCAAGCAAGCAAGCAAGCAAGCAAGCAAGAAAGAAAGAAAGAAAGAAAGAAAGAAAGAAAGAAAGAAAGAAAGAAAGAAGGGTGCAACACTCGGAACTTTTGTTTTTGCTGGATAAATAAAGCGGAGTAAACCAAAAGAAGGAAAAGAGGTGGAAAAGCCTCCAGTTTTTTCCTTTGAATTTTGGTTGGATTGTAAAAATTATAACAAGTGGAAACAGAGACATGGAATGGATACATCAGGATATTAAAGACATTATAAATGAACAGTGTATGGGAATGAAAGAAATACTTGAAGATATGGACCGCATAGAACTAAAACTGGAGAATATAATACAAAGAACAAGTGCAGAACAGAGGAAAATATGGAGGATCCTGGAACAGTGGAAGAAACAGAGGAACGGGGGGGGGGGGACAACAAGAAAGAAAATACAACAAAGGGATGATGGAAACACCGAGGGTGAAAAAGGGATTAGAGCAGAAGGGGAAGATCATAGATGGCAGGGAAAAGATAAGGGAGAAAAAGAAGACCAGAAAGGGAAAATAAGATAAAGCTAGAAAAGATGAAAGCAAAATAAAACAACAAAGGGAGAAAAAGAGAGGAGAGAAAGATAGAAAGTATAGCAAAATAATAGAAATGACAAAGTTGAAAGAAATTTGGGGGAGGCAACCAAAAGAGAAAGAAAAGATTAAAAATATGGAACAGGGTAAAAGATAAGGGATAAAAAAGAATAAGAATGTGTATGTTAAATTAGTACAATAGAATTAAATAATTCTGAATAAATTGTTTATTGTGGTGATAAGAATAAAAAGCAATAATAACATTTTTTAATATAAGATATAAATATAGAAGAGCTATAATGTGGAAAAAATAACTTGTATTTAAATATATGTACGAATTAGAATGTAGAAATGAAATTATAAAATAACATATGAAAATATGAAAATTGAAAATTGGTAACTTTGAAACATGTTTTGTATGGGATATAAAAGATAAAAAAATAGTTTTGAAATGATTGTTAGAAATGTGATAAAGTGATAGAATTAACTTTTAAGAAGATAAAATTAGCTTGTATTAAAGAGTAAGAATGATATGGAAAATATTATTATTGTTTAGAAAAGAAGTGAAGTAAAAATATATTAATATTAGAAATATATGTATACTAGAAATGTACAATGTGGGAAAAGATCACATCTTTGATTGTTGGAATGGAAGGAGAAGAGTAGGAAAAGGGGGACAGAAAAGATAATTAAAATAGAGATAAAATAAGAGGGGGAAAAGACTAAAAAATAGACATTAAAATGAAAAGAAATGTGAGAGATGTATTAAAAATGAAATTATAATGAATTGTAACTATTTAAAAAATATTGTTAAGACTATTGATGGATGGATGAAACTCAGAAAGAAAACGCTCACGACATGAGATGTAGAAAGACTAAAAATAAATAAAACTTATTGGGGGGGGGAACAATTATGTTGCAACAACAACATAATTGCTGTCCCCAGGATACACCCGTTAGTGAAGTGTTTACTGAATTTCAGTCCTCAGAGCAACTGAAATCAATGGCTTTAGCGTCATGAGTCCACTTCATGGAGAAAGTATGCATAAATGAAATAAATATATCTATGTTTTTCTTGACATTAGACCTTAGAATATTTTCATTTGTGCCAATAATCTAGAGTTGTTTTAGGAGAGCAGCCATACGTTGTCTGTAGACTTTGGCTGAAATTCTTCTGATTGTTAAAAGCATCTGCAAAGGGTGAAACAAACTTTGAAACAAAGCTTCTAGATTAAAAAAGGCATAGCAACATATTTACTTGACCTAATTATTTTCCATCAGAGCCTGGAAAATTTCATGCATAAAATACCATTCTCCTTTTTTCCTGAAATGTTTGATAGTGATGGTCCTCTACAAACAGGAACACTATTTGTTCCTCCCAAAGGGCAGAAAGTTTCTTGACCTACAATTCCTTCTACGCTTATGTGGAAAAAGTTCCTTTATTTAGGAGTTTCTCCTTAATTCCAGATTGCTTGAGACTGGAATTCAGTCACTTGTCTGGGATGGTGTAGGTTCTCCTGCTTGAGCACGGGGTTGGACTGGAGGACCTCCGGGGTCCCTTCCAGCTCTATTCTGATTGATTGATTGATTGATTGATTGATTGATTGATTGATTGATTGATTGATCAAGTTAGCTGAAAGGCATAGTAATTAACAATCTCAGATTTTGGAAAGTTTACATAATAAATTTACATATTCAAGGAGGGGGAATTTTTCAGAAAGAGAGGGATTTTGGACTCCCAAAAACAGCTGAATAGGGAAGATTGCTCTTTGCCCCCCGGATTATCGATTCCCGGACTCCGATTATTATTATTACTATTCTATGAAGGAGGACAAATACACACTAACTCTGAGAACTGGAGACTCTGTCATCTGTTAAAGTCTCATATAAAGATCGCAAAGGTGCTGTGCGATAAAGGACAGAACAGTTACGAGACCTGGGTAACGGCAGGGATCCGTTTTATATTACACCCTCATTTGATGGTGTCTCCTCTTTGTCTTAAACTTGTAAATCTACCTCCGATATGTTGTGTGGGTGCATGAGTGTATGATTCTTGGAGTATATGTGTAGACTGATTGATTGGTAGGAATGAGGAATGCGGGTGCTTGGGCCCCGGCCCCCTTTACTGAGTGTGAAAACAGAAGTGGAGGGGTTCTGGAGCCTGATCCCCGTTTTAGAGTGAGTGGTATGGATGGTTTGCCGGAAGAGAGGGAGACCAGTGGGGGCGGGGAGGGGATCTCTGGTACAAGGGGGAGCGGGAGTATTATGGTCATAACAGGGAGAGGTAGGTATGGCGGGAGCAGAGGGGTAGGCCGCTCTCGGGGAACGAGAACTCGCTGTCTCCAAGCGATTTCTTGTTCTGGCCCCTCAGGTTTGGTTCCATCTTGCTCAACCCGAGGTCCTGGTAACCAGGGATGTCAGGGCCCTGGGCTCAAGCTGCTACTGTTGAATGCCAGGTCAATTACCAACAAGGCCCCCCTTGTACGGGATTTAATCCTGGAAGAGGGGGCGGACCTGGCATGTATCACTGAGACCTGGCTAGGCCAGGAGGGGGGGGTTCCCCTCTCCGAGATGTGCCCGGACGGGTTCTTAGTACAGCATCAGCCGCGACCCCAGGGAAGGGGTGGAGGAGTGGCGATTATAGCTCGCCAGAACCTTAATCCTCGAAGGAGCCCTGCCCCGGAGATTGTTGGGTGTGAGACGCTCCTTCTGAAGTTGGACTTAGGGGTCCAGGTGGGCCTTTTGTTAGCGTACCTGCCTCCTAGCTACGTTACAAAGGCCCTGCCTGTTCTGCTCGAGGCGGTAGCAGGGCTGGCGATTGAGTTCCCCAGGTTGATGGTGCTGGGGGACTTTAATTTGCCATCGCCCGGTGAAACCTCGGAGGCAGTCCAGGAGTTCATGGCTTCCATGACAACCATGAACCTGACCCAAGTAGTTCAGGGTCCGACTCATGAGGGAGGTCACACGCTTGACCTTGTGTTTCTCTCGGGGCAGTGGAGAGATGATCTGAGGCTGAGGGGTTTAGTCACAACACCCTTGTCGTGGTCAGATCATTTCCTTCTGAGGTTGGATTTCATGGCACCACTCCTCCACCGCAAGGAGGCGGGACCGACTAAGTGGTTCCGCCCCAGGCGCCTAATGGAATCTGAAGGATTTCAGAGGGAACTTGGGGAAATACCTGACTCCCTGGTACACGATTCATCTGAGGCTCTAGTTGCTGCTTGGAACCAGGCGGCAATGGGGGCCTTAGACCGGATTGCGCCTTTGCGGCCTCTCCGTGGCAGCGGATCCCGGAGGGCCCCTTGGTTTACTGAGGAGCTCCGGGAGATGAAGCGCCTAAAGAGACGCCTAGAGCGACGATGGAGAGCCAGTAAAGCTGAGTCTGACCGGACACTTTTAAGAACTTACATTAAGTCTTACTTAGTGGCGATAAGGGCGGCAAAATGCGCGTATTTTTCCGCTCTTATTGCGTCCGCCGACTCCCGCCCAGCCACTCTGTTTAGGGTGACTCGCTCCCTCCTAGCCAAGGAGGGGGCTGAAGATCCCTTGCAGGGCAGAGCTGAGGAATTTTCCCAGTTTCTGGCGGATAAAGTCGTTCAGATTCGGACAGACCTGGACTCCATTTGGACAGGGCAAGCCGAGATGACAGGGGTGAGTCTTAGTCCTGTTATATGGGACGAGTTTGAACCTGTCACTCCTGAGGATGTGGACAAGGCCATAGGAGCGATGAGCGCCTCCACCTGTTTATTGGACCCGTGCCCCTCCTGGCTGGTTTCTGCCAGCAGGGAGGTGACACGCGGCTGGCTCCAGGCGGTTGTGATCGCTTCTTTGAGAGAGGGATCCATCCCACAGCCTTTAAAAGCTGCGGTGGTGAGGCCCCTCCTCAAGAAGCCTTCCCTGGACCCAGCGGATTTAAAGAACTTCCGTCCAGTCTCCAACTTACCCTTCTTGGGTAAGGTTGTTGAGAAGGTGGTGTCGCTCCAACTCCTGCGGCTATTGGAGGATACTGATTATCTGGATCCCTTTCAATCGGGTTTCAGGCGCGGCTACAGTACGGAGACTGCTTTGGTCGCGCTGATGGATGATCTCTGGCGAGCCCGGGATGGGGGTCATTCCTCCATCCTGGTGCTACTTGACCTCTCAGCGGCTTTCGATACCATTGACCATGGTATCCTTCTGCGTCGTCTTGGGGAGATGGGAGTGGGAGGCACTGTTTTACAGTGGTTCTCCTCCTATCTCTCTGACAGGACGCAGTCGGTGTTGACAGGAGGACAGAGGTCGGCCCCTAGGCCCCTGGTTTGCGGGGTGCCACAGGGCTCGGTCCTCTCGCCCATCCTGTTTAACATTTACATGAAACCGCTGGGTGAGATCATCCGACGACATGGGGTGAGGTATCAACAGTATGCTGACGATACCCAGTTATACATCTCCACCCCGTGTCAGTTCAGTGAAGCAGTTGATGTGATGTGCCGCTGCCTGGACGATGTGAGGGTCTGGATGGGAGTGAACAGACTCAGGCTCAACCCAGACAAGACTGAGTGGCTCTGGATATTGCCTCCCAAGGACTATGTCGACTGTCCCTCCTTGGTTCTCGGGGGAGAAAAATTGACTCCCTCAGAACAGGTTCGCAATTTGCGTGTCCTCCTAGATCCACAGCTAAAATTGGAGCAACATCTTTCAGCTGTGGCTAGGGGGACCTTTGCACAAATCCATCTTGTGCACCAATTGCGACCTTACTTGGAGAGGGAGGCCTTGCTCACAGTCACTCATGCCCTTGTCACCTCACGGCTAGACTACTGTAACGCGCTCTACATGGGGCTACCCTCAAAGAGCATCCGGAGACTCCAGCTGGTACAGAATGCAGCTGCGCGTGCAGTAGTGGGTGTACCGAGATACACCCACGTAACACCTATCCTTCGCCAGCTGCATTGGCTACCAGTCAGCCTCCGGGTGCAATTTAAGGTGTTGGTCGCTACCTTTAAAGCCCTACATGGCTCAGGGCCAGGCTACCTGCGGGACCGCATCCTACCACATACCTCCCTAAGACCGGTTAGGTCCCACAGAGAGGGCCTCCTCCGGGTCCCGTCGGCCAAACAATGTCGGTTGGCGGGACCGCGGGGGAGGGCCTTCTCTGTGGGAGCCCCGTCCCTCTGGAACCAACTGCCACCAGAGATCCGGACCATCCCCACCCTACTGGCCTTCCGTAAAGCCTTAAAAACATGGCTCTTCCGGCAGATGGGGTGAATAGGACAACCAGTTTCCCCCTGAATGTTGTGTTTATAATGTCTTCTTTTTAATTATATTTTTAACTTAAATTAATGACGACTGTTTTTAAATGTACGCCTCTTATTCATGTTGTACGCCGCCCTGAGTCCCACGGGATTGGGCGGCCTATAAGAGCGTTTAAATAAATAAAATAAAATAAATAAAGAATAATGTGAGCTGTCACATGAACTCAATAAAACATACATAAAACATGGGTTTTAGAATTCATCTCAAAGAATATTTTCACTACTGAATTAAAGTGCTATCCTCTCTTTGTTGTGTTAGCGCAAAAGAAAATTGGCATAAAATGTGTATAACACATTGCCAACCTTATCCTTCCTCTGCAGCATTTGTCCCAAGTCACTGCCAAGTTGTGCTGACCTCATTTGTGATTTATTTATTTATTTATTTATTTATTTATTTATTTATTTATTTATTTATTTATTTATTTATTTGTCAAACATGTATAGTAGTAATTTGTATAAACATAAGTAAAAAGTAACGATAAAAGAGGACAATAGGACAGTAGGACAGGGATGGTAGGCACGCTGGTGCGCTTATGCACGCCCCTTACAGACCTCTTAGAAACGAGGAGAGGTCGACTGTAGACAGTCTAAGGTTAAAGTTTTTGGGGTTTGGGGAAGAAACCACAGAGTCAGGTAGTGCATTCCAGGCATTGCTCACTCTGTTGCTGAAGTTGTATTTTCTGCAGTCGAGTTTGGAGCGCTTTACATTTAGTTTGAATCTATTACGTGCTTGTGTATTGTTGTGGTTGAAGCTGAAGTAGTCATTAACAGGAAGGACATTTTGGTATATGATTTTATGAACTACATTTAGATCAGATCGGAGGCAACGTAGTTGTAAATTGTCTAATCCCAGTATTTCAAGTCTGGTGGAATAAGGTATTTTGTTGTGAGCGGAGGAGTGAAGGACTCTTCTTGTGAAATATTTCTGGACTCTCTCGATTGTATTTATGTCTGATATGCAGTGCGGGTTCCAGACAGGTGAGCTGTATTCCAGAATTGGTCTAACAAATGTTTTGTATGCTCTGGTTAGTAATGTAATGTTGCCAGAGAAGAAGCTACGCAAGATTAGATTAACAACTCTTAGTGCCTTTTTGGCAATGTTGTTACAATGGGCTCTAGCACTTAGGTCATTGGATATGAGTATTCCAAGGTCTTTGACAGAGTGAGGGTCATCTACAAGTTCGTTTCCTCCAAGTTTGTATTTTGTATTCTGATTTTTTTTGCCAATGTGTAAGACAGAGCATTTGTTGGTTGAGATTTGAAGTTGCCAGTTGTTTGACCATTCTGCTACATGGTCAAGGTCTTTTTGAAGGGTAGCAACATTGTCGGTGGTGTTAAATAGTTTAACATCATCAGCAAAGAGAACGCAGTTGCTTATAATATGATCACAAAGATCGTTTATGTAGAGTATGAAGAGTGTTGGTCCTAGAACACTGCCTTGAGGGACACCACTGTTGACAGGAGCAGGATTTGATATGGCACTTCCTATTTTGACCACTTGTTGTCTGTTAGACAGGAACGCAGTTATCCAATCATGTAGGGGTCCAGAAATGCCATAGGATTTTAGTTTCAGAAGTAGTTTGTCGTGTACAACTGAATCAAAGGCTTTACAAAAGTCTATGTAAATTGCATCTATTATTAGTCTATGTAAATTGTAATTACATATTAATGTAATTTAATGTAATGTAATATGTAAATTACATATTAGTCTATGTAAATTGCATCTATGATTAGCGAGTAACTACTACAGGCAAGGTGATTGGTTCTTAAACTCTGGGTTTGCTGCTGCTCCCCCCTAGTAGGCCACCAACCAGCAAGGAAAACATGCAGGAGTCAGGGTTTTGAATCAGGATTGGATGGGTTGGAATTTTGCCTAGGCATCTTTAGCTAAGTTTGCCTACTGTATCTCTTCTTGGCCCTTACTCACATATACTCATCTGCTCCTAAGGTTTCAGGGATGCAGAATAAAAGTGTTGCAAAAGTGGTTAAAATATGTTTTCATTGCCTTTTAATTCTACTATTTTCTTTGCATTTATTTTTCCTTTGAAGGTATCAGAAGGTGGCAGCAAGTGGCCTATCTTGTCTGGGCCTACCAGGAAATCCCGAGACTACTGGAAAATTGACTGGAAAGTTGGTGAGGGGGGAATCTAGAAAAAGACAACATCAGGCCACTTTTATTATTGCCAAGTAAACTGCATGGCTGAATCCATTGAGTTACCAAAATTGATTTTCAACTCAAAGTTGTCTTTGTTTTCTTGCTTCCATTACACTTCATGTAAGATGTTATATTAAATACATGCACTCTATATTCTTTTGAAATCTGTAGTAGGAGTGTCATCCAGTAGCTCAAAATTGTGTTTTTTACTTCTTATCCATAGCATTTGTATACAGATACTTTATAAGAACTGTGGAACAAAAAAAAACCCTTGGTTCATATTAAATATCAACTAATACGATAGGATAGAAATTAATTTAGTGATAGGTAATTAGGTCTGGCTACATGTTTTTGATTTACCAAAATGGGGAAGATATAATAAGATATTAAGCTTTGGGACGTTGGATTCTAGATGAATGTCCCTCACATCCTGGACATAAATTGTTTCAGCTTCTACCCTCAAAACGACGCTATAGGGCACTGCACACCAGAACAACTAGACACAAGGACAGTTTTTCCCCGAATTCCATCACTCTGCTAAACAACTAATTACCACAACAGTGTCAAACTATTTACTAAGACTGTATTACTATTATTCTTCTCATCCTTCCTATTACCTATCTCCTCCCACTTATGACTATAACCATGTTGTATTTTTACGATTTATATTGTTCTGTTTGTTTCCTAGTATGATTTGATTACTTATTAGTAACCTATGACTATCACTAGATATTAAATTTATTTATTAAATTTATAATAAAATTTCAAGTTCCAGATATCTAGTTTCTCACACAAGTGCACAACCTTGAGAATATAAAAAAATTATGAAAAGAGTATATGATACCCACTTGATATTTTAAGTCTCAACTGCTAACTTTTTGGGAACAAAGATGATTTAGGGCCTTTCAAATGTCCCTTTCTTTACCTGATCCATGTCATCTTCTGAGACATTTCCTAGTTTTTAGTCCTATATAATTCATGTTTCAGAGAAATAAGGAATTTTTTTTGGATTCAGAGACATCTATGGAGAAGGGAAGGTCTCAAATTTTGAAAGCAGCATTGTGTTATCATACACATATAGGAAAGGGGTACAGCTAGCAGCAAAATAGCATAACTCTGTTTCCAACATTTTATAATGCAGATGTGTCTGATTTGATCTCAAATATATAAATAATATTTAGACTCTCCCAATGGTCATTCCAAATGACCAAAACAGATCACTGGAAGAGTTTAGGGGTTTCACTTAAACTACTTCCCATAAAGAAAAATTTGCCATTTTTAAATTAAAAATGTTTGCTTAACTATTTGCCTAAGTAATGCTTCTTAGTAAATATCCTTTAATTCTAGCCCCAAAGAAAGAAACAAAAAGAAAAGCTGAAAGAATTGTTGTCTAAAATAAAAAATATTTTCTCTGGAACTGGTAGTTTTTATTCTATAACATTAGTCCTAGAAATTTCTACTATTTCTCAAATTCATTTAACTGCAAAAATATTTTTTCCACAATAAGCTATGAAGGCCATCAAGCCTGCTCTAAACTGAAATGATTTATTCAAATTGCACCAGCATGTTTTCCAAAGCATTCTGAATCAAATGCTGTATTCCCTGCACATTACTATAATAAAATTAGGCCATTCCTACACTAGCAATTTATAGTGTCTTCTACAGTTATCTGACAATTGTGGTGCCAAAATGGCAATAATGCAGACAGACTTTATATCACTTCAGCAATGGCAGTGTGATCTTATATGAATACTGAGCTGAGATAGCGCAGTGGTTAAAAGCAGCATTGCGACCTTCAGCTGATTGCTAGTTCAGTAGTCCAGCTGTTCGAATCTCACTAGGCTCAAGGTTGACTCAGCCTTCCATCCTTCCGAGGTGGGTAAAATGAGGACCCAGATTGTTGGGGGCAATATGCTGAACTCTGTAAACGCTTAGAGAGAGCTGGAAAGCACTATGAAGCGGTATATAAGTCTAAGTGCTATTGCTATTGCTATTGCTACTGTATAATGTGCTAGCAACAGCCATCTTAAAACCATACCTAGGACCATTTTGAAAGCATATGAGGATGTGAAGAGAAAGAACCTAATGTTAATATTTTGTTAGAAAGATAGAACATTTTTCCTGTTTTCATTATATTTAAATAAATATCTTTTTAAAATAAAAACAGGAGTACCCTATGTTACACCAAATGGGGAGATGACTTCTTCCACAGGCAATTTTCTTATGTCACAGATAAACCTGAGGTAATGATTGGCCTTTCATGATATTATCTGAGATGGTGGTAACACTAATTTGACTCAGTTTGGAAATTAAATGGGTGGGGCTTGATTAATACTTAGAATTATACATTTTTAAAACAAGGAAGGAAGGAAAAATTATTGAAGTTGGTATTGGGAAAAATTTCTGAAAATGATATGAATAGCAAAGAAACAAACAAATGAATCATATAATTTCAGAGTTCAGAGTTCTTACTCAAGGCACAAATAACCGGGCTGAAATTACATTTTGGGCACATTACAAAAACACAGGTCTCTTGAAAAGTCCATAATGGGAAAAGTGGAAGAAAGGGAAAAAAGATAACTAGCATTAATGTAGATGACTTGATTACAGTGGCAATGAATACACTATTGGAAAACTTGAAGGGACAGACTAGGGCCAGATGATCCCCCAAAAGGTCTGTCTATGTGATTACTAAATAGCTGAAACTGAGTGGTACATAATCAGTCCATCAATTTTATCAAATTTGTGCTGTCCTATTCTTCTCCAGCAAGTGGCAAGTTTGAGCATTTGCAGAGCATTTATTGTAATTGTTAATACTGTCAAGGTATAATCTCCTTTACCTGTGTGCAAAGCTTATTGTAAGATTCCTAGTCCGCCAGCTGTATTTTCATAAGTAATTGCACATGAAATGTTCACTAATGCAATTAATTGCAATTAATTCTGGTGCCACTCAGAAAAGCCTTTCTATATCCTGCTTTATATGAACCAAGTGATTTAAAGGCAAAATTAAACACAACCTCAATTCATTGCAATTGATTTAAGATTGCCGTTTTAAGCACACTTAAATCACACTAATAGTAGGAAGCTCAGCTTGAAATGGTTAATAACATTTGATTTTTTTAGTATGTATGCTGGCATTTAAATTGTTGGAAATCATGTTCATGTTATATTCTACCAGAGCAGATACTACAGAAAAAGAGTGATGGGTGACAATGGAAATCTAAGGTAAATAAATATTATCTCAAACCATTTTGGACCAACAAGAAGCAGTTTTTCTTTAACTCATTTATTCCCCAGTTTGGATCTTTCCTTTTTAATTGTACCCACTGGTAGAAAATGAATCCATATCAGTTCTAGGTTGATGTAGATTTCTTGGTGGTTTGAATATGTCAACAGGAAGTATATGGTTGTATAAATCCATAGGTTTTCTTGAGGCATCACTTTAGTAGGCTTCATATCACAATGATGATTAACCAGGTCAGAGAAAGAGCTAGTGACTTCATTGGTACAACATGCTAAGCATATTTTGTTTTAACTTTGGTTAGAATTTTTTTATCTTTTTTTTTTTTTTTGCTAACCAATCTGTTTGGTTCATGTATAATTCAGTGCTTTGTAAGAACCCTGAAAACTGGTTTTTAATAATTGAGTTAATGTGAGTACAGTTAATGCATTTCATCCCCCACTTCCAATGTAGAAATGCTGACATTAGAGTTTAAAAAATCTTTTTTAGTAACTTTAATAATGGTTTTTTTTTTCAGAGCACCTGGAAAGAAATAGCTGGCCCTGGGTTATTCTTTCCAAGAGCAGTCTCATTGGTCCATACTTGGAGACCTGAAATTACTGATTAGATTAGAGGATACCATCCCAGATAAACTAGGAGTGCAATCTGCATTACAAATCAATGATTTATAGGAAACACTCATTTGGGTAGACTGTGAAATGAGCTATATTTAATTAAAATGGGCTATATTTAATTAAAAAACAAAAAGGGAAACTAATTCCAGAAACTGGTTTCAGGAGAATATTCTTTTATTAAATACAAAATCATTATCATAATAAGATTATGCCAGAGCTGAATAGATCTGATGATAATCTGAATGGGAAGATTGATGTAATAAAATGTACATGGAAAGGTCTATAAACTAAAAGAAAAATGCAGAAAACATAATCCATATATACTTGATAGTCAGTATGAGATGGTTCCAGCATAACACTGCTAAGGCCGCACGCTATCTTCTGGTCTCCTAGTTTCTAGCCTGGTGCCTTAAGCATTATACTGAAGTGGCTCTCTCTCCATTTTGTATAACAATTCAATTTTTGCAAAATTCAAGGATTACATATATGACCCTCATAAAATATACAATAAAAGGAAATTATAATTTCCATTATTAACTATAGCAATATCACTTACTCTTATATACCACTTCCCAGTGCTTTACAACACTCTCTAAGTGATTTACAGAGTCAGCATATTGCCATCAACAATCTGGGTCCTCATTTTACCCACCTCAGAAGGATAAGCAATCTTGAGCCGGTGAGATTCAAACTGCTGATAATTGGCACTCAGCAGAACTCACCTGCAATAATACTGCATTCTAAGCACTGTGCCACCATGGCTTTATTAAAACTGTATGTGCTTCGCTATAACCAAAGCCATTACTTTTGTGATTGGATTCCATAACTCCTTTCATTTTAGAAGCAGCAAATGATCCCAAATGCAGAGGCCCAAAGAGCAACTGGGTCCACTCAACATGACTGGTTGCCAGTAGACTTCCAGGTATAAATCAAGATGTTAATTGTTGCCTGTAAAATCTGTATGGCTCAGAATCTGGCATCTCTGAGACAGCTTTTTCCAAATGAAAACTAGCCACCCAGTAAAATCCCAAGGAGTATTGTCATCATAGTTCCCAAGGGTGAATCTTCTTTGTAGCTAGCCCCTTCTTGTGGTCCCATTTCTATTGTTCTGGAAAGCAATCAGAAGTGCTGATGAGAGGAACAAAATACCCCAAGATAGTGCCCATGACCATGTAATCACAGCTTCCTCTTTAGTGCGGATGGTTGACTGCTCCAAAAATGTAAGTCATATGATTATCAGAGTGGAGTGGTGTGGAGTGGAGTAGAATAAACAGAGTTGGAAGGGACCTTGTAGGTCATCTAATCCAACCCCCTGCTCAAGCAGGAGACCCTATAACCGTGACAGCGAACCTATGGTACGTGTGCCACAGGTGGCACGTGGAGCCATATCTGCCGGCACGCGAGCCGTTGCCCTAGCTCAGCTCCAGCGTGCATGTGCGTGCCCACCAGCTGATTTTTAGCTCACGCAGAGGCTCTGGAAGGGCGATTTTGGCCTCCCGAGGGCCTCTGGGGTGACGGGGGAGCATTTTCACCCTCCCCAAGTTCCAAGAAAGCCTCTGGAGCCTGAGGAGGGTAAAACTGGGCCTACCAGGCCCATTGGAAGTTGGGAAATGGGGGAAGGGGGGACACATGCATGCACAGGGGGGGTGAGTGGGGAGCTTTGAATTATGGGTGTGGGCACACACACGCGTGCGACAGCGCGCACACACACTATTTTGTCACCTGAGGGAAAAAAGGTTCGCCATCACTGCCCTATAACATTTCTGACAGATGGTAGTCCAGTCTCTTCTTGAAAGCTTCCAGTGCTAAAGCTTGATTGTTCTCACTGTCAGAAAATTCCTCCTTATTTCTAGGTTGAATCTCTCCTTGATCAGCTTCCATCCATTATTCCTTGTCTGGCCTTCGGGTTCTTTGGAAAATAGCTTGACCCCCTTCTCTCCGGTATGGCATGGCATGAATTCTGTGATATAACATAGTAATATTTACTATAAAGCTCCTCTAAGTCTTTCTGATCAGAATAAGTTTAAACAAATTGATTTATTATTTTAAAAAAATTCCAGGTATAGAAACTATATTCTATACCTGGAATTTTTTTAAAATAATAAATCAATTTGTTTAAACTTATATTACCATTCTGATCAGAAAGACTTAGAGAAGCTATATAGTGCCATGAAAAATCCAGTTTTTCAAAAGTATATCAACAGGCTTCAGCAGGTTCAAGCAGCAAATTATTAGACTTAAAATAAATCTGAAAAATTGGGTTCATCCCAGGTAAAAATTCAGTAGAACTAAGTGTATTTCCAAGCAAATTATTCCTAGCACCAATAAAATATGGTTGATTTGCTGTAACTAGAATTGCAACATATTGACTCACTTTTTTTCTTTATTTTGCTAAATGTTTCATATGCTACTGGACATAACATCTTCTCAGAGCAGAAAAGATAAAGTTCAATACATTTGACAAATATGTGAAGCTAATTCCAACTGGTCTTAAATATATATATATTGTGATTGCCCCATTTAATATTTGTTTTGGATTGAAAATGTATACTCAAACAGGAAAACACCTTTTACACTTGTTTTTCAATTAATTGGTTTATAATTTATTATTTTTAAAGAAAATAATTCATTTCATTTTAATGCCACTGATTGCAACCAGCTCTGGTTGCCTCGCAAAAAACAACATAAAAAGAACAAATTACTGTAAAACAGGCTGGAGCAAATTACCAAAAATAACTACAAATTAATTACAAGAAGGGAATCCTTGTAATAAAGCAAAATGCTATTAATTTTTAATATTAATATTAGTCAAAATAATTTTGCACTCGTAAAAGATCACTTGAAAATAGATTTATAAAATAGTATGCACTCAAAGTTAATAATCCACGTAAGACGTGAAAGGTCCTGGGTGCTCCCTGAGCTTGGTTGTTTTCTTACAGATGTTTCTTTACCCAAAGTAAGTGCACTGATGATGTTGCCTAATTTGGATAATGAAACATCTGCAGGAAAACAACCAAGCTCAGGGAGCACCAAGGAGCCCTCATTTCAACCCTTAACTACAAATATTCTCCTTTATCGGCATGTAAGAAGTTCATTTTTATTGAAAGTCACTGTCCATGTAAAATGTGAACAATTTAAAAAAAAAAACAAAGGTCATATACATATTGTGCTATTTTTTCCCATTTGTCTTCAAATAAAGTAAGGGGGGAAAACATTGTGGGATACACATAGATTTTCAGATGGAGTATGATGTCTTTGTATCTCTTCCTTACCCATAAAGTATGGATAAAGTATGAGGATGATTAATTGAAGCATAATGATTTTATATCCTATGCCTAGTTTGGAAACAGACCATGTCCTAACTTATTATTTTAATCCTCTGCATGCATAATATTAGTCTTGCTGGACTCTGAGTGAGTCCCTTACTAGATTTGCTTTGTTAATTAAGTGAAATTTCCTACATATAAATTGCACTCAAGGCTGTCACAAGTCCATTGGAGAAAATGAATGCTGTATAATGCCTGGTTTTTTTTTTAATCTTAGAGATGGTTCAGTTGGGGAATTGACTGCCACTGCACCTGACCCACTTGCTGTATGAAGAAAAGCTTTTTGTAAATGGGCAGTTCTCCATTATGCCACACAGAAACCTCCTTCCCCTGAAATCTAGGGGACCCTCTAGGACAGGGGTGTCAAACTCATGCCCCGCGGGCTGGATGTGTCACATGCTGGCAATGGCCACCCCTGATTTGGCAAAGGGGGGAAAAGTCCCGATACATCACGTGACGACGTGATGACGTGAGTCTGACACCCCTGATCTAGGACATCCTCACACACACAGGGACTCTGCATATTCAGTTTAAGGCCATTGTTCTCCTCATATTCAAAGCAGCGAGAGATTAAGGCTTTGGTTGAACCATATAACAGAGCCCCAGGAACAACTCCAACCTCCCTATGAAGCACAATAGGAGTCATTAGGTAGACTGTTCGAATTAATCTCATCTCAAAAAATATAAAATGTTCCTCCCTTGTCTTTTCCTCCCTCTCTTTCTCTATGTTTGTGTTTGCTTTTCCTATTGCAGTAGACAATCTGTCATTACACTTGCCCTCTGGGACAGCATCCCTCTGGGGAAGCACATGGTTCCTGTCCTTCAAATGTTCTATAAGTCTCTGAAGATCTGGCGTGTTTATGAAGCCCCTGGTGATTTTTTGGTTTTGGTTCATGTGGGAATTCGTGTTTTTCTTTTTCTTTATTAAGTATGCTTTTAAAACAGTAAGCTGCCCAGAATCTTTTTGGAGTTGGGTGACCTTGAAATCCATTAGATAAATACATTAAGAGGGAACTGAAACACCTGAATTTACGTGCCAGCTAATAATAATTAAGGTTGAAGGTATTTGTCCAGTTAACAAACAACTCAAGCTTATCCTATTGTAAAAAGGCTTATATCTCCGAGTATAATTTCTGATGTACCTTTTAGAGACAGAAAATTCCTCATTTGTGATTCAAAGCATCACATCATCCAAATAATTGAGATGATGCACCTGCTCCTAATGGAGGCAACTAACAATAGCAGAGAAGTAGAATGGTTCTTCTGAATATGAGAAACTGGTTCTAAGGCATGAACCATGGCTTTTTGAAGTTGAAAGAACAATACTAGTGGGTTGATCATTCCGCTACTATTCAGGGGTCAGAACACAATATAACCTGGGTTAATTGTTTTACCAGTTTCATTGTTTCCCCTTTCTTTCCTGTCAATGAATGGATAAATGAAGGAAGAATTTATGAATGATATCGTGGCTCTGCTACCTAGAATAAAAATAGAAAAGTGCTATTTGTGAAAAAGGCTGATATTGAATATCTTGAAGATGCTACCCATTTTTTAGAGAAAAAATATGATTTCCTCTTTCCTTCTTCCTCATCTACAGCCCCAAATCTTTAAACCTATGGTCAATAGTGTTGCTCATGCATTGAGAGTTTTCATCATCGGTGAGTATGGATCCACATTACCTATACATCATTTATTCATGTGTTGGGTAATCTTATTTTTATAAAGGACAGTATTCCTTCAGATGTAATATTTGGGATGCAGGTGCATCCAGAGCCTTCATACGTTGATCACAGCCTAAAGTGAATTGAATTAGCCCTTTTCTCTCTTCTCTCTTTTTCCCTCTTTCCTGTCTCCTTTTCTGCTCCCAGTCCAAGGGCTTCTGGGGGAAAAAATTGAATTACAAATCAGAACAAATCACATGAAGAGGTTTTCTTGACCTCTTTCCAGTGTTCAGTCCCTAACTTTGTATCTCCCCCCAAAAATTTCTGTGCATTCTTTAACTTTAATATAAAATTAGGAACACAGTTTTATGAACAATAATTTGGAAGCTCACCTTGTGAATTGTTCATCCCTAAGATTTAATCAACAAACTAACAAACCAACAATCATTTTGATTATTCAGTGTTTCCATAAACAGGGCACCAGAAATAGATTATCCATGTATGCTAAAAGCTCCCATTGGTATGAACTGCTTGGTCTAGAACTCAAACTAAGCTAGTGAATATAGAATTGTACATGATAGTCCTCCACTTTATTTATTGTTCTAGGTTAAGATCCCAACATATGGAGTGGGTGAAGCTGATTCTTTCCTCCACAACTTTATTTTTAAAATGTACATGCACACCATATGGATATACAGGGTTGTTTTATTTTTTCTTTAAAACAAACAAACAATGAAATGGTAAATGAAAGGACTTCCGGTGGTGATGTTGGGGCAGTGCCGAAGAAGAAGGACGACCTCTGTCCTTCGATTCTGATTTTCTTCGCGCCTGGAAACCTTTCGAGGCACAAAAAGTTTGGAGGACTTGGTGAAACAGAGTGGCATCCTGAGTGACAGCATGGTGGAGAGTAGCTGCCTGCTGAAGTGAAGGGCACTCTCTTTAATTTGGCGCTAAAGTGTCCTGTCAAGTTATTTTAACATGGCAGACCCGAAGCCGTAACTAGCCACAAAAGACTTGAAAGAAGAATTGTTTAAGCAGTCTATGCCTGATTTGAAGAGTGTGGAAATCCTGTATTCACTGCAGATAGTACTGTCAAGGTGAGTGGTTCCAAATTTTACGGCAAAGAAGGAAGCTCCGGAGGAAACTTAGTGGCGATTGCAAGAAAGGAGCAGGAAATTAGAAAAGCAACTGCCGATAACGAGATTAAGTAAAAAGAAGGACTTGGATAGAATGTGAGACTGACAGCAAGTGTACGAGAAAGAAGATACAGGAGAGAGATGGTGAATAACGCCTGCGAAGGAAAACGAAGGTGGAACATGAGGCTGGTTAATTAGCGATCCAGTTGGAAATGAGTTGGAGGCGATTTAATCCCAAAAAAGACTACGGAGCTTAGAATCTGCACGGGAGAGGACAGCCAGAGGAGAACAAAAAGAGAGAACTTTGTGCAGTAGAAACGAACTTAAGCCCAGGATCAACGGAAGGTGAAAGTCCAGAACGAACAGGAACACTCCAGTGAAAGTTATAATACTAGAAGGAGAGGGCTGAAACAAAGGTAGCTGAAAAGCAGTAGCAGTGAATGACTAAGCAAAAGATCTGATAGAGACGGTGCTGGAAGTGAGACTGCAATATCACGAACTTGGAATAACTTTGAAATTTGAAACTTATATTGCTGGAGAAGTGGTACAGAGTTTGCTTTTGATTAATTAACTGTTAAAACTACTTGATTACTATGTAGATTGATGTGATATCACTGCATATTAATGTGAAATTGCTCTCTTTTCTTCTTTTCCTTTTCTTTTTTTCTTCCTATTCACTCCTCCTTTTAGATTATAGCATTCATACTATTAACCTCTCATTTAACCTCCTTATTTATTTAAAATATATTTATAGTTACATTAATATAGTTTATTATTTTATAGATTATATTGAATGCATTAATATTTATTTATAATATAGTCAATATTTATTAGAGACTAAGTATATTATAACTGATATTTATTATATTGATAGTATAGTTGATTATTATATAGATTATATTGAACACATTAATATTTATTTATAATATAATCAATATTTATTAGAGACTAAGTATACTATTATTGATATATTTATTATATTGATAGCAGAGGATTTATAAATTAACAACTGCAGATAAAATTGGAGTGTTGATAGATAAAATCATAATATTGAAGGGGGAATAATAAATAGCAAACAGGAAGATACATAAAGTTGGTTAGTAATATTTATAGGGTTTATATGATTTAAACTATATATAAACTATATCTATTAGTGAGTTATATATAGTCATACTTAAGTTTATAGATACAGAGAAACTAATTTAGAAGGGGGAGGGGGGGAAATACCAGCAACATAAAAAAGTATTGGATGGTGATCTGGGGAAGGATTTATAAAATCTTGGGGGAACAAAATAGAATAATAAAGGAAATGACTACTATTACTACAACATCACTGAGAGCAGGGGGGAAAGCATCAACTAACCCTACAGTAGCGACAGCATCCCCTGCTAACTCTAACTCTAACTAACTCTATCAAAGCACAAATTAAATATGATAGAACAAACATAATATGCAAAAAGCATCAGGTTCATGAAACAGTCTTTTTTTGAAAATACAAATAAGCCAGGCAGGTGGTTGGCAAAGAAACTTAAAAAAGAAAAGATGATACATCAATTACAGGATGAGGCAGGAAATCTACAAAATAATGAAGAAAAACTAAAGAAGATTACTTCAGAATACTTTGAGAACTTATACAAACAAGATGGAAAAAGAGATGGATAAAATAAATGAGTATTTGAAGGGGGGAAGTATGCCACCACTAGATGAAGAAGATAAAATAATGCTGAACAGAGAAATAACATTGACGGAATTAAAAGATGCTATTAAAAAGCAAAAGAATAACAAATATCCTGGACCAGATGGCCTACCAGGGGAATTTTACAAAAATACAGGAAAATTATTGGAACTAATATTATTAGAATTGTATAATGAGGTCCTATTGAAAGCAAAAATACCAGATTCATGGAGGGAAGCATATATCACCATGATCATGAAAGAAGGTACCGACACAAACCAAATTCATAACTATAGGCCAATTTCATTGTTGAACGCTGACTAAACAAGCAGCGTTTATTTTCCTGGATGCACAAAAGGCATTCGACAATGTAAATTGGCAGTATATGATTCGGCAAATTAAAGAAATGAAATTTGGAGAAAAATTTGAACAAATGATTGAAACAATATATTCTTTCCAGAAAGCCGATGTAATAATAAATGGAGATATTACAAGGTCATTTCAAATAATGAAAGGAGTTCAACAGGGATGCCCACTGTCACCTCTACTTTTTATTTTGACCTTAGAAATACTATTAAATAAAATTAGATCCAACCCAGCCATTAAAGGAACCAAAATTAGAAAGGAAGAATATAAAATACAGGCGTTTGCTGGTGACCTAGTATTCTTTTTGGAAGACCCACAGGAGACAGGACCGATCTTAAAAAGGGAAATAGAAAAATTTGGGGAGGTGGCGGGCCTTAGAATCAGTAAACAAAAAACCAAATTATTAGTCAAAAATATGACATCAAAACAGAAAAAAGATTTAGAAGAAGAATTGGGACTACAAATTACCAAAAAATTTAAATATTTAGGGGTTAATCTAACAGCTAGATGTTCCTCAATTAGGGAAGACAATTATTTGAAATTAGTGCAACAAATAAAAATAGACCTGGAGAGGTGGGGGACATTGCAACTATCCTTACTAGGTCAGATAGCAACTATTAAGATGAACATCCTACTAAAATTACTTTATCTTTTACAGACCATACCTATAAAATTGGACAATTTTTTTTAATTGATCTGAATAAAATGACTTTGAAATTTATATGGCAAGGTAAAAAGCCGAGAATAAAATTAATAGATTTACAAGACAGTAGAGATAGAGGTGGCTTTGGGCTCCGAGATTGAAGACTCTACTACAAAGCAGCATCATTAGTATGGCTTAGAGACTGGGTCAATTTGAGAAACAAAAGGATATTAACATTGGAACGTCACGACTTGCAAAAAGGATGGCACGCATTTTTGTGAAACAAAGAAAATAAACCACAAAAATACTTCCATAGACATAAGAGATTCACTGATGCAAATATGGCAGGAGACTAAAAAAAAACAGTTGAAAATCCCCAACTGGCTGTCCACTATGGAGGCGATGATCCACCCAAATACGATAGATATGTGCAAAATGGTTAAATATAAGGATATTTTAGATGGATTCGGGAAATTAAAAAGCAGACAGGAGCTGGAGGAACAGGGCATAACTATAAATTGGTGGCCATACCTTCAACTCTAATCAAGATATAAGAAAGATAGTGATGAATTTGGAATTGAGGTAGAGCCGCAACAATTAGATAAACTTTTGACGGGCCCAGAAGAAAAAATGATTACAAAAATATATAACTATTTATTACAATGTGACAGAGCTGAAGATGTAGTAAAGGGGACGATGATAGCTTGGGCGGAAAATGTGGGACATAATATTCATTTGGCTGATTGGGAACAAATTTGGAACAGAAATTATAAAATAACAAAATTGGTATCCTATAAAGAAAACCACTATAAAATGTTCTATCGCTGGCATCTGGCCCCCTCAAGACTAGCGAAGATATACCCAAATTTAAATTCGCTTTGTTGGAAATGCAAAAAAGAGCAAGGTACCTTCTTTCACGCGTGGTGGTTGTGCCCGGAAGCGAAGAAATACTGGAAAAGGCTACAAGAAGTAGTAGGGTTACCAGTAGAATTCACCCCAGAAATCTTTTTGTTAGGGATATTTAAAGGACAATATGATAAAAACCCTAAATATTTGATTTTACATATTACAACTGCAGCTAGGATTGCTTATGCGCAATGTTGGAGAAATACAAACACACCCACCGAGAGCTTGATAATAAAAAAATATTTGAATGCGCAGAGATGGACAAGTTAACAATAGAACTTAAAGGACAAAAAAATTCAGATTATTATGTAATATGGAAAAAGTGGTATGATTGGATTGATGACAGATGGATGAAGAGAAAGTGTATGAAGAAGATGTAGAATTAGAAAATATTGTAAGATAATGTACAAAATGTATCAATATAAAAGTAATGTATGTAAAAGGCTTTAAATCTGCTTAAGAAATTACTGTGACATGTAAAAAGAGAAAAATGTAATAAAGACATTAAAAAAAAGAAATGGTAAATGAAAGATTGGTATAGCCACACATAGAAGTCACGACACAAACTGCCCCCTTCCTTTGTGTACTTGTATCTCAATGAGGGGTGGGTTCTAACTTACCTCGCTACCAGTTTGCTTCCTCCCGCACCATGTGAATGCACCTCATGGGCACGCACACATGCTTTGCACGCGCACGCATGCGCAGTGCAGAAAAATCCGAAAAAAATTAATTTTTTTTAAAAGCCAAAAACAAGATGGCGACTGCATGCACAGTGCTGGAAACTTGGCTTCTGCGCATGCTCAGAAGAAAAAAAAAATAAATAATTTCAAAAAATTTCAAAAAAAATATGGCGGCGCCCACGGATCGGCACCGACCGAACCGGATCCGTAACATCATCGTGACATCACCAGCGCGTCGCTACCGGTTCGGGCGAACCGGTCCGAACCAGTCTGAACCCACCCCTGATCTCAATGTTTGACAGAAGTACATGTGACTTTTTTATGTCATGATATAATGATAAACATTTCATAATTTGTCCCACGTTGCTCCCTCCAGACACTTATGAAGTTGTAGAAGGATTAATCCTATATCTAATAATCCTATATTAATCCTCATCCTATATCTGATGAGATCAAGTATGTGCTTAAATCAGAATAAATAAAACTCAAAAATGAAGAACACAGATATGCAATTTATGGATCCACTAATTTGGTTCTTCGAAACTTCTTTGGCTGCTTCCCTGGTAAATCACTAAGGTTGAAAAAAGCAGAATTGCAGTTGCAAACTATGAAGAATCATAAAGGTTCAGGGAGTCACAGTTCATCTATGCAAGTGGTGTACTGATTGCTTCAGCTGAAAATAGAAATATCCAATAACCATTGCCACTATTTTGTGCCTGGCTGTTTTCAGATCTTGGTTGCAGGAATGAATATTTTATACCCAGCATCACAATTTTTCATGGAAAGGCTGGAATAGAGCTAGATAAGAACTCTCCTAATAATCAACTTAAACTTTCAAATATATAGCATAGGCTAAAATGCTACAATTTAGGAGTCCATAGTTTTTATTTTATTTCATACCATAGTTTTTGATATCTGTGAATCACAAACCTCCCTTGGAGGAAAAAAAATCAACTTGGATATCGAAGAAAACAGGCTGGATAAAAAATGGAGTTCCATTATTTCCGGGAGCATCTGATTGATCTCACAGAAACTGGAGAAATGCAAAAATCTGAACAAGAGGTTTATCTGCTTCAAGACTACAACAGATAAAACATTAAGCCAGGGCTTTATATTAGACTTTTGAATAAGGTTGGCTGGGTTGTGCTCCTACTGTTAAGTCTTTTCTTTATTTCTTTGTCCAAGGTATGGAATTGGCTGTTTAACTTTAGCCTTCAATTTTGCCAGCTGTTGTGCTACCATGACCTGAGCAGCTCTTACGATTTATCTTTTGCCACAGTGAACTTCCAGAGTGAAAGTTTGTAGAGTAGTAATTCTAACTCTACATGTCATAGCCAGGAAGTGACATTATAGAAATCATTTTCACTTTTAATCATATGAGAAGCGGCAGATGGTGTGAGAATCCTCACCCAGAATTATGGGCTGGATCCCTTTTGAGGAGATTCCTGGACAATAGAGGTTTATTGCAGGAACTATCAAATCACTATCTCAAAGAACTGGGATCAAGGTTTGAAGACCACAGGGCTTCGTAGGCGAGATTTTGGGAATCTCCATTCTTCTGCCATCAACAATTTGCTATAAATCTAAAAAGAAATAGTGCTGGAATTGCACAGACCCAAATGTCTCATGCTGTTTCTCACTGTACATAAAATAATGCCTTAAAATAACTCTTTTCATGGTGTGAACCACACTTACCTTTGTTCAGCTTTTTCAGGGCAGCCCTCTAGCAAAGCTATTTGACTGATACCCATGCTATCTTTTTTCAGAAAACAACTGAGCATATGCAAGTTCACTGAGGTATTTACAAATACTTAATTTGATTTTGAGTTTTTTTTAAGGAACTTGATCTGCAATTTTTGTATTTATTTATTATTGTTAGTTTTATTGTTATGGGTTGGCTTAAAACTTTCCCACCCAACTCTCCCAAATCATTCTAGATGGTTCCATTGCTCTGAACTATTCTGGAAGGAAGGAAGGAAGGAAGGAAGGAAGGAAGGAAGGAAGGAAGGAAGGAAGGAAGGAAGGAAGGAAGGAAGGAAGGAAGGAAGGAAACTGCTGTCGTTGTTTTTTTAAAGCAGATTGTTTTGATGCAGTCAAACCTCTTAATTCTCACTTGTTTACTGCTCATTCCATGTCATCATTTTCAATGTATGTATTCCTTCATTTTCCTCATCACTTGATCATACTCTAGTATACTCAACATGGATATATTCATGTACAATAAGATATGGATATTGATAGTGCAAATTGCATTGGATTTGGTAAAAATCTGTTAATTAGTATTCTGTCCCAGAACAATAAAGACATTTTTCAGTGTAATTTCCAGTTTAAATATCATGGACCATACTATAAACAAAATTGTTGAATAACAAGACAGGATACCTTCAAGTAAGCGTCCTTTCTCCTGTATTTGCCGAAAAATCAAGGAAGACATAAATCAGGCAATGGAAAAATGCCCCCCCCAAAAAAAGTAGCTTGCCTTCCTATTATTTTGTAACCCAGTTTCACTTCATTATTTAAAAAGAAACAAATGTTGGAGATATGTGTAAATAGCCATCAGTCTAATTTAATTTTAATCTCTTTGGAAATTTACATCAAGCATGGACTTCAAATATATTTTGCAAATATATGGACAAAGAACATAATATACGATGTGCAAAAGAAAAAGCTTATTGTATGTGGAAGACAAAGAAGAGACTTCTATGAATTGGCTCTCATACATTGCTGTAAAATACAATGTATTCCATAGCTGATATGGCTAAGAGGAAATTAAGATTAAAATCCAATATCAGTTGGGATCTAGCACCTATCATATACTTGTTGACTTAGAAGTTAATCCCACTGAGTTCAAGTATTTTATTCCTAAATAAAACAGATAGAACAGATAATAAATTTCAGTTTAATATTTAAATTAAGTTTTAAGTTGTTCAGCTACTGAAATCTATATGCAGCAATACGTATACACATGTACTTTTTAATGTAAAAACAAATTATGGTTTCCCTTTCAAAACATAAATCTCACTGGTTTCAGAAGAAACTATTTCTGAATAAACTAATTATATAGGCTTCAACTGTATGAAATTCCACATTGTTCTTATGCTCTAAAAATCTGAATAGTAACATGACAAATAAAGCATTAAGATTAAAAGTAGGAACAATTAATATTTAATTTCCCCAACATGGATTTTAGTCATTTGGTCTGGTTCTCAATCTCAGCCATTGAGTTCAAACCCTTTGAATCATTGACATGATACAACAGTTGTGAAATTTACTTTGATCTGTAGCAAATAATAATAATACTTACAATGGAAGTGATATCTGGCCTGCAGGTTCATCATTTGTGATGGATTTAGAAATCAGTGTGCTTTATTCTTCCCTTGGATACAACATTTTCTTCCCATTTCTCCAGAGAGCGATTCACTTGAAGCCATTTCCTCCACCTTGCATGTTTCATTCTTAACTGCATGCAAATGTTTGTGGTTCTATTTCCTGTCCCAGACAATCAAACCGTCACCCACAAGTCAATAAGTCATTAATGACAAGAAATCCATCACATCTCGATGATGATTTACATCCCTTTACAAACAATGGCTGATTTAATTGCAAAATATTTCTCTCTGAAGTTTCTCTGATAAGTCTCCCTTATGAGAAAAAAATAAAAAATAAGCCTGTATCAGAAATCATCTGGAGAAGATGAAAAGGCAAGAACTTGAATATGCTATTCAGAGTAAATACTTATTTATTTTCTCTTCTTGTTCAAGCATTCTTTATGCCTAAGGCATGTGGAATGCAATTCAACTGCTATTGCAGTAGTATCCAAGTAATTTTAGAGACTCAGCAGGGTTTAAAGTACACAATATTTTCCATTATTTAAAGAACAAAGAGTCTCCACATCCAAGTTTATTTTTAAGGTCCTGTGGTCACTAAATATAATAATAAGTTTCTGTGTGTGCATGAATGTAAGAAACTCTCATCTACTTTGCCTTATTCATTTCAGTGAATAGAAAATGATTTCTGAGTTAATGCTGGAACTACCTATAAAGCATCTAAAGGGAAAAAATAATGTCATTATTTCTTTATATGGGGCACTGTTCAAAAGCTCCATAAAAGTGTTGTTTTTTAAAGTGAGCAAAAGGTTTTGTCCATGCCTTTTTTTTAAATAGCATTATGGCTATTTAAACTATTTAAAATCCATCCACTGATCTATCTTGAGGATTCCAGTGATAGCCAGCCAGATGTTTTCTTCCTTTTTTTTTCATGCTATATCTGATGCTATTTGTAAACATCCTCACCAGGACTGCCTCATTATACATCATTTTAAGGCCCTCTGGATCTAGGGCTAGGAAGCACAGGGTTGCTTATGGAAGCTGGCAGGAATAAAGAAATGCCAACAGGTCATTTGGGTTACAAAGTAATAGGAAGACAATGACCCCATCCTGGTTTTCTCCAGATCAGGTATTCAAAAATATAGTATAGTAGTGAATCTATCCACTAACTATTGCTAGATAGAGATATAATAGCTGCAGTGGTCATGTAAAAACCACTCACCAAGCAACTAAAACACTGCCTGACACCATGGGTGAAATTCAGCAGGTTCTGACAGGTTCTGGAGAACTGGTAGCGGAAATTTTGAGTAGTTCAGAGAACCGGCAAATACCACCTGTGGCTGGCCCCAGAGTGGGCTGGGAATGGAGATTTTGCAATATCCTTCCCCCAGGAGTGGGGAGGGAATGGAGATTTTTTTTAAAAAAATTTTTTTTTTAAAGACATAACACCACCAACAGATACACATATAAACCAAATATAAAACAAAACAGTGGGGAATCAGATTCCCCTTTTACAACAAGTCTGTATCGGTGTGTATCAACATTTTAAATTTCCCTCTTAAATATTTACATATTACATTTTACATTTTACTTCCCTTGTTCTTAACATATTTATATATCTTATTCCTTATTTCTTATACTTTCTATAATGCATTACATTACATATTTATTGCAATAACTAAAGTTGTCAGAGCTCTAGTTTCCTCACTATTAGCTCACCCCTAATATACATCCTTTTACTTCTTTCTATCCTCTAACCATTTGTATAGTTTATTTCATATTAAATAATATTCCGTCTCTTCCTTTCTTTTTATTTCCTTTGTCAATTTGTCCATCTCTGCACATTCCAAAATTTTTCTTATTATTTCTTCATATTTTGGTGTACCCTCATTTTTTCAATATTGTGCATAGATTATCCTCGCCACCGTTATACTATGTATAATTAAGTATTGTATTTCCTTCTTGTAGTTTTTTTCCATTATACCCACTAAGAATAGTTCCGGTTTCCAAGTTATATCCTCTCCCGTTATTTCTTCTAACCATAATTTAATTTTATTCCAGTATTTTTTTGCTATCGTGCAGGTCCACCATAAGTAGTAATATGTTCCAAATCCTTTCTTACACTTCCAACATGATGGGGATGTATTTAGGAACATATTGGCTAATCCTGCAGTGGGTAAGTGCCACCTGTAAAACAACTTGTACTGGTTTTCCTTGTATGCTGCAGACATTGTCAGTTTCAAATTTATTTCCCAAATTTTTTCACAATTTTCCAAATCAATATTCTGTCCAAAATTTTTTGCTCACCGTATCATTGTTTCCTTGACCACCTCCTCTTCCATTTTATATCTTAATAGAAATTTGTAAATTTTACTAATCAATTTTTCATCTGTGCCAAATAGGATCTTGTCTAATTCCTGTGGTTCCTTTTGGAATTCATATATTTTTGTATTGCTCTTGTACTTGGCCTGCATTTGTGTGTATGTCCACCAATCCATATTTATCCCCGAGGGAATGGAGATTTTGCAGTATCCTTCCCCTGCCATGCCCACCAAGCCACACCCACAAAACCGGTAGGGGAAATTTTTGAATTTCACCCCTGCCTGACATTAAGAGGAGGAGGAGGAGGAGGAGGAGGAGGAGGAGGAGGAGGAGGAGGAGGAGGAGGGAGGGAGGGAGGGAGGGAGGGAGGGAGGGAGGAAGGAAGGAAGGAAGGAAGGAAGGAAGGAAGGAAGGAAGGAAGGAAGGAAGGAAGGAAGGAAGGAAGGAAGGAAGGAAGGAAGGAAGAATCCCAAATGCAAAAGATCTGAAGATTCTATCTAACTACATTTGAAAGAAGAGGCTTAACACTTTGAGAGAATATTCAACAAATAAATTATCATTTGGAAAATGCTCTCCTTAGATTTACTTCTCGGAAGCAGACTAACATTTATCCCAAAACAGGTTACACGTCCCTCCCAGAAATCCTTGCCTCATACTTATAATTACACCAAGTTTTATTTTGTTCACCCCATTTGTTCATTTTTTTTCTCCATTGCTTTCCTAGCACCATTATCCAAACCTCCAGATAACTACACCTGGATTGTTCATCACGAAAGAGATTGACATTTTTATAGTCCAATCTTTTGAAATGCCTCTCCTCATTTTGTCCCTTGTAAAAAAGAAAAATTAAAAAGCTTTCCTTGAAAATATTTGTTGACTATCTCAGGTCATTGGAAGTCTTGTAAAAGAAATGTATTCTTTTTTATTCTACTTAAAATGTTACCTTATAAATGCTTTCTATCCACCTTTGACTTTTCTTATATATGGTCAGTCTCTGAAGATATAAGATATATTAGTTTCAACTTTTAACTTCATAAACGAGATATCTATTTTTGCAGCTGGATCCATTTGTTTTCATTAAAAGGACTGGAAAAACCCACAGGAACTAAGAAACATACTTTGGCCCTTATGAGGAAAAAAAAGCTTTACCTTTAAATATTGAAGGAAATTCCAGTTAAGAGAGGTTGAAAAATATACATGAAATTCTAGCGTTACAACCTCAGTGAAGAAATAAGTGCATGGGAGGTCATAGGAATCAAGACAATGTCATAGAAAATGCATCCTATAGAAATTGAAATGCATAAAATAATTTGCAAGAATTAGCTTATATTTGTTATGGGAAAATGTTACTAAATTACTGTTAACTCATTTTTTGATCAGGTAACTCAGGGGTGGGATTGAAAAATTTTAGCAACCAGTTCTCTGCCCGGTTGCTGGGTGGGTGTGGCCATGGGAGCGTGGCCTACTCGGACTCCTGCACCACAGCAGGGGGGGGGGTTTGCCCTCCCCAGGATCCAGAGACTTTCCTCGAGCCTCTGCGAGGGTGAAAACGCCCCCTGGGCTCCGGAGGCCTGAAATGGGCCCATTTCAGGACTTCTGTTACTTCTGGTAGGCCCGTTTTTCACCCTCCCCAGGCTCCGGAGGCTTTCCTCAAGCCTCCAGGAGGGTGAAAATGCCCCCCCCCAGGTTCCGGAGGCTCTTCAGAGGCCAGAAACAGGCCCATTTCTGGACTTCTGATACTTCCAGTAGGCCCATTTTTTGCCCTCCCCAGGCTCCAGAGGCTTTCTTTGAGCCTCCGGGAGGGTGAAAATGCCCCCCGGGCTCCAGAGTCCTCCAGAGTCCGGAAACGGGCCCGTTTCCGGACTTCCGGTACTTCCAGTAGGCCCGCTTTTCGCCCTGCCAGAGCCTCCGCACGGGCCCTGTACTTACCTGGCATCCAAAATGAGCCGCATGGAGACTCCTGGGTGGGGAGGGGAGGGGCAGGGTGGGCGGGGTCAGCCAGTCCTTGCAACTACCGGTTTGGCGAACCAGATGTAAATTAATATCTGGTTCGCCCAAACCGGTCCGAACCGGCTGAATCCCACCCCTGAGATAACTTCCTTAATAGATTATGAGGATACTGTAAACAAAGTATTTGATTTCAGCAAAGCATTGAACAAAGTACATGCTGATTAGCAACTTAGTTTAAATGTGTGCAGGATGACATGATAATTGAATGGATACACAGATTTCTCAAAAACCATGCTCAGAAACAGAGACTATGATATTCTACTCCTCAATGTTTTTCTTAATGTTTTGGATGAAGAAGTAAAGGAAATGCTCATCTGGTTTGCACAGTTCACAAAATTGTGTGGGTGGTTGTACCCCCTGGAAGACAGGAATCAAATTCCAAAGTCATCTCTGTAATTTAGAAAAATGGGAGTGAAAGTCCACTTAAGACTAAAATCAAATTAGAGACAATAGCACATTGATAATAGTATATAAGAAAAAGATCTTCAAATTAGTAGAAGATTGCAAACTGAATATGAGCTTGCAATGTAATATGACTGTTAAAAAGCAAATGCAATTTTAGGCTGCATGAAAAGCATTATTTCCAAATCACAATTACTCCATTAGATTCTGTTTGGGTCAGAGCGCTCTTCAAGTACTCTGTCCAGGGCTGAAGCTAAAAAGGCAGGAAACAGTCATTCTTAGGCCAGATAAAACTATTATGTAATCACTGAGCAGGTGGGTCCCACTCTAAAGGCTAGTAAGAAAAGCTATACACCCATTGATTTGAAAAGTTGGGAGAAAAATGCCTAGGAATTAAAATACCACATCTGTCTTGATTATTGTGTTCTGTAGGAGGCAGAATTTCTATGTATATATGAGTTCTACCTTGTCTGCAAAAAAAAAAAAGCATCTTAGATATGTCATCACTGCAACTTTCGGCTGCAATCAAACCTCTGAATACAGGGTTAAGAGACTGGAGAACTGAGATTTATTGCACAGCCTGGCATGAAATTTGACACCATCACATTTGAAGGCTGAGTCCCAGAAATTAGAATAGATTGAGAAAAAGGCAATGAAGATGAGGGGACTAAGAAATAAGCCCTTAAAAAAAAGAGAGATGAATTGGAATATGTATAGTAGTATACCGGTAGTATTTTATTTCGTCAGGCATGTATTCGATAACAGATATAAGTATAAACATAATTATGAATACATGAAATGGATACGAATAAAAGGGAACATTAGGATAGGGACGGTAGGCACACTGGTGCACTTATGCACACCCCTTATTATGTAGTCTTGAAAAACATGAATATTTGAAGGGCTTGCTCAAAAGAAATCAGGACTTTTTCTCAATTGTTTCAGAGTGGAAAATAAAAAAATGAATTAGCACTGAAAAACTTATGACCATTTTTCACCCTTATGACTGTTGCAGCATCCTTATGGTCACATGATAAAAATTCAGATGCTTGGCAACTGACTCATATTTATGACGGTTGCAGAGTCCCGATGTCATGTGATCACCTTTTGTGAACTTCTGACAAAGTCAATGGAGAAGCCAGATTCACTTAACAACCATCTTACTGACATGACAACTGCAGTGATTCACTTAACAACTGTGGCAAGAAAAGTTTTAAAATCGAGCAAAATTCACTTAACAAATGTGTCACTTAGCCATTTTGGGCTCAGTTGAACAGATTAATAGAGTTGGAAGGGACCTTGCAGGTCATCTAGTCCAACCCCCTGCCCAAGCAATTGTTGTCATATGTCAAGGCAAACTTGTAGTCTGAAAGGGTTGTACTTTTTACTCCTGACCCCTAGTAACATTTCGAGTTTTGAAAGATGACTGTCTGTCTGTCTCTGCTTTCCCTCTCTACCCATTTTGCTTTTCCATTATTTTCAATACCTGATGACTCCTTTTATTGTAGCACAGCCCTTTTATAGGTGAACTCTTAAAACTAAATCTAGTAAAGGAAGAAAAAGTAGTTTTTTTAAAAAAATATTTGATTGATGATTTTAATAACAATAGTAAAAGAAAGAAAGAAACTAAACACAGAAAGAAGGTAAAGGAAAAAGAATTAAAGGAGTTCAAAAAAAAGAAAATAAAAAAATTAAGAGAAAGAAAATTGTATCTAAACAAGCGGCTTCTGATTTTCATCACAAGTACAAACAATCATAAAAATTCATTCCCTCTATAACGTTACATGCAAATATCTCTTCTCTACATGATCCATCCTTTATCCATATGCAGATCCATAAATCATTAACCTTTCAGTCCTAGTTTCCGCAGAAAGTCCATAATGGAATTCCCAGATCTGTACAACCATTTCTTATTTTAAACTTGATCAAACAAGCCAATTTTGTGCTCCTTCCTTTTGCTTCTAAGTATTTTAATATTCATTCAAATGCTATCATTTGATCTCTCTTCCAATGTTCTTATCACCATATTTAAGATTTCTCAACGGCTTTAACCAACTTATTTTGTAAGTCCAGAAAAAAGTCCTTATCCAGGTCTTTTTTTTTTTGTCTTGTCATTTGCATTTCCACTTTAGTTGTGTTCTTTGTTTTACAATCCATCTTTTTCCCCCCAGTATTTTTGTAAATTTTTTATATTCTGATATTTCTTCATCAGGCAAAACCTCTTTGTTCTCTTTATCATGTAAATCTTCCAAGATATTATCTTTCAATCAGTAATTTCTTTTTTTAGATATATCTACAGTGTATGGTAGATCTATTTTTCTTTTATGTATGCATCATTGCTGTGATTGAAGCTGCTATTTTTGACCTCATTTTTCAAAAATCTCCAGTGCTGACCAAAGACAAAATATGGGCTTTTTACTTTTCCCTCCCCATTTCCCATTCCACCTGAAATCTTTAGTTCCCTCTAGTGTTGTACTTCTGAAATCATAAAGCCTTAAGTTTCAGTTTTGATTTAGGATAAACTAAACAAATTGGTTCCCACAAAGTGGTGTTTATTTACCTATATAATTACTTCCAAAATCTTATACGTAGAAGTCCTAACATTCCATTATTTATAACTTTCTTGACTCAAATTCTTATTTAGCTTTTTGCCACAAGCTTATAGACCAGTGATGGTGAACCTATGGCACGGGTGCCACAGGTGGCACATGGAGCCATATCTGCCGGCACGCGAGCCGTTGCTCTAACTCAGCTCCAGTGCGCATGTGCATGCCCACCAGTTGATTTTTGGCTCGCGTGGAGGCTCTGGGAGGGCGATTTTGGCCTCCGGAGGGCCTCCAGGGTAGCAGGGGGGAGCGTTTTTGCCCTCCCCACGCTCCAAGAAAGCCTCTGGAGCCTGGGGAGGGTGAAAAATGTGCCCACCGGGCTCACTGGAAGTCAGGAAATGGGGGAGTGGGGGGGGGTCGCGCACGCATGTGCAGGAGGGTGGAGCAAGTGAGGGGCTTTGAATTATGGGTGTGGGCACGCATGCGCGTGCAATAGCACACACACCCTCTATTTCGGCACCCAAGGAAAAAAAGGTTCGCCATCACTGTTATAGACCATTTTTCTTTTATTCAAATATGAAGGTAAACTTACCAGATGGTTTTTCAAACTTTGTCATTTTAAAGATTTCTAATATGCTTAAAGTAGCTGCATAGGTAATTTCTGAAAATGATTAGAAAGTGAATTAGCAAACTCAGCATCCTTTAAAGCCTGTGCCACAGTCCAGAGCATGATGGTTCCCTTCATTTCTTGGCACTCAAATTACTATCCTGCAGTCCAGTGATGAAATCCAATTTTTTTTACTACCAGCTTGGTGGGCGTGGTGTGGCTTGGTGGGTGTGGCTTGGTGGGCATGGCAGGGAAAGGATACTGCAAAATCTCCATTCCCACCCCACTCCTGGGGGAAGGATATTGCAAAATCTCCATTCTCACCCCACTCTGGGCCAGCCAGAGGTGGTATTTGCCGGTTCTCCGAACTACTCAAAATTTCCACTACCGGTTCTCCAGAACCTGTCAGAACATGCTAGATTTCACCCCTGCTGCAGTCTCCTCACAAGGAGGAGCCATCTAGAGCACAAATGGGTGATCTCCCATCATCTCCTGATCCAAAGTCATTCCATGGGACTGGTCTACTTGCTGGTCTTTCAATCTTAGCCACAGTCATTGTCTCTGATTGTTTGGAGATATATTAGCTTACCCTTCCTCACCCAGAAGCCTCGAGATAAAGTAGTTTTAAGTTTTTGTGATTATTTTATTAGGATGAAGATCAAATGTGTAGGTAAGTTAAATCATTGTTTCATAGTATTCTGGACTATTCTGGGCTATCAAGATGATAGTTTTCTCTTTGAAGAGCAGTCTAGTTCAATTCAGGATTAAAGAGACAGATACGTACAAAAGAAAACAAGGTGCTTGAAATTGCTCATTCTCAGAGACCCAAAACAGCAGATCTATGTAAGAATTTCCCCACTATTGTTTTCCTATGCAAATTATGTTAATTATTTCTAAATATAAATGAATTAGCATATGTAAATATTATACAATCTGTGCTCTCCTCTGTCCTTGTTTTTCCTGACACTTAACTATCCACCTAGGGCCAAATTCTGCAACATTGAGCTCAAATAGCTGCAGAGATGGTGAAATGTTTTGTGAGTCTCTCCATGTCTCATTATGAATGAGTGAGATTTCCCCAGGCTTTTCTCCAGTGAAAGAGAAGGAAAGCAGAATGTCCAGTGTTGCATCTCACTGAACTCTTTTGGAGACACATATTTAACAGTTTATAAACCTCCATGTCCAGGGGTGGGTTCTAACTTACCTCGCTGCCGGTTCACTTCCTCCTGTGCCATGTGGCCCCACCTCGTAGGTGCGCACGCGCTTTGCACACACGCGCATGCGCAGTGCTGAAAAATCCGAAAACAATTTTAAAAAGCCAAAAACAAGATGGTGACCGCATGCACAGTGCTGGAAACTCGGCTTCTGCGCATGCTCAGAAGATTTTTTAAAAAAAAAATCAAAAAAATAAAAAATAATTTTAAAAAATTCAAAAAAAGATGGTGGCTCCCATGGACCGGCACCAACCGAACCGATTCCATGGTGTCATTGTGACATCACCAGTGGGCTGCTACCGGTTTGGGCGAACCGGTCCGAACCGGGAGGAACCCACCTCTGTCCATGTCACCAAAGACCACATCCAAGTGGTTCAAGAAGAAAACAATATATTTATCATTGCTTATTCGTTGTTGTCTGAACTGTATTAAAGTAGATATAGCTCATTTTATAGTTACGTGAACCAACCTGATTCTTTATGAGTTGCACTTTGTACTTTTCAAGAATCATTTAGAAGTAGATGTGCAATTATGGAGGAGCTTTCTGCCCATTTTTAAATGAATGTCCACTGCAATATTTCGAAGGTAAAGCAATAAGGCTTGATATACAGTTAATGTGAATAAAGCAGAAAATACATCTCATGTTACCAGGGATATTGTTTTGGTTTAGTTTTTTGGGGAAAAAATCCTTATATTATTTTTTCAGCAGTTATGTGTGTTTCTAGTAGACTTTACATTACATTTCTGGATTATGAACTGCATTTGTTACCAATTTCTGGGTCTAATTCAAGGTGCTGGTGTCAACTGTTAAAGCCTGACATGGCATGGGACTGGGTTTTTAAAGAACTGCCTGTCCCTGATTGCATCTGCCCATGCCACCAGATCCAGCAGGAAGAGCTTGTTATGTGTTCTGTTGCCTAGGGAGCCACATCAGGGAGATTCAAGGCAGCAAGTCTTTTCTGCTGTGACGGCCACGTTATGGAAGGGACGTTGGTACTCACCTGTGAGACGTCCTTTCTCGTAGGGTGGAGCTAGCCTCCAAGGAATGGGTTAAATCTGCCCTCTAGCCAATAGGACCGAGTCTTAAAAAAGGTATAAATAGTGCCACCCTAGATTGGCACCCCCTCTTTTAATCGAGGGACAAAGTCAGACTCAATGTGCTTCTCCAAAAACAACAAGAATTTATTAACTATATACAGAGAATTATCAGAGAAAATAGAACTATGTATATGTGAAGGATCACAGAGCAGACAATGAATAATTATGTACAACCATGGACCCACAACTCCCAGCCAGCCCCAGACGTGGGAGGGACTTGGAGGCTAGCTCCACCCTACGAGAAAGGACGTCTCACAGGTGAGTACCAACGTCCCTTCTCCATAGTGGGTGGAGCTAGCCTCCAAGGAATGGGACATACCAAAGCTGGCGTCCCTGGGCGGGTCATTGGTCCTGGCTGGGAGGATCGCTCAATGGCAGCCCTGCCCCCAACACCCGCCTGCCGAAATCGGTCTCCTCCGAGGCATAGGCGTCCAACTTGTAATGTCGGACGAAGGGAGTCAGGGAGGACCAAGTGGCCGCCCTACACACCTCGGCGACGGAAACCCTAGCATTCCATGCCGCGGACGTTGCAGCGCTGCGGGTGGAATGGGCTGTGAGACCCGACGGTCGGGGTAAGGACATATGTTGGTAGGCCAAGGAAATGGCTGCACGGATCCATCGTCCGATTGTTGCGGAGGACGCCTTACGACCCTGGTTAGAGGGGCGAAATGTCACAAAGAGAGACTCTGTGCGCCGAAGAGCGGCTGTACGTTTGAGATAGATGTCCAGAGCGCGCCTGACATCTAGCATGTGCCAAGCACGTTCAGAGTCGGAGATCGGATTTTGAAAAAATGTGGGCAAGATGACTTCCTGCGCTCTATGAAAGTGAGTATTCACCTTGGGCACAAATGCCGGGTCCAGGCGAAGAACCATCCTGTCGCTATGAAAAACGCAGAGGTCCTTGCGCACAGACAGGGCTGCGAGTTCAGATATCCACCACGCGGAGGTGACGGCCACGAGGAAGGCAACCTTAAAGGACAGATGCGCCAAAGGAATGGTGTCCAAGGGCTCGAAGGGGGCTACAGTTAGGGCGGAGAGTACTTTGGTCAGGTCCCATGTGGGGAAGCGGTGGACCACTGGGGGGCAAAGATTAGTGACCCCTTTTAGGAATTGCCTCATTAGTGGATGAGCGGAGAGCGAGTCCAGGTGCGGGCAGGACAACACAGTCGAGAGCGCTGCCACTTGCCTGCGTAAAGTGTTGGGAGCGAGGCCCTTGGCAAGACCCTGCCGCAAGAACTGGATGACGTTGATGATGGATAGGTCGACTGGCGAATATCCCACCTGCACACACCATCCACAAAAGGCGCGCCAGGTGGTGGAGTAGATCCGCTCCGTCGACGGTCGCCTAGAGGCCAACATGATTGAAGAGATATTGTCCGGAACTAGGCGGTGTTGCAGAGTGATCCGCTCAAGCGCCAGGCGGTCAGTTGTAGCCAGTGCGGCTCTGGATGATGCACTGACCCCTGGGCAAGCGACCACTCTGTCGGCGGGATCCGCCAGGGAGGTGATGCGGACAGGGACATAAGGTCCGCGAACCAAGTCCTCCTGGGCCAATGTGGGGCGAGGAGGATGATCTCCGCTTTCAGTAATATCACCCTCCGTATGACTTTGGGGATCAACGGGAGGGGTGGGAAGGCATATAAGAGTTCCTGTGGCCACGGGCAGCGCAGAGCGTCCGTATCCTCCGCTCCCGGAGTCCGGAATCTGGTTACGAACCTGGGGAGCTTGGCATTCTCCGGTGTCGCGAATAGATCCACGGCCGGCGGACCGAAGCGGGCGGCGATCTCCTGAAAAATGTCCGGGTGTAAGGACCACTCTGCCGGGTTGATGGCATTCCGGCTGAGCCAGTCCGCCGTGGTGTTGTTGACCCCGGAAATGTGTTCTGCCATGATTGAAGGCAGGTGTTGCTCCGCCCAGAGTCCCAGAAGCATTGCCTCGTTCATAAGGGCTTTGGAGATGGTGCCCCCCTGACGATTTATATGCGCTTTTGTCGTCACGTTGTCCGTGAGGACGAGGATGTGACGGCCCCTCAGGTGTGGTCGAAAGTGGTCCAGAGCCAACCGAACTGCTCTGAGCTCTAACAGGTTTATTGGCAGAATCTGTTCCTTCCTGGACCATGTACCCTGGGCGACGAGGGAGTCGGTGTGGGCCCCCCAGCCCGTGGTGCTGGCGTCGGTCGTCAGGGTCATCCTTTGCGGTTCCAGGAAACAGGAGCCCTTGCTGAGTGCGGGCGATGACCACCACCGGAGTGACCTCCTTGCTGACACCGGCATCCGGACCCTTACAGGGGAGTTGCTGCGATTTGCCCGCTGGAAAGGGAGAAGAAACCATTGAAGGTCTCTGGAGTGCAGATGAGCCCACGGGACGATATGTATCGCCGAAATCATCTTTCCCAGGAGGGAAGACAGCTGGTTCAGGGGAACCTTCGTTTGGGCCAGAACTTGCTGGACTATCTCCAATATGCTGTCTCTCCGTTCCTGGGATAAGTAGACCCTGCACTCCAGAGAGTCAATAATGGCCCCCAGGTGGGTAACCCTGGTGGAGGGGAACAACTGGCTCTTACCTAAATTAACGAGGAACCCGTGGTGTTCAAGTGTGTTGAGGGTTACCTGGATGTCCTGCTGAGCTCGAGACAGGGAAGAGGACTGGATGAGTATGTCATCCAGGTAACACTGAACACGCACGGGGGTAGCCCTGAGGTGGGCTGCCAAGGTGGCCAGAACCTTGGTAAATACCCTTGGCGCTGACGACAGGCCGAAGGGCAACGCCTGGTATTCATAATGCACCCCTGCATAGCAAAATCTGAGGTATTGGCGGTGGGATGCGTGAATTGGAATATGGAGGTAGGCCTCCGTCAAGTCAATTGAGGCGAGAAAGTCGCCGTGCCTAATGCCCGCCAGAATTGATTGCAGGGAATGCATCTTGAATTTCCTGTACCTCACGTATCTATTAAGGCGTTTTAGATCGAGAATTGCTCTCCATCCCCTCGAGGATTTCGGAACCACAAATAGGATGGAATAAAATCCTTGCACCTGCTGGTCCTCAGGCACCCGCTGGATGGCTCTAATGTCCAGTAGGTGCTGAATGGCCTGATCTACGAGGACGCGTTTGGAAAGGTCGGAAGACAAGGGGCAGCGTAAGAAAAACCTCGGGGGGGTGGAGATAAATTCCAGGTACAGACCTGTCGACAGGGTTTGTAAAACCCATGCGTCATTGGTGATTTCCTCCCACCGACTGGCAAAGAATGCCAGTCGACCCCCAATGGGAGGGATCGGGTCACATCTACTTGTACCGGCGGTAAGGGCGACCACCGGCTCCTCTAAAGGGCCGTTTGGTTTGCCCACCCCGGAAAGGCCGGTCGACGGCCGAGCGTTGCCGAGACCCATACGAATTCTGGGAAGTCCCGTACTGAGCCTGAGAAGACCCGTATTGACCCTGACCAGATTGGTATTGGTTCTGGTATCTAGTGTAAGGAGTTTCAGAGGCTCTGGACCCCCGACGATAAGACGGGGCCTTGTTGTAGGACTTCTTCGTGTAGGAGGGAAGAACTTTCCTCTTGTCTTTATTTTCGGTGGTAATGCGGTCGAGGGCCGGACCGAAAAGCGACTGACCCGAAATCGAGGCTGCGGCTAGCTTCCATTTGTGCCGCAGGTCAGCTGGCCAGCTGCGGAGCCAGTGCATCCTCCTGGCCACAACCGCCGTGCCCATAGCCCTAGCCGCGAAGCGTCCTGCCTGCAATGTGGAGTCGGAGGTGAACTGGGCGGCCGCTATTAATTTGTTGATGTCACTATGCGCCCTTGTGTCAGCCTGAGGGATGTGGTCTTGGAGACCATGTAACCATTTAAGGGAGGTCCGGCAAAAAAAGGACGCTGTCGTTGATGCTCTGACCGCCCATGCAGCCGCTTGGTGATTCCGTTGGAGAATAGACTCCACGCGGCGTTCCTCCGGACGCAGAAGGTCATCTGGGTCCCCTGGGACGGTGGCGTTGGAGTATAGAGCCAACACAGGTGGATCGACGTCTGGAACTGGCAGGTGTTGGGCCAGGCGAGAGGAAACGTTAAAATAACGTTTGTCCTGGTTTGTGGGTGAAGGCCCTGTGGCAGGAGATTGCCATTGTTTTGTCACTGCCTCGACAAACAAGTTTGGAGTTGGGATCACTTCCATGGGAGATGTGGAAGCCTCACCAAAGATGGGGTCCCCCTGATCCGATGAGGTCTGGGGGTCAGATGCTGATGACGGAATGTTGGCAGTCGCCCTAGCCTTGTGTAGCAAGGAGCAGAAGAGACTGGGATGGAAAAGGGCGGTGGAAGTGGAAGGTTCCGGGGCCAAGTCCTCGTCATCCGACAATTGGGGGTGGAGATGGTCTCCACCAGCTGGTAAGTCATCGAGTTCTCCCTCCTCCCTTTCTAGGTCCCCAGCTGGAATGGGGGAGCTGTGGATGGAGTAGTCGTCGGCTTCCATCTCGTCTGAGGAGACAGGCGCCGGAACTGGGGGAGGTGAGGCGACTCTGCGTGGTGCGTGGTGGGGCTGAGAAGGGCGCGCCATGGCCTTGACCGCTGCCTCGATGCCGCGCTGTATGGCATCGTTCATTCTTTGCTGTACCGCAGGGTCTTCCAGCGGGTCTGCATAAGCGCTGGGAGTGGACCTGCGCTGAATGTCTGAATTTGAGGCCTGAGAGACACCCCACACGTCGCCCTCCCGCAGATGAATATTGGAACCATCAAGGGAGACATGATCAGGTGAGAGTCTCTGCCTGGGGCCTTGGTCCCTGGGAGGTTGCCCTGGTGTGCCATGGGGACGGGAGATGCCATGGTGGGGCGACTCAGCCTCTGCTGATTGCTATCTGGAGGCTCCCTTATGGTTGTCCCCCTTGGAAGAAGCCTTGGAAGGCTTCGTAGGCTTGGCAGGGGGAGGGGTGTGGAGGGGGGAGCGATCCCTGCTGTCATTGGTGGTGCGTGGCAACTGCGATGCTTCGGAGACAGTCTCAGGTGGGGGGGGGCTTTGGGACTTCGATTTGGCCTTCCCCTGCTTGCCCGCACCTTCAGCCATGTCCAGAGAGTAATCGACAATAAACTTTATTGATCGCCTGCGGCAAACAGCGCTAGCCGCTTTCTCCGACGTTTCAGGCTTGACTGGGGGGAGAAGGACGCACTGCGCGTGCGCGCGCTCCCCAGCTGATGAGCGGGCGGCGGCAGGAATCCCCGGCGGCGGCTGACCTCAACGATGACGTTGGCCAATCAGCATGCAGGAAATTCACAAACAAGATGGCCGCCGGTGACGTCGCCTCCGAATTCAGTAAACGGCTCTTTGCGCCACTTTAGGAGTGCTCGGAACGGCCCGTCGCCGAAGAAGGCCTGTCAGGGATTTCCCTGAGGGAGCGGCCTGGCGATGTCGGCCTACAGATGCAGGGACCTGCTGGGGCGGCCGAGGACGCGATGAAAAGGCGTTTACCGGCTGTGGGAGGAACACTCCAGCCGGGGGGGGTAAGCCGGTGGCCGCCCAAGCGCAGGGCTTCTGCGGCGTTTAGATGTTATTTTCTGGCTTCCCCCCACAGTCGTTGCCAGATGCCCAATCAGTCAGAAGTAGAGCCCAACGTGGTGACTCCCAGGGAGGTGTCCACCCCCACTGGGACGTTGGGCAAACAGCTCAGGCAGCCGCCTGAGCTGGCTCAACCCAGGGAAGGTGCAGATGATATTGACAGCTGTCACCTGGGGAGACTTATAAGTAGTTAAATGGATAGACTCACTGGTGTAGAAACGATCAGGATCAGATAGCTGTGGAACTGGCCTCCAAGGATGGAGAAGCACAATGCCCTTTGGCTAAAGACCGAGATTAAAAGAGGGGGTGCCAATCTAGGGTGGCACTATTTATACCTTTTTTAAGACTCGGTCCTATTGGCTAGGGGGCAGATTTAACCCATTCCTTGGAGGCTAGCTCCACCCACTATGGAGAATATTCTCTCCCTGAAGTGAGCTCCATCAGTTTTCTCTTTCTGAATATCCCTCAAGACCTGGTTGTGGCATCAGGCTTGTGTATCCCAGAGGACTGGTGAACAAATGAAGTGGCTCTGTTACTATTAACATTCCTTCATACAATTCTTCTTTTTTAAGACTTTTTATACTTTTTAATGTTTTTATTATTATTATTATTATTATTATTATTATTATTATTATTATTATTATTATTATTATTATTATTATTATTATTATTATTATTATTATTATTATTATTATTATTATTGGTATTTAACAGTTTTTAGCTTTGTCGTAAACCACCCAGAGTCACTTGTTTAGTAAGATGGACAGGTAATAAATCCAGACTGGTTTTACAGTTTCAAAGAAGGAGAATAAAATTGTTGCACTGTTGAATTGCCCAGCATGTTACTTTTGTTATGAGAGGAAATTTTAATATGTGAGGGAATTAAAAACAGAGAGAGAAACAATCTTGTCCCATCTTTACCCATGTTTGGATTCAACAATTGTAGAGATTGGGGGGGGGGAGGAATACCCAAAATCTTTTAAATTTAATTTTACCTTCAAATGGTAAAACCAATCCTCTACAGGGCTTTTCACTATAAATAGAAGTTTATGGTGTTAGTAAAAATGGACAGAAAGTTTTTTTCCCCTCTCATTTTCCTTTTTTTCTTAAATAATTTTTATTTTTTCCAACAAACATTAGCTATATTTTATGAACAAAGTGTTGTTTGGATCAATCTTACATAGCTTTCCATATACATAATCCATTTCATATCATCTCTCTATTTCAATTTCAACCAATGATATTCTCCTTACATATTTATTTTAACATTTTCTTCTTAATACATATATATTACTAATTGCCCTAAATTCCCAATCCCTTACAATAACATCAATTAAATATCCTATTTATTACATACATTTCTCATATTTTCTGTATATTTCAACTTCATCTCATAATTTTCCCTCTCATTTTCCTGTGGGTATTAGAGTCATTCAAACATTAGGAAATATTTACACATGAAAATACATTCAGTAAAAAAAAAGAAAAAGAAAATACATTCAGTAGTTATTTTATGGCACCCATAGCAGAAAGATGGGGAAACTTACAAATCCATGTGGATAATGGGTACCTAAAGCAGCTATTAATAAATGGCATTAATGTTGTATTATGTGTTAGCTTTAGATCAGAGGCAGCTTGTCTCTGAATACCAGTTAAACAGGTTGGAACATGTGAGGGTAGTACGCTGGACTAAGAGAACTTCTACAAAAAGCGTTTTTTGTGGTTTTAAGCTTTTGTGTTTCTTATTTTTTCAAGGATGTACAATTGCCTTCGTGCTGAGAAAGCATGAAAAGATTGATGTATTGCTTGAAACTATTGCAAGTACAAAATCAAACAAAATAACTTGCCAGAGATCATCATGCACTGGTTATGAACAATAAAACCACTGTTGGAACAGTACTCACAGAACTAAGAGCATGTCTGGGGCTGAATTACAGGTCACAACATTATTCCTTTTAAAATTGGACTATCTCCTAACTTGATATTTTAACAGGTGAAATCACTAGGGATTTAACAGATTTCAGCAGATTAAATCACAAAGCAATGCCTGCCATTCTTTAAGCCTCAGTCCTACTGCAGTATTACTCCAGAGTGTGTGTGTGTGTGTGTGTGTGTGTGTGTGTGTGTGTGTGTGTGTGTGTTTATATATCAAATAAAGCTTATTTCCAAGAAAGTCCAGATAGCATTGACAATGGTGATTTATATTGAGAATTGTAGTGCAGTGACATCTGGAAAACCATAGATTCCCCAGTTCTGAAATTAAGAATTGCGCTTGATGCCTTCCAGTATACGTTGGATTGCCAATCCCATTGACCTCTATCCATAATTACAGATAGTAAGTTATATGGAGATTATAGCTAAAGGGCACAAACTGGGAATATACATTGTAAATTTGATTCTAATCAAAGGGAGATGCAGCTGAGCCAAATTCTTTCAGGAAATTGAGTTGCACCAACTGTATAATTTCAGACTGGATATGCGTAACACCAAAAACTAAGCAACAATGCATAGCAATTAGATGGGGCTACTGCTTCAAATGATTAGAATGGATGTGTTCCACCATATATAATGTAACTACATTGTAAATGAAAGAAAAGGGGGAAATGCTACCTTAAAACAGAAATAATATATTGCAATGTACATCCCAAACACTGCAGCTGAGTGGTGGCCTTTAGCAATAGCACTTAGACTTGTATACTACTTCACAGTGCTTTTACAGTCCTCTCTAAGCGGTTTACAGAGTCAGCATATTGCCCCCAACAATCTGGGTCTTCATTTAGCATTTATTTTTCTTCTTTGCAAAGGCCAGGTTGGGCATGTCTTGTACAGTGGGATGGAGAAAATGACGAAGGTCAGCTGATGTGATAGAGTGCAGACAGCGAGGGTGGCTGGGCTGGGTTAGGGCTACCCAGGCATTCAACACATTGTGGGGGAGTGGCTGTGTTGTGATGCACCACTGGAGCTTCCCCAGTATATTTAAGATGGGGAGAAAGATAGACAAGTATGGAGAGTTGCAGCATCACTGCAGCTGGTTGTTAGAGCAGGCAGATTTTGATCACATCCCCAAATTTTGATCATATGACAATGGGGATGCTGCAACCACCATAATCTTAAGCAGGTGTCATAATTCCCTTTGTTCAGCATTGTCATAATTTCAAACAATTATGACAAACGATCATAAGTTGAGGAATACCTATATCATTTAATAACAGAGTGGGATAAATCTTAAAGGTCACTTAGCAAAACTCTCTACTCAGCACAAGATCTACTAAAGAATCTATGACAGATGACCATTCGGTTTCTGTCCGAAGACCATTGACAGAAGAGAACTCAGTATATCATGTGGCAGTGTGCTCCACTAGCTGACAGCTTGAATAGTCTACTCTGATTTCTAACCTGAACCTATTCCTTTATGATTTTAACCATTTGTTCTGTCCTATCATCAAGTTAAATAGAGAAGAATTTCACTTTCTCTTCTATGTGAAAACCCTTCAAATACCTAAAGGCAGCTATCATATATCTCCTTAGTCTTCCTTTCTGTGGGCTAAATATCCTCAGATCCTTTTAAGTGTTTCTCAAAAGACTTGCTTCACCATCCTACTATCCCTCTTTTAAGCTTACTCCAATTTGTCATAGTCCTTTTTGAAGGATTGTGTCTGATACTGGACACAAGGGTATTCCAAATGGAGTCTAACCAGGGCAGACTTGAATAGAACAATTGTTTGCAGTGATCTGTGTTTCTATTAATGCACCAAATATACAGTAGTATTTGCATTTCTTCCAGCTGCATCACACTGCTGGCTCAAATTTAACAGAGACACCCAAAACCCTTTGGTTATTACATGTATTACTGCTAAGCCAAAACTTCCTCATCTGGGAAATACTTCTGCCTTATATCTTTCATAGCCAGATAAAGAAATTTACATTTCTGCCTGTTATATTCTATCCCATTCGTTTAGCCCACTATTCAAGGCTGTTTAGAACTTTTCAAATGTCTCTCTTTCATTTCAAATACTGGCTACTCTTCATTTTGTGTCATCTGCAAACTTTATGAATAACTTCATATTAGTAATTGATAAAAATATGGAACAGGACACAACACAGAGTTTTATGATACTGCACTCAATACTTCCCTCCAAACTGAATAGGGGCACTATTAATTAGCACACTTGGCACATAGTCATTCAACCAAAGATGAGTCCATCCAACAGTGGCATCATCTAACAGATTTACCATTTTATGAAGGAGAATACCATTTAATTGGCTTTTCTCAGGTCCAGGTACACTGTGTCTATGATATTACCCTGATCTGAGAAACTAGTAATTTTATCAAAGGAAATTAGTTATTTTAGCACGAGTTGTTCATGACAATTCATACTTCATTCTGTTAATTGAAGTACTGTATGTCTATTCAAATGTTCACAAACATGTTGCCTATTATCTATTCAAAGTCCTTGTCCATATCAAGCTAATGGCCAGTAATTCTCTGGGTCCTCCTCCTTCTTTTTGAAGATAGGGTTGACATTTGCTCTCCTTCAATCTTCTGAGATTTGACCAGTCTGGAACAATTAGCAGAGACTACCAAATGTAATAATCTCCACCAGCTCCTTCAAACTTTGGTATATAACCCATTTTGCTCTGGGGAGCTTTAATTCGTTTAACTTCATAATTTTTTTCTTAATATATCCATGTCTATCCTAATTGGGATTTCTCTCCTTTTCCCAGTGATACAACTCTGATCGACTAGAGATTAATTTCCCTTTGGAAAAAGGACAGATACAAAACAGGCATTAACAAATTCTATCTTCTCTCCATTCCCTAATACTGCTTCACCACTGCCCCTTCCCTATGGATCTACACAATAAGTCCAAATCTTTACATTTGTTCAGGGGCTTGCTGAGCGCTACATTGTGCTACAAAATTACTTCTAGCAATTATTGGGTAGGAACAAGCTGGCAAACATGTGGAAGGGGTCCAAGATAAAGCAACACTGCTGAGCTAACTAAGAGAATCAAAATAACTCATTCTAGTTGTGTAATTATTGAATTACTCCCCCTCACCTAAGGCACTGAATATGTTGCTTTTCTTAAAAATTATATTTCAGCCAAATTATTCCCACACTTTGCCCTTTATGCAAAGGACATTTCCATTGGGTAAATGGGGGGTGGGGGAGACAGATAGTTCCGTGCAAGTGGCAGGCAAGCATGTGCCATAGCTAAGGTGACCAACTTTTTTACAATGAAAAGGAGGACAAATAAATTGAAAAAAAATATCGTAAATAAAAGAAACATTTTATTCATTGCAACAATAATACACTATAATATGATATATGCATAATAAAAACATTTGTAACATTTTATATTGTAATTATGCTTACATGCCTGTCAATTATTTTTTAAATGAGTACTTTTCCATTGAATTAATATTTTTTTGTCAATATATCATCTTCTAACAATATATTCTTCTAACTTTAAGAGCCGAGGTGGTGCAGCGGTTAGAGGCAGGTACTGCAGGCCACTTTAGCTGACACTGATCCGCAGGTCAGCGGTTCAAATCTCACCGGCTCAAGGTTGACTCAGCCTTCCATCCTTCCGAGGTAGGTAAAATGAGGACCCAGATTGTTGGGGGCAATGTAAATAAACATTGCTTACTGGTGTAAACCGCTTAGAGAGTGCTTGCACTGTGAGGCGGTATATAAATCTCACTAAATAAATAAATAAATAAATAAATAAATAAATAAATAAATAAATAAATAAATAAATAAATAAATAAATAAATAAATAAATAAATAAATAAATAAATAAATATATTGGAAATATCTGAACAAGAAATATCCTTCATATTGAATTTTACGGCAAGTGCTGCAGCTAGAGTATCAACATAACATAAGAAGTAAACATAGCACATAATATAAGAAGTAAACAAAGCCACTTGCACGCGGCGCTCTCTCTCAAGGTCTCCCGTGCGGAGCACATGCGTCTCATAATCGCGTCTTATACCGCACTGTACCGAGCCTTGACGAATCATCATGTCAAATACAAATACGTCACATAACGCACAACAGATTAGTCTTCAAATATCGAAAAGGAGGACATGTAGGAGGACACTTTTCGGGGGAGGACAGAACTTACAAAAGAAGGACTGTCCTCCCTAAAGGAGAACGATTGGTCACCTTAGCCATAGCTCCATTTGAGCGAGTAGGGGCACATGCGCATGTGCTCGGCTACTGCTCGTGCAAGAGGGGATGCTCGTGCATGCGCGCCTGCCATTTCTGCAGACAGGTTCCAATTGGCTCAAGGCCCACTAGTGGGCCGTGAGCCTGGATTTGGGGACTTCTGCTATAAACAATGTCACCCAAACATTTTGAGTGAACAAGGTTGTCTATTCCTATATTTGGAAATTGAAACTTAGAATGAACGTTGTTGATAGCCAATTAACCTTTAATTTTCTCAATTTTGATGGATGAGCTCTGAAAAGCATGCCTTGGCTTAAAATGGATGCTACCTGTATGCACAGCATTTTCCACCCTGGTCAAATCCAAAGGAATGTAGACAGCCTACATGCAGGAATTTTTTCTTACAAACTATTGAAATATGCATGAGAAAGAACTTATGTAACAGAACAATCTCTAGATGGTGAAAAATTTCTCTCCATTCAGAGGGCACTTGGCATTTGCCACACTTTCAGAACTGATTCCTTCATCTTCTTATTTTTTTATTTATGTAACATAATGTATAGAGAAAACGGACTATTATAAGGAGTATGAGTAAGAGATGAACCTCAAATCTAGAAGCAAAATAGGGGAATTTCCCTTCTGGGACAGGTTACTTGTGGGCCTGCTTATTTCTAACTGAATCTGCCTACCACAAGAAACCACACAAGATTAGCACATTCTAGGTCCCTAGAGTGTCTTCACTACAGGCATGTTTTCTCTGTCATAAGACCTAACTGGAAAATAAGCCCTAATGCATCTTTTGGATCAAAACTTAATATAAGACCTGTTCTTATTTTGGGGGAAGCACAGGTAATTTATCCCTTCTTTCATCCAACTGAAGTTACAAACATTGGCTCTGAGGCCATTTCCCAAAATGTACCCTTTTAGTTAGATCAGAGGTGGGTTCCTACCGATTCAGACCGGTTCTATAGAACCGTTAGTAACTTGGCGGCCTGGGTCGCTGGAACTGGCAGTGACCTAGGCTTGCCATGCTCCTGAGCTGGTTCTCTCGATGGCGTGATAGGCGGCGCCACCTTTTTTTTGCTTCTGAGCATGCACAGGTTTTTTTAGTACTGCGCATGTGCGTGCGCAAAGCGCGCCCGCCCGCACAGCACGTCCCTGAGCGAACCGGCAGTAGAAGAATCTGGAGCCCACCCCTGAGTTAGATGGACCAAAAGTCTGAACAAAAAGAAGTTACTGATATTGTGCGTGTGTGCTCGCGCTTATGTGTGTGCTTATGTGTGTATTTCATTAGAGGATGGATATCAATGGACAAAATCAAAGATGTCACAGTTTTCACAATAAAAACTATGTGTAAACAAATAGATCTTGGATTTGGGCAATCTTTTCCTAGTTTCATATGTATTTATGGATTTGCTAGCTGTGGGATTTTATTTATGTGTCATAACTATTCTCCCTGCTGGATTTTCTTTGCGGCTTGAAGAACAAATAAACTAATAAAGACTGATGTTGAACTTAGATCCACCTTTGATGAGCCATTCTTAAAGTGGCTTCTCGAGATGATTTTGTTGAGAGTCTAATTTGACAGAGGCTGGGTACAAAATGATTCTTTCATTTCCATTGTCATGTTGCAGCTTTGAAGATGTGAAACATTCTTGTGCAGAAATGAGTAAATTAACTATTGAACTACAAGATAAGGAAGAAATGGAATTTTATAGGATTTGGGAAAAATGGTACAATTGATTAGAAGATAAAAATCATGTGAAATAATAAGTGAGAAATATAAAAATGAAATAAAAGAAGACAGGTAGATAGACTTTAATGAATAGACAATGGAATTGTAAATAGAACAAAATTAAGGAAATATTTTAAGATAGATAAGTTAAAAAATCAACAATACCATCGATATAATGATACGCAATGCTACAAAAATATTAACATTAATGGTTTATGTCTTTTTTATATTAGTCTATGTATTATGTATTGGTGTCATGTAGAGTTAGATGTATGCTTTGTTTTGTATATATGTATATATTTGTGTGTTTTTTTAAATCATTTAATAAAGACTATTTTTTAAAAAAAAAAGAAGATGTGAAACATTCAAAAACTGCATCTAAACCAAGGCTAAGGATCAAGCTTCGTTTATTGTTGCCCCATACTTTTTTTCCAAATCTCTTAATTTCTATATAATTACATACTTTGCTTATACAGTGCTGACAATTTTACCTCCCATAGGTGTGGATATACAATATTTCTAAAAATATAAAGCACCAGGTTAAAAACAGGGCTTTTGTGTTGCTGCCAATGGTGATAGTAGGGTTGGAAAAAATAAATATTTACAGAAGTCCCAGTAATCACAATTTGCAGTTTCAATTGCAATCTGCTACATCTTCCTATTTAAACATTTTTTGCAGTCAGCTTTCCTATCCACTAATGCAGGGGTGTCAAACTGGCGGCCCATGGGCAGGATGCGTCACACACAGACCACGCCTACCCCAGTTCCGCAAAGGGAAAAAATGTCAGGATATGTCACATGATGGCAACGTGACACACCAAGTTTGATACCGGTGCTCTAATGGAAGCATTCTCTGGCATTCCTTCAATGTGTACCTCAGCTATTAGTTATCACAGTGCTCCTGAGGAAGGAAGGAAGGAAGGAAGGAAGGAAGGAAGGAAGGAAGGAAGGAAGGAAGGAAGGAAGGAAGGAAGGAAGGAAGGAAGGAAGGAAGATAAATTGTCGGGGCATGACTTTTATATTGTTAAGAGCAAAATCAGATGAGGGATTAACTGTGTGAGTGAAATTGGCTGCATTTTTTCATGATAAAAATATCAAGAGGGATGTCAGAATTAGGGCTATGTAAACATTCAGTTTAGAGATTCATTTAGTTGATGATTTGATTGAACCTCCTAATTAAATTTTAGAATTAAATTGGGATTTCAATTCAATTTGTTGAACCACATGTGATGACTCACGTGCACGTGCATGAATATATTTCTTTCCAATTCAATTCAGGAATCTGAACTCAATCTGATTCAATAATTCAGTTCAAGTAACTGCACTTAATTGGATACTTTTCTGAATGGGTTTCAAAATGGATTTTGAACACATGACTACAGATCCGTCAAGCTGGGAACGATACATTATTTTATCTTCTTGCTTGAATCCTGACAAAAAGTCTTTTGTTGCATTTCATGGTTAGATATAGTAGTGCTTGGAAGTAAAATTATACAAAGGGGGGGGGGCTCTTCTTTACAACCCAACATCCTGAGGCTGCTCAGAATCCCCTTTATCTAGTATTTACAGCATACAAATATACTTTATGTGTTAGCTAGTTATAATCCCCTATTTAATTCAGTGGATATTTGAATCTAAGTTCATGTTATAGAAATAGACAGTATTGGAAAATGTCTGCCAGGCACAGCGGGACTCTCTCTCTCTCTCTCTCTCTCTCTCTCTCTCTCTCTCTCTCTCTCTCTCTCTCTCTCTCTCTCTCTCTCTTATCTTCTATCTATCTATCATCATGTATCTATCTATCTATCTATCTATCTATCTATCATCTATCTATCGCTTTCGAGATATATTTTAATGGAAAGTAGTATAGAAATGTTTAAATAAGCAAATATATAAATGATTGACAAACAAATAAATAATGGGTACTTATTGATTCCTTCCTTCCTTCCTCCCTTCCCTCCCTCAAACAGTCTGATTTAAACTTATTATTTTAAGTTATTAATAGACCCAAGGATATTGAATTTGATAGTCCCAGAGAGCAGATGACAAATGCTTAAATAAGATGATATAATTTGATTAAATTATTATATCCTGAGATTCCAGAGAAAATAATTAGCAGAAATAATTTCCTTCTCAGAAAACCTAGCCAGGCAAATAAAGAGACAAATGATCAAAAGAATTAGAGGCACACAGACAAGCAGTATTGTGGTTTATAAGCTCAGCTGTGTATATATCAAGCTTATCAACTCTACTGTGGTGATTTGTGCTAGTCTTTCCTGTGAGGGTGTTCGACATATGTGTTAAACTGCAAATTCCCTAGCAATCAGATAACATGATCAAATTTGAAGGACTGCAGTCTAACAGATGTGGAAAGCATTAGGTTGGTAAAGATGATTTAGACATTTCCTATTTGCTAATTAGGTGCCATAAAAGGCCTATCCCTGAAAGCTTAGGCACAAATGTCTACATATCCACCTCTAAAGGATATTCCAGGGTCCTCCCTCATTCTGTCAATCTTTTCTCAATCTTGAATCACTTTCCTCATCATCCCCACTCCTCTCATGTAAAAGGGCTAATTTCCTCTATCAAAACTTTTCCTAATACTGAATGTCCAGAACTGGATTACAACTGCATCATCTCTACCAAGGTATTAGGATTCTAGTCAAATGGCATCTGGAAATCCAAGATTGAGAATGAATGATCTATGCCAGTGGTTCTCAACCTGTGAGCCGTGGAGCCCTCGAGTCAGGGGTGGGTTCCTCCCGGTTCGGGCCGGATTGCCCGAACTGGTAACGACCCGCTAGTGACATCACTATCGGTGCCGTTCCGTGCGCACCATCTTTTTCCCCTTCCGCTGCTTGAAAAAGGGCCCGCCCGCCCATGCGTGAATGCTGACATTTATTTCTTCGCCCGAAGCACAGCTGATGAGCTCCTCAGCTGTGTTTCGGGCTAATTCCTGCTTCTGAGCATGCGTGGAAGCGAAATTGCATGAGAGGATGCGCGAAATGTCACGATGTGAACCAGTGGCAAAGGTAAGTGGAACCCACCCCTGCCTCGTGTGTGTGTGCAATGTCCTCACAGAAGGTCCACAAAGGCTTGAAGAAATGTTACTGAGTTAAGTCTTGATGGTGGCCACAAAAGGTATTTAAAAGGGTCCATGGTGAAGGGAATATTGAGAATCACTGATCTAGGGCTTATATAGCAATGTGGGTGATTATCTTCTTAGATCACTTTTATTCCAATCAGGTCAGGATCACTGCATTAAGTGTCAATGACCTCCTTATCTGGCTTGTGGGAATTCCAAACAGGGAAAACTGTACATGGATTTGTTTAATTATCCTAGTTAATTAACTGCACAGTGTGTCAATAAAATCTTTTGTAATATTATATTAAAGAAGGTAATAACAATGCAAGCAGTAGAAATCTTCAGTACTCTACTTCAGAGTTCCCTAACGTTTATGGCTTGGTGGACCGGTGGAGAAAGGGGCAGGACGGGGGATGGTTTCATGTGTGCATGCGCTGCTTTCACTACATTCGCCCACTCGCAGCTTGGTTCTTAACAGACTGCAGTGGACCGGCAGTGGACCATGGACCAGGGATTGGGGACCCCTGCTCTACTTTACCAATTATTTGGATTACATGGCTTTTTTTTTCCAAATCCAACATCTATGCAAGCTGTAAAGTTTCAACTTAAATCCATTTCTGCTTCCTTCCATCGTCTCCTAGGCAATTTTTTTAAGGAGTCAGCATTGACCACCCTGGCTGATAATTATGGAAATTATAGTCCAAAATGTCTGGAGGACACCAAATTGAAGAAAGCTAGAACTAACCAACTTACTGCCTGCATACATTCAAAATACAGTTAGTATTGAATTTTGCAGTAGTAATTATTTCTATACTGTGGATTACATTGTACATATTAGTGGATTATAATTCTGTTTTGGACCTCAAGTGCAGTTCATATAATAGAATGTAGGGACATAAATATTTTAGAAAACAGGAATTAGTGAGGTACATTATTAACCAAAGGCAAGGAAAGTGTTGTAGAATTAATGAGTCTTTCCCCCCCCCCCCGCTTTGAGCTTTTGCAAGAATTGGACCACATTCTCCACTATCCTTTTACAGAAAAGATATTATCCTTTCAACATTTAACTAGAATTCAAAGACAGAATAATTGCAACAACTAGCAATATGGGAAATCCTTACTTTATGATCATATTTGGGACTCAAATTACTATAGTGAGTCAGTGCAGTCTTAAAGCAAGTCATCATGTGACCGGACCTGATTACAGCATTCATTAAGTGAATCCATTGTAAAATGAAAAACCAGTGTTAAATGAAAGCTTGTAAGTGAAGGACTACCTGTATCTCCTTCGTAATCTAGAGTCTGAATTTTTACATGACAGCTGCTGTACTCGAACTAAAATCGATGCATTCTAAAATGATATAGATGTGCATTGTGTTTGTATCAGATAGATCCACATGTGGTTTTTAGACATTTTTCACTCATAACAGAAAGAATGCAAAGGAAGGGAAAATATACACTGCAAAACTTCAGAAGTGGAATGATAATTGTATTCCAGTCCATGCCTGAAACCAAGTTCAGTTCCAAGCTTCAGAAAAGTTTATCTCTTAATGGAACTTTAAATGAAATCATTAAGAATTCCTACCTATAGTCTAAATGAAAATGGTCCAATCTAGGCACCAAGATATCTTTCCTGAAGAAGTTGGCCTTCACATTCAACAATGTCCTCAAATGGAAGGGAAGACATGGAGCAAAATAGTCCTGATAATCTACTATACCAATGGCAATTTGCAATAGTAAATGGGCTAATTACCCTTTCTTATTTAATGCCATAGCTCCTTAATCAAGTGCATAGCTGTAGATTAAATGCCAGGGATATTGAAAAGGTAGAATGTCAGCCATCTGACTTTTTAATACCAACCAATAAAGCAAATAACGATATTTTTCAAATTAATATCTGGAGTAATGTGAACAGGCCACACCGTTAAGGTCATGCCTCCACTTGTACGTGGAATTATTCATTGTTCACACGCAGTTGCTGTCAGTGCAGTATACGATTCTTGAAAATGAACAAGAGACTTGGCCATCCAATTATTTTGTAGGCTAAGGAAGACTTTATGAAGTGGAACATGTAGATGTAGTACTTTGCTGCTATTAGAATATCTGAATGCAAGGACAGTTAGAACAATTAGTGGAATGACTTGCCTCCAGAAAATCTCCAACACTGGAGATTTTAAAGAACAGGTTGGACAATCGTTTGTCTGAAATGTTATAGACTTTCCTGCTTGAGCAGGGGTTTGGACTAGAAGACCTCCAAGATCCCTTCCAACTCTGTCATTCTGTCTGTTATATTTCTTGGTTGCAAGCAGTTGCTATTGGACACGAACAAGCTTAGGTGAAATTTGGTCCAGCCAATGTCCCAGTGTGGTGCTGAGTATCAATATGGTAGGTAACAGCATTTGGTATTGCTTCCAGTATTCTCCACATGACTATGATGAAAACACATGGGCAAAAGCATAATTTTTGGGACAAGCCCTTATTTTTATAACGTTTAGAACTTAGATTTGGATTTAGAATAACTTTATTGTCACTTTAAATGAAATTTCATTGCATACAACTCTCAAAGGGCCACCACCTCCAATATACACTACATAAACATGACAAAAAAAAATTATGCTTAGACCCACATACCCACATATATTATATGGCACAGAAAAACAACACAGTCTAATTCAGATGTATACATGTACATGGCAAGAAAAACGAATCTTGCGAGTTTACCAGATGGATGGCATAGGGAACAAAGTTGTTACAGAATCTGGTAGTCCTGCAAAAAGTACTTTGAAACCTCCTTCCAGAGGGGAGCAACAGAAACAGACTGTGAAATGGGTGTGTGGGGTATCTAACAATACTTCGAGCTCTAAGCACATAGCATTTATAAGCAGTATCTTGAATAACGGGGGGAGAGCTTCCTATAATCTTCTCAGCTGTCCTTACCACTCTCTGTATGAACCTTCTATCTGAGGCACTGCTATCACCAAACCAAACAGCGATGCATTTTGTTAGAGATAGAGATATAGAGATAGAAGAAAGATAGAGAAGAAACCTACTCACATAACTTTGAATGCTGTCTTTCCTACTAGAACAAATGTGATTATGCATTCCTCAGCATAAGGCTAGCATATCTGGATGGAAATATCAAGATGACCATGAAATGGCAGTAAATGAGTTTCTTTTGCCACCTTACTGACATCCAGTGGCCATCCACATTATTGCAGCTAAGATATTCATTCATTCATTCAGCTATGGAGGGAGGAGAAGAACAACAACCATACAGTAACCTAGTACTCTCACTCCCAACTACCAAAAGTCAGTCTAGGATGCCATGATCAATGGTACTGAAAGCTGATATGAGGTCCAAGAAGCCAGAATTGTTGCATCACCCCCATCCTGAGGTCTCCAAAGATCATTGACATGTACAACCAATGCCATTTCACTGTTCTGCTTCAGACTGAAGCCAGACTGTAAAAGGTCCAACTAATCCACTTCTTCCAGGGTTCTTTGTAGCTGTATACCAGCCACTCTCTCAATAACCTTCCCTTAAAAAGGAAGATTGGAGACTGGACATAAGTTGTCTAATACTGTTGGGTACAAGGATAGTGTCAGGCATGAAAAACCAGGTCCACATATAAAGATTTAGATTAACTGATTTATTGCTTAAAGTTTATGCACATGAATCTTCTCAACTAATGGTCAGTGTCTGATTAGAACCAGATTAGGGTCAATGGCATTCAAGGGGGGTTGAACTTGGTTCATTTGTGACTACATAGGGATTCTAAGCTGATCCCTGTTTTAACTCCTTCCCTGACTCTGCCAGTCTTCCTCCTACAAATGGCCTCTTGGGAAGGGGGTTCACCACTATCTCCTTCAGAGCATGTTTTCTGCACAGAAGCATTAATTAGCTCTTGGACCTAACCACATACCACATCCCAGGATGCTTTAAGCAACCACAAGGAGCAATGGTCCAGAATACATGTAGCCAAACTCACACCTCAAAGACCTTATCCACCTCCAAAGGTATTGCGGAACCAGACTACAACTCCTAGCAAGCCAAGTGACTTTATCTGATGCGACTATTTTTTACAGTAACCCTGCAAGGGCTTCCCCAGTTCCTCCTTACTCAGGAAGGACTGTGTACCTGAAACAGAGTTGTTTGATTATTCACAGATACAACGAGGGCAGAGAAATAATTTCACCACAAAGTAAATCCTAATATAGACTATTAGTCTGCTTGGTAAACCTCACTCTTTGACTTCCCCCAGGTTGGAGATACCTTATCCTGAACATCAGCTGGCCTTATCCAGCTGCTTCATGAACTTGTTAAACAGGAGAGTAAAGAGAGCATGGAGCCTTGAGACAACCCACCAGGCAGAGACTGTGGTCTAGACCTCTCTTTCACCCCCAACAAAACTGGCCCTGGAGGAAGGAGAAAAATCAGCACAAAACAATACCACCCACCCTCAAACTCCAGGCCAGGGAAAAAATATTTTTCAATTAATCTGACCTTGGAGTAGCTTTTGCTCAGAGCTTTTTGTGCAAACACTGCCCTACTTTACAAAAGTAAGGTCATTACAGTCTCACTAAATATCTACATGTACTGATCTCTTAGTTTTCACAGGCGCACAATTTCAAAGCCTAACTCTCCATTTTGAGTCTTTGTTCCTAGATATATTTCTGATCCTCAGAAATATAAGAAGCATGCAATTTAAAAATAAATCAAGAACATGAGCCTCTGTCCAGAATACAGTTACTGTATTTTTCAGAGTATAAGACACACTTTTTTCCCTCCTAAAAGAGGCTGAAAATTTGGGTGCATCTTATACTCTGAATGTAGCCCCGCCCACTTGCCAGCCCCTACTCTTCGGCCTCCACGCGTCCTCTTCCTGGCTGCAGAGATTGCCACTGACAATGGCTTGTGTTTTTGGTCTCCGCGCATTGCATTTTCAGCCTCCAAACGCTCACTCGGTGCCCAAAATGGCTACCCGGAACAGCTGCTGCCATCTCTTACCCCTTCCCCTCTTTGCCTGCTTTAGTCACTGGAGCTTTTTGTGCTTTTGAAGCTGTTTTTCAGCCCAAACACAAGTTAAGCAATCTTCCGTGCTTTGCTTGCTTTTTTAATTGCTGCTCCCTCCGACAATCAGCTGTGCTTTAGAAGCATAGCCTCCACCATCCCCAACCTCAAAACCAGCAAGCAAACTAATGTGCTGAAGCTGACCAGGCTAAGGACTAACCAGATGAATACCTGGTAGGTAGAATCCCCCCCCCCCATTTTCCTACCCAAAAACTAAGATGCGTCTTATACTCTGAAAAATACGGTAGTCTATTGAAATTCCATATAGGTAAAATGTGCTGCAAATCCTTTTCATGACTTCAAAGGGCCAAACAGCCCTTATTACATGCCTATATTCCAAAATGGTACTTTCAATGATGGAAATATTGTTTAATTTGTGTAACTTATATGGAGTCAGAAGTCATGGAAACAAAGTGGGATTTGAAAGTTCTTTCTGGTTGTCTCTTTGCTTCTTCTTTAGGGATGATGATGTTATTCAATAAGGCTCAAAATTACAGACTGACACAGAAACAAAAAATAAATTGTGACTGCTGTTAAGTTTTGAATACAAGTACAGTCATAAAAAGGACACGGTGGCTCAGTGGCTAAGACACTGAGCTTGTCGATTGAAAGGTCGGCAGTTCAGCGGTCCAAATCCCTAGTGAGCTCCAGTTACTTGTCCCAGCTTCTGCCAACCTAGCAGTTCAAAAGCACGTAAAAAATGCAAGTAAAAAAATAGGGACCACCTTTGGTGGGAAGGTAACAGCGTTCCATGCGCCTTTGGCGTTTAGTCATGCCGGCCACAGCGTTGGCTCTTTGGCTTTGAAAGAGATGAGCACCGCCCCCTAGAGTCGGGAATGACTAGCACATATGTGCGAGGGGAACCTTTACCTTTTACAGTCATATTAGCTGCATTTGCTTATTGTTCAATTTGTCTCATGTGTATTTTCTCTTGGTTGATTGCCTTTCAAATTTGTGGTATATGTGGCAATATGTGGCAGCTTTTCCCAATCTATGTTCTTGAAATGTGGAACAGATTTCCCAGAATTGCATTCAAACCTAAGGTGACAGCATTGCTGGCTCGGGAATTGTGGGAGTTGAAGTCCACACATTTTAAAGTTGCCACGGTTGAGAAACACTAAATTAGATACTGATTTATACAAATCATGTTATGCTTTTAATCATAAGGGGGAGTATTTTTAATATTTAACCATATGCTTGCATTCCCCCCCTCTTTTGCAGACTGCCCTATTTCTTCCATCTTAGAGAAAGGGTCTGTCTGGTTTATTCTTCTCTTCTCTTTTTTATTCTGTCAATATAATTTTCTCAGTCTCTCAGTGTTTTCTTTTTCTAAAGATTATTAGCTATTTGCTCATGACAAGACTGTCTTCTGTTACACAAGTTATTAGCAAAAAGAACAGTTGTGCATCTGATCAAAAAATAAAAAACCATAATAAAAAAATTATATATTTGTGCCTTCAAGTCAGTCTTGACTCAAGGTGACTTTATGTCCATGCAGTTTTCCTGGATTTCTGTTGCTTTCTTCCTAAGGCTGAAAAGATGTGACCGGCCCAAAGTCACCCAGCTGGGTTTTGTGCTTAAGAAGGAATTAGAACTTAAGTATCCCTGCTATTGATCTATGACATTAATGACCAAGCCAAAGGGACTTTCATAACAATACAATAGCAATAACACTTAGACTTATATACCGTATTTTTCGAAGTATAAGACACACCGGAGTATAAGACGCCTTAGTTTTTGGGGAGGAAAATAGGGGGAAACAATCTGCCTACCAGGTATTCATCTGGCTAGCATCCTTAGTCTGGTCAGCTTCAGCACATTATTTTATCCCCTGGTTAGGACTTAAAAAAACCTTCTTCTGAGAGAGTAACAATGAAAGAGCATGCAAGCCAGTAAGAGCTGGGAAGATCGTTAGCACCTAGTTAGGGCTAGAAAAAAAATTATTCGGAGCAGCTTCAGCACATTATTTTATCTCCTGGTTAGGACTTAAAAAAACCTTCTTCTGAGAGAGTAACAATGAAAGAGCCTGAAGCCAGTAAGAGCTGGGAAGATCGTTAGCACCTGGTTAGGGCTAGAAAAAACCTTCTTTGGAGCAAGTAGAGCAATGAAAAAAAACCTGCAAAGACTTAGGGCTGGAAAAACATTATTTGGAGAGAGTAACAATGAAAAAGCCTGCAAGGTAAGAGCTGGGAAGATCTGTTAGCACCTAGTTAGGGCTGAAAAAAAAAGCTACATTCGAAGTATAAGACGCACCCAAATTTTCAGCCACTTTTAGGGAGGAAAAAGGTGCGTCTTATACTCCGAAAAATACGGTACTACTTCACAGTGCTTTGTAGCCCTTTCTAAGCTGTTTACAGAGTCAAGCATATTGCTCCCAACAATCTGGGTCCTCATTTTACCAACTTCAGAAAGGATGGAAGACTGAGTCAATATTAGGCCAGTGAGGAGCGAACTCTTGGCAGTGAGCTGAATTAGCCTGCAATACTGCATTCTAACCACTGTGCCACCACAGCTGCTGCTCCATCACAATAATGAATTAGGGGCCTTGGAGCTTATCATTCACATCAGAGCAGTAAAAACACTTGCAATTTTCTCTACTGTGGTATAATTATTTTACTATTTAAATGATAGTAATTGCTTCTTGGTGTACAGTACATGCATATAAACAAATGAGCATGTAAAACTTTAATGCAAATCTGTGTTTTGTTTCCTTTTTTCAAGACCCCTTTCTTTGTTTTTGGCAGTTTGTAAATCACCAGGTTTTTGGGCGCAGGGATGCCTACAGAAAATGACAGCAGGTGAACAATTGATGACAGAACAAATGATGACCATTTTCTTCACTGATTCTGTCATGTTGAATTGAGCATTAACCCAGAGTAGATCTAGTGAGGAAATGGTAGATGCATCTGATCTCACATCTTTCAATTTTATTCAAGTGGATGAAATACTCAACATTGGATGGACTTCTTCCTCTATTGCTAAAGACAGAAAAATGATAGCCTGTGGTTTCCCTGATATTCTCCTGAAGCAGAATTTATAGTTCACGGGTTAACACATAGTTTCCTGTAGAAGAGAGGATAGCAACCAGAGTTGTGAAAATTGAGCCAGTATGTATCCCTCAGGGATACAGCATCACGCAGTATAGGACGAGTTGTACAAAACACTGATGGATATTGTTTTTGAAATGTGTATTAGATTTGTCAACAAGCTATTTAAAGGCCTCTCTTCATTCACATCCTTCCTGTTGGTCCAAGCTTCTGGATCATTACTTTTAAATTGATGAAGGAAAAAAACCACACACAATAATTTAGACTTCCTGGCAAATTCTATTTTGAAGGTATTGTGTAGTGGGCTGCAATAGGCAAGAACAGATCAGCATAAATACAGCAGCATTTATTGACTGGAACTGAACTGAGGAACAATAGGCAAATCCCTGTTATTTATACTCAGGGCCCACAGGGCCTTAACCAATCATAATACTAGAAAGAGCCTGCCCAAATATGAATGTTCTACGTTTCCCTCCAAAACTGTTGAAGTTAATAGTTAGGGTCATCTAAAGGTTAGTTTCACTTTAGCAGGGCTTAACACAACTATATATATTCAATACATAACAGAAAGCATGCTTTAATAATTGTTGCACTGGCTCATCACATCAACCGCCTCCCTGAATTTAGACGGGGTGGTGATGTACAGCTGGGTGTCGTCAGCATACTGTTGGAAACTCACCCCATGTCTACGGATGATCTCACTCAACGGTTTCATGTAAATGTTAAACAGGATGGGTGAGAGGACCGAACCGTGAGGCACCCCATAAGTCAGGGGCCTAGGAGATGACCTCTGCCCACCTGCTAACACCGACTGTATCCTGTCAGCGAGATAAAAGGAGAACCACCGCAAAACGGTGCCTCCCACTCCCAACTCGCCGAGACGATGCAGAAGGATACCATGGTCGATGGTATCGAAAGCCAATGAGATCAAGTAGCACCAGGATGGAGGAATTTCCCCCATCCCGGGCTCGCCAGAGATCATCCATCAGGGCGACCAAGGCAGTTTCTGTGCTGTAACCGCGCCTGAAACCCGACTGATAGGAATCTAGATGATCAGTTTCCTCCAATAACCGAAGGAGCTGAGAAGCTACCACCTTCTCCACAATTTTACCTATAAAAGGCAAGTCGGAGACCAGACGAAAGTTCTTCAAATCCGCTGGATCCAGGGAAGGCTTCTTGAGGAGGGGTCTCACCACCGCAACTTTTAATGGTTGCGGTACCAAACCCTCCCTCAAAGAAGCGTTGACAACCACCTGGATCCAGCCGCGTGCCACCTCTCTGCTGGCCGAGACCAACCAGGAGGGGCACGGGTCCAATAAACAGGTGGCAGAGCTCATCGCCCCCACAGGCTTGTCCACGTCCTCAGGAGAAACAGGCTCAAACTCCTCCCACAATGCTGGACCAAGACTCCCCCCTGTCAACTCAATGGACTCTGCCCAGCTAGAGTCCAGGTTTTTAAAAAACATACAAAATACATGGGGGAGACCAAATGACGTTGTCTTAGAACCCTGCCTGCAGGAAAAGTCATGTCTTAATGGCTTTTCGGAAGGCCAGCAAAGTGGGGACAATTCGTATCTCTGGGGAAGTTGGTTCCAGAGAACAGGAGCCCCTACAGAGAAGGCCCTCCCCCTAGGCCCCGCCAGCCGACATTGTTTGGTTGACGGGACCTGGAGGAGACCCACTCTGTGGGACCTGACCGGTCAAAGGGAAGTATGAGGTACTGGTACTGGTATCTTATACTGGTTGCTTAATCTTTTTCCTTGTTCCATACTGCATTCCTCATAAATTTCTCTTTCCTTATGTCTTAAGCAATTATTAGCTCGGTAGCAAAAATACCAAAACAAAAAATCCATATACCAAATAGTATTTGTGTTGTACGGCACAGAAGGCAGGACTAGAAGTCAGAGTTTTTCAATTTCTTGCTCGGTGCCTTAACCATGGCAGCAGACTAGCTTTCTACATACTTCATGGTTGTCCTGAACATTTATCTACTTCTTTTAACCCCATTGTATTTTTTAAAAATCACTCAAACTATTTTCCATCTTTGCTCTTTCAGTCAAATCCTGGATTTAAAAAGCAAAAAGAGAGCTGGTAGATTCTAGTTCCAATAATTAATACACATACATACAGTACATACATACATACATAGAGAGTGTGTCATGTATTTAATTGTCATATACTGTACAAAATAAAATAAAGCTGTTTGAACCAGGAGCAGTCAACTTTAGGTGGCTAGTGAAATTTGAGATCATGTTGTAGAATATCCTAAATTGATGCATGCCAATTCACAAAATGGCTGCTACAGCAAGTATGCTCAATGACACAATACTCATTTACCAGAGGACAAAATGCCAATTTTGCTGGGCCCTCAGGCTGATCACAATTTACCTCTGTTTGTTTTCTGGACATGCATCACAGTTATTGTTAGATTCACGCGGGAAAGAACGAGCGACGCTCAGGAACAGTTCAGCACCTTTATTTCTCCAAGGCTGAAAGCAATACCAACTGCCGGCAGGCTGCAGGGAAGCCGCTTTTAAGGGCTTCCCTGTTGCCTGCTGGCCACTGACAGTTTATTTCTCCCGCTCCTAGATTAGCCAATCAGTGGCGGCTATGCAAATCCGGCTCCGTACGTCAGTATGTAACAGTTATAAACACTGCATGAGCTAGTAAAGATAACACATCTAACTGTAAAATACTGGACAATGTCTAGGAAAAGAGTTAGGGTTGTGGTCATCTGGATTTCTGCAACTCATCCACAATAGCTCAATTTTTACTCTCCCAACTACAGATGCCTCTGTGCCTATCATTTAATTATTTTAAATAAATTTTGAACCATCCCAAATTTCCTATTAAATTCAGATGAGACAGGAAGTCTGGCAACAAGAAGAGGTTATGCCTTTTGTCACCTTACTGCTTCTTCTGCTAACGAAGGTGAATTACTAATTGCAGTTCTTATTTTAAAACTTTTGTCTCCTGAGGAGGGAAGAAATTATCTGATTATTGACTCTCATGAATGTGCTATGTCATCAAAGCACAGGTCAACAAGCACGGTAACCAAAACTAATAAATATAAGCTGTGTTCAAAGTTATGGCTTGCTATTCTTGTTCAAAAGCATTCTTTAGTGTTGATCATATTTGTGCTTTTTTAAAATGGGGGGGGAGGGAACAGAACACTTATTAATTTGCTTTTATGAGTCATTTCATGGAGAATTTGCATTAGCTTGTGTCCCACAGTTTGGTTATGTTTATACAATCAGAACACTTCACAGGACATTCCCTAAAGCCACATTTTACTGTGTTTTGCTAAATCTCTCATTTTTGGCAGCTGACTAAAAAAATCCTTTTGTCATCCATATACCACTCTGAAACTACACAGAAAGTTAATAGTTAAGTCTCTATCTTTTGCCTAATAAATAGGGTGGTTGCCTAGGAATCAAATCTATCAGGAATACAAAATAAGACCCTTGGTGTCTCCTTCTCCAGCAGCGCCATGTTTTTCCGTTATTAACAGGTGAAAATGAGAGGATAGTAATAAGTCATCGCAAGATATGTTCTCAAAGTTCACAAATCAATGAGAATGACTAGGATTCAGTAAACAGTATGGACATAAACTTCTCTAAGTAGTCCAATTTCCTAAGATATGTCCTTATTCATGGTTATAAATCAATATTTCAATTCTAAGGTTTTTCTCCTGGGCTCATCAGTATTAAAATTAAGCTTACCAGATCTACACTGTTTCTATGTTGTTTTTATTTTTGATAGAATAGAATAGAATAGAATAGAATAGAATAGAATAGAATAGAATAGAATAGAATAGAATAGAATAGAATTCTTTATTGGCCAAGTGTGATTGGACACACAAGGAATTTGTCTTTGGTGCATATGCTCTCAGTGTACATAAAAGAAAAGATTAGGAGCTGCTACCCATGTTGGTTATAAAATGGGTAATTATCTAAACTTTTTAAATGAATAGCATGGTAAAACCAGTAGTTGGGCATCCTATGTTTCCTTCCTGCCATCTGGTGGCTTTCTGGATTTCTGCTGACCGGAATATGGTAATTCTAACTTAAAAGTAACTAGATTTTTGCAATAGTTTTGTTAAGGCTTTTAAAAAGAAAATAAAAGATAGTACAAGTTGGAAAGGGAGGGAGAGAAAAAAGAAGAAAAAGAGAAGAATGCCCCTGTAAGAAAGTGATTTCCCACCCTTGTCACAACAAGCATAAACCCCCCCATAGTTAACAAATATAAAATTCTTTTTTTTATTCAAAAAGTTTTATTAGTACAGAATTACATAAATAGTAGCAAAATATTAAATATAAAGTACAAACATTTTTATTTTTTTCTCTATTTTATTTTAACATTAAAAATAACCTCAAAGATAGATAAAACTTAACTAAATGTTACGTAAGTAATCATTAAATATTAAATTTCATCATGATATTAATAACATAATATTATTCTAAATTAACTTACTAACTTCAAAAAACAAAAAAACTTTAAAGTTTTTTTTAAAAAAGAAAAAAGAATAAACAAATCTTCAGCAAACTATATATATCTAATATTATTAACATTAAAGATAACCTCAAAGTTATATAAAACTTAGCTAAATATTACATAGGTAATCATTAAATAGGGAAAAGGAAAAATACAATCATATTAGTCTCTATCCATCCAATATATTTCAACATCACATCGTTTTGTATCTTGATAGTTGCATCTTTTAATAGTTCAGTAAATTCGAATTTGTCAGCTCGTCTCCCATCTGATCCCAAACCTCCATCTCCTTTTCCCCAGCTATCTGGCTCTGGCACTCCTTTTGGTTTTTTGAATCTATTTCCTTTTGATCCAGCAAAGATGGCTTCCCCTCCTCCTCCTCTTTTATTTTCATACATCCTTCCTCTGGAATCTTGGATATATCAGCCTTTAAAACATTGACATAAAATTCAGTAGCTTTTTTTATCGTATTAAGCCGGTATCTTTTTCCAGAAAATTTCACTGCTACTCCAACTGGCGCTTCCCATTTATATTGTAAATTTAATCTCTGAAATTCATCAATCAAAAAAGTGTAGCTTTTTCTGGCTTTAAGCATTTTAGAGGGGATTTCTTTCCAAATCTTTAGTTCCTGACCATTCACCATGAGATTATTGTTGAATGTTGCTTGTATAATTCTATTCCGTAAAGCTCTTGTGGTAAAATATATGACAATGTCCCTTGGTAAATGCTTTTGTTTAGCGTACCACGAATTGATTCTGTATATTTTGTCGATTTGTGTAGCCAATTCCACTTTAGAAATTCCAGACACCTGATCCAATGCATCAACCATCCTTCCTTTTAAATCTTCATATAATCCCTCTTTCAAACCTCTGACCCTTATAGCAACTTCCATGGATCTAAACTGTGTCATCAACACCTCTGTTTCAAAATTTGCAATATCATTTTGGATTTTATCTATATATTTCACCGAGGTTGCCAAAGCTTGTTTATTTGTTTCAATACGTTCTGCCAAAACTTCAATATTTGTTGCTAAACCTTTGCAAACCTCTAACACATCAAATCTGAGTTGTTGATTCATATTCTTCAAAGCAGCCTGCATTTTTTTGTCTATCTCACTAATTTTCTGATTAAATTCCAAAGTAAGTTCATGTTTCATAATCTTTAAATTATTTAATAAATTTTCAGGTGTCAAAGGCTGTGGAGGTGTTAACTCAGTATTAAGTTGCATTTTAGAAATATATCCAGATGAATAGTCATTTCTTTTAGTCAAAACAATCTTTCCAGATTTTGAAGCCATTATGGTGTTTCAAAAGAGTACAAAGAAAAAAGAAAGCCAGGTGCCTGATTAAAGTTCTTTCCAGTTTAAAAACCAGGTAGTCTTTTATTATTGGAAATATTTCAATTATAACTTTAATCCAGGGTTAGAAGACAGAGAAAGAAAAAACCATTTTTCCAAGTTAAAAGTTTTCATAAGAGAGAGAGAAAGAAAAAAAAAAGCCTCTGGGGAAACGAAAGTCACTTTCACTTCTCAATCGCCATATTGTTACTTTGTTTCCTTTGTTTCTTTGCCGAAGTGAAAGCTTGCCCAGGAGTTGAAAAAAAGGAAAAAAGAGGTTTCATTACTTGCCCATCTCACGCCTGTTTCTCTCTGTCTGCTTCTGTAGTTCAAAAGTAATTATAAATCCCATTCTAGAAGCAGCGGCTGGTCACGACATCTAGCTCCGCAAAGGCGGAGGTTTCCTGATCTTCGGAGCTGGAGACAGGCTGCATGGGGAGCTCTCCCTTCGCGCCCCTAGATGGCTCCTAGGGCACTGGGGGGGCTCTACCCCACCTGTCAAGCTCTCATCTCTCCCTTTGCCCGGGGAAGAGATTTCAAAGCCGCCAGACAGCTGTTCTGGCGGCTTTTTACAAAGATCGGAAAGGCGCCCGACGAAGGGACGTCCGCGATGGCGCGCTCCAAACCGGAAGTCAACAAATATAAAATTCTTGATCTCATAACCCATCTGTTAATATGTATGAAATGAGTAGCTTCTTCTTATCAAATTGTCAGCAAAAAATTCAAATGGACTTCTAAAATATTAAAATTATATAAGGGTCCCAATCTTCTTCCATGTTGTAACATAACAAGAGACCATTTTCCCTTAAAATAACCAAACAAATTATAATACACAACCCATTCCAAATGTCAATCATTCCAGAGACATCTGCCCCAGAAAGGAAAGTATCCTATTCTAATAAAATTCCATATCTCAACTCTAAAATGTTAACTACTGTATGGTTCAAAAGAGTTTAAACAGTTAAAATAAACCAAAACTCTATAACAGTGGCAATTCTAAAAAGTACAACTGAGAAAATAAAAAGGCCAATTAGAATTATTGTGGATCATCAATAAATAGGAAAGGATTTTTAGCTCCTAACACAGCAATGAAACAAAAAAAAAACATCCATCCTAAATTAAGTAACTGACGTTTAGGACTGGAAGAAAGTGAAGAAAGAGTTGTAAGCCCCATTCAATAAATGCAAACCAATTCTGAGACTTTCATGCTCTTTTGTTATGTTGAAACCCAAATATCTCTTCCTCATCTCTTCTTCCCCTCCCCCCTCCCTCTCTCTTACGTACTGAGGCTGGAGCAAGTAGGCTCCACTCAGGTCCTCCATTCCGGCGGGAAAATACTTGAAGCTGATTGGTTGACCAGTCTGACAACTCCCTATAAAAGGGAAGGCTGTGAGACAGAGAGCTGCCGGATTGTACATAGTTGTCAGAATAAAGAGCTGTTATTGTCACTAAGTCAGATGTCTGTGTTGTCCGTTCACCCTATCTAACACTCTCTCTCTCTCACACACACACACACACACACACAGAGAGAGAGAGAGAGAGAGAGAGAGAGAGAGAGAGGGAGAGGGAGAGGGAGAGGGAGAGGGAGAGGGAGAGGGAGAGGGAGAGGGAGAGGGAGAGAGGGAGGGAGAGAGAGATGGGGTGGGTGTGGGTGTATATATACACACACACACACTTCTTGTACAGGGTTTCTAGTGAGGTGGGGAAGATAATTTATTAAATATGGTAACCCTAAATTAATGGTTGCATACTCATGCAAATTTTGTACACTTTGCTACAACCTTCCCTCCCCAGGGTGGAAGGTGGATAGTGGCATCCAAAGCATATCAAAACTCTGACAGCAACCTGCCCAGGAGACCTCTGAAAGAAAGACTTCCATCCAGAATGAAGGCTGAAACAAACTAAGTTTGGAATCACAATTTACCCTCCTCCTGCATCACTACTTAGGAGCACGACATGAGTTCTTGCACATATTTTCTTGCACATATTTTCTATTAGCCCTTGAGCGATTGTGATGGATTTGTGATGGACTGCTATGGATTTCAAATCAAGTAGAAAGATGGTGATACACTGCTAGCAGGTGTGCACATTTCATTTCGCAAGGCGCATTAATATTATATTCAGAAGGCTTTGTGCTTTCTCCAAGATTTGAAAAGCAGTACAAAGGATGACTGATTTCTTTGCAACTTGCTGCAGTGAGGCATAGTTTTCTAACCTTTATTGTGTGGAGCTGAGAACTTGGGGACTATTTTTTTTTAAAAAAAGCAGTTCTCTAAATAGAGATAATTAGGGAAGCTTTTAAAACTCTCCAATAAATATGACTACTTTGAAATAAAAATGCATTATTTATGAAGAGCTCAGTGGGATTACTAAAATCACTTAGTTGGAAGAAAATGTTCCCTAAATCAGAGCAGATAGTGCAAAAGTGCAGCAGAAGCTAGACAGGGGCACCAATTCTATTTTCTCGCCTCCAACCTGTGTTTCTATTAGCACATTAAACTAAAGGGAGGAGGAATTATCTTACAGTTTGCTTCAGGTTGCAAAATGGCTACAGCCAGCATTGTTTCCCAGCATAAAAGCAGAAGTAAAAATAGAGGGCAGGTATTGAAAGCCAAGGTGGGGAAAGAGACTATCAAGTACCAAAAGGTAATGTTTCTGTTGGGCTTCTATACAGCAAATTATTTCCTACAGACACTATAGATACTCTCTATCTAAAAAGTGAACAGCATAAAAACCAACCATATGACCTTGTCTACTTTCCATCTACTCAATCCTTTTCATTTAAAATCTGGGGGTGGGTGGGGGACACACAATGAAATTGAAAACCAACCCCACAATCTCTCCAAAGTAAACCCTTGCTAGAACTATATTCCCTTCCTCAGGGCTCATTCATCTGCCCATTACCGGTAGTCCTCGATTTATAACAGTTCAACTTAGTGACCACTGGAAAAAAAGTGACTTAGGACCCTTTTTCACACTTGTGACCGTTGCTGCATCCCCATGGTCACGTGGTTTACATTTGGATGCTTGACAATTGACTCCCATTTATGACCATTGCAGTATCCTGGTGGTCATGTGATCCCCTTTTGCAACCTTCTGAAAAGCAAAGCAAATTAGGGGCGGGGGACAAACAGATTCCCTTAACAACCATGTTGCTAATTTAACAACTGCAGTGATTCACTTAGCAAATGTGTCAAGAAAAGTGGTAGAGTGAGGCAAAAAACTCACTTAACAAATTTCTCACCTAGCAACATAAATTTTGCACTCAATTGTGGTCGTGGGTTAAATACCCTTTTGCTAAGGCCTCCTCCTTCTAAAACAAATGTAGAGCTGTGACCCTGTTCAGAGGCAGGACCCTCGCTCTTTGATTGATATGAGCATCTGCCCCGGAACTGGTCTTTTGCCTCCTTGCTATCTTATAATACTCACATCTTCGATTCCTTTTTTTTTTTTTAAATGCCCCCTCCCGTGCTCGAGAGATACCCACAACATCTCCAACTCTCCTCTCTCAGTCTTTCCACCGAGGCCGGCCTGCCCCCGGGTGACCCCCACGACAGGCGGTTTCCAAGCAATTTGTTTGCCCTGCCCGGGTGACCGGTTTATGGTTCCTGTTGTTATGGGAATAATCGCACCACAGCGAGGACCAACGCCTTCCTCATAGCCTTTGCAGACTTCCTGAGAGAAAACACCGAGCGACCCTCGCCTTCGCCGGCGCGGCCTGAGAACTTCCCCCGTGTCAGGAGCCGCCGAAGGTAAAAGCGCCCTCCGCCTCTTCTCCCCTCCCTCTTTTTGTTGTTCGTTCGGCACAAAAAGTCGAGGAGGAGAAAGAGATCCGACTCGTGAAAACAAAGCTCCTTTAATCTCTCTCCGTTGTAGTCCCGGCGGTGGGTCCCGGAGAAGGCAGGATTGTTGAGAAAGAACCGAGAAAAACTTTCCTTTCTTCATAAATACTGACATTTCCGCGCCCCCCCCCCCACCTCAATTCAACACCGTCCTAGAATAACTTGGCACGAACTAGGTGTGCCGGTTTTTGCTTCCCTGCAAGTCCCAGAATTGCCATTCAATGTTCCTCTGGAAAACACAGTCAGAGGTAGCTCTCCAACAGCTGCCTGAGTTTTGCGAACATTGGGGCTGCTTTATCAGCTCCTATACTTGGTGCTCTCTGAGCTTGCTTGTTTTCTTGCAGGTGTTTTATTACCCTAACTAGGTAACATCACTAGCACTGATGATGTTATCAAGTTTGGGTAATGAAACACCTGCAAGAAAACAAGCAAGCTCAGAGAGCACCAAGGACCCCTCATTTCAACCCTGAGCTACAAATATTCTCCTTCATTAGTTCCTGTACTTGTCCTGTAGTTTGCCAAGTACAGTACCTCCTTGGAAATCTTTGCATAAACCTCCTTAGACATCTTCCGTCTGTGAAATATTGACTCTAAGGAGCTTATAACATCTCACCTAATAGTGCATTTAAAATTCCCAAGAGGAATCAAGTAACAAAAATGCCCAAAGGGCTTCTGTGTGATTATGCAAACATCTTAATTTAAGGATATAATTTGACATTCGAGTAGACTCAGAGGCTTTCTTACTCTCAAGGCTGACTTTCTGTTTAACCTAGCTGGTTGACTGTATCAGCTTAGCTTTCCTGAATAAAACATAGAGGTCGAAGATACAGTATTTTACTCCAATATATTTTGCAGTAAAATATATTCTCTTCTGTTTTTGTTAAAAAATACTCTTTAATACCAGGAAAATGATTCCAGGTACCACAATTGAAGAGTGTAATCCTATGAACTAATAATGAACTAATCTTTTCATAGCCCAAATACCCATGCATCACAGAGTGTAATATTTTGTTGTGGGCGCCATATATAATATTTAACAGGTAAAACAGAAAATTTTACCTGCTGTTAGCGGATGGCATATTAAACTCTGGCTAATGTAGAACAGAACAAGCCAATCAGTTCATATTCTTACGTTAATGCACAATAGATGCAGAGAGATCATGTACATGCCGTATATCCATTGGTTATTTTTTAATTAAATTATGTGCTTTCAACAATTTGTAGCTTGTAGAGTTCATACATAACGTTAGAGGAATGTGTTGATTTGCTGTCTTTGCAAATTAAAGAACAGTATGTTTCCCCAGCAATAGAAAATCTAATTTCTTCCTTGATTCCCCTCAAATCAGCTACACTAAAACAGGTTTACCTTTCTCAATGATTGCTGGCGTTTAACAGGATAATGATTGTCAGACAGAATAGCATAATAGCTTATGAAATTATTATACTATATAGCTGGTCCCAGCTCATAATGCTAATTGGCATGTTGAAGAGCAAAACGTCCATCTGTTTGGAGGCAGTGACATCATCTGGGCTACCTTTTATACCCCATTTCATCACATTAAACCATAAACATTTAAGACCTAGTCCCAGAGTTATTTTCTCTTTCCCATACATTTCTGTTCTTTTTTTTTATTTCTAATTTTTTTTATTGTGTCTCTGTGTCTAAAACCTAAAGCTAAGAACAGGGACAGTGTTGCTTTTATTATTCTGCAATTTCCTCTTGAAATCTTTCAGACTGAAGACCAGACACTGCAAATGCTTTAAAGAAGCAGTCTAATTAGTTGGCAACTACTGAAATGTCTGACTGATTAATATTCCTTTGAACTGAGACATTTGCATGAGAGAATGACTTGAAATGTCACACATAATAGAGTATGTGGAACTACTTTCAGTTTCTTAATTTGTATCACCTGGTAAATAACTATGAAGTTATGTCATACACACAATTACTATCTTTATTGAGATAATCTGACTCCTTGAATTCTGGTTCAGATAAAACAAAAGATATGACTTTGTTCCATGTAATGATCTTGTGTTAAATGTATTCAGTATTCCAAGATGGCTTTTAATAATCATCAATTTTTTTAAAAATGATGAGATGGACAGAATATATAGAGAGCAAAGAATGAAGTTCAGATTCTTTTTCTTTTCCTATCACAGCAATATAGACTTTCTCAGGACCTGGAACTGCAATCAGAATAAACATTTTTAAGATCTAAATCATCCTATCCATTTGTTTAACTGTACAATTTAATCGAGGGGGTGGTGAAGCCACGGCAGTTGATATTGATTTTCTATGCTATAGTGGTAGCACAATAGCTACCTGTCTGATTAACTCCCGTTCTATTTTTAAGCTACAATAAATCCATTAATTGCATTTGGTTTAATCAATTCAGCTCAGTTGACCAATAAATGTTTAGAACTTTTAAAAAAGCAATACATTCAACAAGGAGTCATGCTTGAGTCACAAATGAGGTTTGATTTAGAATAAATTGAGATCTTTTCAGAAATGGGACAGATAATTGAAGGAAAACCGTTGTTTTCAGCAGCAGTACTTTCATTGTTAGTTTCCAGAAAGGTCAAGAAACAGCAATAATACTCGGCATGTGAAATCTAGATGTACTGGATGCTTTCATATAACTAATTCTGCTGGCAGATTAATACTTTAAGCAATATTTAAAAAGCAAAGAAAGATTTGTTTTAATTAGAACCTCTAGGTTCTTTTGGAGAGATTCATAGACAATGCAGAGTTGAAGTGTATTCCCTTTAACTTAAATTTTAAGGATCAAATTTGAGGATGAAGGACAAAACTCAACTATCTTTCCCATTATTTTGCTCTTATATTTTGCTGAGTTCTGCTTGAGGAAGCTCTGGATTTTTTATTTATTTTATTTATTTTTTGTGATACCTTCACTTATGGTATCCTTCTGGACTATCTGCATAGTTGGAGACTGGGGGCACTGATTTGCAATGGTTAAGCTACTAAGTTTTGGGATGCCATGGGGATCTTTTTTTTTCCTTTTAGACTTTTACATGAAATTGCAGGGAGAAGTTATCTGTCAGTTAAGAGTGTGGCATCTCCAGCATGTTGATGACATTTAAGTGTATATTGCTAAATTAAGCCTGCCAAAGTCTAGTCCTGATGCCTGAAGGTTCTTTGGCTTCACAATTATTGTTGCATGCATGGGTGAAAGTCATAGCCAGGATGGCCCCATCTGGAGCAGAAGGATCTTGCTACAGTGATTCACACCATTATTACTGCTGGATAGAATACTGTGTTACATAGGGCTGCCCTTGAAATTTACTGAGAAACCACAATAGGTTCAAAATCCAGTGACCTACTTCTCCAGTGACTTCTTTTCTAGTGCTCAATGCCTTGACTATATTACATCTGTATTATCTTCCTTGCATTGCTTATTAGTAAGCTTCCTAGTACAATTCAGAATGTTGCTTCCAGCCTATGTTGGAAAAAATGTCCATCTGGGTTCAGTTCCAAGTAGGGAGAAAGACACTGGAAATATGGAGGCTGCTTGGAAAGCTGGTTTAATGGAGCAGAACCATTAAGCACATGGTTCTGGTGCAGCTGAACACATGGAGTGGAGAGCGAGTGTTTTTTATATCCTCTCTTGGGCTTTGAACTTTAGCTTCCTGTTCCTGTGGCAACGGCAGGTATTCTATTGGTTGCAGTAGGGATCATGTGCAAATCCTAGGAGTTTGTTTGAGATAGGTCTGGTTGAACTGTGCTGCATGATGTAATATCCCCAAGTGCCATGTGGTGAGCTCTGCTGCTAGATGGGTAGAGGGCTAATCCTATTATGTCCTGAGGGTGAAGGTCTTTTGTCTTGTAGATAAAATGGCCCAGTCTTTTGTCTTGTAGATAAGCTGCCACCAAAATATCTGCTGGGGGCAGGGAGCTGAGGCTGAGTTTCTGTCTCCAAGACCATGTTTCTCAATTTCTCATCCAGGGAAATATAATATTCTGCCTTTTTAATATTTTCTAAAATATTTCATTCTTCTAAGTGGGGTGGCTGCTTACTTTCTTCACCTATAAGGCCCTTTCTGGCTTGGCACCAAGATACTTCAGGACAACCAGAATCTTAATGAATGAAGCTAGCACAATATAAAAATGAGCAACCACTCTAAAAATTTATTCCCTTGAACTTTTTTTTAAGTTTTCAAACATGCTACTTGCTGTGGAATTAGATTATCTGTTCTTGCATTCTTTTTTTAATTTAAAAAGTAGTCCAGTAATAACTCTGTCTTCAGTGTTGACATTTTGAAAATGTAACTCAGAAACAGAAATCAACATTCAGGCTGTAGAATAAGAATATTCAGCTTGGGAGAGAAGTGGCTAGTTCAGTGATGGCAAACCTATGGCATGCGTACCACAGGTGGCACACGGAGCCATATCTGCCGGCACGCGAGCCATTCCCTAGCTCAGCTCCAGTGCGCATGTGCGTGCCGGCCAGCTGATTTTTGGCTTGCACGGAGGCTCTGGGAGGGCGTTTTTGGCTTCTGGAGGGCCTCCGGGGGGACGGGGGAGGGCTTATTTGCTCTCCCCATGCTCCAGGGAAGCCTCTGGAGCCTAGGGAGGGCGAAAAATGGGCCTACCGGGCCCACCAGAAGTTGGGAAATGGGCCATTTCCGGCCTCCAGAGGGCTGTTTTTGCCCTTCCCAGGCAGTGAATTATGGGTGTTGGCACTCGCGCATGTGCAATAGCACACACGCATGCACTTCGGCACCCGAGGAAAAAAAGGTTCGCCATCACTGGGCTAGTTGAAACACCGACCAGTAATCCACTAGTTTGGAAGATAAGTAGCAGCATTCTGGTGAGAGATATATGATCGTACTTCAGAAGAGGAATCTTGCAAGTGAGAGTAACATGAAAGTCACTTGGGTTAAGGCAGTGTTTATCAAATAATGGGGTAGGGGGCCCTGGGGGGGCAGGAAGCGATGCCGGGGGGCGCGTGTGACCCTGGGAAACATGCATGGTCCCTCTCGATCGATTCCCCTGGATGGGGAGTGTTTTCCCAGTTGCACGCTGCTCCAAGCCCGGAAGAGAAGGCGGCCAGGCGGGGCGGGGCGGCTGCGTGGGTTCTTGTTGTTCTCGGCGGGCGCTGCGGTAGCCATGAACGGCATGGTGAACCTGCTGCTGGACAAGGAGGAGCATCCTCTGCAGCTGGGCAAAAGCTTCGAAAGGCACCCTAAAGTCTCCTTCCACACTATTCGCTATGAGTGCCCGGCAGAGGAGGTGCTTATGGGCCAGGCCCCGTGTCAAAAGAGGGCCCTAACCTCAGTAGCCTATGCCTGCCTAACCGAAAACAGGCTCCACTGAGTTCAGTGTGACTTACTCCCAGGTAAATGGGTAGAGCAGCCTTCCCCAGCCAATACTTTGCTTGCAGCTTATAATAAGTAAAATAATAAATATTAACACTAAAATTCCATTGGGGCCCAGATCAGAGAGTTGGGTGGTGGTGAAATGTTTACTTCTTCCTAGGGGAGGCATAACAGAAAATAATTGAGAAGCACTGGGTTAAGGTAAATGCTACCTTAACTTTTTTCCCTAACCACATTTACTTCAGAAATTTTTCTCTCTTTTTTACTGAATATTGGCTGAAAAGATTATGTCCCCATCATAATCTATCTTCATAGGCTTCGTAGAAGAGGCTTTTGTGATCATGAAAATAAAATCCTGAAATCTGATTGTCTGCATTGTCTTCAATAAGACCCACAGCACAGCAAAATATTTGGGAGGCGCTTTGGCTATGACAGAAGCAATCATTTCGCCTGTTCTGTCTCTATGGGGAAGCTAAATGACAATGAATAGACGACCTGCTGTCTATCAGCCTACTTATGTTTGGATGTTACAGGAGGGAATGACAAGTGTCTATATTTTGGTACTGTATATAAAAAAGTTATAAAATGTAGATCACTATTTAGAGATAAGGAAAAGACCCGAGATAGAGTTAGAAGTGACCTACCCAATCCCACTTTATTGCAAAGACTAAACCATATACCTTGTATTCAGAACATCAAGGTTGTTTCTTGACATCTTTACATAAAGGATTTATGAGAAACAGATATGGAAAAGGCAAAACAGATCAGGAAGACAAGCAAATTGTGCCTTCTAAATGTTTTGGACTGCAGATCCTATGACTTCTTGGCATTGATAGTCCTGGCTAGGAATTGTAGGGATTGAAGTTCAAAATAATTAGCTGATAGATTGCTTACTTTTAAGTGAAACAACATCAGATTGGGTGGACAGTTAGCAGCAGCATCACTTCTAAATATAGTCATTCAACCAAAGCATAGAAATTACAGGCTGTTGGCTTCATGTATTTGTATGTGTGTAATGCGTTATATGTCTACGTATAACACATGTAGCATATGAATCCACCATCCAGTTGTAGGTTGTCAGTGAGAAACATAAAAAAATCTTAAAATCTAAAATCTTTCTGTCCTTTTAAATTAATCTTTGCCAACTACTGTAGCAATCTTCCACTGATATTAAACAAGGTTGGCTAAATATTGTCTTACACAATTGGCTGCCATGCAAAATTTAGCCATTGCATAAGGAACTCTGCCAGTCATTCAGAAAGTACGGTACATAACAATTTAGCTTAATAAAGAATAATTATAAACAGTTCCTTTTCTTCTGTCTGACTCTTTATCTCCCTCCCTCCCTCCCTCCCTCCCTCCCTCTCAGTGTGACTTTTTTCCTTTCCTTTCAGTGTTGGTGACTGACTGGACAAGTGCCTGCAGGTTTTTTTGGTAAGGTTTGTTATAGGATTGAGGCAATCCAGCTGATTTTGTGCCTAACACAGGACTGGAACTCACAGTCCCCAGGTTTTTAGTCTGATGCCTTAACTACTACACCAAACTGTCTCTCTATAAATAATTCATATTGCCCTATAAAGGGAACAAGGTACTTTCTAGTGAATTCTACATTTTTTCAAAAACTAAAGAAAAAGAGAGCACTTGCATGACCCAAGCCTCAATGGCATATCCTAGTCGTATCAGTTATCAAAATTTGTGTTAGAAGGGAGCCCAATGCTGATCAAAAAGGCTTTTCTCACTTCCTTGCTAATGACCTCTTATCTATAAGGTTTGTTTTGGTCAGACCTCAGCTGTCCATATCCCATGTGGAATTGAACATTTACTTAAATTGAAATCAGGGAGGCTAAGATATTTCCATTTATGGTGGAAATGTTAGAAATTTAACAGTGGGGGCCCAAGATCTGTCCCATGATTTTTTAAAAATTATTTGCTTTGCTATTAATGTTTAGAACAGGGGTATTCAACCTTGGCAACTTTAAGACTTGTGGACTTCAACTTCAAAATTCCCAGGCCTGCATGGTTTTTTACAACTTCTGGAGGCAAGCTGTTCCACTGATTAATTGTTCTAACTGTCAGGAAATTTCTCCTTAGTTCTAAGTTGCTTCTCTCCTTGATTAGTTTCCACCCATTGCTTCTTGTCCTGCCCTCAGGTGCTTTGGAGAATAGCTTGACTCCCTCTTCTTTATGGCAGCCCCTGAGATATTGGAACACTGCTATCATATCTCCCCTAGTCCTTCTTTTCATTAAACTAGACATACCCAATTCCAGCAACCTGGTTGCCTGAAAAATTCTGGGAATTGAAGTCCACAAGTCTTAAAGTTGCCAAGATTGGATACCTCTGGTTTAGAACAAGGCAATTCTTTATATGGATGCTTATGTTAATTTGGTATCATAGTTATGCATCATCACTCTCACATCTAAGCCCAAAATATACCATGTATTCTATCATTTTCCATTAGTGCTGCTGTCTTTTTCCACTTGGAAGTATTGCATTATTTATGGCTATTAGACTCCCATTCCAAGATAGCATTTTCCCATTTCAGTGCAAGAAGGATGACTTTCCAGCCCCAAACTGAATTGTTTCATTTAAACAAATCTAAAAAAAGGGAGATGGTTTGTTTACCAAGTCTACTTATACTGAGAAGCAAAGTATTGTAGGCAGGTTGCTATCCATCACTTTTTCTCTGAACAGGTAGACAAACTTACAAAGAAAGCACTGAATAAGTCACCCACAGTTCTTGTTTTCTAAGAATGCCTCTGGAGGATAAGTCAGGTTTAGAACTATTTTTGTGAATAAATATAGGAGAGTAGTTTGCAGCATACAAGGTTTTTTAAAAAATAATAATCAAAGAATCTAATTGAGTCAGGTGTGGCAGAGAGGTGTTGCTCTGATTGAATCAATTATCTAGTGAAACAGTTTTTGTGACCCTAATTTGGAGCAATGACTACAGGAGACTAGGACCAAGGAGCTCTGGTTTCTAATTTGTCTTCAGTCATGGACGAGAGTAGTCATTCTCTCTTAATTCATTCTAATTTATAGGATGTGGGTGAAGGGAAAAGCATGGATGAGGAAGTTATTATGCCTGTGCTGCTTGAGGTGATAGCGGGGCTGGGATTGAGTTCCCCCGGCTTATGGTGCTGGGGGACTTCAACCTGCCATCTCCCGGCGAAACCTCGGAGGCAGTCCAGGAGTTCATGGCTTCCATGACAACCATGGACCTGACTCAAGTAGTTCAGGGTCCAACTCATGAGGGAGGTCATGCGCTTGACCTTGTGTTTCTCTCGGGGCAGTGGAGAGATGATCTGAGGCTGAGGGGTTTAGTCACATCACCCTTGTCGTGGTCAGATCATTTCCTTCTGAGGTTGGATTTTACGGAACCACTCCTCCACCGCAAGGAGGCAGGACCGATTAAGTGGTTCCACCCCAGGTGCCTAATGGAACCCGAAGGATTCCAGAGGAAACTTGGGGATATACCTGAATCCTTGGTACACAATTCATCTGAGTCTCTGGTGGATGCCTGGAATTGGGCAGCATCAGGGCATTAGATCAAATTGCGCCTTTGCGGCCTCTCCGTGGCAGCGGATCCAGGAGGGCTCCTTGGTTACTGAGGAGCTCCGGGAGATGAAACGCCACAAGAGATGCCTAGAGCGATGCTGGAGATCCAGTAAAGCTGAATCTGACTGAACACTATTAAGAACTTTTATTAAGTCTTATCTAGTGGCGATACGGGCGGCAAAATGTGCACATTTTCCCGCTCTTATTGCATCCGCCGATTCTTGCCCAGCCGCCCTGTTTAGGGTGACTCGCTCCCTTCTTGCTAAGAGGGAAGTTGAAGAACCCTTACAGGGCAGAGCTGAGGAATTTGCTCAGTTTCTGGCAGATAAAGTCACTGAGATTCGGACAGACCTGGACTCCGTTTGGACAGGGCTAGCAGAGACGACAGGGTCGAGCCTTAGTTCTGTTGTATGGGATGAATTTGAGCCTATCACTCCTGATGATGTTGACAAGGCCATAGGAGTGATGAGTGCCTCCACTTATTTACTGGACCCGTGCCCCTCCTGGCTGGTCTCCGCCAGCAGGGAGGTGTCATGCGGCTGGCTCCAGGCTGTTGTGATTGCATCTTTGAGAGAGGGATCCATCCCACAGCTCTTAAAAGCTGCGGTGGTGAGGCCCCTCCTCAAGAAGCCTTCCCTGGATCTAGCGGATTTAAAGAACTTCCGTCCTGTCTCCAACCTTCCCTTTGTAGGTAAGGTTGTTGAGAAAGTGGTGTTGCTCCAACTCCTACGGTTATTGGAGGACACTGATTATCTAGATCCCTTCCAATTGGGTTTCAGGCGCGGCTACAGTACAGAAACTGCTTTGGTCACCCTGATGGATGATCTCTGGCGAGCCCAGGATGGAGGTCATTCCTCCATCCTGGTGTTACTTGACCTCTCAGCAGCTTTAGATACCATTGACCATGGTATCCTTCTGCGCTGACTCGGAGAGATGGGAGTGGGAGGCACCGTTTTACAGTGGTTCTCCTCCTACCTCTCCGATAGGATGCAGTCGGTGTTGACAGGAGGGCAGAGGTCATCCCCTAGGCCCCTGATTTGCGGGGTGCCTCAGGGCTCGGTCCTCTCGCCTATCCTGTTTAACATTTACATGAAACCGCTGGGTGAGATCATCCAATGACACGGGGTGAGGTATCAGCAATACGCTGATGATACCCAATTGTACATCTCCACCCCGTCTCAGTTCAGGGAAGCAGTTGATGTAATGTGCCGTTGCCTGGATGATGTGAGGGTCTGGATGGGAATGAATAGGCTCAAGATCAATCCCGACAAGACTGAGTGGCTATGGATACTGCCCCCCAGGGATTATGTCGACTTTCCCTCCTTGGTTCTTGGGGGAGAAAAATTGACTCCCTCGGAACGGGTTTGCAATCTGGGTGTTCTCCTAGATCCACAGCTAAAATTGGAGCAACATCTTTCAGCTGTGGCTAGGGGGACCTTTGCACAGGTCCAATTGCGACCCTACTTGGAGAGGGAGGCTTTACTCACAGTCACTCATGCCCTTGTCACCTCACGGCTGGACTATTGTAATGCGCTCTACATGGGGCTACCCTTGAAGAGCATCCGGAGACTGCAACTGGTGCAAAATGCAGCTGTGCGAGCTGTGGTGGGTGTTCCGAGATACACCCACGTAACACCTATTCTCCGCCAGCTGCATTGGTTGCCCATTAGTTTTTGGACGCAATTTAAGGTGTTGGTTTTGACCTTTAAAGCCCTACATGGCTCAGGGCCAGGTTACCTCCGGGACCGCATCCTACCACATACCTCCCTTCGACCAGTTAGGTTCCACAGAGTTGGTCTCCTCCAGGTCCCATCAGCCAAACAATGCCGGTTGGTGGGACCACGGGGGAGAGCCTTCTCTGTGGGAGCCCCATCTCTCTGGAACCAACTCCCACCAGAGATCCGGACTATCCCCACTCTTCTGGCCTTCCACAAAGCTGTAAAGACATGGCTCTTCCGGCAGGCGGGGTGAAGAAGATCGGATTCCCCCTGGATGAATGGTTTTTTTTGCTTTTTAAAAATTTTATGTTATGTTTTTGAATTGTTTTTTTTATATACTGTACTGTTCTTATTCATGATGTACGCTGCCCTGAGTCCTACGGGATTTAGCGGCCTATAAGAACTTTTAATTAAATTAAATTAAATTAAATTAAATTATTCCTAGAGAAAAGGCAGGATATAAATCTAATAAATCAGTCCTTTGAGGTAGTCCAAACAAGAAGTATCGTGAGTATTTTTAATGCTACCTGCATTGTAAGGTTACAGTAACAGAATCTTCCAAGTCGGAAAGTACCTCTCCCCCCCCCACACACCTTTATTCTCCTGAAAACTAGGGAGGGTCTCTTCTGAAGCATTTTTTATCCCCATTCCTCCTTCAGATTGTGTTTATCAGACTGTTAACTAGGCTGCAAATTTCCCTTCTGTCTTCTAACATTCTCATATACTATTGCAGTTGAATAGAATAGAATAGAATAGAATAGAATAGAATAGAATAGAATAGAATAGAATAGAATAGAATAGAATAGAATAGAATAGAATAGAATAGAATTCTTTATTGGCCAAGTGTGATTGGACACACAAGGAATTTGTCATTGGTGCATATGTTCTCAGTGTACATAAAAGAAAAGATACATTTGTCAAGAATGGTTGTCATAGGGTTCAAGTAAGCAATCAGGAAACAATCAATAATAATATAACTCGTAAGGATACAAGCAACAAGTTACAGACATACATAATAGAATATTAATAGAATAGAATAGAATAGAATAGAATAGAATAGAATAGAATAGAATAGAATAGAATAGAATAGAATAGAATAGAATAGAATGATAGAATAATGATAGGATAATGATAGAATAATGATAGAATAATGATAGAATAATGATAGGATAGGATGGGATGGGATGGGATGGGATGGGATGGGATGGGATAGGAGTAGAAGAGTTGGAAGGGACCTTGGAGGTCTTCTAGTCCAACCCCCTGCTTTGGCAGGAAACCCTATACTATTTCAGACAAATGGTTGTCCAATCTCTTCTTAAAAACTTCCAGAGTTGGAGCATTCACAACTTCTGGAGGCAAGTTATTCCACTGGTTAATTGTTCTAACTGTCAGGAAAGTTCTAGGTTGCTCCTCTCCTTGATTAGGTACCGTATCTTATCTACAGTAAGTACATGCTTTATTGGCTATTAATATTGGCTAGTTGATTCTGAGTGTCAACAAGGTTTACCTCAAAGAAAATTAAAATTAATATTTTGATATTTCCTAATTGCTTTCCCCCCCTACAGTATCCTGACTAGCTATGAAAATTCCCAACTGTTCCTTGATGGGTTGTTTCAGAGGACATATGAGTATTAAAAGCAGTCGTAAGTATTTAACATTTTCAGCAAGAGAAATGTTATGTATTCCAGTCTAATATTCTTAATAATGCAAACTGTCTTCAGAAATGACAAAAATACTCCTATGTACTTCATGTATTTATGCTGTCCTTCAAAATGAAAGTAGCTAAAAATTCAAATATGTAAATATGGTACCATTTGATTAACATATTGAGATGAGTGATTCAGAATAAATAGTTTGTTACAGTGTTTTTCAACCTCGGCAGCTTGATGAGGTGCAGACTTCAACTTCCAGAATTCTGGGAGTTGAAGTCCGCACCTCTTCAAGCTGCCAAGGTTGAGAAACACTGGTTTATTACAAGAAGATTACTTGAATGCCAAAAACAATGTCAAATTACCATATTTTTCGGAGTATAAGACGCACCTTTTTGCCCCCAAAAAGAGGGTGGAAATGTCAGTGCATCTTATACACTGAATACAGCCATTTTTGCCCTATCGAAGCTCCACCCCTGCATCCCATTTTTGCGAAAATGGGCTGTTTTTTTTGCAAAAATTGGGGCATTTTTGACTTCCCCCACCCACTAGGCTTCCCAAACCCTCTGCATGCCTCATTTTTGCAAAAAGAATGGCCGGAAAATGGGCCTTTTTCGCAAAAAATGGGGTGTTTTTGCCTTCTAATTACCCCATCTAGCATGACTGGAGGAGGAATTCTGGGAGTTGAAGTCCACTAGTCTTAAAGCTGTCAAGTTTGAAGACCCCTGGGTTAGGGGTTAGGAGCGCAAGGGTCTTCAAACTTGGCAAGTTTAAGACTTGTGGACTTCAACTCCCATTCCTGAGCTAGCATGACTGGAGGAGGAATTCTGGGAGTTGAACTTCACAAGTCTGAAAGCTGTCAAGTTTGAAATTTGTAAAAAGTATACATGGTTGTAAAAAGTGTATATGGTTGTAAAAAGTATTCTGCTATACTTGTATTTTATTAAATAATATATTACTACACCATTTGGTTCAGAATACTTTTTTCCTTCTTTTCCTTCTCTAAAATCTAGGTGCATCTTATAATCTGGTGCATTTTATACTCCGAAAAATACGGTATTTCTTTAAAAATGTAGGATATGATTTGTAACTGTTTAGTTTTTCAGGATCATTGTTTCATCCATATTTGAAAGCCAGGTAAGTAGCATAATTATAGTAAATAGGCAATAGAGTTTGAGGAAGTCAATAAACTGCATTAAAATATCTGCAAGGCACTTGGAAATAGCAAGTGTAGACCAATTGTTTCATTGCACAAAAGCATAATCAATGGTGTCATCTCTCAGAATAATGCATAATGGATATAATGGAAAGTTTGTGGTTTTGCAGATTTGATTGGGTTTCACAGCTTTGAACTGATAACTTGCTTTTGGAACAGTACTCATCATTTCAATGTTTTAACAGATTAACAGAGTTGGAAGGGACCTTGCAGGTCATCTAGTCCAACCCCCTGCCCAAGCAGGAGACCCTACATCTGCCTCTACCTAGGATCGAACTCACAACCTCCTGATTGTGAGGCAAGAGCTCCACCTCTAGCCATGGTTAGATGATTATAAAACCAAAAGATTCCATGGTTAGATGTTTATAGAACCAAAAAATTCTTGAACATGTAGCTGGAGAAAGTTCTAAAGGGATGAAATACTTCTACTCTACCTTTTTTCTTTTGCTTTCTTAACTTACATCAACATTTTTAGCAAATAATCTTTATCAGACCTACATATTTCATCCTCTATGATAAATGTTCCAAGGATAGCTCATAAGAAAATGTAAGATAATCATTAACTCGCAGCCAAAATGAAAACAGTCGACTAAATCATAATTGAGTGATTTATCTAAAAAAAGGAATATCTTAAAATCAGAAGGCTAGCACTACAATGATTTTATCCACGTGTTCACTAGATTTGGAGAGTGGAAGCATTAAAAGAGCCTCAGATGAAGAGGGTAGCAAACTGATGTGAGGTGAAGGCAGGGCAACAAATACCTGGATGCTAGAGTTTATTGCACATTAAAAATTCAGAAACAAAATGAGGTGGTCTCTGCATAACCTTAGGGTTGGGAACCAGTCTAGAACTTGTATTGTGTCTTAGCTGAAATGTCCACCCTGTCTTTAGTAGCAGCCCCACATACAAAACATTGAAATATGTACTGTATTTTTTGGAGTATAAGACACACCTTTTTCCCCCCTAAAAAGAGGCTGAAAATTTGGGTGCATCTTATACTCCAAATGTAGCATTTTCGAAGCTTTTTTTTCCACCCCTAATGAGGTACCGGCTTGCAGGCTTGTTTTCATTGCTACTCCCTCCCAAAAAAGTTTTTTCAGCCCTAACGAGATGCTAATGATCTTCCCTGCTTGCAGGGTTTTTTCATTCTACTCCAGCCCTAAGTCTTTGCAGGCTTGTTTTCATTGCTACTGCCTCCGAAAAGGGTTTTTTCAGCCCTAAGTCTTTGCAGGCTTGCTTTCATTGCTAATCCCTCCCAAAAAGGTTTTTTCAGCCCTAACGAGGTGCTAATGATCTTCCCTGCTTGCAGGATTTTTTCATTGCTACTCCAGCCCTAAGTCTTTGCAGGCTTGTTTTCATTGCTATTGCCTCCGAAAAAGGTTTTTTCAGCCCTAACCAGGGGATAAAATAATGTGCTGAAGCTGACCAGACTAAGGACGCTAGCCAAATGAATACCTGATAGGTAGATTCCCCCCCCCTATTTTCCTCCCCAAAAACTGAGGTGCATCTTATACTCCAAAAAATATGGTAAGTCTCAGAATTACCAGAGCATGGATATGTAAAGCTTTAAATGTTCTTGGTGCAGTTCATGAGTAATAGTAACTGTATGCATTTGCTTGAGGAGGATGACATTCAGGGTGGTTGATTCTCTTTTTCTAAGAATTTGTGAAAGCCCAGAGCTGGATCTTTCCCAAATGTTGATGTTCTTATTTCTGCTTGTTTTCTTCTAATTCAGGAAGATAGTATTGGAATGATAAGTACATTGTCATTCAGTCTAAGTCCTTGCAAAGAGATGCCAGTAACTCAAATTAGTTGACTTAATTAAGTCATCCCTATCCTGGAGATGATTGGAATTATAGCTCACAGAATTCTCAGTCTTCCTCATTTTTATGCTGGTAACTGATTCAGTTATTATATTCTGTATGATGTAAACTGATGTAACCACTACTGGGTTTCTGACTCCCTTCTTCTTCACTGGACAACTTTAAATGCAGAGGTCATAATCTTGATACCAAAAACATAATCACACCCAGGATCTTCATTTTGCATTCGACAGCATCATTTTTATGCCCATTTAGGAATGAATTTAAATACCACTGCTGGTGCTTTGCAGAGGTGGTTATTTTATGATGGTCCCATTAAATCTAGGCTAAGGCATATGACCAACCTTAAACTGGCTGATGCTTTTGTGTGGATCCCACCCCCTTATCCAAAAACTTTAACTGAGCACTGGGGAGGAGAGCAGTTTTAATTGTGGTTCCAAGCATGGTAGCTGACAAAATAGCCAACCCAGTACATTTCAGCTCATACATTTTGGCTCATCAGCCAAATGGTAGAGGCATGTTTTATTGCCATTTGTGTTGCATCAATCAAGCCTGATTATTGCTGCTTTCAGATTTACAACAGGAAATTTATAACTTCAGATATGATTTATTCAAAATGTAATATGCCAAAGGAATCTATTTCAGTTTAGTCTGCAGATACAGAGTAAATTAGTAATTACAAAACGGCAGTTGTAATGTCATAGTGGGTTTGGAAGAAAGAAAATATTCTTGCTGAGAAAACTATTGATACTTTCCCCCCCTGCTAATTTATCACTGTCTGTTCTCCCTAAAGGTGATTTTATAGATGTGGTTGATTTTAAAATGAAAGGTTTTTTTTTAAAAAAAAGCACATTTCAGTAGCAAATAATTCCTATTACAAATAAGGAAGGCACAGAAGGATAAAGCATTACGTGCATCTAAATCACAAAATGCAATTCTCAATTTCAAGGTTTTCAGGAGCATGAGTATTGGCAGACTTATTTCTGGAAACCTGGAAACTACTGCAGCATTCAGAACATTGACTGATAATCATGAATTAGATTATCATCTATTTTCTTTGCTCTTAATATTCTGATAGTTTTCAGAGTAGTTGATATTCTAACTTTTAACAGCAATCTATAAATGTAAAAGCCTTCTGCTAACATGGTGTTATTTATGCATGAACACTTTATACTGCCCCAGTCACATGACTTTGGTGGTTAACATAAAATCAGTATATAAACAGCCGCCCAAGAACACATTTTGACTTGCATTTAAAGTAGACAGAGACTGAGTAAAACTCATGGTGGAGATGTATGGCCAAAATAAATAAGTTCCCATCTTTGGCAGAGTTGATCTAAAATAGAGCACTAATCAAAACCGATGTGATATATTCTGGTGGTCTCAGTTAGAATTCTGACATGTATTTTTCGCCAACTGCAATTTCTGGATGCTCTCCAAAGTTAGTGTATATGAAATCATTTTTATCTGGTACCAATTTACAGTGGGTAAAAAAATACCCTTAAATATAGCCAATACATTGAAATTTTAGGAGCAAAGTTAGATCCATTATTAAACGATGCACTGGAGTAATAAATTCATGCAGGGCACAATGAGCTCATTTACATGTTGATGGGTGTAGGTTAATTTTATCTACCATTTCTAACTCATTATTGTCCTAAGGCATTGATACAGCACTTCAAAAACCTTGGTGTGCAATGAAAAAGAGTAAAATGTAGTTAGCATTATATATGAGGGCAGCACTATACTCCAAATATACAACTAGTTTCCAGCAATGTTCTGAATATATATTAAAAACAGTAGAACTCTCTGGACAACATGAGTCAGCAATAGGAAATTCATGGACCACATACAGCTCTCAGGCTCTCTTTGGTTAGCCTGGTAAAGATCTCAGCTTCTTGGCCTTTGCCCATTTTTTATCAGTTGAGCACTGGAAAAACCTGCTGTGTACTCAACTGTGTTCTTAATCAAAATCAGTAATTGGAATGGGAAAAATTTCTCAGTTGGGGATATTGCACGTTGGACAGAGGCTTTCAGGCAAGCATTACCATATAATAATAGCAATAGCACTTAGAACTTATATACCGTTTCACAGTGCTTTTACTGCCCTCTCTAAGCAGTTTATAGAGACAGCATATTGCCCCCAATAATCTGGGTCCTCATTTTACCCATCTCGGAAGGATGGAAGGCTGAATCAACCTCGAGCTGGTCAGTACTGAACTCCTGGAGTGAGCAGTGAGTTAGCCCTGCAGTACTGCATTCTAACCACTGCGCCACCATGGCTTGATAATGACTGCACCAAGAAAAAACCAAATCTAAAACTAAATCCATCCAGATAATTTAGATAAAGCTTCCTTAGGTAGCTTATATACATGTCTGGAGTCAGGGATAAACCTTGGATTTCAGTCCTTGCATAAATCATTTAATAACCGCTTATAAAACTGTTATTCTAGTACTTGATTTCATGAAGATCCAAGAGTTCTAGGATTCCAGATATGGCATCTATTTCTGCAGGGGTGGGTTCAAACTTATCTCGCCGTCGGTTTGCTTCTTCCTGCGTCGCATGGGCGCGCCACGTGGGCACACGCACATGCGAGTGCCGAAAATTTCAAATACATTTGCCCAAAAAAAGGCAAAAACAAGATGACGGTGCATGTGCAGTGTCAGAAACTTGGCTTCTGCGCATGCGCAGAAGAAAAAAAATCCCCCAATTTTTTTCCCCAAAAAAAATTTTTTTTTAAAAAAAAAGATGGTGGCGTCCACAGACCGGCACCGACTGAACCGGCTCCGTGATGTCACCAGCAGGTTGCTACCAGTTCAGGCAAACCAGTTTGAACTGGGAAGAACCCACCTCTGTATTTCTGGTATCCTGCATTGGCTAATAGTATATTTTACCTTGCAAGAACTTTTGCACATTTAAAATCCTGGTATCACTGGGTGAATATAGAAACTGCCTTCATAATATGATTAATATTTTGCCTTTAAGTTGCAAAACAGGCCAGCTTGACCCTGAGTGCCTATCATTTATTAAACTTTCATTAAGATTGCTTTGTCCTTCTCTGTTGCTATTAATAAAATATGGAGATTAACATGATAATTAAAATTGCCTCTCATAGGATGCAATGGATTTACCAATCAATCACTTCTCTAGCTTTCAACTGCAAATCCAAGCTTCAACTGATATAAACAATGTAAATCAGGGAAGAGGAAAAGTAATTTCAGATTTCTAACCTAATTTTTGTTTGAAATCAGGTTATCTACCTGCAGAAAACCAGTCACGAAACCTCTGTGTCACAGTTGGAAAACAAACCTCAGTGGAAAATTGCTCTGCTCATAGAAAAGCTGAGAAGTAAACAGAGAGATATTTAACAGATGTATTTTATAGAGTGTAAAAGGGGGTGGATCAAATTTCATTGTTATTCTTGATAACAATTAGGCTCTCTATTTGAAATAATTAAAATCACTTATCTAGATTCTTAGCATATTATATAAGCATTGGGTAGATTTGGGAAAGCAAAATGTTACTTGCTTCAGAGTTAAGCGCTTTCTAGGGAAGGTTACAAATAAATTTTTCAATGTATATTTTATTTGAAATAAATATATTATTAATATTGAAAACTGCCTCTTATGTTCAATTTCCCACATAGGAATTATTTTCTCTATACATTCCAAGTGTGCATCTAACTTAAAAAGATTGCCGCAGTTGCTAAAGAAAACCCAATACAATTTATATTTTATCTGGAAAAAATGCCTTCCTAAATATGTTTGATTTCATCACTGGAAAAATCCAAAGGAAAATGTGCAAACTTAATTTCCTGAGCAGATGTTCAATAGTTTAGGTGTAGCTATTGGAAAGCTTAGTCTTGCAAATAATTAAACAAATAAAAATGGCATGGACATAATTACTGGCATCCCAACCTAATGTTTTGTAACATACTCTTTTGAGGCAATAACAACAATCAAGGACTTTCTGTAGCTTTAGATATGACTTTTATACTTATCAACAGCAATTTGTCCCACTCTGTAGCAGTTGACTTGAGGGACGCAGTGGGTCAGTGGCTAAGACACTGAACTTGTTGATCAGAAGGTTGGCAGTTCAGCGGTTCGAATCCCTAGCACCATGTAATGGAGTGAGCTCCTTTACTTGTCCCAGCATCTGCCAACCTAGCAGTTCGAAAGCACGTAAATAATACAAGTAGAAAAATAGGGACCACTTTGGTGGGAAGGTAACAGCGCTCCGTGCGCCTTCGGCATTTAGTCATGCCGGTCACATAACTCCGGAGATGACTTCGGACAGCGCTGGCTCTTCGGCTTAGAAATGGAGATGAGCACCGTCCCTAGAGCCAGAAACGACTAGCATGCATGTGCGAGGGAACCTTTACTGTAGCAGTTGACTTAGGTTTGATAGGTTCTTTCGCCCAATTATGAGCTCTTTCTATAGATGTTCTATATTCTATGTTATGTATTCAGGTCAGGACTCATAGCAGGCCACTTCAGAACAGTTCAGTGTTTGATTTAAAACCATTTTTGGGTTCTTTTAGATGTATCTTTGGATCATTCTGCTGGAGGACCTATGACCTGTGACTGAGGCAGAGCATTCTAACACTGGGCTTTATGTTTAGAATAGAATGGAATGGAGTGGGGTGGGGTGGAGTGGGGTGAAACGGAACAGCAGAGTTAGAAGGGATCTTTGAGGTCTTCTAGCCCAAACCCCTGCTCAGGCAGGAAACCCTATACCAGTGATGGCGAACCTTTTTTCCCTCGGGTGCCGAAAGTGCATGCGTGCGTGCTATCGCGCATGTGCGAGTGCCCACACCCATAATTCAATGCCTGGGGAGGGCGAAAACGGCCTCCCCCGCTCCCCCAGAGGGCCGCTGGAAATGGCCTGTTTCCCAACTTCTGGTGGGCCTGGTAGGCCATTTTTCATCCTCCCCAGGCTCCAGAGGCTTCCCTGGAGCCTAGGGAGGGCAAAAACACCCTTCCTAGTCCCCCTGGAGGCCCTCCGGAAGCTGAAAATGCCCTCCCAGAGCCTCCGTGCAAGCCAAAAATCAGCTGGCCGGCGCACACATGCCCGCTGGAGCTGAGCTAGGCAATGGCTCGTGTGCCGGCAGATATGGCTCCGCGTGCCACCTGTGGCACCCGTGCCATAGGTTCGCCTTCACTGCCCTATACCATTTCAGACAAATGGTTGTCCAATCTCTTCTTAAAAACTTCCAGTATTGGAGCATTCACAACTTCTGGAGGCAAGTTGTTCCACTGATTTATTGTTCTAACTGTCAGGAAATTTAATTCCAGAATGCCTTGATATGTTCTGATTTTATTGTGCCCTGCCTTGATTCAATGCATCTAGTATCAGAGACAACAAAGCAGCATCATAACATCATGGAACCTTCTTAATTTTTCACAGTAGGGCTGGTGCTCTTTTCTTTAAAAGGATCAATTTTTTTCCTTCTGTGAACATTGAGTTGCTGTGATTTACCAAAAAGCTGTAATTTTGTTTCATCTGCTCCAAGGACATTCTCCCAGAAGGACTTGTCAACATGCAGTTTAGCAAACTCCAGTCTAGCTTTTTTTTGTGTCTGTCTTTCAAAAACAAGGTCTTCCATGCTCTACTATGGAGGCCACTTTCAGAGGGTCAGAGCTGAATGGTGAGACTTCATATTGCTGTACTTTGATCTTGGAGCTCAGATGGAACAGATTTGAAAATCAAACTTGTCCATGCATGTAAAGTGGGAAGAAAACGACACATTTCACTTTTCCCCTTGCTTTTCAGCAACTGGCCTTACATTTTTTAATAAGTTGTGCAGCTTTCTTTTCTTTTGTTTTCAGTCATTTTGAGACTTTGTTTCCACCAGAATAATTTTTTAATAAAATGATGATAGTGCATAAGATGAATTTTTAACCAAGTGTTAAGTTTGGAAAGCAAGAACAGAAATATAAACAGTCATTCCAAATTCCTGAATGTTTTGCATTCATGTATTCTCCTTTATACCAACTAAAGTAACAGTTTGGAAGAAAGAGGGGAGTGAGAGATTAATACAAAAAAATCTAGTTTGGAGTTTGTATTCCTAGAAAAATGGACATCCATAATTTTTTTTCTATTTCTTAGGTCCTGAGGTAAAAAAACCACCAGCTTTTAAATCTTTTCAAATGGAGATTGTATTGGAAGATTAAACCTATAATATTCTTTAAGAGCTATATCTAAGAGGTGGCATGACAAGAAATGTGGATTTAATAAGTATAAATACAAAGATTTCATTCATTATTTATTTCTATTCATTTATTTATTACTTCATGATAAAGTAGTACAAATAGAAGAAGAAGCCACATTGAAATACCACTTCCTTTGCTTCAAGTATCACAATCAGAAAATGCATTTCTCTAGAAGTGTAAATTCCTCAGAAATCAATGTGCCAGATACTTAAATCCATTAACTAGAGCCATTTTTTAAATTTTCCTCAGCCTTCTCTCCAAGTTCTTCCTGCAAGCTCTCAAGCCAGTACATTGTTCAAGATCACATGGCTGTGCATTACAGAAAACTGCTCTCCGCCAAAGGTATTTGCTACGTAAAATATTTTTTCTCCTCAGTCATCTGACAATTGTAGTTAAACGTGGATTCAGTTTAACTAAAAGTGTGCATCATAGATCTTTCTCAAACCCAAATGTCTTAAAATTATTTTTTAAAAGATCACTTCCAAATGTTATATTACATAATTGTCAGTTTTGTCTAAAAAAAATTAAAATGAGTTCTATGTTATCTTGGACAAAATCTGTAATCTGTTCAATACCCGCTCCCTACGGAGTTCGTGAAAGGTTTAGCCTAAGATAACTTAAACTTTCTGTTTCTGTCCTTTAAGATACAAGTAGGCCTTGACGTATGACCACAATTGAGCCCAAGGTTTCTGTTGCTAAGTGAGACATTTGTTAAGTGAATTTTGCCCCATTTTACGACCTTTCTTGCCACAGTTGCTAAGTAAATCATTGCAGATGTTGCATTAGTAATATGGTTGTTAACTGAGTTTTACTTCGGCATTGACTTTGTCAGAAAATTACAGAAGGTGATCATGTGACTCTGAGACAGTACAACTGTCGGTTGTAAGTGTGAAAAACAGTCATAAGTCACATTTTTCAGTGCCATTCAGTGGTGGGTTGCTGCTGGTTTGGACCGGTTCCCCTGTACCAGTGGCGGAAATTTGCTCCCACTCGCTGAACCGGTAGCGATGGCCCTCTGGCCACGCCCCCGAACCGGTCCTCTGGTCGCCACTCCGTGAAAGCGGCTGGGAAATGCGGACTTCCAACGCGATGCGAACCGGTAGGGAAGGTAAGTAGAACCCACCCCTGGTGCCATTATAACTTTGAACAGTCACTAAATGAACTGTTTTAAGTCGAGGATTAAAAGGAGCATGATAGCCTTATAGTTTTCCATTATTCTTCTGACATTTTTGTTCTTCAAGTTCTCAGATAAGAGTTCCAATTCTATGCTAGTCTGAGAGCTTGGACTTGTGGTTTTCTTGCTTTTTTTAAAATATAAGTCTCAGATTTTATATGGTCCTGAATGTTATTAAAGCACTAGAAGGGATATGGAGCTTTTCCACTGCTTCAGCTTGGAAACAGCAAATCAAACAATTCCCCTTAAAGAAGAACCATACAGAAAGCTAAAATGCATTTTTTTATACTTTGGACCACTTTTTTTTTTAAAAAAGCGCTATCATGCCAACAACTTCCCTAATTTTGCTTTCTGTTTGAAATAACCTTTAAAATTCATAGCAAAGTAACTGATGACTGAAAGCAAAAGAGCCAAGGTTCCCCCCAGGTGGGTTCATCAATGTAGAAACAGATCTGAACTACCAGAAAGTATTTTAAAGTTGAATTTGTAATTCATACTTGCTACATTCTCTGCTACGTTGAGTAGCTTGCTCTCAGTATACCTGCATGAAGTAGAATAAAAGACAACAAGAAAATGGGGAAATTAATTCAAGAGTACTTTATAACCTTCAGCATTTCTGCATTATTATATTTATTTAAGCAGTTTATCTACTGCCTCAATTGTAATTTTTTCTAGAAGGTAGGCATTAATAACATATAAAATAAATTCTAATTAATGGTACAACTGGTACAGAGAGCCAGTTTGGTCTAGTGGTTAAGGCATCAAGCTAAAAAGTGACTTTGGGCCAGTCACTCTCTCTAAGCCCAATCCACTCACAGGGTTGTTGTGAGAAAAAAAGGAAGAAGGTGTATTGGATATGTTCTCTGCCTTGAGTTATTTGTGAAAACAATAAAGCAGTGTACATACGTACATACATACATACATACATACATACATACATACATACATACATACATACATACATACATACATACATAGTTTTATTAGTCTACTAGCTGATGACCCAGCACTGCCTGGGTATTTTTTCATCCTAATCCCCCCCCACCTCCCGCGCATGTGCACATGACCCCCCCTAATTTTGAGTCCTGAGGGAGTAGGGCGGCATAGAAAAACTACCAAATAAATAAATAAATAATAAAATAGGCCTCCCTGCAGCCTCCTGTGAGCCAAAATGGGCTGTGGGAGGGCCGCACTACTCCCCCCATTTTTGGCCTAGTACACCTCCCTGCTGCCAAAACGGGCCCCGGAGGGCTCACGCCACCCCTCTGCACTCCCATGCCCCCCGTGCATGCGTGGCAGAGACCCAAATATCAGCTGGCTGGTGGGAGGTGCGCGCGCATGCGCTTGCATGCACACTAGAGTTGAGCTGGGTTTTGTATGCCACCTGTATGCCAAGACACACAAACACAAACACCCCGAGGGGTGTTAGGAGTATCTTACCCCCACAGTATTTTTTTCCAGAGAGCAAGTCATCTGTGTACCAAGTTTGGTTGAAATTGCTCTAGGCGTCCCAGAGTTATGCTGGAACACACACACAAAGACACACATACAGAAAGACACACTGAGAGGTGTTAGGGGTGTCTTACTCCCACAGTATTTTTTTCCAGAAGGTAAGTCATCTGTGTATTAAGTTTGGTTAAAATTGCTTGAGACATTCCAGAGTTATGCTGGAACAAACATACATACCTGCCTACATGCCTACCTACCTACCTACCTACCTACCTACCTACCTACCTACAGACATACAGACATACATCCTCTTTTAAGATAGATAGATAGATAGATAGATAGATAGATAGATAGATAGATAGATAGATAGATAGATGATAGATAGATAGATAGATAGATAGATAGAAAGATAGATAGATAGATAGATAGATAGATAGATAGATAGATAGATAGATAGATAGATAGATAGATAGATAGATTAGTCTAGTTCTATATGTCTCTATGCTTCTGTAGTCATTCTCAAGGCATTCTACAAAAACTGTTCCCCCCCCCCCCAGAGACCATAAGAATGGACACTTCCCTTGCTTATGGTTGGGAGCAGGCTGTTCTATTTATTTTATTTATTATTAAATTTATATTGCCTCCTATTAGCCCATGGCGACTCAAGGTGGCTTACAGAGTTAAAAAACACACATTTAAAACAATAAAACTAATTAAAAGGAAGAGAATTTGCCCCAGACAATGCATGTGGTCCCATTCCACTTACAGGGACTTCTAGTAGATATTCCCTGGAAGTCTGGATCAGTTAGACAGAATCTAACTGGTAAAGGTACTCTCTTAGATAGCTAGGCACCAAACCATATAGAGCAGGGATGTCAAACTTGCATCGTCACATGACGTATCACAATTCCCCCCCCCCTTCGCTAAACTGGGCATGGGCGTGGCCAGTGCATGACGCATCTGGCCCGTGGGCCACGAGTTTGACAACTCTGTTATAGAGCTTAAAAGATAGCAAACAGAAACAGATGCACCGTGTCATCTATTATAGGTCATGCAGAAGCAGTATAACAGGACAGGCCTGGTGAACCTGGGCTGCTGCAGTACAAGCTAAAGCTTTTGGGGTGGTTTCCAAGGGCAGTCCCAAGTCCTTGCATTAGTCTAATCCAGAGATGACAAGGATCCCAGTATCTGTCCTCATACTCCTCATTTCAGATAAGAGATTCCAATAGGTAAAATGTTTAGGGATTATTTCCTGACCCAGTGAGATTTCAAAACTGATTTCTTCATCGCTCCCCTAATGAAACTGCTTTCAACTTAATTTTCAAACATTGCAATCCAGTTCTGAGTTCTACTGGAGAATCTAACATTGCATTCAAATATGTGAGGTGGGTCACTAAGCAAAATCTCTACAAGAAAAGGTTTAGGTAGCATACAGAAAGATGCTTTCTTTTTGATAATCCTATGAAGATCTCTGAGGGATATGAACGAAACAGCATATTAATAATACATTATCACCATGGGTGTTCTGTTTGTTCCATGGACTACAATCATGCAGAAAAATATATATTTGCTTATGTATAGGTATGCGTTGGATTACGAAGACATTTTTCTTCTAGCTTGGTTGGGTTTATCATGATTTTAGAAATTATACATGTTCTTCTCCTGATCTGTATGAACTGCCCTATGTTTTATTTATTTATTTATTTATTTTTGTCAAGTACGTATTGGTAATATACATAGATATAACATTGTTTATATACATAAGATGGGTACTGATAAGAGGGAACATTAGGACAGGGATGGTAGGCACGCTGGTGCACTTATGCACGCCCCTTACTGACCTCTTAGGAATCAGGTGAGGTCAACAGTGGGCAGTCTAAGGGTAAAGTTTTGGGAGTTTGGTGACGAAACCACAATGTCAGGTAGTGAGTTCCAGGCATTTACCACTCTGTTGCTAAAGTCGTATTTTCTACAGTCAAGTTTATTATTATTACATATTACATATTACATATTACAAGAGAGAAGAAATGATCGTGGTGTTATGTCCAAGAGAAGAAGAACACCCTGCAATATAAGATTCTCTAAAACAAAGAGCCATAGAAGTTGCTTAGGGTTGGATGCCAACTCTGGGTAGAAGGGGGAAATTAATCTGGCTTCAGCAGAGATCAGAAGTTGTGAATCCTATGATCTGTATTTGACACCACTTCTGTTTTTCCTCTCCTATCAAAATAAAGCCTTGCCCTGCCAGGAGAATCCCGATTCATATTTATTTATGTAATCAAGGTTCAAGGCCACCCAACACCTTGGCAGCTTACAAATAAAAGAAAACCATTTGCAAATAATCAGCTCACCCTCTTGAAAAGAATGCTCTCCACCCCCCTTCCCCCAGGAACCTTCTAGGCTGAATAGAAGAAAGGATACGTGGCATGTCTAATAAAAGAAAGAAAAGGGGATTCTATACATTGCTGGCTTAAACCCTGCATACACTGATGACCATTTATTTCTGAAGAAATGTAGATCTCATCAAAACTAAAAGAAGAAAATCCTAATATTATATCGAAAATGTTGACAATCTGCTCTGGCACTCCCCTGCTCTATGATCCTGTGGTACAAAAGCAGGAAATGGACATCATCACCAGGGGTGGTTTCCTCCCGGTTCGAATCGCCCGAACCGGTAGCGATCCACTGGTGACGTCACTGTCAGTGCCGTTCTGTGTGCGCTGCCATCTTTTTTTTTTGTTGTTGTTGATTTTGTGTGAATTTTTCTCCTTCCGCGGCTTGAAAAAGGGCCCGGCTGCCCACGGGTCAATTCTGACCTTTATTTCTTCACCTGAAGCACATCTGATGAGATCCTCAGCTATGTTTCAGGCTGAATCCACCTTCTGAGCATGCGCGCAAGCCAAATTGCATGAGGGGACGCGTGAAACATCATGATGCGAACCGGTGGCGAAGGTAAGTGGAACCCACCCCTGATCATCACTAATTTATGGATCGCAGCTTTGGAGAGGACCCCAAGGACCCACTTTCTGGAAGGCTGCACATAACCTTGATTTAATTAATTAATTAGAAGAAAGTATTCCCTTTGAGCCACAAAGGTTTTCATCTGTTCACCTTCATACATCTTTCTGCATCTGCTAGCTAAATTGGTACTAAAGATGATAGTTTGAAGTCGTCTCCCGAATGAACATGTTTATACATTTTAAATGTATTTTTTTATATTTGATCAAATCTACTTTAATTTTTAGGTGAATTGAAAAACCACTATTTTCACTTTTTTACTTAATGGTCTTATTATTGTTAGCCATTATAGACATATAGAAAAGAAAAGATAGAATAATCCTTAATATACCAAAGGAATGAATGAAAATATATTAACAGGGCAATAGCTTTGAATTAGTATTGTCCAGAACTGCAGAATATGCATCTTGTCTAAAACCTGGATTGTCTCTATTCTATATCCATTATTACCACGGTAGAGTAAAATTTGCTGAACTGTGGAAATTCTTATTATTCAAGCTGCCTGCCCCCATTTTTAATACCCATCAGGCTTTTTGTAAAGCCTTAATTTTTTTTTGCTACCAAGATTCAAGCAGTAGTAAGCTCACCATGCTCAAAAGGCTATGCATAATGTTTGTAGCAAGGTCAATTTGGAAGTGTATGCAACCACAGTTTAGAAACATTTGTTCCCACTCTCTATTGAGCTAAAACAGAAGCTCTTGCTTTTTGGCAGAAATTCAAACTATTTATACTATTTGTTTATTGGCCTGTGTCATTTCTTCCCTTTCCGAAACAGTTTTTAATGTGTATCACTTTTAAAAAGTATATGAAGTGCCAAAGAAATAAGGGGAACAAAAATGTATGCCGATAATGTCCCTGAAACACTGCAGGTACATTACTTGGCTTGGATAAGTTGAGAAACAGGGTTCGCCTCAAGCAGAAAAGCAAAATCAAATCACACAGCTATTCCTTGATATGAATTATGATGTGAGATATGAATTATATCTCACTGTTACACTTTTTTTTACAGTTGCACTAGTAGAGGTTTTCACTTCATATTCAACAAAGAAGCTATCATCAGTTAATTTATAAGCAAAACATCTAAATAAGATTCCTTAAGAGCCTGAAGTTAATTGAATCCAGGCTTCAATAACCTCTGTTTTCTATTGGTTGTAAGCAAGCTATTTATTTCTCTTTTCTGCATTTGAAAATGGAATACTGCATTGAGAAGATAAACATTTTTCTTGTTGTTGTTAATTCAGCTGCTGTTGATTCATCTGCTCCAAAGAGTTTGAACACAAGCATTAAATGTAGGTACAACTTGCTTTGTTTTCCAAATAATGTCTGGTTTCATTTTGTTTGGACTGGAAATGTTTGTTTTGGACTCTTTCTCTCTCTGTCCCCTAGCCCCAGCTCTCAAGCCTAAGTGAGGGACGTGTGTACTTCATAGGCTGGTGATTGTATCATTAACAGAAGAAAAGGTTCAGTTACATGAACTCCCAAGTTTCTTACAGGATATCCCAGAGTAGCAACAAAACTGATCACAGAGGAACAATTGCCACCTAAGGAGGCTTTTCAAACATGACTGAAGATGGGAAAGGATTTGGAGGTGTTAAGAGATGACATGAAACTCTGCTTCAAAATCAATAAATTCTGCACCTCTCTAAACCTTCTAACAATTACACTTAACAGTCATGAAATATTCCAGCGGAGATTTCAGATGGTGGCTATGTTCTCCCTAACACTCAAAAGAGAATAAGAGACAATAGCACTGCATAAGGAGGAGAATGTAGGACAATTGGTAGGAAAGAGGAGAGAGAATGGGAGGAAATATACAATAGAACAGTGGTTCTCAACCTTTTTTTCATCATGGATCCCTTTAAATACCTTTTGTGGCCATGGGCCACCAAGACTTAGCCCAAGATTTAAATCCTAACATTTCTTCAAGCCTTCGTGTACCCTCTGTAATGACATTGCATCTCCCCTCCCCCCCAGGGGTGCATGGACCACAGGTTGAGATCCACTGCAATAGACTACAGTTCTTTACCTGGAGTCCATGGACATTCAACTTGGAGAAAAATTGCAACTTTATTTTTTACGACAAATGAAGGCAGATTTATTTTTTTAACAACCATTAACTGAAATTTAGCTTTTCATTGCATGTTGTATGTAGGCAACAATGTAATTTATAGCCTCTGGACCCCCCAAAATGTTCGTTAACTTCAATAAATGTCACTATTTAAAATGATTGTACTCTAACAAAAAAAATTTGCATTGCTTACTGTCCTAATGGACTAATATCTGTATCACATACATACATACCGTATTTTTCGGAGTATAAGACACACCGGAATATAAGACACACCTTAGTTTTGGGGGAGGAAAACAAGGAAAAAAGGCCTCTGCCTCCCAGCAATTTGCCAAACAGCAAATAGTACAGATGATATACACTGTTTGCTGTGTATTTCTGTGCATGTGTGCCTGACCCATAGAAACAGCAAAGAATTGGAGAAATGTACATAATGCCAGAAAGTTTTCTTAAATGTAATCACACCAACTCCTCCAATAATAACAGAGCTGGAAGGGACCTTGGAGGTCTTCTAGTCCAACCACCTGCTTAGGCAGGAACCCTACACCACTTCAGTTCTAACTGTCCTAACTGTCAGGAAATTTACTGAACAGGACACTATTACATTTCAGATTATACTTTTACAGATCTTTAAATTTTATGTGGCTTTCTGGAAGTATACATTCTCTGCTATTTAAAAGAAGATACAAAAGCACTGGGCCTCTTCAGAGCAAGCATTTATTTTAAAAAGCTTCTTCATTTTGTTAAGTTGTCTAGAACAATAATAAAGCAGACTTTAAAAAATAAGTCTAATAATTTGAACACTCTACAAACATTTAACAAAGTAACAGAATCTGCCTCTACCTAGGATAGAACTCACAACCTCCTGATTGTGAGGCAAGAACTCTTTCCTCTAGGCCACAACAGCTTACAGTTTATTTCTGTTCAATTTCAGCAGTCAGACATTGCCAGCAGTCTATTTCAATTTGTCTCCTCACAGCCACCATAGTTAGCTTCATTTTACCACGTGGCTTCTGAGTCAGCTGTGTGTCGGGAGGCAGATACTTTCTTCTTGAGCTAATCAGGCTTTGCCCTGTTTGCTGTAAGAGGTAAATTGCTGGCAGGCAGAGGCCAAAGGGTAGGGGTGACTGGGTGGGTGGGGCTACATTCAGTGTATAAGACGCACCCAAGTTTTCACCCTCTTTTTGAGGATAAAAAGGTGCGTCTTATACTCCGAAAAATACAGTACCTGTATCACATACATACATACATACCATACGTATGTATGTATTACTATTTGTTATTTTTTAATGTTTTGAAACCTGTATTTGAATCTATTTGGCTTCCTTTGAAATACAGTCTATATCCATATATTTTATATTAGGTATTTAAATATATTTTTTGACAAAGCATTGGTAGTTTCACCAGATTCTCATGGGGCTCCATGGCACAAAAAAAGTTAAGAACCTTATATAGACTTATCAGAAAAAACTATTCTTGAGTTTAAAGAAGGAACTCTACTTATCTACCTTATTTATCAAATAGGTATGCCACCCAACTCCCAGCTACTCTGAGCACTTCGTAACAATTAAAACAAGAGAATGCAATTAATAACAAGAAAATAAAATGTATAAAATGAAATAAAATTTGCCAGAAAGCACAAATTGGACAATGTATCATTGTATCAAAAGGACCACAATAGTAAAGAAGCCTTTTTTACAGAGCACTTGGCCAAAGCATTTTCCTGAGATTTTGTTATCCAACATTTCAATGAAAACTTGAAATGACACATTGCTATCTAACCTGTGCTTGAGTACATCCACTGGAAGAAGAACTCATTACCTATGAATATTTGGCACTTTAAGCATAACAGAGAATTAACTCTCTGCATCGTGTAATTGTGTCAAAATAATCTTATTTCATTTTAAATGTTTTAAAGCAATAGCAATGAGTCATGTATCTATAGCATGTAGTTTGCCCCTGCTAAAATGGGAAACATATCTTCTGGACGTACTATAAACTTTTCTCAGTTCCATTGCTCTGATATCTTAATATTGTATTATGATTTTTACTTATCCAACTCCAATATCCTTAACCCACCCTTAGATTGCTTGTTTTCCAATCCAATACTTTTCTCATTCTTACCCCCTCCCCCTATGGAATATATAGACTAATAAGGTTTTGTTTTGTTTATAAAGTATCTATGCCTAAGAGGTTATAAATAAAAATAACTTCAGAACGATAGCCTCTTTCTTTTTTTGTTTCTTTCTCTTTGTCTATTTTTAGATTGTAAATCCTTTGGGGGCAATGTCCTATCAATTCTATTCTGAGTAAAATGCATTTGTACATGAATGGCATCAAATCTACACAATTTTTTTTTGCTGTTACTATTAATAGATAATAAGCAATAAATGAAAAAAGGCCCCAAAAGAGTGTATGAAAAGATTCTTTGGAATCACTATCCTAATTTAAGGCAAAAGAATTATCTTAATAAGTCCTAATGGCTTTCTCTATCAAATAACCTTGAAATAGTTTCTGAACAACAGATCTAAGAAACTAATTACTGTATGCTAGAGGTTTCTTCCAGATCTCAGCTCCTCCGTTAATTCTTAGCTTAGTTTTTATTACAGAACAAAATATTTGCTGAGCATGCATTCTGCCTCTTCCTTAAAAACATCTTAAAATGATGTTACGTTAACATGGGAGAAATAGCAGAATCTGCATAGCTTAGCATAAATGGCTGATGAAGTGAAAAATGATAGCAGGAGTGATTCATGTTATAGGAACATCACTACTTTGAAATATTAAGTAGATGTTTTCAGGTGTAACTATTACTGACTTAACTAGGTACAGTACTTTCAGTAGAGCAATTTTTGCAAATAAAATATGAGCCGAGGTGGTGCAGCGGTTAGAGGCGGGTACTGCAGGCCACTTTAGCTGACACTGATCTGCAGGTCAGCGGTTCAAATCTCACCGGCTCAAGGTTGACTCAGCCTTCCATCCTTCCGAGGTAGGTAAAATGAGGACCCAGATTGTTGGGGGCAATATAAATATACATTGCTTACTGGTGTAAACCGCTTAGAGAGTGCTTGCACTGTGAGGCGGTATATAAATCTCAAAAATAAATAAATAAATAATAAATAAGTGTTAACAATTTCCACTTTTGCCACTAAAAGTTAGTTTGAATTTAATACCAGAATAACTTTTGGATTATTTTTAATATATGTGATGTCATTGATAAGCAGTTGAACTTGAAGTGATTTGTGAAGGGATTACTATTACACAATGAATTTAAAGAGCAATGAATATTCTTTGAATGAACATGTATAGAAATGCACTGTAAATTGTGATATATTTAGCAGGTCTTATGTACAAGGGGTTGGGTGTTTTTTTGTTTTTGTTTTTTGTTTTTGTTTGTTTTGGATATCAGAAATGTTCATAGTTCTCAAAATTGGCTCCTACTTAATCTTTGCTTAGCAACAGAAAAAAGTATATTTTATTAGATAATTAGAGTGATTTTATGGTATTGGCAGCTTTCTGTCTGATGTGATTTTCAGTAACCTGTGTTCATTCAAGTAATGGATACAATGTTTTCTTATTCATAACGTGATTACTGCTGAGAGATACATGTCCATTAAAATGCTTTACAGGTTATTGCATAAAACAGAAAGCATTATGATAAATACTCATCCTTAATTTAATAATCCATTGTTCTTAATTTGTTAACATTTAACTTAATAATTCACTGTTCTTAACTTGTTAAAATTTAAATTAAATAATTCACTTCTTTAATTTATTCATATTTAGTCCATTATAATTCAGAACTTGCAGCTTGGAAGAGGCCTTATGGAAGATGGGGAAAAGTAATTTAATTAATAGCAAAACATAAATATAGAGGACTTTTGATGATAGTTGATGGCCTACAGAAATTGAGTCCAGGTAGAGGAAAAAATGGTGCAGGAGGAAATTGGCATTATATAATTGAAAGTATAGGATTCTGCAGCGTGTTTGTTTAAATACTCAGCCAGTGTGATTTAGCATGGCCTTTCATGGTGTATATTATTATCTGCTTGGAAGAAGTACCATATTACAGGATAAATTAAGACCTAAGGGAATCATAGGATACACTATCCATTACTTCTGAGCTGTTATAATTTACACATACATAGCAATTTTGTTGGAACAAGATAGGAGAGAAATGTTTACTATCTTCCAACCTCTCCCAACCTCTTTTATCTTCATAGTTGTATGTTCCCAGATTATTTCGCCTCAATTGGAACATGATCATTGAATCATCTTTTATGATTTACTTATTTGCTCACTTAGCAATCCCAGATTCTGGGTTTCAGACCATGTTATAAACCAGGATGCAGCAGTGAGGCCTATACAATCATGAATTACAGAGCCGAGATGGTGCAGTGGTTAAATGCAGCACTGCAGGCTACTGCTAGTTCAGCAGTTCAGCTGTTCAAATCTCACCGGCTCAAGGTTGACTCAGCCTTCCATCCTTCCGAGGTGGGTAAAATGAGGACCCAGATTGTTGGGGGCAATAGGCTGAACTCTGTAAACCACTTAGAGAGGGCTGTAAAGCACTATGGAGCGGTATATAAGTCTAAGTGCTATTGCTATTGCTAATTAATGCCTTGCCTTCAGAAGTTGTGGGTGCTCCATCACTGAAGACTTTTAAGAAGAAATTGGACAGCCACTTGTCTGAAATGGTATAGGGCAGTGATGGTGAACTTTTTTTCCCCTCGGGTGCCAAAAGCATGTGCACGCGTGCTATCGCACGCTTGCACACACATGCCCACACACATAATTCAATGCCCCCCACATGCCCCTCCCCCCTGCGCATGCGCACGTGACCCCCACATGCTGCTCCGTTCCCCACGCATGACCGCCGCTGCCCCATTTCCTGACTTCTGGTGGGCCCGGTAGGCCCGTTTTTTGCCCTCCCCAGGCTCCAGAGGCTTTCTTGGAGCCTGGGGAGAGCGAACATGCCCTCCCTGCCTCTCTGGAGGCTGAAAACGCCCTCCCAGAGCCTTTGTGTGAGCCGAAAATCAGCTGACCAGCACGCACATGCACGCTGGAGCTGAGCTAGGGCAACTGCTCGCGTGCCGGCAGATATGGCTCTGCATGCCACCAGTGGCACGCGTGCCATAGGTTCGCCATCACAGGTATAGGGTCTTCTGCTTGAGCAGGGGATTGGACTAGAAGACTTTCAAGGTCTCTTCCAACTCTGTTATTTTGAATTGAGATGTGACAGGCAATACCTTTATGGTGTTCCCAACAAATTCAAAGCAGTTAAGGGAACAGAAATTGAATGGTCCAGTTTCTGGATTTCTGCAGTCATGTTACCCAACTTATTAGCTATCGCTTCTATACTTGCAGTATTTGGAACTACATTTCCTATACCAATTCCTTCTTACCATCTTCCTGTTGTATCCCCTTTTCCCTGCAGGTAAACAATTTTCTAATGTACCAATAGTGCTCCATAATGTTCACTCTGCACAAATTTTTACATGATGGAATACATGTAAACATATGAATCTAATGTTTCTACTTTTCAAGAAAAAAATAGATTCCCCAAATATTTTTTCTCCTTGCTATCAGATTATTTAATTAAAGTCATCACCCTAAGATTCTTTTGCTTTCTTCAGTTCTAATAATTTAATCATATTGTTATATTATCTAATTATCTTAAAGATTATCCAAATTTCAACTATTTTTGGTATAGCGATAGCCATATAAGAAAGCCATATTAATTTATATTCCACCTTCTTCAAGTCAAAAGCAACACACAAAGGGAAGTCACATAAATTTAATTTCACTTAACAACCTCTGATTTTAACTATTTTCAATTGTTTATGTTTCTTTTTCTTATCTTTCCTGGAAATTTTAAATCTCTTTTCTGTATTTTCTTCTCCATCCCTCTCTTTACCTCTTTTATATATATTTTACTTTTTAAAATGGTAATGTTCTCAGGTCAACACATTAAATAAAAAAGAAAGGTTATACGGAATTTTTTTTTGGCTCAATATTGTTAATAATAACAACATCTTACCTGTTACTAAAATTTGCTGAGAGATTGAATTTTTTTTGAGGAAAATAATAAGACATTAAAAGGTCTTAATTTAGCTTTTTCTCCCAAACCTTTTAAATCAGGCATGTGGCCCTCGACAAATAGTAATACAGCCCCACAAGATCTTAATGAATATGTATAAAGTTTGTTATTTATTAAATTATATATTTTATACGTGGCCCAAGACAATTCCTCTTCACTTGGTGTGGGTCAGGCAAGCCAAGTGGTTGGACAAGCTTGGTTTAAATGTATAGTTATACCACATTAAAGAAAATGCTGAGGAGTAGGTAATCTTGCTAAGTAGCAATAGCACTTAGACTTATATAGTAAAGAAGGATTTGCCAGCAAACACCCAAGAACTCTACAGTTGAACCCTGAGCTACAGATAGTCTCTTTTATTAGAAGATCATAAGGAAAGACGATAACTCTTTGTGTCAAAACTTTCATATTACAGACAGAGACCAACAGAAAAGAGAGAAGCTCATCAAAGCTGTTGAAAAGTTCAAGAAAGAAGTAGCATTGATCCATTCTACACCATCATGTCATTCTAGAGGTGTTTCCACTAAGAATCACAATGTAAGAAGATATTCTATGTAGCCCAGGGGTGGGTTCAAACTTACATCGCTGTCAGTTCACTTCCTCCCGCGCCGCATGGCCGCGTCTCATGGACGCGTGCATGCGCAATGCCAAAAAATCTGATTTTTTTTAAAAAGCCGAAAACAAGATGGTGCCGCATGTGCAGTGCCAGAAACTTGGCTTCTGCGCATGCGCAGAAGAATTTTTTTTAAAAAAAAGATGGCGGCGCCCACGCACCGGCACCGACCGAACCGGTTCCATGATGTCATCGTGATGTCAGCGGTTTGCTACTAGTTCAAGTGAACCGGTCCAAACCGGGAGGAACCTACCTCTGAGGTAGCCTGTTTTGGAGGCAATGGATAGGAAGTGAATGTCTCTTCCAGGGCAGTGGTGGGATTCAAATTTTTTTACTACTGGTTCTGTGGCCCTGGCTTGGTGGGTGTGGCGTGGCTTGGTGGACATGGCAGGGGAAGGATATTGTAAAATCTCCATTCCCACCCAACTCCAGGGGAAGTTTACTGCAAAATTCCCATTTCCCCCAAATCAGCTGGGACTCGGGAGGCAGAGAATAGATGGGGGCAGGGGCAGTCAGAGGTGGTCTTCTGGGGTAGACACTCCGAACTACTCAAAATTTCCACTACCAGTTACTCCAGAACTGGTCAGAACCTGCTGAAACCCACTTCTGTTCCAGGGAACTGTATTCCAGTGTCTTTCGTTCATAGAATGAATGAAACACTAAGTTAGCGAAAGCTTAATGCTATAATTGTCTACTATAAAAAAAAACTTATTTTCCTAAGGTACTGAACACTTCTATTAGGTGCTAGTTCAGCAGCAGTAAGAATAATCATTTGATTTGATTTTGCTCAGATGAAATTACAATATTATTGCATTAATTAATCAGATTAATTAATTAATTAGGGATTGTGGTCAATGTTAAATTTCATTTGTCTTTCCCATTCTCCATAGTGGGTGGAGCTAGCCGCCAAGATTGGGTATTGGCACAGCCTTCTAGCCAATGATGACTGAGTCTGGAAAAGTATAAAAGGTGGCTCTAGGCCTAGTTCCCCCTCTTTTGACTCAGTCACAGCCATTGACTAAGTGCCTTTTCATCATCCATCTCCAATTCATAATTGTAAGTTTTTTGGTTGGTTCTAATCAAAATTATTCTTTATTCTTTCCCTTTCGAGCTCCCCAGGCCCTCTCTATATCGATATACCTGGGTGAAGGCAGTTGGCCGCAAGTCTGACTGCTGCTCGCCCCTCCAGCCGAAGGCCCAGCCAAAACAAAAAAATTTTTTTTCCATTTGATTCATTACTTGATTGACTTCTAATCGATTCCGGGCAGAGCCTATTTGGTGAGGCTCTCAATCGCATCCTCATAGAGACGAAGGACAAAAAGAAAGTCCTTCCCTCAGGTGGCCGCAAGACCTCTTACCAATCACCCTCCTTCCCCAGGAGGAGTTATAGAGGGGCCTATCAACCCCAGAACAGGTTCCAGGGCCAATCCCAGGGCAATTTCCAAGGGCAGGCCCAGGGGCAATACGGACCACATCAGAGATTCTCCTCTGACCGTCCGGGGCAACCAATATAAACGGCCCTTTAGAGGGGCCGGTGGTCGCCCCTTCTGCCGGAACAAATAATTCTCCGGCCGTTCCTTCCATAGGGGGTCGCCTGGCGCTCTATGCCAGTCGATGGGAGGAAATCACCAACGACGGATGGGTTTGTGAAACCCTGAAGTCAGGACTCGCACTCGAGTTTCTTTCCACCCCCCCGAGGTTTTTCCTTCGATGCCCCATCTCATCAAATTCAGAAAAAAGGGTCCTCATGAATCAGGCCTCTGTTGGACATTCGAGCCATCCAGCAGGTGCCTGAGGACCAACAGGGGCAGGGCTTCTACTCCATCTTGTTTGTGGTGCCCAAATCCTCGGGAGGGTGGAGAGCAATATTGGACCTTAAGCGCCTCAATAGGTACATAGTCCACAAAAAATTCAAAATGCACACCCTGCATTCAATCCTGACAAGTATCAGGAAGGGAGATCTACTGTCATCCATAGATCTCTCGGAGGCTTATCTCCACATTCCAATTCGGCCATCCCACCACCAATACTTGCGGTTCTGCTATGCAGGGGTGCATTATGAATACGGGGCACTCCCCTTTGGCCTGTCCTCAGCGCCGAGGGTTTTCACCAAGGTCCTAGCGGCCTTGACCGCTCACCTCAGGTCCATTCCCATCAGGATCCAGTGCTACCTGGATGATATTCTCATCTCCTCAGCCTCTCCTTCTCAGACTGAGAGAGATGTTCAGATAGTGCTTAACACCCTGGAACACCATGGCTTCTTGGTCAACCGATCCAAGAGTCAGCTTGTCCCCGCCACCAGAATTGTCCACCTGGGGGCGATCATTGATTCCCTGGAGTGTAAGGTGAACCTGTCCCAGGACCGGAGAGACAGCCTATTGGCATTAACCCAGCAAGTTCTGAGGCAAAACTCAGTTCCACTGAATTTGCTGTCCTCTCTCCTGGGCAATATGATTTCGGCCATTCATATTGTCCCATGGGCTCACTTACACTCCAGGGACCTCCAATGGCTCCTTCTCCCTTACCAGCGTCAGGGAAGGGCCCATTCCCCAGTCAAAGTGAGACTCCAGCCCTCAGTCCGGAAGTCACTGATTTGGTGGACCACCTCTGCAGTCCACAGGGGCACCTGCTTCCTTCCCCCAAGACAAATCATAGTCACCACCGATGCCAGCCTATCGGGTTGGGGGGCACACGCGGAAGCACAGGTGGCACAGGGCACATGGTCGTTAACTGAGACGACTCTAAGCATAAACGTTTTGGAGCTAAGGGCTGTGTTCCTTGCCCTGCAGCAGTTCAGGCCTCTCCTGGAGAACTCTCATGTCATGGTCCTTACGGACAATGTGGCCACCAAGGCCCACATAAACAGACAGGGTGGGACCATGTCTGCGCAGCTGATGTCAGAGGCCATGCAATTGGGGCTATGGGCAGAGCAACACCTACTGTCTCTCTCTGCTGAACATATTTCTGGGGTAGACAACATCAGGGCGGACTGGCTTAGCCGGAACCAGATAGACCACTCAGATGGAGTTTACACCCAGATCTTTTCCACCAACTTGTGGGTCAATTTGGTCGGCCAGTAATGGACCTTTTTGCCACCCCGGGAAATGCCCAGCTGCCCAGGTTTCTGTCCCGGTATCAAACTCAGGGGGCGGAAGGGGTGGATGCCCTCCGCTGCACCTGGCCTCAGGGGTTGCTTTACGCTTTTCCCCCCATCCCCATCATTCCGCAGATCATCCGGAAACTTCTGGAAGAAAGAGCCGAGGTGGTACTTCTGGCACCCGACTGGCCAAGGAGGGCCTGGTATGCCGACCTGGTCTCCCTGTCGGTCTCGCCCCCATGGAGGATCCCTCCGACAGAGTGGTCGCTGGTCCAGGGGTCAGTGCAGCATCCAGAGCCTCACTGGTTGCAACTGACCACCTGGCACTTGAGCGGCTCACTCTGAGGAGCCGTCAGATCCCTGAGGACGTTATGGAGGTCTTGCTTGACTCTCGCAGACCGTCCACACAACGTATTTATGCAGTCTCTTGGAAGGCTTTCTGCTCCTGGTGTGCTAGGGAGGGTTATTCCCCACTGGATCTTTCGGTCATAAATGTCCTTCAATTCCTATGCCAGGGGCTAGCTAAGGGTCTTTCCCCAAGTACCCTCAAATGCCAGATTGCTGCCCTGTCCATGGTGCTGTCTTGTCCCTCTCTGGGAAAACTCTCTGCTCACCCCTTGGTCTCCAGGTTCCTTAAGGGTGCAGTGAATAGATGCCCTCCTGTAGTGCATAGGTATCCCACCTGGGACTTGTCCAAAGTGTTATTAGCACTCACGGGGGGCGCCTTTGAGCCTTTACACTCCGTCTCTCTGGCCCATCTAACATACAAGGTGGTTTTCCTGGTGGTGGTCACATCTGCCCATCGCATCTCCGAACTGGCGGCCCTTTCCATCAGGAGTGACCTCTGTGTGTTCCACCAGGACAGGGTGGTATTGCGATTGGACCCCACCTTTCTGCCTAAGGTAAACTCCTACTTCCATCGCGCTCAGGAGGTGGTATTACCTTCCTTTTACCCTTCTCTATCCTCAGACATTGAAAGACAGTGGCACCTCCTGGACGTGAGGCGTGCACTGGACATTTACATACGAAGGACCTCTGCCTTTCGCAAAACCAAGGCCTTGTTTGTCTCTTTCCATCACACTTCCTTGGGGAGGAAAGCATCCTCTGTCATGGTGGGTCAGTGGATTCGTACTGTCATTAACATTGCATATGAACAAATGTCTTTGCCATGACCCACCAGGATTACGGCCCATTCCACACACAGTGTGGCCACCACTGCAGCGTGGAACACCAGGGCTTCCATCGAGGAGATCTGCCGAGCTGCCACTTGGGCATCTCCAACGCCTTTTGTCCGGCACTACAGACTGGACGCTTTCGCCTCTCAGGAGACTGACTTTGGGCGAAGGGTGCTGGAACAGGTAACTTTAGAGGGTGGTGGTCCCAGCCAGAATCAGGAGGCCCTCCCTGGGGACTGAATTACTTTGGTATGTCCCAATCTTGGCGGCTAGCTCCACCCACTATGGAGAATGAGACGTTGTACTTACCTGAGACGTCCATTCTCGTAGGGTGGAGCTAGCCGCCAAGTCCCTCCCTTCTACTAGGTTCTCTGGCTGGACAACGGGATTCATTCTTGGTATAGTTCATTAGGTATATAGGTGTAGCAACATAGATTTTTTTCTGCATATAGGTAGTTAGGTTAGGTAGTTAGCTACGTTATGGTTCTTTCCGTGTTGGGAGAGTTAATAAAATTTGTTGAAATCATGGCACGTCAAGTCTGGCTTTTGTCCCTCGTCAAAAGAGGGGGAACTAGGCCTAGAGCCACCTTTTATACTTTTCCAGACTCAGTCATCATTGGCTAGAAGGCTGTGCCAATACCCAATCTTGGCGGCTAGCTCCACCCTACGAGAATGGACGTCTCAGGTAAGTACAATGTCTCATTTATCATCCCTTCAGCAAAATGAACCATGTGTTTTGAGATGATCCTGTGAGTTAAACCTATTATGAATATCAGTAGGTTGATGAATCAATGAAAGTGTTTCTTCCTACTCATATTTTCATAATTCTATCCACCTTCCTCCTTAGGTGTGAAATGATCAAATTTTATTTCCCATCTATATTTTTGCAAGACCTGTCCATGGAAAACGGAAGCCTCTTTTATAATGTCAGTCCCAGCCTAAACATAAATTTCTGCTGATTCCAAATCATATCCTCTTATCATTCTTTTATAAAGTACGATTTACCTGTCACCAATTCTTGGCCCATAATTGAATGAAGTAGGAATGAGGATTCCAAGCAGCATTTTAGAATGCCTGTGCTTACACAAATTTTTATATGCTTCATTTTTTTTCTCCCAGAAGTAGAATGTATCTTTGCTTTAAAAAAAAATCTGCAGTAATAAAGCAGGCCCAGCTAAACCTTTACTCTGCTATGTTGCAATTTTTATTGGAGACATTTGATTTTAAACATGGGAAAACTTCTAAACAGCAATTTCTTCCTGGAGTGTGGAATGGTAGAATTTGATCTCCCACCTATGCCCTAACAAATGAATCCACTATATTTGTTCTCCTTTATAAGATTTCAGGCATATAACTCTAGGGTGCAGATGGACAATTACATTTTTTTAAAATGTTCTATCCGTTTTTCCTAAATTCTCAGTGGTTACCAAATCACCTGAATTTGGTTCCAAGAGCAAGATCATCTCCTGTGAGAAAAGAAGAGCAGAAGCCTTCCAAACGGTCCAAGAAAATGTATTCAAGTCTCCAGCCCTCGATTTTGACGGCAGAAGATATTCAAGGTTCACTCTTATCTCCTACATACGGAAATGCACTCCAGCCATGTGCATTATCTCTTTCCCTGTCTCCTGGGAAATTGTGTCAGAGCTCTAAGAAGAAATCTACCAGTGGAGATCTACTGGACACACATGCTGATTGGTTTACGGAAACAAAGCAGCCTTTTACCCCAAAGTTCTTAAAAACAGCAAGTAAATCATTTCTTTCAAACTATAGGTATTATAACCATCCGTGCAGGAAGAAAAGCCTTTCTCCTCATACACAATCATACAAAAAATCAAGAAATGTTAACAGGTAAAGAGTTTGTCAGCTTATTATCAACAGGTATACAAATAGTTGGTGAAGCTGAACCAATCTCAGCTTCAGACAAGTAAATTTTAAACTGCTGTCACTGTTGCTGATATATTTTATTTTTTTCATCTTCCAGGTCTATGGATAATGAGTCGCTAAGAGCTTATATGGATAACCCTCCATGCCATCCACTCAAGGTTTCTTATTGTTCAGTAATGGATTAAATTACGCAGGCAGTAACATTTTCATAAATATCAACATTAGTATTAAAATGTATTGGGCATTGCTCAGTTTTTTATTTATCCATAATGAAGTTTGAATTCTCTACTCACCTGCACTTGGAACAGAAGTCTCATTTGATTCAGGGAGTCTAATTTCTGAGAAGACACGAATCAGATTGTGTTGTGAATAATGTTATTTGATTCTTCTAAGTAAAACTAGTTATGAAAGCAATTTAAAACTGGACTTCTTTGGGAAATCTGGTATTTCAGAGTGGATAATGACAGTGGTGTTTCGTGACGGCAGACCTAAAATAACAGAGCTGCTTTGAAAACACAATGTTTAAAAATATATAAAAGTCGTAACTCAATCCAATGCAGAATTCTCCCTCCTAAAAGAAAACGTAAAAACATATATCAGGTGTTCACTAATGTAGTCAGAAATTATGTGGAAGAAACACACTGTTATTTTGCTCTTCAGAAGAAAGCTGCTTTCCTTTGAAAGCAGATTTTCCCAAAGACATGCAGAATTAAAACTTCCATAATTTTCAGACAGTATCTGTCTGAAGTAAGTACAACTGGATTAGTTGGATTTGTGGCCTAACCCAATAGCTTAAAACAAAGCAGAATATGGTCAGAATCTGTCTGTCTCTGTGTGTATGTGTGCTTTGTCGTGTTAAGCAACTCAAAGCAGCACACACAACAAGTGAAGAACACAATGTAACAGTTAAAACAACAACAACAACTGAAAATCACAATCCAGGGAATAAAGAATGCAGCATATTAGTGGGTTCTTTTTGACCAGGGGCCTCCTGAAAGAACCCTGCTTTTATGATGTTTGTGTTGGACAGCAGATTTTTCATGTGATCACAAGAAATCTTTATTTGTTTTTAATTTGAGATGGCATTCACATCTGAGAGAGTGAAGCCTTTGGACCAATCTGGTAAATAATCAGCTATTTGTGACATACAATAGGATGTATTCAAAAGAAATATTTCCTTCAGTGCAGCAGTCAACATCCAGATAAGCAGGGATTAGCACTAGGCAAACAATCAAGGAGAAAACAATGCTGTAATTAAGGAACTATCAAGGAACAGTCCTCACCCTCATCAAAATTGTCAGGGCAAGCTATTGGATATAAACAGAAAGTAAACTCCATATTCACTCTCACTGATGATTAAGGTGACCAGACGTCCCGATTTTGGCGGGACAGACCCGCTTTTTAATGCTTTGTCCCGCGTCCCGCCCGTCCTCTAAAAAGTCCCGATTTTTTGAAAGAATGCACGACAAGCTATGGCATTCTTTCCAAAAATCAGCCTGAAGGGGGGGCATGCGAGATTGAGGGGGAGTTAAAACTCCGAGAGTTTTAAGCCAGCCATGTTGGGTCAGGCTCCGTCTAATGAGCCCCCGCTTCTTCCTCCAACCAGACGCGCGCCTGAACGACAGGCTTCCGATTCAGTCCCCTCTATTCACGGGGTGGCGCGGGGCGGGGCAGAGCGAACCCTGGGGGGGGAGCGCCACTTTGCACTTGTCTTTCAGTCTGTGCCGCGGCAAAAGGGGCGGGGCAGGGCTGGGCGCGCGTCCTACCTGGGACTTTTCCTGGTAGCTCCAATCGCGTTCCTTGCTAATAGCGTCCAGAGCAGAGCAGCCCCTTCCAAAAGATCGCGAGACGTTATCTTTTGGAAGGGGCTGCTCTGCTCTGGGCGCTATTAGCAAGGAACGTGACTGGAGCTACTGGGAAAAGTCCCAGGTAGGACGCGCGTCTCGCGCTGGGGGTTGGGCGGGCGGGGCAGGACTGGCGGCCAACTACCTGAGCGATGGAGGCGTGGCGGCCGGTTTGGGGCTCGGGGCAGACCCCGGAGGCCCCACTACCCCCGCCGGATCGCACAGAGCGGACATGCAGGCACCGCCCGAGACGCCTAGAAACGGCTAAAAAGCCCTCCCCCCGCCACTTGTTTTCCTCTTTTGCGCCTGCGCACGCTGGGCCCGAGCATGGGGGAAGAATTAAAACAGCGCACCGAGAGCGTCACCTGAGACGGTTGTAAGGATCTTGCCAGCCAGCCAGCCCAAGCCATTGCCGGCTCCCGAAGGGGAGGCGGGAGGCGAGGAAAGGCCTCCCGCCTCCCCCCCCTCCACCCACCTGGACGCCGACATTTGCCTTCTTTTGCCCTCTGCGCATGCACAGAGGGCAAAACTCAAATGGAGAAACCCACCCCCGTCAATGGTGTCCCGCTTGAAGAAAAAAAAATCTGGTCACTTTACTGATGATGTTATCTAGTTGGGTAATGATATGTTTGCAAGCAAACAAGTTCAGAGAGCACCAAGCATGGGACAGTTTTTTATGTTCATCAGAGGAAGGAAGTGGGGTTTTTGACTCCATATCAGTGGTGGGTTGCTCCTGGTTCGGCAAACCGGTAGCTGCAGCGGTGGGAGGCTCCGCCCACCCACCTGGGACGCTCCACCCACCCGCCCAGGACGCTTCTGCGCATGCACAGAAGCGTCACGCGCACGCGCAAGCAAACCGGTAGCAACGGGATTTACAACCCACTACTGCTCCATATGTATGTGACCAAGAACATCTGTCCCTTATGGGAATGTGGGTTCTGTGTCTGGCAGGCAGACTGCTGTATTGTGGGAGCTTGTTTCCCATTGTTAATTTCCTGTTGGCAGAATTCTTCCATCATTGCACCTTCCAGCTTCCTGCAAAGATTCAAACGTGGTGGCATCTTGGGGAATCACTGTTTTTTCACCGGTATTTAAAGGGAGCAAAGGCAAGTGCCTCAGTAACTTTACAGATTCTTCTTCTAACACCAACCATTCAGTTTTTTAGAGAAACCCCCAAATCACCAGTGGAGGTACTGATCGTGTGTGTGTGTGTGTGTAAATTTGGGATCAGCAGCAATGAAATTGATTTCAGATCAATATTAAACTACTTTTGTCAGACAGAGGGATAAAAATGGTGGTGTGGAAGTGTCCCTAATTATATCCTGTCAACAAAAGGTGCGTAAAAATATGCAGGATCCATGCAGCAATCCAAACTGGATTTGATTCATTGTGGGCATACAAAAGGAATACATGCAGATACAGATAAAGTATATGCAATGTATATTGTATGTTCTATATTTTAAGAGCTGATTTTGTTGTCCTGCATCTGAAAATGAAAAAAATATTTCCCTTTTATCAATTACTAAGGTCTTTTCAGATAGACATTTTGTGCTTATGATCTTGCCCATTCAAACTCGGGATTTTTTTCCCCAGAAAAGCAAATAATAGTCAGCGTAGCACACATGCTCAAAATGTAATTACTGTGAAGCTAACTATTGTGAAGCTACCTAGGATTTTGCATTGCCTTGAAGGATTTTGCATTGCCTTGAAGCTTATTGTTATTTCCTACTTGTACTTTGCTAAAGGCAGAAGAGCATTGATCCTGACACTGCATCTAGGCAGATGCCTCCTTGGGCTTTGACAAGGGCAGCTGGAGAAGACAAAGCTATGTATTCTCTCGCACACTTTGTCAACACTTGGGGTGAATGAGGAAGTGACCTGTCTGCAGCATTCATTAAAACTTTGCAATGCAAAGTGAAGCAACATGGCTGTTTTGGAACAAATATTTGCCAAAGCAAATACCTATTTAATGATTTGCACAGCCTTAATATAAAGCAATGAATGAGATAAAGCAATTGCTTATGTCTTTTTCTTTGTGTTTAAAAATTATAGAAACATTCTGGGAACTCGGCTACTATTCAAACACTTCTTCGTGCAAAGTGAGTTCTGCATTTATTTTTTAATAAGAACACTGTTCCCTGTGCAACAGAATATTAAAATTGTGGCTGTTTCAAGAAACCTGAAATATGGAGACAACTCCTTTGTAAGAACCTAACAAGGATTCTGAATGACCCAGGCAAAGGCCTGTGTAGATTGGCTTCTTCTTTTCTACGGGCAACCTGATGCTTCTGAGTCTGGAAGTAGGATAAATGATCTGTCTATGCTAATATTATCATCTCAATGATGAGAGCAGGTGATATGCAAAGCCCACATCAGGTATGCAAAAAACATCAGGTAGGCATTCCATACAGATTACCCACCTTTCTTTTGCAGCCCTCGGAATAGATTTTGCCATATTTATTCTGCAGGGTGGTGGTTAGAGAGTAGAGCACTCTTTGCTTACAGAAGCTTAAAAGTCTTTTTAAACCACATTTTGGATCAGTGCTGGTTCACGGTCACACTATGTTCTAATGTAAGTTGTTAGGTTTTGCCTTAATGTAATGGATTTCTGACAATGGTTTGGGTAAACTTTTGATGGCCAGATGTTGCACTTGGCTTTGGGGAGGACTGAGGGCATAATAACACCAGATTGGCTGATCCTTTTTAAACTGACTCGAGAGATAGTTTATTTATTCCCTTTCATTGTTAACAAAATGTTAAGCTTATTTTAGGGCTTACTGAACAGGTTTTGTATGTTTACATCTCATAATGATGTGGAGCACTTTTTTGTTCATTGTGATTAAAAAAACAACACTGCAGAAGGTATAAGAAAGACTTCAGGGGCTATGGCTGCAAAGCTTAGTGATATTTATGATATGATGCTACTATAACCCAAAAAATCTTTCATTTAACACAGTGTGAATGCAGCTATGACTTTATAGCATCCTTGACAATCTCCAGACTTGTGAATAGGCCTCTTGAGTAGAATAACAGACAAGTGGGCTCCATGTGTTGATGTTGTGACCCAAACTTCTTCTTTTTTACACCTGCATCCTGCTGTCTGACATAGGAACAAATATTGCAGGGTTTGTGTAAAGACATCATGACACGAGTTTTGCTATTTCCCTCCCATGGACAGTGGATAGGTGGACTCCAACTCCCAGAATTCCCAACCAGTATGATTGTTAAAATTCTGGAAGCTGAAGTCATCTGGAGGGCAGTAAAGTTGTCTGTATGATTAGATTGACTTTCAGGTAACTCATTTCAGCAATATTTGCCACTTTTAATGTAAGTAAGTTGTAGGAAGAAAATAATTATTAAAACACGTTGATTATTAAAAATCAACGAGAGCTGATTTTCCACGGATATTCTTTTTTTTTTGTTTCTTTTTTAAGAAATGAAGAGTTGAAGTACCTGCAGTTGCTTCAAGAAATTACGAATGATATTTTGCTTAGAAGTTGTTACTGGAAGAAGTGAGTCAGATATTTTTTTTAAATTTTAATTTATTTCTGTAAATAGTATGTAAAACATGTCCTCCTAAGATGAAATATTTTCTTCATGTTGGCCAAACTTCCACATGTGTTGGGTCTAAATTGGAATAAACCGTTAAAGATTTCAATATATACCCGTGATGGCGAAAAAGATCTTGCAGAGTTGGAATTGATTGAGTGAACTTTTTCATTTGCGCGCTTCACAATGGGGGAGGCGGGGTCCCGTCTCCTAAAGCCCATTACGATGCGGAGCCCCAATGCGACCCATGAGGCTCTTTCACCCCTCTGCTGCGGCTCCCTGTCGCCCTGTCATGGCAGCGGGATGAAACAGCTGTCGCCCTGTCACAGCGGTGGTGATGGGTGGAGCCTCAGTGTGGGAGTGAGGCGCCCCTGTACTTGCCTTTGTGCGGCAACAGCATTCCACCTTTGTCATGCTACATTTGCTGTTGCTGCCAGCAAAAAGGGCTGAGAGAGAACGGCAGGGGCGGATCTTGCAGGATGGGGCCATCCCCCAAGCCTGGCCTTCCTCCTCCCTCATTGGGGCCAAGAGAAAGAAGGGGACGGCGTGGGGAAGCACACCTCCCCAGCTGAGCCCTGAGCACAAAAGTCCAGTGAGGGGGGTGACTGGCCCAACCAAAGGCCTCCCATTGGCGAGTCAGACAGTGGAGAGGCCTGGCCGGCTTTCGTAGCTGTCCCGCTGTTTGGCACCTCCAGATGTCAGCTGCCGCCTTTAAAATGCGCCGCGCCTTTGAGGAAGCTGGGCAGCAATGGCTGGGGCTTTGGGGGGGCATCGGAGGCATCAGGGCTGCTCCCCCCTCCTCAGCAAGCTGGGCCTGGAGGAGTGCGGAGACTTGCGGGCCGAGCGCCGGAGTTTCAGAAGGCACAGTCCCACATCACCCCAACACACGTTTCCAGCATACGCTCCTCTGTCCCGAAGTGGGATTGAGTGGGTGGTAGGGGGAAGGGAGCAAGGAACGGTGGGAAGGGTAGGGGGGCTTCTAGGAGGAGAAGCCCAGCTGGCTTTCCTTTTGGCATGGGGCGGGAGGAAGACCCAATAAAAATCCAATTTCCCCCAATAAATGGGGAAAATAAAGGCCCGGCGGTCCAGAGTCCCAAAAGGGGGGTGGGGTCTGTTCGTCGGAGGATCAGAGAGGAAATCAGTTGAAATCTGGGTGGGAGGCTATTCAGAGAGACATCTGCCTAGGTCTCTTCTTCCCTCCCACTTAGATTCCCCCCTCCCGGCTTTCTTCCCTAGCCTCATTTTAAGGGGAGGGGGAAGCAAGGTGGGACAATAGTAGCTAAAAGGCTGCGAGAGGGGTTAGGGTTAGGGTTTATTAAAGACGGGGATGGGGAAAAGATGCCATTCCTTTCCCAAGGACCCAGAGAAACTGGAATAAAAATAGGTGTGTGTGGGGGGGTGTAAATAACAGTCCGGGATAGCTTCAGCCACAAACAACAGCTGCTGTTATTTTTGCCGAGAACTTCTAAGCTACACAGCATTCTTTAATAAATACTAGCAATAATGAACCATAATATACAGGATTAAAGGAAGGAAGGTGAAATCAGGGGAGGGGGAAGGAAGGAAGGAAGGGAGGGAGGGAGGGAGGGAGGAAGGAAGGAAGGAAGGAAGGAAGGAAGGAAGGAAGGAAGGAAGGAAGGAAGGAAGGAAGGATGGATGGATGGATGTGATGGCCCTCCAGAGGCTACTGCACTACACTCCCATCATTCCTGAGTTGTGCTGTTAAAGAAATCCAGTGCCACCAGGGAAAGTCAAGTTGTGAAAGAGTGATTGAAATTCCTCACAAACCTTCATTATTCAGATTAAATTGCCATGTTGGCACTTTGTGATAAATAAGTGGGTTTTGGGTTGCAGTTTGAGCACTTGGTCCCTAAAAGGTTCGCCATTACTGATATATACCTTTCTTTAATTAAAATCACAATATGTAAAACGATCCAATGGTAAATGTAGGACAATCTAAACAAATTCTAACAAAGCACTGTTGTATCTTTGTTCTAATAGCAATAATATAATTCTTGCTTCAAACTTTCTGTCAGCAAATTCAAATGCTTGTCTGATTCTTCAAGATGCTGAATGCTTTAATTGCTCCTTTGTAAAATGCTTGTGCTCTAACAAAAGAGCAATAGTGGCAATTTGCAGTTTAAATTCATAGCTCTGCAATGTAAAATTCTGGTTCCCTTGCTCCTTACAATCCAACTAACTTCATGTATCAGTTCAATTTATCTTATTCAAAGAATAAGAACCCACTGTTATTACTTAGCTTTCTGGTAATCAGCTCCCCAGTAGGAAAAGCCAAAAATTTTTCATCCCTCTTTCCTTGAATGATGATGATTCTTTACAAGGCTAAACCAAGATGCCATGAAAGTTATACACGTAAGGCTAGACAATACCATACATGTTTGACACTTCTTGCATCGATTCCAATATATGTACATGTGATTAAACATAAGATGGAAAATGCAAACAGTGGAATGTGTTTGAAAGTTTTAAGTTGTTTTATTACATACTTAAAGAACTCATTGGATTGAAGACATCTAAAGTAGCATTGTATTAGTATCAGGGTGGCCAATATTATTGCAGTAACTTTAGTGCATTAAGCATGTGGCAAAGTAAAATCTATTCCATTAAAAATATAGCTATTGATGATAAATGTACTTGTTTAGTACATATCCCAACTTTCTGTATGGAGGTACTTATATCACAGAACATGAGCAAAACCCTGGAGCAATGTTACCTCTAATTAAATGGACTTAAAAGTGGATGGTGACATTCCATGATGTGGGTGACATTGGAAATGAACCTTGCTTACCAATATAGCTTAAATAAATTATTTTATCTCCTATCATCCTTTGTAGCATATAGTAGGACAGTAGCTTCATTAGGCTAAAGGGGGTTCTGCATTGTGAAGATGCTTTTGGTATAGATCCCTTTGATTCTTCTCCTTACAATGCAGTACATCATATTTTTTAAACCATCGCAATCACATTTACTATTTTCTGGAACTTTTTCAACTGCAACACCAAAAGTTCAGGAAACAATACTGACAATAATCGGAAGAACACAATGTTGGGGAAAGTTGTTCCAGTTATCACAAAAGTAGTTATTTCATGGTGCAAACTAAATAGATCATCAACATTTCGATTCCTGTGCTTTGTTGAGCAGAACAAATAGGGATGTTTCAGGAAATTTAAATTCCTTCCAATACTACACATTTTTAATTTTAAGGTCAAATGTTAGAGAAAATAATAGCTCAAACACAACATTGATAATTGTTTGAATGCTGTTTCATGTTATGCATTCATGTATAGAATGCTTGAATAAAAATGTGTTGGCTTAAAACATTTATTTATTTATTTATTTATTTATTTATTTATTTATTTATTTATTTATTTATTTATTTATTTATTTATTTATTTATTTATTTATTTATTTATTTATTTATTTATTAGGTTTTCTTATATGCCGCCCAACTCCCGAGGGACTCAGGGCGGCGTACAGCACAAAAGATACAAGAATAACCAATAAACAATTTGATTAAAATCAGGATATAAAAATTAAAAATTACAATATTAAAAAACCATCCAACCATCAGACATACCCGGGGGAGAGTTCAGTTGGAATTAAGCTCTACCCCCTGCCTGCAGGAAAAGCCATGTCTTAACGGCTTTTCAGAAGGCCAGCAGGGTGGGGATGGTTCGGGTCTCTGGAGGAAGTTGGTTCCAGAGCACGGGGCCCGCCACAGAGAAGGCCCTCCCCCTAGGGCCCGCCAGCCGGCATTGCTTGGCTGACGGGAGCTGGAGGAGGCCAACTCTGTGGGCCCTAACCGGTCAGAGGGAAGTATGAGGCAGAATGCGGTCCCGGAGATAACCTGGTCCTAAGCCATGAAGGGCTTTAAAGATAATGATCAACACCTTGAATTGGACCCGGAGACTAATGGGCAACCAATGCAGCTGGCGGAGTATAGGTGTCATGTGGGTGTACCTTGGCACACCCACCACAGCACGCGCAGCCGCATTTTGCACCAACTGGAGTCTTCGGATACTCTTCAAGGGTAGCCCCATGTAGAGCGCGTTGCAAACATGATTGTATATGTACTTTATATAGATGTGTTGCTGGGTGATGTTCAGCAAATATTAGATATATTGCATCAAAATACATGGCTTATCAGTGAGGCAAATATGGGTGGGTTGTATAAATTATGCACATTTATCTTGGTGTAAATCCCATTGAATTGAAATTAAATTATCTCCCTTTAGACATATCACTTTAAATGATCTTTGATCTTGTTTTTCATAGAGACAGTTTTATCTTTGGATAACAATAAAATGGAGATTCTTAGGTGACTCTGAAGATGTAGCAGTTTGTATTTTTAAGTGCCTTGAAAATAAAGTAATATCTGTATTATTATTTTATTGATGTAATTTATTTTCTTTTTCTTTCTTTCCTTTTAAGGTCATTGGGTGATATAATTTGGATGCATATTATCAACAGGTGTGACCTTGATGAGGTGAGTAATACTCATAAACACTGCAATGTATTCCAGTAATAGTCTTATGCATGTCTAGAAAAATTTATATTATTTAGGCTACTATACTTTTTAATTAGGAGAAGAAAATCAGGTGCCAACATGAAATTACAGCTACAAAATGAATTATATGGGTAATAAGCTCAAAAGAAAAAAAGGGAAATGTTTTCTTATATCTCCAAGGTACAACTGAACAAAACAAAGTTTGATCGCTAAATAGGTAGCAATTTGCATTCTGGAATAGCCAAATGAGGATCCTTCTTGCAACAAATATTTGGATTTTTCCGTTTTGGAAAGCCTCCTGCACCAACCTGGAAGCCACAAATGGGTGAGGGCGGGTGCAGGGCGCATGCATGGGGGAGAGCATGAGGGGGATCACACGCGCATGCGCATGCTTATGGCACGTGACGACAAAAATCAGAAATCACTGATCTAGGTAATTGCAGAATAATTGGATGGTAGAGTGGCTTTCTATGGATCACTGTAATAGAATGGGCGATTTTAGCAACTGTAAGGTTCAGACAGTGGTGTAAATAGCATTCAGTAGGCTGTACAAAATCTGTTAAAGAACAATTGGAACAGAATTTGGGTTGATTTCTGTAGATTATGGTACTTGGCAAAAATTACTCATTAAAGGCAATTGATTTGTAATGTGCCTCAACCAGGCACTCTAGAATTCATTCATCTTTTTTAAGGTGGCATCCCACAACTATAGAGAGATTTTAGCTATAGAGATCTTTTAATATTGTTGTATAAACAAATTGATAACTGTGATAATAGCCCTGTAAATTTGTTACAGTAAGCGTCTTAGTTTGTTATGGAATAAAAAGTATGGATCTGAAAACTAATCTTTCCAAACTAAGACAGTTGTGATTGACAGGAATGAATATTTGCAGATTATACATAAATAATGAAAATTATAGCAAGGTAGATAAATTTATATATTGGTAGAATATTGCTGACGATGGGGAAATGATTTATGGAGAAACTTTTAAGATGTACAAATGCTTTCATAAAGATAGGGTACTGATTTGTTGGGAAGCATGACTGTTTCTTGCAAAAATAGCAAAAGTACATAGCAACAGAAGGCAGGATAAGAAGCAACAGGTGGAAACTAATCAAGGAGAGAACCAACCTAGGACTAAAGATAAATTTCTTAACAATGAGATCAATTAACCACTGGAACAGCTTACCTTCACAAGTTGTGGGTGCATCAATACTGGAGGTTTTTAAAGAAGAGATTGGACAGCCACTTGCCCAGAATGGCATATTGTCTCCTGCTTGTGCAAGGGATTGGACTAGAAGAGCTTCCAACTCTCTTATTCTAAATACCTTCTGTCCTTAGGGAAGTGAAGGTTGGGTACATCAGGAGAAATGTAAAAGTGCTAAGTGCTAATACTGGTTTCCTCCTGCAATTTCAAAAAAGTGTAATAAATATTTGTAACACACACACATATATATATATGTGTGTGTGTGTGTATGTATATGTATATGTATAATTTATAATATATTTATCTTAATATAAATTATATAATAATTTATAGTATATTTAATGTATAATATATACAATTTAGATTATATATATATGTGTGTGTGTGTGTATGTATATGTATATGTATAATTTGTAATATATCTATCTTAATATAAATTATATAATAATTTATAATATATTTAATGTATAATATATACAATTTAGAGTGTGTGTGTGTGTGTGTGTGTGTGTGTGTGTGTGTGTGTGTGTGTGTGTGTGTGTGTGTGTGTAAGATATATCGATGCCTGGAATGCACTACCTGACTCTGTGGTTTCTTCCCCAAACCCAGAAAACTTTAACCTTAGACTGTCTACAGTAGACCTCTCCCCATTTCTAAGAGGTCTGTAAGGGGCGTGCATAAGCGCACCACTGTGCCTACCGTCCCTGTCCTACTGTCCTATTGTCCTCTTTTATCGGTACTTTTTTACTTATGTTTATACAAACAACTACTATCCTATACATGTTTGACAAAATGAACAAATGAACAAACAAACAAACAAACAAACAAACAAACAAACAAACAAACAAATAAAATATTCTGCAGTGTTCAACAAGCACCCCAACAGGTAAATAGACAGTTCCTATCATCCAGTTTTCTTTGAAATACTGTTGGTTGATGATAAAGTTCTGAAGTAGAATATTCAAGAAATAGGGTTTTTTTACTACAAGGGTTCACTACTTTTATGGAGGGTGAGGGCCAAATTTGGTCCTGAACAGCATGCTGAGAGCCACATTCGAAAAAGCAGACAGGATACAAATAAAATAAAAGTTGCTTTAATTGAAAGCTGATAATAAAACCAGCTTTCTGTGTTTAATTGATTAGCTAATTTCCTCTTGGTTCACATTAAAAATTATAAATTTGTGGGCAGCTTTAATGGAGCACCAGATCTCAAAACTTCTAGGATCTACAATGAAAACTTTCCAGCCTGTATGTGGTTCCAGTTGGACATTGCTGCTCTGAATTACAGAGGTCCTATACAGTTCATGTACTTGACACTCATCTTTATATATGTTATTGGGGTATAAAAGTAATAGAAGTAAACAAACTGCAGCTTCATTAGAGAGGAGAGAAGTAAAGAAGAAAGTTAGATTGCACATCTCTAGTTCATTATGAGCTACCACATTGCATGAGATATAATGACATGTTTGGACACTGGGAGCTCTTTAGGTTGAAATTATGCCTGGGCAAGAGATATTTCTAGGAAATTAGTCTGACCTAAACACTTTGATATAGCTATAGTAATAATAAACAGTCCTAAGAGTCCAATTTTTAAAAACCTATCTTTCTTTTCTTCCCCGTTTCCCTTCCCCACTTTTTAAAGGTAAAAATACGAAGAATTTTTCAAGCCCTGGAGGAAGATTTGAACATTTACACTCATCTGCCTGATTCATCTGAATTACACTGCCTTGAAACATGGGAATAGTGGCTTTAATATAAATTATATTTAGGCCCTAGCTATAGCTTTCTAAAGTATCGTATTCAAACAAGAGTAAAGATTTCATAATAAACATAAGAAAAAAATTACTATGCTGAAAGCAATTTAGATAGTACAATAAACCTTAATTAATCTGCTAATACAAATTGGATTTCTAAATTCCTCTAGGCACAAGTATTTTTGTAGATTGCATTAATGAGGCTCTCAATTCTTATGAACACCGATCCATCTATAGGCAAGTATGGCACCGTCCTTTTAGATACATAATTGTACTTAAACAGCTCACACTAAATACTTACGAACCTACTTCCCCTGAATAGATAATTAGTACATGTTGACTATAAATATCTAGAAGTCAATTTGGAGAGTTAGAATTTTCTGTGTCTCTTCACTGCCATCTATTGCTACTCCATATTTTTGCAGTTCTGGAATTGTAACTCATGCAACTCATCTCGAAATAACATAAAAGTTTATTTGCTCTCTAATGGTCTGCCCAGATTTTTGAAGCCTAGCAATGTTAGCTCTACCGGAATAACTATCTCAGATGTTAAGATTGTGAGATCAAGCAATAAATGTATAATTCGGATCACCTTTATCTGGCAGCATTCGTACATTGATCTTTATTATTTCATTGTTGTAATTATCTGGCTGAAAAGTAAGCTTTTATTTTAAATATCATTAAGACTTTTAAAGTTGTTTTTCATCATGTGATATTTACAATTTATAAAAACAATTTATACTGATTCCATTTATGTATCTATCACTGCATTGTTACAGAAAGATGATATTAGCAAAGAGTCAGCAATGTAGGTCCCAATTGCTGATTTCTTGAATCATCAATATCTTGTGATATTATCAACTAACAAGACTTGATTATCTCGTTGAAGGACTTTGGTCATTTAAAAATTACCGTATTTTTCAGAGTATAAGACGCACCAAAGTATAAGACGCACCTTAGTTTTGGGGGAGGAAAACAAGGGAAAAGGGCCTCTGCCTCCAAGCAATTTGCCAAACAGCAAACAGCACAGATGATATACACTGTTTGCTGTGTATTTCTGTGCATGTGTGCCTGACCCATAGAAATAGCAAAGAATTGGAGAAATGTACATTATGCCAGAAAGTTTTCTTAAATGTAGTCACACTAACTCTTCCCAATTATTTAAATAGATCTACTCCAAGGTAACTAAACTCTAATACTAAACAGGACACTGTTACATTTCAGACTATACTTGTACAGAGCTGTTAAATTAATTAAAATTTCTGGAAGTATACATTATTCTCTATTATTTAAAAGAAGATACAATAGCACTGGGCCTCTTCAGAGCAAGCATTTATTTTAAAAAGCTTCTTTATTTTGTTAAGTTGTCTAGATTTACAGGGATCTCCAACCTTGGCAACTTTAAGACTTGTGGACTTCAACTCCCAGAATTCCACAGCCAGCAAAGCTAACAAAGCTGGCTGTGGAATTCTGGGAGTTGAAGTCCACAAGTCTTAAAGTTGCCAAGGTTGGAGACCCCTGGCTCTAGAACAATAATAAAGCAGTTTTTTAAAAATAAGTCTAATAATTTGAACATTCTACAGACATTTATAGTTATTCACTTACCCCCTTCCATCCAGTTCAGCAAAAAATAAAAATCTATGTGTCTCTCCCAAGTATTTGCCTCTTTGCAGTTAGTTTCACTTTCATTTTCCCACATGGCAAACCTAATCAGCTGTAGATTGGGAAGCTGCTAGTGACTTTCTTGGCTTTACAGGCTCTTCCCTCTTTCCTGCAAACAGGTAAATTGCTGGAAGACAGAGGCCAAAGGGTGGGGGTGGCTGGGTCTACATTTGGTGTATAAGACGCACCCAAGTTTTCACCCTCTTTTTGGGGGTAAAAAGGTGTGTCTTATACTCCGAAAAATACGGTATGCTTTTTTAAATTTGGAGATTCTCAGTCATCCAGGTCATGTTTCAAAAAGCACCTTTGGGACAATTTTTTTTGTGCCTATCCAACAGCCTGTAATGACTCCTATATATCAGTTATTATAATTTGTTTGAAATGGTTACCTGTGCCTTATATTCTACAGTACAAAGGATGGGCACAGAGAGATTAAATACATATTAAGGTCTATTTACGTTTCAGCTTAATAGTGAAATTGTGTAAACGTTTATTTAGAAATTCTGCTGAGTTAAACATGCCGTACATCTAGAAAGCTGGAGAACCTTCCAGAACACATTTAGTTATGTATATAGAAAAAAGAAGTGTTATTGTTCAAGTAGATATTCCTCTTACGATGACCACACCTCCCTTATGTTAACTCAGTTCCAAAGAGAGTGTCAGTTTTTATTTGAATGAAAGCAACTGAGAAAAAGAAATTCATATCAGAAAATCAAACATATTAAAAATTCTTTAACATTTGCATCCATTGCAGGTATTTCATTTTCTGATGAAAAATGCCCCCAAAACAATGCAGATTTCAGTCATGTGATGGTGGGAACTTTGCAGCTAGTCATAAATGCAAGTTGGTTGCCAGTGCCTAAAATGAGATCACATGACTGTGATGTGTATGTGTGTATGGCAGTTGTAACTTTGAGGATGGGTTGCAAATAACTTTTTAAAAATCTATTGTAACTTCAAAGAGTTGTTAAGTGAAGACTATATGTAATATTGTAATGTCAGACCTATGATAAATGTTCTGTATGCATATGCATGAAAACACATCAAGAAATGTTTTTTCTTTGCTCTACATTTTAAAGGTTAAGATTTCTCTCTCTCCTGCATTTCCCTCAAGAGCCAAGACTTGATCAGACAAAATATGTAATCTTTATCAATAGGTCAAACTCTGTTGTATTTAACTGTGCTTTTCTTTATATACAAATACCCACAACAAATTTAAAATCAATATAATGACAGCACGACTTAAAATGAATGCACTATATAAATTCCCTGTAGCTTTCTAGGGGATTACTTAATTTATATTAGTTACCTAGTCCTGTTCTAAGCAAATTTAGAAGAACCATCCATCTAAATTATCTGAAAAGTCTGTAGAGGTGTTCAAGATTTAAATTGAAAAGGTAAGGCTTTTCCTTTTAGCTCAAAAAAAATCTTTGGTACAAAATGTGCAAAGGTACCAGAATATTTATACTCTCACTCCCCCAAGATTCAAATAGGTCTAGAAAGGGACCACAGCAATGTAGAAACAAACCCTCTCCAAATAAGACCAAAAGACAATGTCATTGTTGACAATCCTTCTTCAGTACTTAGCAATGATTTAATTCAATATAAGGTCACTTAATTTCTGCATCATGATTCAACCATTATATTAACTTGTCCTTTCAATTCAGAGTCAAGTACCTTCAAGACAATTTTGCAGATCTGGGCTGCAAAAATGTGGGCGTTCTGCTAAAGAGCAAAAGATCTAGAATTTATTGCTATGTATGCTTTTTAATTAAGGATTTTGATTACAATAGTAAAACTGAACACAAACTTAACTTAAAGAAACTAAACAGAAAGAAAAACAATACTAAGAATAAAAAGTGCAAGAAAGAAAAAAGACGAGAATATGATCAAGAAATAGAAAAACACATAAAGAGCTGACTTCCAACCTTCATTACAGTAAGACTAGACAGATTTAGTAACTCCTCTAAAGTTATTATAAGATTACTCCCCAGGGAGTAGGGCGGCATATAAGAACAATAAAAAATTTATATATATATATATATATATATATATATATATATATATATATATATATATATATATATATATATATATATATATATATATATATATATATATATATATATATATATATATATATATATATATAAAACAAATGGGTATCTCTTCACCCCATATCACAGGGGTCACCAAACTTGGCAACCTTAAGACTTGTGGACTTCAACTCCCAGAATTCTTCAGCCAGCATAGCTGGATGGAGAATTCTGGGAGTTGAAGTCCACAAGTCTTAAAGTTGCCAAATTTGAAGACCTCTGCCATATCACATTATTTATCCATAAAGCATCAACTTTTCAGTCCTGATGTCAGGTAGAATTTCCTGAAAGCTTTCTGTAGCCAAATATCTTACATGGGTAAGGTGACCAGACGTCCCGATTTTGGCGGGACAGACCCGCTTTTTCATGATTTGTCCTGCGTCCCGCCCGTCCTCTAAAAAGTCCCGATTTTTTGAAAGAATGCACGACTAGGGCATTCTTTCAAAAAAATCGGCCTGAAAGGGCGGCGTGCGAGATTGGGGGGAGGAGTTAAACTTTCGGCGGGCACTGGAGGGCGGTGAAGAGGTGCCTGATGCAGCCCCGCCCTCTCGAAACGGCCGGCGTCGCGGTGGGCGGGGCGGCCCGAGGGAAGGAATTGCATCCAAGATGGCCCTCGGGCCGGCGCTGGCTCAGCCGGCCGGGGCCGCCGCAGCCTTCCCGCCGCCGGGGCAGCCGGGACTGGGGGCCCAGCCGCAGGGGCAGCAGCAGCAGGCCTCTCAGCTCGGGCCGGCCGTGGGCGGCGTTGGTGGCGGGCGGGCGTCCCGCCTTGACTCCTCCAGCGGCGGCTGGAAGCTGGCAGAAGAGCTGGTGTGAAACAAAACAAAATTCCAGGTAGGCTGGCGGTGGCTGTTAAGGGTTGTTTTAAGAAAGGATTTGAAAGAGGCAACTTGCGGGGCAAAGATGCGAGAGGAGGGGGGTGAGGAAGAAGAGAGAGGGGCGGGTCCTGTCCCCAGAGCTCTTCGGAAGCGGGGCGCAGCGCGGGCAGGAGACACCCGGGGAACTTTCCTCCTCCTCCCCCTTTTCTCCCTGGCTCACACGCTTACAAGTTACTTTTTTTCTCCTCAGCGCGCACCCTCCCTCCGCCCGGGGTCCAACCTCCCCCCCCACTCCCGCGCGCGCGCACCCACCCCCACCCACTTCAGAGGCTCCTCCGTCCGTTTCCCCCCCCACGCCGCCGCCGCCCTTGCTCCCCACCCCCTCCGCGTGCTCAGCCAGCCAGAGGGCACGGAGAAGGAATTCGAGCACTTCAGGAAGCCGAGCCGGCGGGACTGCGCCGGTTTTCCTAGATGCCTCTCTTTGGCCAGCGAGGACTGCGAAAGCTTCTAGGAAGAAGGGAGGGCGCGTAAAGGCAGCCGGGGGGGGATATCCTCGGGAGAGGTTGCTGACAGCTGTTTGAAGGATTGGCGTTATTTGCCCTCTGCGCATGCGCAGAGGGCAAAACTCATGGCGGCTCCCCTAGAAACCCACCCCCCTGTCAATGGTGTCCCGATTTTTTTTAAAAAAATCTGGTCACCTTATACATGGGAAAAACTCTGGATTTGATATAAGCAAATTCTGTAGTAGGCTTTGTTTCCAAAATACAAATTGCTTTACAAAGTTTATTTCTCTTCTAAAGAGCTTCACTTGCTTCCAGCTTATTAGAAATGATATTTGATATTGCATGGGAGGAAGATGGCTTGCAGTTCTTTCCCTTTTTGTTCTCCTTATTAGTGTTTCATTAATGCAAACTGTCACAGAAACAATTGTATTTAGGCTTTATTAAGGAGTGTTTCCCAGCCTGTGCAGAAAAGACAAAAGAAGAGCAAGCTAATCTTAGCTATTTTTAAAAGGACTATATTTAAAACCTCAGGGTGCTGGGATATAATTGGTCACATAAATCAGCGCAACTGTTAAAATAAATGAAACCACCCTGATTAAAACCAAGCAAGTTCTACTTCCAAGTTGTAGGCAATTCATGTCCTTTTGCAACAGCTTATTTTCTTGGTTTCTAAGTATTCAAGCAGCTTCTTTTCACTAATGAGGATGTTCCTCTTGGAGAAAATTCTGAGATATATTTATATTCTCTCTCTCTCTCTCTCTCTCTCTCTCTCTCTCTCTCTCTCTCTCTCTCTCTCTCTCTCTCTCTCTCTCTCTCTCTCTCTCTCTCTCTCTGTGTGTGTGTGTGTGTATACATACATACATACACCCCTTTCCCATTGACATTGGCTATCCATTTTACAGTATTTTAAAGCTTCTACTGAGGTTGTGATATTAGATTTGGTATAAGAGTAATAAATATCTTTCTTCATATTTGTCTTCTTACCATGTCTGCAAATTTCTAGCCAAGGCAAATGGTTAATAAGAATAAATAGAGAGCTTGCACGGAGTAGTATTTGCCTCAACTGAAAATAAACTAAAGCAGGAACATAGTGTAATGGCTTTCATCGGATTGCATCTAATATGTAACAGGACTGCAAAAATAAAATCAATAGCTGTTCAGTCTAAGCACACCTGGAGAGGTCTCTTCTCTTGTATTGGCACGGTCTCCAAGGAAGTTTAGATGCAGAATTACCATATCCATAGAGATATTGTAAACACAGACAGAGCAGGCTAGCCCAAGGTCATGTATTAATAGCCTTACCGTGCAGATGCAGTGGCATCTGCAGCAGGATCAATGCATGTACTACAGGGCCAGGCTTTCAACTCTGCACTGCTGCACCTGGAATTGTGACTCAAAACTCCTCTGCTGTTATAGGGATTGGATAGTGTGAGCAATTTAGAGAAAACATGCCCTCTTCTGCTCAGCTCAATTTACTGAGAAAGAGTAAAGTGCTTCATTAAAATCAAGGGGAAAGTATCACGGTTTAATATTAGAAAGTGTTATTTATTTATTGCAATATTTATTCATTCGTATACCTGTTCAGTCTAAAAAAGATATTAAGCATCATACACAAACGCCAGAAACAATGCTAGTGCAGCGTAAACAGTAATACATTTTACAATTGCAAACATTTAACACAGGTTAAGAAAATCTTAAATTTGGTACCGTAACGTAATCAGGCTTGTCTCCCTGTTATAAAATGAACATTTTTACAGATGTCTCGGGTCTGGCCAAATTCAATGTTATCCCACTTTTCATATTCTTGAAATAGCCTCCAACCAAGAGGCACTTTTAGGCTTGTGGAGCACCACCCCTGCCATAGATTTCCCCAAGAGATTTTGAAAGTGCATAAAAGTTGAATGATTTCTTTTTGAGACTTTTGAGATTATAGAATACCGTATTTTTCGGAGTATAAGACGCACCGGAGTATAAGACGCACCTTAGTTTTTGGGGAGGAAAATAGGGGGGAAAATCTACCTACCAGGTATTCATCTGGCTAGCGTCCTTAGTCTGGTCAGCTTCAGCACATTATTTTATCACCTGGTTAGGGCTGAAAAAAACTTTTTCGGAGGGAGTAACAATGAAAAAAAAGTCTGCAAAGACTTAGGACTAGAAAAAACATTATTCGGAGCAAGTAGCAATGAAAAAATCCTGCAAGCCGGGAAGATCGTTAGCACCTTATTAGGGCTGGAAAAAAAAGCTTCGAAAAAGCTACATTCGGAGTATAACACACACCCAAATTTTCAGCCTCTTTTAGGGGGGAAAAAGATGTGTCTTATACTCCGAAAAATACGGGTATATATAATGCCATATTCCAGGTTATTAATTTGTCCCAACATTCAAATATATGTACATTCATGGGTATATACTTGCACTAGGGCAGGGGTGTCAAACTCAAGGCCTGTGGGCTGGATCTGGCCTGCAGGGTGCTTAGATCTGGCCCATGGGGCTGCCCTGGAAACAGCGAAGGACCAGCCTGTGGAGCTTGGGAGGGCTGGTATCTGGATGCAATTCAATACGCATGACAGAAGTTTCAGAAAGTGTAGAGAGGATGGCTAAGATGATAGAATTGGTCAACCGTTAAAACATTTGTAAAATCTTGCATAAATATTATAAGAACAGGACAACAAACAATTCTGAAGTTTCCTACCAGTTTCTTGCTTCTCCTTGTTCAAATATTATCTGATCTGTGATTTATAAAACCTGCCAGAAGATGTCACTCTTGTGACATTTCCCTTACTTAACAGTATTTTACTTCCTTTTCAGTTCTGCAGAAATCTATGCATAACTGAAAGCAAACTATTCAGCAACATGTAAAACTAACTTATTAATTTGTAAGGTATAATTAAACTACTTAAGAGTGAGATGACTGAAGCACTCATAAAAGGTAACTAATCTGCACTAGTTTAACTAATCTGCACATTTAAAATACTTGTCAGTATAATTACCAACAGAAAATTTGTTAAATTTATATTTGGCTTTTTTGTTGATCCAGGTAGAAACTCCACTGGAGTTTTAGCCATTGAAGGCAATTGTATTGCAAGGTAAAGCAAACTGTGTAACTGAATTCTCAGCATCTTGTTACTGACAAGCCAGAAATAAGCTTCAGAAGTTACACTTGGATTTCAAAAAAAATTCCCCTAGCGATTCCTAGCATTTTGCTCACTGAAGTAATTTACTATATTTTCTAATGACTTCTGCTAACCAATGTACTAGTTCAATAATATCTGCATATCTGCAAACATAGGACTACTTAGATCCGGGCAGCAAACATCCAGATATCAGATGGCAACCAGGAGTCAGGTTTATCTGTTTTCTGCCAGTTTCTCCATCCGAGATCTAGAATCACTGTAAATTAATCCAAATACCCAAGCTTTATATTTAGAGCAATTAAAGACAATATTTTATTTGACGTTGGGTCTGTAAAATGGCAACCCCATGTGGCAATATGCTGAACTGCATACAGTATATCACAGCTTGGTTATTGCCATGTTTCTAACGGGCTCATCTGGGATGGGATAAGATTCAAAGCAGGTGTTTGCAACTTTCTTTCTCATAGGGATAAGGATTTGTGTTTGTTTTTCTTAAATGCCTACATTTGAATACTGCTTTGACTGATGGTGAGATGATGTGCTATCATACTGGTATTGACTTGTACCTCCATTTGGATTTTGGTTGATCTGTCTCAACTCGGTCTTTCAGACAGGTCCACTTTAGATGATAAAAGGATACATAAACTCCTGTTTCCAATATTATTCACTATATAGGCTTAGAGTGAGAACTGCTTGGTTTTAAAGGTTTTTTTTCCTGGTGGGGAGTAGTGGGATGACATTTATTAAGGCTCTATAAGCAACAAGCTTATTATTTGTTTGTTCTCTTATCTCATCTCCCTAGTTATTTATAACCTTCTGTTAATACTTTTATTTTCTTGAAGAATAAAAACAGAAAAACTAATCCTGTAAATACCATTCAAACAAAATGAACTAAACTAAATAGTAAAAGAATGCAAAGCGCTAAAATAAAGAAAGGGGGGGAGAACTACAACAGGGGTGAAATTCAAATTTTTTCCCCTACCGGTTCTGTGGGCGTGGCTTGGTGGGCATGGCAGGGGAAGGATACTGCAAAATCTCCATTCCCTCCCCACTCCTGGGGCAGTGGTGGGTTCCTACCGGTGCGGTCCACTCTATAGCACCGGTAGCGGCCCGCTGGTGACGTCACAGTACCGGTGCGGTCGGTTGCCGGTGCCTGGGCGCCGCCATTTTTTAAAAAAGAAATTAAATTTTTTTTAAAAAAATTCTTCTGCACATGCCCAGAAGCCGAGCTTCCGGCACTGTGCATGCGCTGCCTTCCTACCCCACAGTGAGTCCAAGCAGGGGAGGATGGCTGAGGGAGCGCATGAGATGCTGAAAGAACGGGCGGCAGGAGCTATCTCCATTCCCCTCCCTTCAGCAGTCCGAGAAGCCACGAACACGTGGTGATGATCCTAGGCATTTTCACACGTTTGAGGCTTCTCGAGCTGCTGAGGGGAGGGGGAATGGGCGGCAGGACCTATCTCAGTTCCCCTCCCTTCAGCAGTCCGAGAAGCCACGAACGTGCAGTGATGATCCCAGGCATTTTTGCACGTTCGAGGCTTCTCGAGCTGCTGAGGGGAAGGGGAACGGGCGGCAGAAGCCTAGGATCATCGAATGGGGAGAAGCATTCAGGTCGGACGGAGCCTCCTAGAAGAACCGCTGCCACGGTCTTGCTGCTCCCGCTGCAGGGGGCTGCGTTGCGGGTGGGCAATGCCCCCCCCCCCGCTTCTCCGGCCACTGCCAAGCTTCTGAGGCTCACGCCCACCTGGTCACATGGTTGGCAAGCCAAACCCACAAAATAAGCCACGCCCACAGAGTGGTAGTAAAAAAATCAGGAACCCGCCCCTGTCCTGGGGGAAGGATATTGCAAAATCTCCATTTCCACCCCTCTGGGGTCAGCCAGAGGTGGTATTTGCCGGTTCTCCATACTACTCAGAATTTCCACTACCGGTTCTCCAGAACCTGTCAGAACCTGCTGAATTTCACCCCTGAACTACAATAACTTGGAATTGACATGTCTTTCTATAGTACAAGAATGTGAGCTACAAGTTAAACCAGTTTTTAAGTGAGTCTGTTTAAACAGGATTGATAATTTATTAGGTATTTATCCCACTGTGGATTTTTGGTCAACTCAAGGTGACATAAATGTACTCCTGCCTTCTGTTTTTTCCACAACCCTGTGAGATAGAGTGATCTGCAGGAGAGTTACTCAGACAGCTTTCATGCTTAAAGGAGGATGAGTGTCTCCTGGTTTCTAGCATAGTCCTATAACCACTACACTGTGTCTCCAAATCTTTCCTTTCCGTTGATTTAGAGCAGTGGTTCTCAACCTTAATGCCGCGACCCCCACCCCCACCCCACCATTTGGGTTTTTACCCTCTGCGCATGTGCAAAGCGTTCTGCGCATGCGGAGAGGGTAAAAGAACCCAAATGGCGGCATCTGGGCGAAGTCTCCTGACCCCTGTCAAAGGGTCGTTCGACCCCCAAAGGGGTCGCGACCCCCAGGTTGAGAACCGCTGATTTAGAGCCAATTCAAAGTCTGATGATTGCAGTTTGCATTAATAATCTTGATGAAAACTTGCATGCCCTACCTTAAAATATTCCAGTATAAAAATTATCTTTAAACAATGTTGGTTCAGATGTGCTGCACAATACAATTTTCTTGGTACTTGCCTTTTTCTTCTTTTTCAAAATGCCCAAATAAAGACCCAGGGAAGGGGCTAGCAGGATTTGGGCTAATGGCTATTCATTGTTAATTTTTAATTTATTATACAGTATATCTGCTACCATCTCACTTTCAAGCAACACTATTTTTGTTTAAAAAGTGCTTGGAAACAAGACATTTTATTTTAGGATTTACTTTTCCAGGAAGGGCCTTTTTCTCTGAAAATATTAAGAAAAATGGCATTGATTACATACAGATATAATGCTAAATTACAGTTCATGGTTTATAGCCAGCTTTTTATTTCTGATTGTCTAATACCCATAGTTGTCTGAACTGTATGCATGTATTAGCAATTTCTTCAGAGAGGTTCCTTTACATTGCCATTCACGGTTTGCACACAAATAAATATAATCTAAGAATTTAGTAAAATGAAATTGAATGTTTTGGTAAAATGGAGCAACTTAGCCATTCATTTTCTTCAAGCTCCTTTGTTCAGGCACACATAGCAAACATAACTTACTGTTATATGTAAGACCTCACAGCTTGTAAAAATGAAACCTTTTGTGGCTACAAAAATGTCCTTATAAATGCATATTCCAGAATGTTGGGAAAGCAATAGCAACAGCACTTAGATTTATATACAGCTCTACAGTGCTTTCCAGCATTGTCTGGGCGGTTTACAGAGTCAGCATATTGCCCCCAACAGTCTGGGTCCTCATTTTACCGACTACAGAAGGATGGAAGGCTGAATCAACTCTTAGATGATCAGGATCGAACTCCAGACAGTGGGCAGAGTTAGTCTGTGATACTGCATCCTAACCACTGTGCCACCACAGCTCCTATGATCAGACATGGCTTCCTTTTGTTACACATCAATCATAACCAGGATTCTCCCATTGCATCTGACATTTTATTTATTTATTTATTTATTTGTCAAACATGTACAAGATAGTAGGTGTTTGTATAAACATAACAAGCAAAGAAATACAGATAAATGAGGACAATAGGACAGTAAGACAGGGACGGCAGGCACAGTGGACTTAAAGACATGGACTTAAAGAAGCTTATGAAGACAATTCTTAGCATTACATTCTGAATAATTCTTTGCTCCTGGGATTTCAAGTCTAAAACAAACCCAGTCCTGATTCATTGTACATGGCAGGCTTCGTCCAAATCATTTTCTTCTGTACTTGGAAAGTATCTTACATCAAGATGGTTGACAGATTGTTCAGCAACCACTTGGGATGACTGGTTAGAGATGGAAAGTGGGGATTTGGGAATAAAATCCTGATCCGAACTATCAACTTGATCATGGTTCATCTGAAACATACGCAAGAAACAAGTTATTTCAGCTATGCAAGGAAGATGTGAATGAATTTTAGCAGTGAACATTAGTTTTATATTTCAAATGAAAGTAGCAGAAAAAATAATCCTATTGGCCTGTTGATTTTTCTGTTTATGTGAATCCTGTTACCTTTTAGATATCTCTTACGGTTATTAAGGAACGTAAGCTCCTTCAATTCTTAAGCAGACGTTTAGCAGAAGTGTACTTCCAGAGGAGGTGAATCAATGAAGTTATTTTTTTTTTTGTATTAATATATTTTTAAACAGAATAGGCTACAACAGATATTCATACATTTGGAAAATTTGGGATGGCAAATTTAACGGAAAATGCCACATGTTGGAGGAGTCTGGATTTAGAGCATGATCTTGCCCAGAGTTGAAATGTTCCCGGTTCGGTCATGCCTGTCGGTCGTTGGAGAGCCGATCGCGAAGGCAGAGCAACACTCCGCCCACCCGCAGGGACACCGCCATTTGGGTTCTTTTACCCTCTGCGCATGCGCAAAGCATTCTGTGCATGCGCAGAGGGTAAAAGAACTCAAATGGTGGCGTCCTGGCGGGCAGGCGGAGCATAGCGCTGCCTTCGCAATCGATTCTCCGACGACTGACAGGCACGAGCGAACCGGGAGCATTTCACCCCTGATCTTGCCTCCTGAGACATTGTTGATCCATTAACATTACTCTGAAAGTATGTATACAAATCTGTCCAAGATCTGGGTTCCATACATGAGTCCAGAGAGATGTTTAGGATTCCATCCTTGAGAGAAATCGGGGGAATATGGGCCCAAAGAAAATCTCTCTCTCTTATAGTTTCAATGCTAGGGAATACCTTGCTTTCATTGATTTGTTTGGCATCTTCCTTATTGTTTTTTTTTCCTGTCAAGAAGTTTCTAACTGAGTGGACTTTGGGGAAATGAATTGTTTAGACTGTTTATTTCTGAGTTTGAATTTTGGTTTGATGATGAAACTGGACTGTTGTTTTTATTTTTTTGCATATGAATTGTTGGGCATCATGTTTTCATACACTGTTGCATTTTTTTTACACCAGTGGGATTTTACTGAACTTATTTTTAGACATTGTAAACATCCTGAAGTCATGGAAAATGGAGGATACAGCAATATATGTTGGTAGGAAACCAGTAAGTTAATCAAACACACTCAAGAACCATGCATTCAAAAACCTTTTGCACAGGGAGTTTCAAAACTAGCAAATAAGATGTGCTGAAAAACTGCTTTCATACATATGTTGCCTAACATTACTAGCATTTTTACTTTTTTTTAAAGAACAGTTCCATTTTTCCAGTTCCATAGAGGATTTTTAGTTTTCCTATTTAGATTTAAAATTTTTCGAAACCAGCAAATTTAGAATCTATTCAAAATATAGTGTATTCCAGACCCACCCCCCACCCACCCCGGTTTTTGAAGTCCTATATATCTGGTAGGCGTCATATTGGAAATTCAAATTGATTGAGTAGGCAGCAATTTGGTAAGCAGTTGTGAAACAGATATCTACTTCAGGCACTCAGTTTATTATTGTTTATCCTTTAATTTGATAAATGAATTATAATTCTTCTGGGCATTGTGCATTTAAGAAGAAAAAGCAATATGAGAACATCCCATGTATGGCTTAAAGATGTGCCATCGCAGGCATACATAGGAAGAATATTTTTTAAGATTTTATCATGGAGTTGGATCAAGAAAATACTATGGAAGATCTTTGCTGCCTTTATTTATTTATTTATTTGATCACATTTGTATGCCGCCCAATTCCCAGAGCACTCTGGGCAGCTCACAGTCAGGACAAATATGAATCAATACAAAAAAGAACATCATAACACAATTTAAAAACATGTTTAAAAATTTAAAAACAATCAATCACTACATTCATTCAGGGGCGACCTTACTGATTAACTCTGTCAGGTCACTGGCCCCAAGCCTGCCGGAAAAGCCAGGTTTTAACGGCTTTCCTGAAGGCCAATAAGGTGGGGGGTGGTACGAATCTCCGGTGGTAGCTGGTTCCAGAGAGCCGGGGCAGCAACAGAGAAGGCCCTCCCCCTGCGGCCCTGCTAAGCACTGTTTAGCTGATGGGACCCGAAGGAACCCAACCCTGTTCGATCTCACCGGTCGTAGGGAGGTACACGGTAGGAGGTGGTCTCGGAGATTTATTCAGTTTTTTGTCTTCGTCCTAAATATGTTTACAGCTCATTGATAAGACACTCTTAGGAGCACTTAGAAATATTAACTAATATTAATGTTGAATTTCTTTTATTTGACTCATTCAAGCTGATGTTTAATATGCTGCTTACCTTTTGTAGTCTGCTGCCCTCTGCTGTTGTTTTAAGATTCTCTGTCTTCATCTGCTCTGTTATTTGTGAGTTATCAATCGATGTTGGCGATTTCAAGCTAGGACTGAAAAGACAGGGATCCATTCTTGGCTCTAAGGATGCTTGATGAGAAATGCAAGGAGAGCTGTGTTCTGGAAGGATATCAAAAACACTTGAGAAAATTCCTTACACATTTACATTTAGTAGGCTTAGTAAAAAGGGAAAACAGAACAACATCCAGTGACCATGCATAACAATACCAGGGATTTCTATTTCTAGAATTTGATTGGTGCTTGAAAAAATTTCATTTCATTTCATTCCAACTTAACTTCTGTGGGTGTGCGTAAGTGTACTGGTGTGCCTATTGTCCCTGTTACATTTTTATTTTCTTATTTTCTTTGTTTGAATTTGTAATTTTTGTTTGATGAATGTAAACAAACAAGCAAACAATTCCCACATGAGTACAAGATACTTGAAAAAATATTTTCCTTTGGTCATCCCCAAGCTGGAAGCTTCTGGACCTATCTGGGTACTACTAGAATGCAGAAGACTGCCATAGATATCTCAAGGCTGCAGTCTCTCCATATTCACCTGAGTAAACTCCAGTGATTTAGTGGGTCTCAACGTTTCAAGCATGTTGCCTTTTGAATTGTGTTTAAATTACATTTCCCTTCCTTGCTGACAAAAGGAGGAAACTGTATCATGCAACTATACTATGAAGTTGTTATTATTCCTCAATTCTCCTTTTGTAAAGGACTATGAAGTGCTATATAAGTCTAAGTGCTGCATCTCCCACTATTTACATTAATAAAAAAGTGAGGAAAAAAGTGACATTCTAAACCATTAATAATTATAGAAGATTAAGAATGCTGTATTTTTCAGACACACCTTTTTCCCCCCTAAAAGAGGCTGAAAATTTGGGTGCGTCTTATATTCCGAATGTAGCTTTTTCGAAGCTTTTTCCCCCAGCACTAACAAGGTACTAATGATCTTCCCGGGTCGCAGGATTTTTTCATTGCTATTCCCTCAGAAGTTTTTTCTAGTCCTAAGTCTTTGCAGGCTTGTTTTTATTGCTACTCCCTCAGAAAAAGATTTTTCAGCCCTAACCAGGGGATAAAATAATGTGCTGAAGCTGACCAGACTAAGGATGCTAGCCAGATGAATACCTGGTAGGTAGATTCCCCCCCCCCATTTTCCTCCTCAAAAACTAAGGTGCGTCTTATACCCCGAAAAATACAGTACTTAAGTTTTTCAACGTGAATTCTCACCATTGATTCTGTTTTCTTCACACCTTTCTCCCTTCTTAATGATCTTAGGCACATCTGCTCTTTCTGTAAGAAGCCTGTTGATTTCCACTGGGTTTTGAGAACTTTGGGGAGAGGAACTGGTGTCATTTAATAACTGCTTGAAACAAGTGTTTAAAAGTGAGACCTGTGTCCTTAGCATCTCATTTTCTTCTTCTAATTTATCATGCTTGATTACCAATACACAATATTTTTCAAAGTTCTGATTTGCCTCTTTGGTTTTCTCCTCAACTGATTCTTTCAATTCTTCTAGCTCCAACCTGATTTCTTCTGCACCAACATCCCCCTGAAAACCTATGTAAAACAAGAAGGGTCATTACTGGAAAATACTAAATTTACTAAAATAAACCTCGCACTCTTATATATGTGTTTTTAGAATAGTTGTTCTTTTTTTTGCAAAGTTTTTTATTTTTTCTCCACAAATCCATTTGTATATCAATACACACATACCTTAAAATATATCAATAATATACAGTTATGTATTTTAATTCAATCATTCAAAAATCAGTATCTTATTTTGCACCTATTTTTAACCAATGTTCATCTGTTTGTTATTTTCCTTTCCTTTCCTTTCCTTTCCATTATTATTATTATTATTATTATTATTATTATTATTATTATTATTATTATTATTATCATCATCATCATCATCATCATCATCATCATCATCATCATCATCATCATTTGCACTTGTATGCTGCCCACTCCACAGAGACTCTGGGCGGCTCACAACAATAAATCTACATGCAAACAATAAATATAGGAAAAATACATTAAAACAGTAATTATTAAAAACATTAAAGTTACACTCCCCTCCCTCTATCTCCATCTCCTTCCTCAACCTTCTTACTCCTTCACTCCCCCTCTACCTCTCTCCACTCCTTCTCCTCTCCCTTCATCTTCTACTTCCTCTTTCTCCCTCTTTACCTTTCCTTGAGTGCTCTTTGTCTTAACTCATCATATTTAATAGACTGATGATATATTTCAACATTTTAAACTGGTGGTGCCTCTCCTAAAAATTTTATTGTTATATCATATATTTCTTTAATCTAGGTAAATGTTACTAAATATGCTACCTCCCAAAAAAGTCTAATTTTGTCTTCTGGGTTCATCACCAATTAATTCCAAATTTTCACTCCGAGTTAACCGCTATAGCTTAACTTCTCGTGATAGTTATTGTCTCTCCTGCCTCATAATTTTAAGCTAGAATAGTTGTTCAAATAAGACACGGAGGACAGCAAAAATGAATCTATGCATTTACATATGCCATTTCCCTGTTCACTCCCAAAGAAGTGTGAGAAGGCCTTCCCTTTTGTTACCACCATGTAGTTTAGCAGAGACAGGAATAAAAGATACTTTGAATAGATATGTATAGACAAAAACTGTGCTGGCTCAATATAATCCATTAAAATCCCAGCACAACAAACATGTTTTCTTTGCATTCTATTGACACCTGTAGCTACTGATGTTTTCTTCAAAACATGGTACATACGTGGAGCTATCATCTTCATCTCAGTTTCAAGCTCATGAATTTGCTTCTCCATTACTGCCTTTTCCTGCTTTAGCATTTTATAGGCATCCAAACACAACTGAATTGAATGACAGAAAGAATCATACTCTTCTTGGAGTTGAAGCATTTGATTTAGGCTGTCTGCCTGCATAATTAAAACATATATGTAATTATTGCAATAGAAACTTTATATAATTAAAAACGAACTGCATCGGATATTTATTCAGTTCTGAATTCAGTTGTTTCTAATATGTCTTCTTCTGATTAAACCTTAGTGGTCTTTGAACCTCAATTATCTCAAGCATTACCTGTTTCCACCCCGGCCAGCTCATTTTCCATTTGATTTTACTGCCAGCCCCTTCATTTCGCTTGTAATTTCATCTCAGAAGTAGGGCTTTCTCTGTGATAGCAAGAGATTTTTGAAACGCCCTCCAAAAAGACAGATGCTTACTTTGTTTTCTTTTTTACACTGAGCGAAAATGTTTTTATTTTTGTCAAGGTTTTACTTTCTTGGTCCAGAATGCAGCCGCGCGAGTGGTTGTGGGTGCATCTAGGTACACTCACATTACACCAATCCTCCGCAAGCTGCACTGGCTTCCTATTGGTCTCCGGGCTCAATTCAAGGTGTTGGTTATTACCTTTAAAGCCCTACATGGCTCAGGGCCAGGTTATCTTTGAGACCGCCTTCTACCTCATAGTTCCCAGCGACCGGTAAGATCCCACAGAGTTGGTCTCCTCCAGATCCCATCAGCTAAGCAGTGTCGGCTGGCGGGCCCGCGGGGAAGGGCCTTCTCTGTGGCTACCCCGGCTCTCTGGAACCAACTATCCCCTGAGATCCAGACTGCCCCCACTCTATTGGCCTTCCGGAAAGCATTGAAGACCTGGCTTTTCCGGCAGGCTTGGGTCCGTTGATCTCGCAATTTGTGAGGTCCGGCCTTGAATGATATGTATGTATATGATTTTTAACTGTTTTTAAATCTTTTATGATGTTTTAAAATGTATTTTCTATATCCTTTTGTAAGCCACCCAGAGTCCTTCAGGAGTTGGGCGGCATAGAAATACAATAAATTAAATTAAATTAAATTAAATCTGTATTCATCTTGTAATTATAATCTGTTACCTTTAATCACATAAGGTAAATATCATCATCATTATCTAGGTTTATAAGGCTGCCACTTCAAAACAACTTAAGGTGGTGTACAAAACTAAAAAAAAGTCAGAAGAATCAAAATACATACAAGAATAAGCACAAGATAATTACTGTATATCCTCTAGATGGGTTGAATTCTGTTTTGAGAATTTTAAGCCACCGTAGCTCATCCAATTCATGCTGAGAGTATCCTGGTGGGAAACATCGCTGTATAACAAGTGGACCATATATTGACAGGTGCTACAATTTTTGGCAGTTACCTAGAATCAAGCCCCAATGAACACAGCAAGAACTGTGTTTCTAAACTGTGTTTAGTAACTGTTACAAAATTTTCCTCAGTACAGAGATCCTGATTTTATGCAGACATTTTTACCCTCCAGGATATTCTACCCATGTTGTATACAAATTGTACAATACCTTTTCAAAGATGATGTTTTTTTCACATGGTGAGACTTCTAGATTTGCTTTGATATGTTTGAAAGACATCTGTAGGTCATCTTGGATAGCTTGCAAAGATTCATTTTCGACTAACGGCTCAAAAACAGAAACATTTTCATTCAGTGTTTGCTTGAAGCTTTGTAATTCCTGGATGAAAGCTCCCATCAACTGCTGTACTTTACAGCTACTGGACTGTGCTTCTTCCAGATAACCAACCAACTGCATATTGTCATGTTTGAGGGAAGTAATTTCACAAACGAGACCCTGTTCTTTTGACTTGAAAGTTTCTTTCTCGTCATAAAGAAGTTTCTTTTCTTCACATAACCCTTTTAGCTGTGATTCCATCAATTTTAGTGCATTTTCACATTCACCTCTAATTTGAACCTTCTCTTTTTCATTCTCTTTCAGTTGATTTACTAATGTAAAGTTAGTAACTTCTAAACTAGTTACTTTGTCTTGTTTTTCTTTCAAGTTTTTCTCTAGTCTCTCTTTCTCTGACCTAAAGACTTTGGCTTCACCTTCTAAACGTTGTTGGCTCACACACATCCTTTCTGTCTCAGTCTTCATTATTTCAGTCTCTGCTTTAGCTGTCTCCATTCTAAGAATTGCATCTTCCAAATTCTCCTCTGACATATATAATTCTCTTTCCAGATACTCAATTTTGTCTGTGAGAGTGTCAGCTTTTCGATTGCTTTCTTTCAACTTTTCAGCCAGATGATGCCTGCTCCTTTCATCAGATTCTATTTTTATTTTCAGCTTCTCAATGCCCTGTCGCAAATGATCTGCTTCTTCCTGTGCAGAATTTAGCCGTGCTGCAAGTTCACCTTTTTCTGCTAGTGAGCCTTCCAAGGACTTGGATATCTTGGCATTTTTGGCTTCAGATATGTTCAGCTTGCTGTGTAAGATTTCATATTTTCTAAGGCTCACTTCTCTTGCCTCAGTCAAATATTTGATTTGAATTTCTGCTGCCTCTTTTCCCAACATGAGATCCCTCATAACTCTGTCCAGATTCTGGAACTCCACCATAGAACAAACATTTCCAACTGATAATTGATCCTCTGCGGCCTTAACAGTTGGAAGCAATTTTTGGGGTTTTTTATCTTCAGCTTCCAATACTTTGATAAATTCAATAGAATCCATTTGATTTGAGTCAAGCTCTTTTATATTCATTTTGTTGCACACCTGATCCAATGCTTCTTTATCCCTTAACAAAGTAGTCAGATCCTGACTAGATTGGTTTCTCTCTGCAGTGATAATCTTTAGCTGCTCCTGAAGGCCAAAAATATTTTTTATGTTGATGTGTTTTTCTTGCTCCAACCGCTTGCTTTTTGATAGAAGCTTTTCAGTATCTGTCTCCATGGACAAGATGTAAGCTTCGCAATTTGTTTTCTCAGATTTTACCCTGCTCAGTTCAGTTTCAGCTTCAAAAAGCTTCTCATTATTGTCTGCTTTGATCATTTGCAATTCTTTTAAAGTATGTGTTGTATCAGGCAATCTGCTTTTGTACGTTTCTCGTTCAGTTTTTACCTTAAGTTCTAGCTCAAGAATCATAAGATTAAAATATAATTTCAGTGTATCGAAAGTTACAGTTTGGAGCACCTCACTCAAGTCTTCCTTTTCTTGTTCAAGAACCACAGCTCTTTTGTTATATTCAGCACAAGCAACCTCCTTTTCAGTCAACTCTGTATTCTTCGAATTCAAATCTGAATGTAGATAATGAACTGCCGTGCTAATTATTTTATTGTTTTCCTCACGGGAAAGCGTAGAATTGTTATCATCATCGGCTTTCTTTATTGATAACCAATGCATTTCAATGGCCTTCTGGTTTTCCGTGGAGTTTACCAACCTTGTGTGTGGGCTGATATTTGAAGGGAAAAATGATGACTCAAGAGAACATCTTGAAGAATGTATGAATCGGTATTTTGAATGTGGAAGGTATTTTTCTCTAGACGTTATATCTGCTACATACGCAGACCTTTTTCGTCTTCTGTTTGCTTCATAGGTTTTTACTGCTTGATCATTTACAGCTTTAAGTCCAAGGCTTTCCCCAAGAAAGCTATCCATTTTCAAATAGCATAAGGGTGGTGGATTAGCAGAAATTGGCTAAAGGGGAATTAAAAAAAAGTTATTTTCATCAAATGAAAGCTAGTTGATCAATAACAAACTATTAAACTTATGCCAACCTTGGGAATGTCCTCCCCATATTTTCATCATTACCATCTGCCCAGACACTCATACCCTAATCACCTTGTGACTGGCTACTTACATGGGGCTGTCCTTGAAAATCAGAGACTTCAACAATTCAGCCTGCAGAGGTCAATCAGTGATGAGCATGCTTTGGTATTTCCATGAGGCTCCTCAGCTTTGTGAGCTGATACTGGTTACCAGTTTGCTTCCAGGAACAAATTCAAGGTGCTGATTATGACCTATAAAGCCCATAGTAGTATAGGGCCTGATTACTTGAGGGATTGTCTATCTTCCATAATATTTAACCGACGTTGGAAGGATGGAAGGCTAAGTCAACCATGAGCCAGTGATAGGCGAACTGCCGAACTGCTGGCAGCTGGCAGTCAGAAGTAGGCATTCTAACTATTGCGCCACCATAAACTACTATTAATATGGTCATACATATAGTCAAATGTTTACACTGGATTTGGCACTTTTATCCACTTCTCAAGTCTTTCCCAGGGACCCGAGATAGATAAATGACAACATCTGCCTATTCAAGGTCCTTGGGAAGGACTTGATAGGTTGATAAAAATACCAAATCCAGTTTGAACATCTGTGCAACGAACCATACTAAAGCAGGAACGATAAACCTTTTCTTTACCCTGAGAAATAATTTCTCGGGCCCGAAGTTGGTGGCATCACCTTTTCATTTCTGACCCTCTTTCTAGCAGCTTTTTCTAGTAGGATTACTTTTGTCTGCAATTTAAATAGAACTTTGGGGTGGGGAGGAAGAGGGGAGCTATTGAAATTAGTTTGAGATACATGGGGCATGTTCTTCAGTGCTATTAATCCCTCTCTGTTTTGGTTTAATGGTTTTAGTGTTATCTCTACGAACGTGTCAATGTTTTATTTTGTTCAAATGCTTTGTTTTTAATTATCGTATGCTTATATTACATTTTATTGAATTCTATTCATGAAGATACAGAGTACAAGACTGTAGAAATAAATATAGTTAAATATTTAAACTGGAAGAAAAACTATAATCAATGAAGCAAAAGAGTTGAGTTTTTCCCTTAACGGAATTGTCATCACAATGGCATGTTTCAGATGTGAAGAAAACATTTGCTGTTCTAATACTGTTGTTCCTATTAATTGCTTAGTCATATTGATTTTTCTCCTGGGTAAGCACTGTGGATGTGCTTCCAAAGTGTATATTCTATCCTCTTGTATCTCACATTAATTCTATAAAGCCAGAATTGGGATTAAAATTAAGCATTATGGCAGCTTTCTTCAATCTACTGTTCTACAAGTGTTGCTAGGACTCATGAACCTACACCACAATAACTAATATTTATTACCTTGGAACAGAAAGAGTAACAAAAATAGCTTTTTTTAAAAAAAAGGCTGGAACTAGAGGATTTAATTTAATTGGTGCAAACTCAAATTAGTCAGTTAGCTGCTCTTTTAGAATTCAGATATTAAAAACATATCTGTACTTTAATTCCAACTACTTCTGATCACAAGGCATCAGCTTTTAATGCTGTTGAAAAGTCAGTCCCAAAGCAAAGCAAAGTATAATTAATTCCATGTTTGTGTTTTGGGAAAGGCCTATGTTAAGGCTTTCTAAGTTCTTGACCAACAACCTTTGTCATCAAGCAAATTAACCCCCATTGCCCCACAAAAGGAGGAAAATCAGGAGGGACACTTTCTTGAATATGCCTAAAGAGATTCAGTCAAATTAAGCAGTCAAATTAGGTAAACTTACTTGGCCAGCGTCAACACAAATTATTGGATGAGAACTTAAATCAAGATTTTGTATCTCTCCTTGTTTCTGAGGAAACAGCTTAGGAAGTTTCTTCTCATCTGGAAGTTCAGATGCCACTTGCAGGATCACTTTATGAACTGTTTGTTGCCAGTGCTCACTGCCAGATACACTGCGTTTTTGTAGACCATCTACTTCCTTCTTTGCAGAAAGAAGCAGCTCTTGAATCTTTTCTATTTCCTTACTTTCCAGAATCTTATGAGATCTAAATGATTCCTTAAGCATCTTAAAGGAGTTTTCACAATATTCACATTGAAAATATTTGGAGATAATCATCGGTTTAGTGGGGAAAGTCCAGGCAACATTGCTATATAACTCATCAGCAATATTAAACTTTTCAGGAGTATCTTCCAGATCAATTTGTCTGTTCTGATGTGGTCGTCCCATTTCAGTTGATGACACACCGTTGTCCAAATCAGGCTCCATAAACATTCGTTTTGTACAGGGGAAGACTTCACTATCATACAGAGTCTCCATACAAAAATTTTCATATGCTTTAAATTCTTTATTGACTGAACCTTGTGTCATCCGTGCTGGAAAAGAAACCAGCTCGGCTTTGCTGAGATTTATTGGCAATGCAATATTTTTATCTTTAAGCATCTCATTGTAGGATTCCAACTCTGACCATTCAAAGGCCATATTCAGTTTTTGAATATCTAAAATTTCATATTTGTTTTTCAAAGAAAAGATATTTTCCTTGATTTCATTCAACTGCGTTTTGATTTCTTTGTTAATTAATTTCAAATATTTGTAATCAAATTCCTCATAACCTTCTGGAGTTATTAAGGGGATTTCCTTCATATCAGATTCCATTTTACTCTTCTCTCTTAATTTATCAGAAACAGAAATCGTTTCTACTTTCAGCCTATCCATTTTTTCTATTAATTCTTCTCTCATAATATCTGTGTTGATGATGCTTTCCAACTGTGAGTCTTTCAGCTGTGATGCTAATGTTGAGTCTTCTTTCTGCAGGTGTTCACACATTTTCTCCAACTCATTTAGCTTGCTCATTGTCATGTGTAGGGAGGATACTAATTGGAGATAATCATTTTGGCTGGGCATCAGATCATGAGAAACTGATGAACACTTGGCATCTTTTTGTAGGTTAAAATTGTCCTTGATAACAGCACTGAAACGCATTGGTGATTCGTCATCTTCACTTCTTTCTGTCATCTTTAAGGCTGAATTTTGCAAATCTTTAAGTGCTTGTAATTTATGCAGCAACTTCTCTTTTTCCATTTCACTTTCTTCCATTTTTATCTCCATAGTTCTCAATATCATTTCCAAGTCCTTTATCTGATCAGTATAATTTTCTAAAAACATTTCTCTGTCCTCAAGGTCCATTTGAAGCAGTTCGAGCTTCACTTGATACTTCTTAAGTTCATTCTCTCTTTCTTCTATAAATACCTTCAGTTGTTCCAATGCTGGTTCATTTAAAACAAAGTCAAGTGCTGCATGTCCACTTACTTTCATTTCTGAGACCAGTGTTTGCAGCAAGATATTTACAGAAGAGTGCCTGTTATTTTCTCCTGTTCCCTCCTGTCTTAAACTATTAGTTTCTTCAGATACTGGGCGTCTTTTTTCAAGTTGCCAAAGCAAAGTATTCTTTACTTTCTTCTCCAAGGACATTGGCTTATTCTGCAAATGCTCACATTTGTTCAGAAGCGGCTTCTCTTGTGTATCAAATATGGCTTTTTGTACCTTCAAATTGCAAGTCTGATTCCTTACAACACTTTCCAAATAATCTTCCCTTGTACTTTTCCTTTCTACTTCTTCATCAGCTTCTGGCAGCAACAAGCTCTCCTCTTGCTTTCCTCGTGACAACTTCAAAAGGCTTTCCTTCTTTTCTTTGAAACTTTTGAAAATTTCTTGCTTCATGTTTAAGTTTTTTTCTTCCAAAATATTGACAGTATTCTCAAGCACAGAACTTTCATTCTGAAGTCCTTCGGTTTCACCCTGTTCTGAGGATATTTTGGTAGGTACATTTGGCTCCTTTGAGCCCATAACTTTTACTTGCACATTATTAAGCAGCACATTACTCTCTTTCAAATCCAGAATCTCTGTTTGTCGCCTATTTGATTCCTCAATCAACTTTTGTAGATTCTTGATTTTTCCTTCAAGAGCTGCTAATGCTTTGGAAAGCAAGCCTTCCTTTTGGAAAACCGTTTGTTGTAATTCACTGATCTGCTGCTCCATTTCCTGAATGAAGATTTGTTGCTTTGGATCTTCTCTTTCAGCAAATCTTCTTTCCACTTCATCTCTGGTTTGGACCAGTTCTTCAACCTGTTTCTGAAGGCATGCATTTACTTGCATGGAAGAAGCTAAGGATGCTTCAAGGGAGACAATAAATTCCCCCCTTTTTAACACTTCATTTGCTTCAGAGTTGAGTCTTTTCTGCAAGGTGTCCACTTCTCTGGTGAACTCAAATAATTTCAGTGAATTATTTTCTCTCTCTTTCTGTAGTTTTTCCTCAGACATTGCTGTTTTTTGTTGGAGGTCACTATAGGCTTTTCTTTGTGCCTCTAGTTCAGTTGTTTTTTCTTTTACCACCTGCTCAAAAATGTTTAGCTGTTCACTAAATTGTTCATGTTCATCTTTGAGAGCAATTTCCTTTTCCTGATGTTTAAGTTGCTCAGCCTTTAAAGCACTTTCCAAACTGCGTATTTTGCTCGTTAATTCTTCTTTTTCTAAATCTAGTTCATTCAAGAGTTGTTTGCTTTTTCTTTTCCACTGAGAAAGAATCATAATCTCTTTCTTAAGGTCTTCGCATTCTAAAGTAGTTTTCTGCAGAGTTTCCGTCTTTTCCAGTTTCTTATTGAGCTCTTCAATTACATTTTCTTTGTCCTTCAGGATTTGCTGGAGAGAATCTCGTTCATGTTCAACATTAGAAACAGCAAGTCTCATTTTTTCTAAACTGACAGAATTATCTTGCTTGTTCAGTTTTTCTTCAAGCAATTTTAATTCTTTTTCCAGTGAGCAATTTTTATCTGCAACGAGAGTCATTAAAAAGACGTAAAAATATAAAATGCTTAGTATACAAAGATTAAAATATAAACTGAAAAAATACAGGCTCCAATTCTGTCTGTGAAGCCTTAACACTCCACAAATAAAATCTGTGCTCCTGTGATAACTATCCTATCTTTATGCTCCCAGGAAATATTAGACTACAGTTTGCCATTGCATCTAAATTAGGCAACTTGCATTAGAAAAACAAAGGTTTACAAGCTTCATCTGGATACTGCATTGAACTGTTGATTGATCGAAGAAAGGAGATCCTTATTAAATCTTGTCAACGAGAATGGGGACAAAGTGTTTAGAGTGGCTTCAGGTGTTTCACACTTGTTTGAAATATCAAAGGTATAACATGTAAACCAATTTGTTGAATATTGCAGTTATCTTTACAATGAAGCCATGATAATGAACTAGATTCTGAAGTCAAAACAGTTTATGTCAGGATATACATAAGATACTTTATCCTTATAAGGGTACCCTTCCCAACTCATCCCATCAACATCTTTTAATGTTCCCCTATATAGGGGAAATGAAGGGGGATACATTCCCAAGTAGTTTTTTCTATTGCAGCCCACATGATATGATATTTGTACCTTGATGGCCTATTGGAGATTATTAAAGATGAAAATTGTTCTAGGTCTTTGGGGAATTAATGGTAACATTACATTTACTACTTTATCTTGTTATTTTCATCAGCTTTTATGTTTTTATTGCTTTTAAGTTGTAACATGCTGGGAGCCATTTTTTTGTAGAATCTGAGAGTTCATAACACAATAAAAATAAATATGTTATGCCTAGAAATATGCAAATTATATCAGCAATCACACATTTATGAAATTTGGATAGAGCTTTGTGTAGAAGAAAGAGTTCAAATAGTTTTCTTTAGATAAGTTTTGGAAGTGCAAGACAAAAATGACACGATTGATACATAATTAAAGAAGGGAGAATAATTATTTCATAAATCTGATACCAGTTGTGAACTCTTGGCTTTTTGACTAGCTATTAAGTTTGCATTGCAGGACATAATGCAAATTCAATTTCTGCTTTCTTTAAAAAAAAAAAACTACAATGGTGCACCATAGCATTCCAATGAGATTTTACCAACTGTACGTCACACTGGGATGTTGCATTGAAATAAGGTCTATTATAAGCACAACAGAAATCCCATGGCTTACTTTTCAGGTCTTCAGCAAAATGCTGACTCTGCTGTAGGGATAGTTTAGTGCTACAGAGTTCTTCTTTCAGTTGAGAAATTTCTTGCCGTTGTTCAGCAGCCTGGCAGCTGAGAAAGCTATTTTGCTTCTTAATTTCCTATGAAATTGGAAAAAGGTAGTATAATTGATGAATAAAAAAGAAAGATTTTCCTGAAAAGGAAATTACCAGATATCCCAACCCAAATATCTTTATCCTTATCAGGTGTCAAATTCCAGTAGCCAAGTGTCCTATACTTTCAGTCTATTGTCACATGGCAATCTACATGGAAAGTCAGTATACTCTCCCAGCAATTGCCAAGTGCAGCTGCTAACAAAGGAAACCTCTAGCCTGTAATAAATTGTGCCATGGTGAGGTTTCCACAGGGTAAAAAAAAAAATACTGAAGAGTCACAATTCAACTGCATCTCTTTCAGAGCTTAAAAAGAGATAAATTAGACTACAGCCAGAGGTCTTGGAGTAGAACCAGCATCTAAGACAAGGTTCAATATCAGGGATAGCTTAGAGGCCAGCCTTTTGATACTCGGTTATCTTGAGAATTCCTAAATCAAATGCCAGACATCCTTTCCATTACAGAGCCTGGAAAGCATGACTTTTTGGTTGGTTGGTTTTTGCATCCATTTTTTTTAATGCTAACAGAGAATGTGAAAGATTTGGGGTCACTTTGCTGTCAACGTCAAAGCATTTAAAAAAAAAGTCCATTGGTCTATTCTTTATAACCTTGTCCTCTTGGGAATAAAATAAAGAATCTTTCCAAAAGAAAATGGCACATACATCCGTGCACCACCCACTCCTGAGTTGCTAAGATAACAGATGGCATTGGCAGAGCTTTGTTGGTCTCGAGCCCTCAATTATCCATTGAGTTGCTACCAACAGATGGGCACCAAGGCACCCAAGCCAAGTGTAAGGGAAGGGGCCACCAGGATGGGAAGCATAAGCTGGAAATTTGCTGGCAAAGCAGGCTTGTATTTCCAGCAATTGAAGCAAATCAGCCTCAGAGCAAGGCTGAACTTCTTGGTGATTCTGTTGATCAGTCTCTGCCTCGGTTCTCTCTAACAAACAAAATAGTTAGAAAATCAGGGGATTGTGCCAATGTTCTCTCCAGAGGCCCACCTTTGAAAGTATTTGAGCAATTTTTGACATACAAATCCATTATGCTATTTCCACTTAGGGTAAACAATATTATACCGACAGTAGAAAAGTAACAAAGAAGCCAAAGAAAAATCAAGGAGATAAGGGGGGGGGGGGGGGGGAGAAGAGAGATAAATGGCTAAAATTAGTTTATACCATCCATCTTCCCTTTTCATAACTGTCTATCTTTACAAAATATACTTGCTGATATTACATATATACTTCACTTCATACATTTCCTCTTGGTGTTTAACAGTTTTGAGAGTAAGCAAGTTCTTGAGTTGATGGTTATTTTAAAAAACTCTCAAGTACAGTGGTACCTCAGTAGTACTTCCTGAGCTGAGCTCCTAGCATTTGGTACTTCACACATTTTGACGTGAAAATGTTGTCCTGGTACAAGTTGTTTGTTTGGTATTTGATGCATTGTGATAGGAAAAGGGGGAGGGTCACAAAGAACGGACGGGAAGTTGACCATGCTGGAAAAGTTGCTGCCAAAAAAAAAGAAAAAAAAAAGAGGAGAGCCGCAGAGGACAGACAGGAAGTCGGCCATGCTGGGAAGGTCGCTAACATAGGAAAAGGAACAGACAGGAAGTCGTTCCCGGCTGAAACAAAGGGTCACGTGGTAAATTACGCGGCTTGTTTTGGCACTCGTCACTTTTAGTACTCAGCTTAAACTAGAATTCCCCAACTTTCTTGGTTCACAGTGTTCTCAGTATCTCAGTAATACTTCTTCCATAGTGCCCTAGGCCAAAGACTGCCCAAAACACAATTTCTCAAATGGATGTCACAACAAACTAAACTATCTTGCAGTGCCCCTGTGAGTTTGCTGCAGTGCTCCAGGGGTGCCATAGTGCACATTTTGGGAACTGTGGGTTTAAGCAATTGGGAAATGTCAATCTGTCTGAAAGGCAATGCCGAATGTCCCAAAAGGTTCTACTGCATTTTGGTAGAGCTTGAACAGTCGCTACAGTTTCCAGACCAGAAACAAACAAAAATATTGGCATGTTTATCAACACTGAGAAAATATACAGAGAGATCCCAACTAATAAACATTTTGCTAATGTATTTAATGCCTAGTTCTCAAATATATATCATTCCTTGACATTTCATTATCCTTCCCTTCCAGGTTGATAGATTTATTAATATCAACTTTTCTACAATCTATTAGTGTTAACAGATTTAGGACCTGTCATCTTTGTTGTTTAAAGCCATGCCATAGTACAGGAGGCCCTGTACTACCGGAATCCTTGTAGGAAATTTTGTTTAAACAGAGCCTTTATCTCAGATTTCTTTATTTTAACTGATTTCTACTACAGTATATGTCAAAATGCTCAAGAATTGTTTTAAAAACATTAGGAAGACAGGAAGCTTGGTATCTAAGGATACACTGATGCTTAGATGTTCCATCTTGTTTCATCTCTGCCCTAGGTGTATAATTACTATTACAGTTTTAATTTACCTCATAATTTTTTTTCAATTCTGTTTCCTTCAACTGCATCATTTGTTTAGCTTGTTCGAGTTGACTTAATTTCTGTGCACAGTCGCTGGCATTTTTTTCAAACTGTTGTTTTGTTGTATAAATCTATAAAATAAAAGATGGAAAGCTTTAATTTGCGGTCATATTGAACAGTAAATAGTAGAGAAATATTCTTCCTAAAACAGAAACTCATAGAAAAAGTCCATTTAAAAAAAATATTAGAAAAATCCAGCTTTCAAGGAACATGAATCTTTCACCATCAAGCGTCTGTATTGTCCAAGGTATTATATAGGTGGTCCTTGACTTACAAGCATAATTGGAACCAGAAACCTTGTCACTGAGCGAAGCAGTCATTAAGCAAGACATCATGTGACTGCCCACAATTTTGCTTCACTCAGCAGGTGCAATCCTCGCACTCCAGATTGTGACTGTTAAGCGATCACATACATTTTAACTGGACAGAATCCAGGGTGCCTCAAGGGGATGGTGGAGATTCTGGAAGGCTCCATCAGGAGCTAAAAATCTTCCTTGTTGAAATTCAGGCAGGATTTTTAGTCCCTGAGGAGAAAGATACTTATGCGTGGCCTTTGCTGGACCTTACAGGGCCTCTCCCCACACCCGCTCTTGAGGCACCCCACTCCTTACCGTACCTTACTGCACTGACCCTCTGTTTGCTGCAGGAATTTCAGCTCCCTCTTGTCTTTGGCAGTGGCTGAAACAGCTGCCTGCCAAAGGAATTCAATTCCTCTTCAGGGATAGAAGGGTGCAGGAATAGAGCTAAAAGCTTCAGGCTTTCGATCCGTTTCTGTACCCTTCGAAAGGAGTTTAGCTCCCCTCTGTGCACAGGAAGGAACTCCTTTGATGAAGTAAAAGAGAGCAGAAATTTCTGCAACCTGATGAAGGAATTCAGCTCCTATCAGGAGGCAGCTCTTTTAGCCTGCCCTTAGGAAAAGCAGGTAGCAGCAGCTTGCAACCTTCATTGTTGGCTTCCCATTGAGCGTCTGGGGAAGTCAGCAGAGAAGATTGCAAATGGCAATCACAAGATCGCGGGGCAGTTGGCAACTGGTTATAAGTGCAAAATAGTTATCATAATGAACAGTCATAAGTCAAGGATTACCTGTAATTATACCTGGATCACATCTGAAAATATAAATGATGGAGAAACTGTGCAGGAATAAGAATTTTTGGGCTGAGAGTCAGCCCAGGTTGGGTGTTCACTACTGGTTCAGAATTTAGAAATCATGGAACAGCAGAGTCACATAACATAAGCTATTTTTGTCCTGAAACAACGGACAACTCTAGATTCTTCAAAAATTAATTTGTAGATGAAATGAGGGAAAACAGACTGGTAAATAGAAGTATAATGGTGCAAAATTTGGACATTAATTTATGATATATTAGATAGAAATGTATAATTATGTATGTTTTGATATGATTTATGGTATATGTGTATATGGAAATTGTGGGGAAAAAATTCAAAAATAATAATAATTTGTAGCTATATTTTAAATTAAAATATTGCTGAAGTCATGGATATGTTCCTATATAAAATGTTATACTTATTACAAATCAGTAAGATCTTATATGCACTGTGTATAAAATCTAATGCTTCCTTTACTTTCAGTTATTTGAGCAAGGTCTCAAAATATTTCAATGCTCACAATTAAGGAAAAAACTTGCAAAACAATTCTAGTACTAGAGGAAAGAAAATGAAAAATAATCCTTCTAGCAAAAAATATTTTTCATTAGCTTAAGGCAATATCTAACGACAGATTTAGACTAAACTATCCATCTTGTCTCTGATATTCGCCAAAATGTCTCAATGTTTGACATCACATTCTAGTAAAAATAAAATAGATGTTTTCCAACATCTATTGTTGATCACTGTCAACAATATATGGATTGTGCACATGCACAGGAATTTCTTTTTGCATGTGAAATCTAATGCAAAGATAATAAATGGACTTAAAAGTTGCCTAATAGAAAAAGCTGTATGCGCATGTATATGGCAATAGCAATAGTATTTATTTATTTTATTTATTACTGAGATTTATATACCACCTCATAGTGCAAGCACTCTCTAAGCGGTTTACACCATTAAGCAATGTATATTTACATTGCCCCCAACAATCTGGGTCCTCATTTTACATACCTCGGAAGGATGGAAGGCTGAGTCAACCCTGAGCCAGTGAAATTTGAACATCTGAACTCAAATGATCACAGTCAGCTAAAGTAGCCTGCAGTACTGCTCTCTAACCGCTACGCCACCTCGGCTCACTCACTTAGACTTATATACTGCTTCAGTGCTTTACAGCCCTCTCTAAGCGGTTTACAAATGTCAACATATTTCCCCCAACAATCTGGGTCCTCATTTGATCAATCTCGGAAAGATGGAAGGCTGGGTCAACCTTGAGCAGGTGAGAATCGAACTGCTGGCAGTCAGCAGAATTAGCTGCAATAGTGCATTCTAACCACTGCGCCACCATGGCTCTTATAACTGTATAACTTCTGGAACTGAGTAAATATTCCTGCTAATGCTCCAGACCAATATCTATCTGGAAATTTTTCTACATGTGATAGGCACAAAACTGAACATACCGGTACTTAAAATTGCTAGTTAGTCTGTTATACTACCTGCACCAACAGTAGTTCTATGGACACCTGGGTTTTCAAACCACATTCTTTGTTGGGACAATTCTGTCTACTCATGTAAATGCGACGACTAGAACTCTTAACATCAGAAAGGGAAGGATGCTGATGAACATGGAATATTTTCTCTTATAAACATGAAATTTTAAAACCAGATATTCTCAAAAGGTTAGAGTTCCCAGGTTTCCCGTTAACTATTCAAATATTATTTTTCAATTAAGAAAGCACATGCTTCCATCAATGTTTTCTCTATTAAAGCTGCAACCAGTTGCCGAGGAAGTCTACTTTCCCCAGTGAACATTTTTTCTGGAAATTGACAAAAAAAATTGCAATCACATGACCACAGGATGCTACAACCAGTTGTAACGGGGACCTAGTTGCCAAGTGCCTGAATTGTGATCACAGGACCATGGTGGTGGTGCAATAGTCATAAATACGGTTGTGACTCACCTTTTCCAAGGTCATCATAACTTTGAACCATCGTTAAACAAATGGTTGTTAGAAGCACTACCTGTAACTATAATACAGCACCTCACCTCTTGGTCCTTGTCCTTAATCTTCTGTTGTAAAGCACACTGCGCACTTTCAAAATTTTGCTTCTGACAGTTTAGCTCATTTGAGAGTCCTCTGAACTTTTTCTCCTTTGCTGTAAGCTATAAAGAGAGAATGTAAAGGTTACATGGATGGGAAATGTTTCTGGTACTCATCTGGTAGTTAAGAAAAAATAGCCAGAACGACGTGATGGTTAATGCAGAGAACTAGGATCTAATCTACAATCCCTAATGAAAGCTCACTGGATGATTTTGGCTAATTATGATGTCTGAGAGCACTGTTGCTATGGGGCAAAATTATAGGTGGAAATGCTACACAGTATAGTTTGAATTCCTGAAACTAAGGCAGAAAGACCAACAGTTAATAGCAATAGCATTTAAACTTATATCCGCTTCACAGCCCTCTCTAAGCAGTTTACAGAGTCAGCATATTGCCCTCAACAATCTGGGTTCTCATTTTACCGATCTCGGAAGGATGGAAGGCTGAGTCAACCTTGAGCCGGTGAGAGTTGAACTGCCGAACTGCTGGAAGTCGGCAGTCAGCAGAATTAGCCTGCAGTACTGCCTTCTAACCACTGCGCCACCACGGCTCTAATGAAGTAAGTCATGAATATATCCAGGTAGTGCTCGGTTTATAGCAATTGAGCCCAAAATTTAGGCTGCTAAGCAAGGCAGTTGTTAAGTGAGTTTTGACCCATTTTGCAACCTTTCTTGCCACAGTTGTTAAGTGAATCCTGTTTCCCCATTGACTTTGCTTGTCTGAAGGTCGCAAAAGGTGATCACATGACCCTGGGACCCTGCAACTATCATAAATGTGAGCCAGTTGCCAAGTGTCTGAATTTTGATTATGTGACCATGTAGATGCTGCAACAGTCGTGAGTGCGAAAAATGGTCATAAGTCACTTTTTCAGTGCCATTGTAATTTCAAACGGTCACTAAGCATTTTAAATCGAGCATTACCTGTATTTATGGCTGGAAAGGGAAAGCAAGGAAGCCAATACATTGAAAACTGAAGTTTACTTTCCCTGTCAATGTAAGAACACCTTGAGAAACAGCTGAGATTAGCAAGTATTATTCAAAGCAGCAATCTTCAATCATTCAGTACAAGTGCAGTATAAAAATTGGCCCTCTGTCCTTCCCAAGCAATTAGGGTTAGGAAACCAAGCGGTGTAAACTCTAGGGGTACAGTTCCTGCAAATCCTCTCTAAGAGACACAGCTCATGCAGACAAATAATTATCATGTTATATTTAACTCAATTAGTGTTGGTCTGCCATGCATACAAGAGTTTTGGGAATTTTAAAAGGTTCCCAGATTTTAAAATGCACATTACCTGATCAGTCGCTTGATCCAGTTGTATACTAATTTTAATTATTTCATTTCTAGCCTTATTCAGAGTTTTCTCTCTTTCAGTTAATTCCATCTGCATCTTTTCCACTTGCAGCTGAGTATCCTGAAGCTTCGTTACCTTGACTTTCATGTCTTGTGTCTGAATTTGTAATTTATTTTCTAGTTCCTGAATTCTGCATCTTAGCTCTACATACAAAAAAGTATACGCGTAAAATATAAATAGAGTATACCTTGATACATGTCGGATTTGGATTTCTTCACAAGCAGGATCTATACTGTTCCTGAGCAGTGGTACCCAATTTAAGGCCCTCAGAATATAGAAAACCTCTTAATATCCTTAGCAAATTATAGCATGATTGGACCACAATACATCAAAAAGGGGAAATCATTGAATCCCCAATTGGAAAGTGATCCTATTAACTATATTTAGTTCTAATTAAATGAAAATGCAAACAAAAATAGTTTTTGTCCTAGCTTGTGCCAAGGGTTAGTGACATGTTCTTCCAAAAGCCAAGTATAATCTCAGCCAAGAAAAACCTGTGTAACCTCGTTGAAGGAAAACTCTGCATATTATTTCTGTGAAAACGATACATTGGTTATTACATTTTCCATGACAAATTCTGGCTTGGAATCTTTCCTTTCCCCTAGACCCGTGGTGGCGAACCTATGGCACGCGTGCCACAGGTGGCACGCGGAGCCATAGCGGAGGGCACGCGAGCGTTGCCCACCGGCAAACCGGAAGTGCGGGAAAACGCACTTCCGGTTTGCCGGTGAGCTGTTTTTTGCACTCCGGAGGGTTCAGGGAAGCTCCCTGAAGCCCCGGAATGCAAAAAACTACAAAACGGACAAAACGGAAGTGTGGAAAAACGCACTTCCGGTTTGCCGGTGAGCTGTTTTTTGCACTCCGGAGGGTTCAGGGAAGCTCCCTGAAGCCCCGGAATGCAAAAAACGACGAACGGACAAACCGGAAGTGCATTTTTCCGAACTTCCGGTTTGCCCGTTTCGTCGTTTTTTACCGTCCCAGGCTCCGGTAAGGCCTTTGCGCGGGGGTGGGGGTGTGTGCGCATGCGCAGGGGGCAGCATGGGGGGGGGGTGTTGTGCGCATGCGTGGGGGGGAGGGAATGGGTGTGCTAGCGCGTGCACACACCCCCTTTTTGGCACGCGAACCTAAAAAGGTTCGCCATCACTGCCCTAGACCAAGACCATTATTCTGATACTCAGTATAAATCATAACATTTTCTTGTAATGTTCCTATCTTCTAGCAGCAAATTAGGCATGAATGATCAATTTCAGCTTGGAAGCCACATTTCATCTTTCCATTGTGCCACTGTGCAGCAATGGGTAATATTAGGACTTTACTGTGCTGATATTTTTGGATCCATTTCTCTTGGTGCTGGGGAATGAAGGGACACAGGATTAAGGCCCCCATTCTGCCCCTTAGTTCCACTCAAAATGACAAAAAAAATATTGTTTTGGGAAAAGATGATTTTGAAAGGGGGTATTACAGGTCTAAGCAGTCCCTAAAACTCTGAAGCTTTATTTTCTACCATTTTAAATGTTCATACTCTCCCTTCAAAAATTGTGGTATTTGAGTCTTGCCCACTCTATGGAGCTCAAGGGATCGTGTACACTCTTCTGTTGTCTTATGAATGTACAAAAGGAAGGGTTAGTTGGATAATATTATGGTGGCATTGCAGAAAAATGTATTTTTTTCTTCCTAGCATTTTATTCCTACAAATGTAGGGTCCTCTTTTTTTCCAGATCAACCAAGTGTTTCATCCATTGATTGCCAGGAATTGCCAACCAGTTTGTCACCCAGCCAGCTTTCATGACAAAGGTGGGATTACCAATCACAGTCCCTAGCCTAGTGCCTTAACTGCTAGGCAAGGTGGCTGTCTATTGCAGAAAAATTATTGCATTGTCAAATATATGAAGAATAAGTTGTTTATAATATTTTAAAAATACCTTGGTTCTGAGTTTTCAGTTGCTCAGCGATTGAAGAGTCCTGGCTGCTGTTGGAGACATTGCAATTGATGAAATCCTTCTTGGTTAATTTTATAATATTAGGACTAGGAGTTACAGCAGAGTCCAAAGGAAATTTTGATTTGGTTGACCCACTGCTCTGAGGAGTTTCTCGATGGCTGGACAAAGGGTGGCTTGGAGTTTGATCTTGTTGCCATGAGAATACAGATGAGGAAGCTTGGTGCCGAGCAATTTCTCTGCGAGTTATATTACCTTCTGAACGCAAGGCATTAGTTTTCTTCTAAAAGTAAGCAAGAAAATTGACTTAATAAAGAAGATGCTCCAGTAAAGGGTAATGGAACAACCAACTGTAGACTTGATTTTAGTTTTTCACATATGAACGACTTGAAGTCACCTGCAGTCCCCCACTATCCTATTCCATCCCCCTTAGTAGGGCCAACGTTTTCACCCAGATTTTGGATATGAGAGAGCAGTTAATATACAAAAGAGATGTTTTGAATCATGCAGAAATCTTCAACTTTCCTTCACAAATTGAATTTATCTTCTGTTTAGGTAAGGGTGTAATTTACTTTTTGTATTTGCAACTGTTGTTAGCCACCCAGAGTCCTTTGGGAGTTGGGCGGCATACAAATACAATAAATAAATAAATAAAATAATTGATACGTGATAAAATTGATAGTCAGACCATTAAATTCCTCTCATAAATTTAGTTTATCAATTTAAGATTCTATTATTATAAATTACAAAACAGTGTATAATTAGCCACCTATTGTCTCCTATGATTGATCACTAACACCAGCAAAGCAAAGATACATTATTCAATTATTATCTCTGATATTGACCTTAAAATTATTTATGAATCATATGATTCTTATTTCAAATCAGCTATAGTATGTATGGATACCACACAGGGTTTTAAAGTCTTACTTGACTCGTCGTGCGCTTTGCTTCTGCCTCCAGGTGTTTTCTCTCTTCAATTTCATTGCAGGATTTTCTTTGACATTCTTGGATTTTTGAATCTATTAATGTTGAACAAAAATGTCAGAATAAACCTTTTACGGTAAAAAGGATGAAGATATTGAATTGAGATGCTTTCAGTAAAGAAAGAATTATATTCGTAAGATTCCCCAGGGGGAAAAAATATACATATATAGATGTATCTCTTATACCATTGTAGATTGTTGCTGGAGAACCAGTGTTGCTTCTCTGTGGTGTGTTTTCAAAAGACGTATCTCCACTGCCAAAGGTCTTGTATCTATTTGTATCTTCAGATTTGTATCTATTTTTGTTAATGAAAGGGATAGAAATTCAGGATAGCAACAAAACAATTTAAGACTGAATTTAAGATGACTGAATTTCAAGGAACACATTAGGAGATTACTTGTACCAATGAATTCAGTGTAAATTAATTTCAACTTAACTTACTGATCAATTCTATGTACGGTTACTCAGAAATCATTCCGATTTCAAGGAAAGACTGTGGCTACATTTCTTTAAAATATAAACAATGTAACCTTTTTATCAGAAAGCATTTAAAATCAAGGAAATGGTAAGATAATAATCTTGATGGGAGCACTGAAAACGACAATATTATTTGACCTCAAATATAGAATATTACAGGCTTGCAATTTAATACTGCCTTGCTTCATTGCATTATAATATGGATCCAGACCATTTTATCCTACTCTGCTGGAAAAGTAAAAAAATATATATACAGATTATTAAAGCTATTTTAAACTATTAAAATGCTCAGTTTGGGATGCTAAGCCCCAATTTTTCAGTGCCAATTTTAGATAGACTGGATACTATAATTTCCCAGGGAAATGTTCCTATTTGCAAAAAGAAAACAAAGCTGAAAAAAAAGGGTATTGTTTTATGTAATTCATTAGTAACTAAAAAAACATCAAAAGAGCTTTTCTACATTGGAACAAAGGCCAATTTAATCAGTATTCCATTCAAAGTGGTAAACTACATGCTTATGAAATGCCCATAAGTTGGACAGAATACCCTCCAGCTTTGGTTTTTCCCAAAAATGATCTTGAGAGGCACATTGTCACTGCTACTAGAAGGAAAACACAGCCAACATAATCAGGATCCATTAATAGCTTTGTCCTCCATCAATTTATCCAACCACTTCTTAAAGCAGTAGAAATTGGTGGCCATCATTCCAACTTATTATAGCAATTTGAATAGATTAATGATGGACTTGGTGTCTCCTTTTGTCTTGATTCATTCTACAAGCAGTTATTATCAGAATGACAGAAGAATCCGTTCGCTTTCCTCTTACCATTTTAAATACTGCTATAATGTTCCTTTTTTGTATAGGTTCTACGTTAAAAGCTTCAAAGTATTTTAACTTTTTATGATGCATGAGTAGTTCTGCCCTCTAAATGAATTACGGTTCCAATCAAACCAACTGCCTTTAATGGAATAAGATTGGATTTGGAATTTCCTTTGTCACCATTGCTAATGACACAATGACAATGGTTTTTGGTGCTGGCTAGGCCAATGCAACTGTGCAACCCATTCCGACTTACTCTCTTGCTTTAAAAAAAAGATGTTCACCTTTTAAGGTCTTGCTCTAGACTTTCAACCTCTTTCTTGCTTGAAATGAGCTGTCCTTCTTGAAAGTTAATTTGTGATTCTTTCATCTGAAGTTCATGAAAAAGTTTCTGTCTGTTTTTCTCTAGGTTGTCACAAAGTTCCATCAAATTCTGATTTTCTCTCTTCAAGGTTGCGCCTTCATTTTTTTCCTTATCAACCTTAATAAAAGAATAATAAAGAATCCAAGAACATGTAACCACAGAGTCTGACTTTAAGATCTTATTTCATAGGGCTACCAATCTCAGCTGCAGCAATGTGGCTATTGGAGACCTGGAGTTTCCTACGTCTCTTTGTTGCCAACTAGTAGCTCTCCAGGTTTGGTAGACTTATATTTTATGGTAATGTAACAGTAGACTTCAGGTTTTTTTTTAATAATATGTGATTCACATGTTACAGAGAATGGATAGCTATCTAATTTTACTATTTCATGGCATAGATCAGGGGTCCCCAACCTTTTGGACCTCAGGGACCACTAAATTCATAATTTTAAATCCCACTGACCACTAATATGATTTGCCTAATGACTGGGTGGGCGTGGCTAGGTGGTCATGTGACTGGATGGGCGTGGCCAACTCAATGTCACTCATGTTGAGGGGCACCTCGCTGGTCTCTTCTGGGCCCTCCCCTGCCAGCCACTCTTTGCCTCCCTGCCCGGGCTCCTTAGGGCCCCAACAGGAAGCAGTTGTTGGAGCTAAGCAGCCACCACAAGAGTTGGCAAAACAGCTGGCTCAGTTCAAATTGGATCTGACCAAGAAGGAGGCTCAGCAGAAGCACCTCACTGAGGACTACGAGCATAGGCTTTCCAAGCACAGGGAAGACCTGCGGGAGTGCAAGGCCAGGTACTGGCACCTGGAGGCTCAGTGGGCTGAGATGGTCAGCCAGTTCCAAACCATGATACAGTCCCACTGGAACAAGGCCCTCTGGCTCTTTGCCACCAGCGGTTTCCTCCATCCTTCACCCAAAGCCCCGCACCAGGAGGCTGAAGCAGACCCCAAGTCGGAATTTCTGCCCCCCTCCTACCCGCACAAAAAGACCCCAAAGGGGGAGACTCTCTACAGCAATACAAGCGTTCATTGCATGTATCTGGCCCAGGGGCCGTAGTTTGAGGACCCCTGATTTAGTGCAATATAAAAAATGCAAATAATTTTTCTGCAGACCACCAAAATTGTCTCGCGGACCACCGACCACTAGTTGGTGACCGCTGGCATAGATAACCATCTTTGGGCACAAAAATAGCCTGCTGAAGTCCCCAAGAGCTAAACCAGGTATGAAACAGCTCTATTTCTCTTTCTGCAAATTAAAATAAGAAAAAGAGAAAGAAATATTAATCTAAGAGTTTATAGAGAAAAAGAGACATTCCTACACATCCCTCCAGGTACCAAGCTGCCTTTCCCATCACACAAAAGCCCTGTATTTCCCCCCCCCTAAGATAAAACAGTATAGGGAGAATCAATAGGATGAAAAATGAACAATGCTGAAAAGAAATTTAAGCAGGTCTATTACCCTTCCATAATATCCGAGTCTCACTCAGAGTCTTCTTAGGCATTTTGGTTTTAAAAATGAGACGAAAGTAGAAAACTATGTTATACTTATCGCAGCTCCTAGATATTTAGCCATAATATCAAGGCTCCATAAACCTTTTGCTCTGGCCCTTAAGCCTTCGAAATGTTGCCTACAATTAGTAATTTTTAATGCATGTGAATTCATTTCCATTACTATATCCAAGGAAATTGAACACATAAAGTTTTCATCCTTGTCCCACCCATATGACTTATAGCCAAGGGTTGCCTTTGACCCGTTTAAACATTGTGTGTTCATTTTTTTGAACATCAAGTTAACTTTTAACTTGAGCTACACAAAACATGATCAAAAAGGAACATCCCCTTTAATATAAAACAGGGCTGTCAAACTCCCGGCCCATGGGCCGGATGCGTCACGCACTGGCCACGCCCATACCCGTTTTAGCAAAGGGGGGAAAAGTCCCGATATCAGGGGTGAAATGCTCCCGGTTCGCTTTTACCTGTCTGTCGGCGGAGATCCCATCGCTCCGCCCACCCGCCAGGACATTGCCATTTAAGTTCTTGTACCCTCTGCGCATGCACAGAACACGTTGTGCATGCGCAGAGGGTAAAAGAACTCAAATGGCGGTGTCCCGGCGGGGCGTCGCGCTACCTGCGCGATCGGCGCTCCGCCGACAGACAGGTAAAAGCGAACTGGGAGCATTTCACCCCTGCCCGATATGTCACGTGACACCACCATTACGATGTGAGTTTGACACCCCGATGTAAAAGAAACATTTCTTTTAATAGAAATCATTTTTTCCCCAAACAGAAATACTGGAATACATGGTTGAGGAATTGGAATTATGTTCTGTTGTTTCCCTACATGAAGACACCAACAGATTGTGGTCTATAAATACTCAATTAAATTTTACCCTTTTATTTAATCTCTAAGAATATTGGGCAACATTTTGGGTTATTCTGGTTGCCACACTCCGCCCCCCCCCCAGGTAACAGCTAGTTATGAAATAAAGACCTGCTAAAAACACCACCAACCTTTCTGCTTTTAGTGTGCAAGCTTTTAATCAACACAGGAGTTATGAGAAATGCGATGGTATTTTTTTTTTCAAAAAGCGATGTGCTATACAGTAATTATGCTACCTTCTGCTTCTGTTTTTCCAAAGCTGCCTCCAGAGATTCCAGCTGAAATTGCCTTTGCTGACGTTCCTTTTTAAATTTCTCAACTTGACTTTCAAGGTCATGAATTTTCTGAAGGACTCTGGTGGAAAGACCCTCTTTCCACTCGTCCACAACCCAGCTCATGTCACCAGATTTCACTCTCCTAATACATAAGAGACACTATAAAATGGAGAAAGAAATAGTTTTTCAGTGTCTAAAATTTATTTATTTATTTATTTATTTATTTATTGTACGCCGCTCAACTCAGCAGGGACTGTGAGCAGCTAACAAACAATATCAATATAAAAAACTAAAAAACCAGGGTTAAAAACACAATATAAAAACATTAAAAACAGTCAGTCATTCAAACAGTCATGGGCCTACATCTATTATTTATTGGCTCCAGGCTTGCCGGAAAAGCCAGGTCTTCACAGCTTTCCTGAAAGCCAATATGGTGGGGATAGTCCAGATCTTGGGGGGTAGCTGGTTCCACAAAGTAGGGCCCGCCACAGAGAGGGCCCTCGCCTGCGGGCCCGCCAGCCGACATTGTCTAGCCGATGGAACCCGTAGCAAGCCAGTCCTGTGAGATCTTACTGGTCGCAGGGAGGTATGTGGTAGGAGATGGTCCCGAAAATTATATTTACATGACTAAAATGAAGGATAGATGTGTTTCAAATCACACAGGAATTCATGCTTACATAAGAATTAGTCTCACTGAGCTAAATGGGATATAATTTTGAGTAAGATTCATACAAAATCCATTCTGCTACCTATGAGATCAGACAGGCAGGATCATTGGAATGTTATTTGCACACAGGCAATTCCATTTGGTTTTATTCCAGTTTTTTCTTTTGCTAGAAATAGCTAGGTAAGGATTCTGATTATTGTCCTATTTCCTTTCCCATCTTTGTGGGTCAGTTCTTTACATTTCTGCAACTATTTTGCATTAGTTTAAGCAAAGAGTTTTCTTTTGGGAAAATAGTATTCCTAAGAGTTTTGTTAGCTGCTTCCCTGAACTGTTTAACACTGATTATGCTCTGCCTGCATATTTATAAATAGTAATATTGTAAAACATCAACCTCCAGAGACCTCCTAAAAAAAAAAAATCTAACCCGGGCAAGCATTGCATTTCTACAATGCCTCAATACCTGTAGAAGTGGTCTACATATAGCAATATTTATTTTAATTAAGAACATTTATATGGCCACCCAAATAAAATGCAAACATCACCTTCCAAGTTCATGGAACTGTCTTTCCCTACTCAGGTAATCTTAGGTATGCTTCCCACAACATAATGCAATAATAGAATGACTGAAAGCTTCTTGCCCTTTTTGAAACCAGATTGTATTCAGATCTCGCCTTGTCAATTATGGATTCTTATAAACCAAGAAAATGCAAGAAGTAGCAATACATTCAACAGTCAAGTGTGCGTACAAGTTAAATATCAGAGTAGTGCTCCAAATACAGGGTACATGTTACTTCTGTGGCCATTCTGACTATATTTCTCGGCTCCTAAAATCTTTCGCCAACTTCCCAGTAAGATGTTCTACACTTTTCTAGCCCTTACTTTCAAATCTATCAATAACTTTGTCTACCCTCTTCTAATAAATGTGTATTACCTACTTTTCTACGCTAGGTTCCACCTTTATCTCCTGCTGATTGATAGAAATATCTGTGTGAGGGGCCCGTGATGTTATTTCTCTTCTTCTTTGACCTGTGCCTCCCATCAAATTAATCTTGGATTGTGTAACCTAAGATTACTGCAGAAGCCTGACAACTATCTGCATGTCTCCATGAGTATCAAACTATCGTGATGTGAAGGAAGGAATAAACGGTGAACCCTTAGTTGACGATCTGGAGGAAATTCGGTCCTGAAAAAGTAGAAACTGTGAAAAGGAAATTCAAAATAGCCCTTGCAGTTATTTAGTATAAGATGGGACAGAAAGAAATTTGGGCAGACTTTTAATAATGTATGATGCCACATTAACATTAATATAGTTCCTGGAATCTCTGCCCTGCCTATTTCTTGAATTGGCTTATCTCAAATGACGGACACAGACATATTCTATCTCCTTTATCAATTTTCAGTTCCTTATCATATCAGTGTTCACTTCACACCCGCTACTTTTCTCTTGACAATGCAGAGAAAACAGCAACCCTAAATTAAATGCACCTTTTTATGAGAAATATGAGTCCATTCCTCACCTTTCCCACGAAGAATCCAGCAACGCTCCGAATTCCTTTTCACTTTACTTTCCTCGAGCGCCGCTACACATTCAAATTTGCCAGTTTCTCCCTCGAGTCCTCGGAAAGCCGAAGCCATCCGAGAACGATTGGTCAGCAATTGAAAATAATCTTGCCTCCGCGTTCTTCGGTTGAACCAATAGGAATCCTCCGAACCGCACTGCATGGATTGTTTTTCAAATCTGATTGGCTACGGATTCGAAAAGTGACAGATGATTGGCTGAAGGCAAAAGACTGCTGGGAGCGCGTGTCGTAGTCTTTCAACTTTTCCTCTGCAATAAGACTTTGACTGCACGCAGCTTGGAAGTCTGAAAGAGTTGGTAGCCCCGTCATAGCCCAACTGAATTCTGATCGGATGACTTTTGAGAACGGGAGTGACTTGCATAGCAAATTTACTACCGTAGCATCGAGGAGCCTGTTTTGAGGAACCTCTAGCTCCTACCCATTCCCATATTTACCAAAAAATAATTATCAGAAATGAAGTGGGAAGCTGGAGACAGAAGACAAGCTTATTAAAAGCGCCCAGGTTTCTCTTTCTTCATTGTAGCCTAAGGCACAACACAACAACGTGAAGGAAATAAAAGTTCTCCATAATGTATTTATTTTAAGAGCGGCGGTGGGGGGGATCCAGCATTGTGCAGTCCACAGAAATAAATTAGAGCTGCCTTATCTGAACTGCCAAAATCCAGTTGATCACTAGATAATAGAAATTACAGAAAATCCTAGCTCACTGCCCCCATCTGGTGGTGGTTTTCATTTTTGCGATCTAAAATGGAAGTAAATGGATTCCTTCTGCAGAGGGTCTGTGCAATCCCCAGGATTTGACAACTTGATGCCATATAATCAGGTAAGGATCAGCATTGTTGACTTGTTATACTTGCCAATTCTCCCTGGGTAGGTTCATTGACTTCAGTGCTGGAAAGAGAAAGTGGAAAATGAAGGACTCAGAAAGACAGAGTCAAGCTGCCTAGAAATTGTTTATTTTATGTATATTTTTAATTTCCTTTAAGAAATCTAAGAGGGTACATTGATCCAGAGGTGGGATCCTGCCTCTGATTGCCGGTGCGGCTAATAGCTGTTCTTCGGCGCAGAGCCGAAGACGCTGCTGCCGTTCGATGAGCCACAGCCTTCCCCGGGCGCTTTCCCCGCCCGCATGGATGCCGCCAATTGCGTTCTTTTGCCCTCTGCGCATGTGCAAAGCGTTCCACATGCGCAGAGGGCAAAAGAACTCAATTGGCGGCATCCATGCGGGCGGGGAAAGCGCCCGGGGAAGGCTGTGGCTCATCGAACGGCAGCAGCATCTTCGGCTCTGTGCCGAAGAACAGCTATTAGCCGCACCGGCAATCAGAGGCAGGAACCCACCTCTGCATTGATCCTTATTCACTACCCCCCTGATTTCCCCCTCACATTTATCCTGTGACCTCAAGGAGATTGGGCGCTATCTAACAAAATGAAATTCAATGGTGAAAAAAGTAAGGTTCTACATTTAGGCAAGAAAAACAAAATGCACAGGTACAGTATATGTGGTACCTTGCTCAACAGTAGTAACTGTGAGAGGGATCTTGGAGTCCTAGTGGACAACCATTTAAATATGAGCCAGCAGTGTGCCAAAAAAGCCAACACAGTTCTAGACTGCATTAACAGAGGGATAGAATCAAGATCACGTGAAGTGTTAATACCATTTTATAATGCCTTGGTAAGGCCACACTTGGAATACTGCATTCAGTTTTGGTCGCCACGATGTAAAAAGGATGTTGAGACTCTAGAAAGAGTGCAGAGAAGAGCAACAAAGATGATTAGGGGACTGGAGGCTAAAACATGAAGAACGGTTGCAGGAACTGGGTATGTCTAGTTTAATGAAAAGAAGGACTAGGGGAGACATGATAGCAGTGTTCCAATATCTCGGGAATTGCCACAAGGAAGAGGGAGTCAAACTATTCTCCAAAGCACCTGAGGGTAGAACAAGAAGTAATGGGTGGAAACTAATCAAGGAGAGAAGCAACTTAGAACTAAGGAGAAATTTCCTGACAAACAGAACAATTAATCAGTGGAACAGCTTGCCTCCAGAAGTTGTGAATGCTCCAACATTGGAAGTTTTTAAGAAGATGTTGGATAACCATTTGTCTGAAGTGGTGTAGGGTTTCCTGCCTAAGCAGGGAGTTGGACTAGAAGACCTCCAAGGTCCCTTCCAACTCTGTTATTCTATTCTATTCTATTCCTGTACTACACAAGTTGGGGATCTCCAAGTTCACTTTCACTCTCTATGAAATGGTGATACCCCAGAGAACTGCATGACTAAGGAGGAATGTGAATATAGTCCTGATTCACAACTCTGGTATATCCATATCTTGCTTCGGATGAGAACTCTGCAAGCACTTAAAGACACAAATATCTTAGTTCCTTCAGTCAAAGAGGGGCTGTTTCCAACTGTCACGGCCAGGGATAAAGGCACAAAGGTACATAGAAATTATGAATTCACAACATAATTTGCTGTAAATTTGCCCTTAAAAGGCTTCAGGCCTGCTACCCAGGTCCAATGGCTACTTCCCAAGTTATATGAGGAGGATACATGACTCAGCACTGGTGCAGATGCTTTACATGTAAAATCAGCATGGCTGCCCATGCCTCATTGCAGTAATTGATCCATTATTTCTTGGATCAATTACTGCAATGTACTCTCTTGGATTGCTATTCTGAAGTTGCAGTTATTAAATATGAGGCAGCCTAGCTATAGCATTGCTAGCAATGTACAACACCAGTTTTGTGGACATTCTACTGGCTTCCAGTAGGCTTCCAAATATAATTAAAAGTGTTGGTTGTAAACTATGAATCCCTTGGCATCTGGGCTGAGGGATTTAGGTAGAGACAATCTAATTCGTTTAGCCCTGAGGAGCATGTTGATACTTCCTCTCCAATGAGATCAGAGAGGGGGAACTAGACTACAGGTAGTCCTTGGGTTATGATGGCAATTGGGAGTGGCATAAGCAATGCAGGCATAAAGCTTGACATTATATATTTGTGTTGCTTAGTCACAGCAATCCTGGCAGTCCCGGTTGCTATCATAACCTCAAAGTGTATGAGTTGTTAACTATGAAGTGGCAGGAGTCCCAGGTAAGAGAGCAAGAGGCTATGGGGGAGGCCCTGGGAAGCCCAATGTGAGTTGGTGGAGGCTGTTGGCAGATGGGTGTGCTACATGCAGAAGTGTCTTACTGGAACGACTAGCAATCTTCCCTGGTGGCTTCCACATTGACTTTGCTTGTGGGAAACCAGCAGGGAAGGTCACAAATGGTGATCAAATGATCACAGTTCCCTGCAGCATCATAATTGTTAGCTAGGCACCCAAGTGTCTGGATTGTAGTCATGTGATGCTGCCTCTGCTAGATCTTTCGCAGGGGTCTCCAACCTGGGCAACTTTAAGACTTGTGGACTTCAACTCCCAGAATTCCTCAGCCAGCTTTGCTGGCTGAGGAATTCTAGGAGTTGAAGTCCACAAGTCTTAAAGCTGCCCAGGTTGGAGATCCCTCTCTTAGAGGACTGGTCATACGTCAATTTTTTTCAGCTGCAGTAACTTTGAATAATTGCTGAACAAATTGACTATTGTCAATTGTCAAAGACTTTGTTGTTTATCAGGAGATCCGGATGGCAACTTGCTTTACGGTTTTCTGGAAGGTATTGAAAAGTAGAGTTTCTGGGAACTTGTTATAGTTACTCTGATACCATTGTGTCCTTGAGGTGGGGTAGGGGGCTGTTTTATGATGTTATAATTTTATGTGGCTATAAATGGCAGAGTATTACAAACCCAGCAATATAAAACTGCTGCAAATAAATAAATACACGAATCACTGCAGACAATACCTGAGCGAGATTTGGCAACACTCAAACTTTTAATACAATGAGAACCTTTCAGTATGAAAGGGAGATAAATTCCTAGTTATTGGATTTGTTATCATTGCAGTTTTATTACTGGAAAGAACGCTGGTATTTGTTTTCCTTCCTTGGGTGCCAAGATAATTACATTGGCCTTAAGTACTCTGAATAGACAGGTATGGGATTGCGGGGTTGTTGGTTCAAATTATAAATACAGTATATTGATTATTCTGTAACTGATTGTCAGAGTGGTAAATTTCATTTGAATTTTTGAAATCTCAGAGTATCTTTTCTATTCTTGCCACTAGGTGATCCCCTTTTACACAGGAAAATCCATACTGTTATGTGTGCCTTTGGGGGGGGGGGAAGCAAAAACTTTCTAAATGGATTTGGATTTTTAAATCCTTGGCATTCTATATAGCCCCCACCTTGGTTATTATAATATTAGACACCAGCAGAGTCTGATTTTAATATCTCTTAGAAAAGGATGAGATAAATATATGCTGATTCAGTGGAAAGTCTAATAATATTGCTTTATGATCAAAGTTTAAAGTTTTATTTAAAAAATAAAAATAGGCTGTATTTTATTTTTACATGTAATATTTTTGTGTTTCTTGCTCTCAGATGATATAATTAAATTTACCTATAATATAGTGTAGGTAATCTCTGTCTTAAAATTTCTTAATTCATTGGTTATTGTATTCCTAAGGAACAAAAATTGCGTTAAGAAATAATTGCATGTACAGTACACACGTTATACTGTGCAGAGAAAAGGAGGTGATCTGTATCCTGCAAGCTGAATGTGTCCCTATCTTTATGCCAATTGACACATGGGTGTTTCCATTTTCTGCATTGCTTGGTTGGCTATCTACTTTTGGTGAGGCGGGGGGGGGGGGGGGGAGGGGCAGACCGAACAGGGAGGGAGGGAGGGAGGAGAGAGAGAGAGAGAGAATCCATTACTTCCAATATTCCTGCCATTAGCAAGATGAGCAGTGATCTATTGTACAGTTGCACTGAAGGAAGTGGTTAATACTCTTCCCTTCTACCTATGACACTGTGTGCTATCTACTGTTTGTATGCATGAGTAGCCATATTGACTGTGCCACAGTTTAACCAGGGTCCCCACTTAACTAGACTCTAATTTGGACTCTAGTTAAGTGGGGTCTAGAGTCTAAAACTAGTTAACTAGTTGTAAAGCCTACTCTTGGATCAGTAATGGGTTCTAAAACCCTTTGCTATCGGTTCGCGCGTGCGATGGTTCTGCGCAGAAGCGTCCCAGGCGGATGGGCGGAGCCTCCTGCCGCCGCTGCTGCCGGTTCTCAGAACCGGGCCGAACCGGGAGCAACCCACCGCTCTCTTCGATTCTTTATCAGTGAAAAGCAAGTTAAACATTTGTAAATAAGTAATTGATTTAGTTACCATAGCTGTGATTAATATTGCTGCTGATTTATGCCACAGCCACTATTAAAAGAATGAATCATGAAAAGGGCTGGGATTTTGCCAAAAGTTCTAGTGATTTAATCATAATATCTCAGCTCCTTTATGTGTGCACAGTTAATACGATCCTGACATGATGATAGCATGGACTCTCTGTGTGGGAATGTGGGTAAAAAAAGGGTATATAATTCAGTTAAAAAAAAACCCTCAGTTTTACATACAGTGGGGTGCCCCAAGGCTCTGTCTTTGTCCCAGTACTCTTCAGTATCTTCATCAATGATTTAGATGAGGGGATAGAAAGGGAACTCATCAAATTTGCAGACGACACCACGCTGGCAGGAATAGGGAATAGTCAACACTCCAGAAGATAGGCTCAAGATACAGAAGGATCTTGTCGGGCTTGAACATTGGGAGGTATCTAACAAAATGAAATTCAGTGGTGAGAAAAGAAAGGTCCCACATTTTGGCAAGAAAAAACAAATGCATAGACATAGAATAGGTGGCACCTGGTGAGAGAAATCTTGGGGTCCTAGTGGACAATTGCTTAAATATGAGCCTGCAATATACTGCATCTGCCAAAAAAGCCAACACGGTCCTAGGCTGCATTAACAGAGGGACTTAATCAAGATCATGTGAAGTGTTAATACCACTTTGTAATGTCTTGGGCAGACCACACTTGCAATATTGCATCCAGTTTTGGTTACCATGATATAAAAAAGATGTTGAGACTAAAAAAGAGTGTAGAGAAGAGCAACAAAGATGATTAGGGGACTGGAGACCAAAACATATGAAGAATGGCTGCAGGAACTGTGTATGTTTAATGAAAAGAAGTAGTTTAATGAAAAGTAGGACTAGGGGGTGACATGATAATAGTGTTCCAATATTTGAGGGGCTGCCACAAAGAAGAAGGGGTCAATATATTCTCCAAAACACCTGAAGGCAGGACAAGAAGCAGTGGATGGAAACTAATCAAGCAGAAAAGCAACCTAGAACTAAGGAGAAATTTCCTGACAGTTGCCTCCGAACAACTTCGGAGTGGAACAACTTGCCTCCGAAGTTGTGAATGCTTCAACACTGGAAGTTTTAAAGAAGAGATTGGAAAACCATTTGTCTGAAATAGTAGAGGGTCTCCTGTCTGAGCAAGATTAGAAGATTAGAACAGTGGTGGCAAACCTATAGCACACGTGCCAGAGGTGGCACGCAGAGCCCTCTCTGTGGGCACGTGCATCGTCGCCCCAGCCCTGTTTTGTGTCTGTGCCGTTCATGTGCCTCCTGCCAGCCAGCTGGTCTTCAGGTGCACATGCGCCCACGCCTTGCAGTTTGGGTGGGGTGCGTGTGCATGTGTGGGGTGCGTGCACATGCACGGGGTGCGCGTGCACCCACGCCTTGCAGTTTGGGCGCGCACTTTGGGCACTCAGTGCCTAAATGGTTTGCCATCACTGGACTAGAAGTACTCCAAGGTGCCTTCCAACTCTTATTCTGTTATTCATGGTTTCTTTAACCATGCTTTGCTAAATAATTCAAAGTTGGCTTACATGATTGGGTTGTATGAACTAGCCAATTATAAGTTATTCAAACAACCATGGTTAAACAAAACAAAGCCTTCACAATATACGAACCCTAGGAAGATGAAAATTTAAAACAGACACATGTTCTTATTTAGTGACCACCGTTGGGATCTGCAATTCCATTGCTAAGCACCGTGGTCGTTCAGTGGAAAATCATGTGAAGGTGAAGGACTAAAGATGTTGCTTCCCATTCAGTCATTAAGCAAGTCACTGCAGTTGTGAAGCAAAACATCATGGGATACAATTTAACAATTTTACTTCCATGTTCTCCATTAGTTCGGCTTGTCACAAGCAGGCTGGGAAACATGCAAATGGAAATCACTTAAGGGCAGGACAGTACAACTGTCGTAAATGTGAGGATTGGTCATAAAGTTGGAGTTTGTATACAGCATGCCCTTTCAAAATCAGCGTCTCGTTTTAGAGCAGTGTTTTTCAAATTTGGCAACTTTGGGAGATGAAGTCCATGCATCCTAAGGTTGCCAAGTATGAAAAACACAGCTTTCGATTCAAGAGATTGTCCATGAAATATCATTATGTAAGTGATAGTGTACTGTATTTTTGCTTTATTTTTGCTCCTCCAAGAATTGAACTGAATTAAAGATCTAGAGTTGGGTTCAGTGGAGGTCTATTACTTGAGGAGGGCAAAAGTGAACCATAGCTATGGACTGTCCATCCCTCTGTAGCCCCTGGAAATGCTAGTACATTTAATCAGTAGATATGCTTTAAATTTGAAGCCCCCTTTCCATTATGCTAATTCTTTACCTCTGAATATGAGAAATCGTTTTAGTGAAACATTGCACCATTACTGAATTATATAATTGCTTCATGCTTCAGATTTTTTATTTTTTTGAATATTTAATTTAGCATATGAACCTCCTTATTAAACAATCCCTAGATCACTTGGATCAAACTTCCGCAACCTGGAGCCTTCTTGTGGGCTGCGATGGCTTGCCGTGATGGGCATTGTGTTACAGCATATACGGAGGAAAACTAGCTCAGAGCTGATCCTTTTTCTGTTGCCCATATTGGAGTCATATTCAAATTATTAGTGGAATGTAACATGCTTCAGATCATGGGAATTCAAGCTTTCTATCATAAGCTGAAAATTCGGCTGCTTTATTTTCCAAGCTCTTAAATGACAATTTCTACAAATTATTGAAATACAGGGTTCTGTAGACTTGCTCTGGCAAGAATAATAAGTGATGATGAGGCGGATAGTTAGGCACACACACACACACACACACACACACACACACACACACTGGAAGAAGGAAAATTATATTGATTCAAAATTAATATTAAAGTATAGAACTTTTGGAAAACAACAATTAAAAAATGGCTTATTTCTATTTGAGAAGCTGCACTTCATCCTATTTTCTTTTCCAACATGTTATCTGAGTGGATGATAACCTCCGAGAAAACTATTTGGCTTAGTATCCACCTTAGTAATTGCAAGCCATAAAAGTATTATAACATGTTAGCTCATGCTTCAAGGTAACAGGTTTGTTTTCCAGGATTGCGTAATCCAAATTCCTTTTTCCAAAGAAGAGGGAGATAAAGCTGGCAAGTGTAAGGGATTAGCGTGCACAGACACATTAGGCAAATAAACTTTTGACTTAATGATTGTAAGCACCACAAAATATAAACCAGACTTTTAGAATGTATTGATGCCATGAACTGACATACCGTACTTCCTTTCTATATGTATTGTTCAGCATCTGAGGGTTTTTTTAGGTTGTGAAAGTATATTATAATAAAGTATAACCCGTGTATTCTTTAAATAACATTTAATAACTAATAATTTAAATAGCTAGCATTTAATCAATTGATAAGGGGCATGTGCTCCCCCACCATTTAGATTATTTTCTGGGTTTTGCTAGTGTTCCATCAGAGCTAATCTAGCATACAGTATACAATAGGCAGAGCTTTCTTGCTCTTCTTTTTCTGCTGCTTGTCCCTTTGGGTAGGTCTTTAAGAGAAGTATTTATTGAAACTGACCTTTCCCAGTTAGGTAGTTATTAAATAGAAATGCCCCACTTTTAATCATCATTGGCTTGATTTCCCTTGCTCCTGCTTAATAGCAGTGTTTTTGTTATGTATGCTGCATTCTGTCTGTTTGTTGAATATACAGTAAACTATGTGGAGATGGTATGTAGGTATTATACAAATATGTATATTTGTAAACATAAATATCAACCTAGTACCGTGATGGCGAACCTATGGCACGCGTGCCACAGGTGGCACGCGAAGCCATATCTGCCGGCACGCGAGCAGTTGCCCTAGCTCAGCTCCAGCGCGCATGTGTGTGCTAGCAAGCTGATTTTTCGGCTCATGCAGAGGCTCTGGGAGGGCATTTTCAGCCTCCAGAGGGCCTCCGGGGGGTGGGGGAGGGCATTTTCACCCTCCCCAGGCTCCAAGAAAGCCTCTGGAGCCTGGGGAGGGCAAAAAAAACGGGCCTACTGGGCCCACCGGAAGTCAGGAAACGGGGCAGCGGGTGGTCATGCGTGGGGAATGGGGCATCACGGGGGGGGTCGCATGCTCATGCGCAGGGGGCCGGGGCATTGAATTATGGGTGTGGGCACGCGTGTGCGTGAGATAACACGTGCGTTCACACTTTTGGCACCCGAGGAAAAAAAGGTTCGCCATCACTGACCTAGTATGTTTTTATTTATTCAATGAATGCCATAAATAAGTGTCATGCAATCACTGATATACAAATTTAATTTAAATAAAGCCTCAGCAAATATGTACAGTATGTGTAAAAGATATGTGGACAATACAATATAGGACATAATATATTTAATTAAGATAAAATCATAATAAAATCACCAGAATATGGAGCCATAGAATTGCAATGGGATAGATATTATAATTCGATATCTAAGGAATCTAGCATGTATTTACATTTACATACACTTATGTAAAAGTTTGAGATGTAACCTTTCAGGTTGAAAGCCACCAGCAGCAGCACCTTCTTTCCAATACTGTTTGCAAAAGGTAGTTGTGACAAACATTAAACACAAAAAGCATTCATATTTTAAAACAACATACAGAGAAAAGTAGAGATGTGGCTTTGGTATGAAGTCCCCCCCCCACTTGTGAGGTATGTAATCTTAGCAGGCTCAAGGTTGACTCAGCCTTCCATCCTTCCGAGATCGGTAAAATGAGGATCCAGATTGTTGGGGGCAATATGCTGACTCTGTAAATTGCTTAGAGAGGGCTGTAAAGCACCGTGAAGCGGTATGTAAGTCTAAATGCTATTGCTATTGCTATTGCATTACAGGCTCTATATTGATGTCAGAAAAAAACAAAGTGAGAAATGGCTCATTCAGATACCTATAGAATATTCTGGCTAGGAAGGTAAATGTCAAAAAGTCTGCAACTATTCTGGTTGGAAACTCAGTGCTTTCTACCAGCTAACATTTTTCAACCAAGATGACTAGAAAGTATGGGAGCTGAAATCTGTCACAGCAGGAGAACAGCAGGTTACTTTTGGAAAGGCTATTATGATTATTCTCAAGCATTTAGAAAATGCCAATGAACAACAAACTAGCAAAATCAGAAGCCTTTTCAGTGAACTACTTGAACCTCAACAGTGGCTTGTCAAAGTGTTGCAGATTCAGTAGAAAAGTCAATTACCCACTTTTCTTGCAATCAAGGAGTGGCAAACAAGAGAGGGAAATCATAGCTCTTTGTAGAACATATGTTTTGTATTTGACCATGTCAAACAGGACTATGTTGAAATATGCTGTAACAGTTTTTCCAATCTCATGCCCCAGATGGGTTAGACTACAGTTCCCATCATTTCCGGGGGTGAGAGTCCTGTAAGATGATTAATACAATACACTTTAAGGGCAACAAGTTAAGAAACATTGCTGTAAATCATAGGTAAGTTATAGTGTATTTTGGGATGAGAAAGTAGGACTCTTTCTGGCTGATTTCTCTTTGCCTGAAAAAGAGTTCTGTGTTACTTCCCAGAATTCAAGTATTTTGAATCTTGGATGCCAAGCAGCTTGTCTCATAAGATGGTACATTTCTGAAAGAGATCTTAATTTGAATATTTTATTCTGTATGCATGTAGGATTAATGCATAAAGAGAACTGGAAATCGATTCCTGAATTGAGCATTACAAGAATATAGTCTTTCAATTTTCAATTTCAATTAAAAATCATTTTTATTATTTTGAATGTAGTAGAATTATCAAAAGGCAGTGTAATGCCTCATGTTATTCAATGTCTACCACAAGTCTTCAAGGATTGGCGGCAACTGTAACACTCCAGTTTTCCCCCATAGGGTCAGCTTTTGCTACCCACTGATTCCTTACCTTTGCCTCAGGAACAAGATAAATATGTAAATATGTAACATTTATCTGACTACAATTTGCAAAGAGAAGCATGCCATGATCTTACAAAAATGCGGGCATCCCTTAAAGATGCCAAAGAAATTTTAAAGATTGTGACTCTTCCTTGCTTTCTCAAGTTCCCTTCACACAAAAATAAAAAGGACATCCAAATGTCTTTCTCTCAAGCTACATGAACAAACATTTTTATCAAGTAGATTAGCAGGACTAAAAGACCATGTGCAGAAAGATTGGCTTAATGAAGTAATTTTGTGTGAAAAGTAGAGTAGAGTAGAGTAGAATGGAATAGAATAGAATAGAATAGAATAGAATAGAATAGAATAGAATAGAATAACAAGAGTTTGAAGGGACCTTGGAGGTTTTCTAGTCCAACCCCTTGCTCAGGCAGGAAACTCTATACATTTCAGATATAATGATTGTCCAATCTCTTCTTAAAAACTTCCAGTGTTGGAGCATTCACAACTTCTGGAGGCAAGTTGTTCCACGGATTATTTGTTCTCTCAGGAAATTTCTTCTTAGTTCTAGGTTGCTTCTCGCAGTATAAACATTATGTATGCATATATGTGTATATATCCACACAACAATATTTTTAAAGGCATATACTGGTATAAATAACAAAAGCACAAATTATAGGGCAGACTTTTTGTCTAACATACTTGATTTTTAAGTCATCTATTTTCTGCAACTGATTAAAACCAGAAGAATGTAGGTACACACATTGAATTTTGAAAAATCACTGCATTACTACACAGATGCTCAGACCTGCTCATCCAGGTCTTATCTGAGCTCCTTGCAGGAGCTTCAGCCCACCTCTGGAATGTGTCTTTTCCTTCCTCTTTCCAACTCAAGGTGTGACATGCAATGCCCCCTGGGGCAGTGTGTTGCACAGTATGCAAACAAGATAATCTTGTGAATGTTACTCTAGCAGCATTTTCAAATGCTTCAGCTCATTCCATGCGCGCTCAGATTTTCAATGTAATTCCTTTTTGTTAAATGTATAATCTCCTAGGTTCATTGGAGAGTTTCCAGAACTGAATGTCCTAAAGCCAAGCATTATGGGCCAGTTTAAACATGAAGGTTCCTCCCTACCGGGAACTTACTGAAAAGTGCTTCCTTCTAGTAGTATATATTTACAGGAGAGTGCTTAACATTCAAAAACAATTTTGGAGTAGAATTTCACCTATAGACAATCTCCAGGTTAATGCTGTATATCCCAGGGATAATACCCACTTTTTTGGGATGTGATCATCTCTGGGAGAGGTAATAGTAGTTAATGCTTTTAAATATTCAAAGCTTTCTGCATTGGAGTCCTTTTGAATAATCCTGCAAGTAAGGCTTATTATTTCCTATTATAATGCAATGAACATAAAAAGACTGGCCAATGGTCCTTCTTAGCATCCTCTATAGCAGTGATGGTTAACCTTTTCAGCACTGAGTAGTGAAACTGGAGCGCATCGCAGTGCCAGAACCCAGAAGAGAGCAGCTGGCCGATGTGCATGTGCACGGTGGCCAGGTGCTCTCTTCCGGGTTCCGGCGCGCACATGCCTGGCCGGTGCGCATGGTGGATCTGGCCGATACGCATGCGCACGACAGAACCTGGAAGAGCAGCTGGCGACGGTGTGGTGCCCACAGAGGGCTCTGCGTGCCACCTCTGGCACGCGTGCCATAGGTTCGCCATCACGGCTCTATAGGGCTCAAGAGGTGTAAGATATTCTTGGGCTGCTCACCCAAGGATACTGATTGGGGATTAGTAAATTCTATCAGCCCTACCTGCAGATCCCAGACTGGAGATTGTTGGGTTGTTGGTCTTAAGCTGGCTTTAGCTTATGGGCTATTTTGTCAAAGTTGTAGGTGATCTGTGTCCTGTATAAGCAGCTCCCCCCCCCCATTCTGAAATCCTGAAACTGGCCTGCTAATCCCCAATCACACCTGAGTTCCTGTTGTTGAAATTAAAACATTACAGCATTATTTTTTTATGCCAGTGGTATATTAAAATTCAGGTAAGCCTGACAGACTTGTTAATTTTTTTAAACACCCCCCCCCCCCCCCAATGAAGGCCTGGCCTTGCTCCATCAATGTCCCCTACTGCTACATATTTTCCCCCAGAACAAAAATGTGATCTTTTTGCAGCTGAAAAGTTACAAAACTTCCTTTGTTGACCAGAGCAGGTAAAGACATGCATGATAAATATCCAAAGATTCGCATAGGTTCCATGTCTTTCAGGAACAATCTAGCCCTGGGTGGTCCTTGATTTTAATCACTTCTCTTATCCCTATTAGCTTGGTAACTCTGCTTTCAATGCAGTTCAGTTGCATGTGATTTATGACCTTGATTCCATTGGGATGCTGCACATTTGTCCTTCAGCTCCTTTTTTCAGACTTCCTAAGCTGCAAATGTACTCACCTAAAATTAAATATGATAAGTCCTAAATAGACTTACTGTAAATCTGTACTTAGAAGATACATCTTATTAGATTTATTTAACTTCTCAACTTACGACAATTCAGCCCAAAATTTATGTTGCTAAGTAATAAATTTAAGTGAGTTTTGACCCTTTTTACGACTTTTCTGGCTACATTTTTTAAATGAATCACTGCAGTTCTTAAATTAGTAACACAGTTGTTAAGTAAAGCTGGTTTCCCCATTGACTATGCTTGTCAGAAGGTTGCAAAAGGGGATCACACGATTCCAGGACACTCCAACCATCATAAATATGCGTTAGTTGTCGAACATCAGAATGTACCGTAAATCACATGACCATGGAGATGCTGCAATGGTCATAAGTGTGAAAAATTTCCAGTGCTGTTGTAACTTTGAATGGTCACTAAATGAACTGTTGTAATTTGAAGACTACCTGTATTGCGTTTTCTTTCAGAAGCTCAAGGTGGTATAGTCCCTCCCCCAACAATCCAGTGAAGCAGAATATGCAAAGTGAATGGCCCAAAATCACCCAGTGGGCTTCTACCATATTATGGTTGAGGATAGCTAGAACCTGATTCTTCCTATTTACAGCATAACATCTTAACCACTACACTATATTGGCTTTAGTACAGGCACCTCTTCAATGCAGATACAAACTAAGTGCATGCATGGATTCAATATCAATATCCACAACTCTTTTGGGTTTTGAGTAGTTTATTATACAGGTGTGTACCGTTAACAACCAATACCACTGGGCTTAGGATTTAAGTGACTGGAATAATTATTGTAAATACATATAGCAAACCAACCACAGCCTTGAATTAAATGAAGAATGGAAAACTTGATAGCAGGCAGTCCAATAAACTAGGAATATTAAGATGATTTTCAGTAGTAAAACCTGGGTAATCTTGTTAGGCATCATCCCACAATCGCTGCTGCTTTATCCAGCTCCTCCTAGTTGGATATATAGACTCATTTAAAAAATAAAATTTATCACACTTGTTTTTAGAAAGACTTGCCCACAATTTAGGAATATTTTTGTGGGCAAGGGCAGGAAGAGGCATTCATAAATTTGTTATGACTTGTAAGCAGCTCAGTCATTGATTGAGATGGTTGGCTATAATATAGATGTTGAATAAATAACCACTTGTGCTTTGAATGCAATTTAGTTGTAAACAGAAAACCAAGCATTGTTATTTGAAACGAACAATGTCAAGAGTTGATAATCAAGGCCAAAGAGAAGGCCTAAGCATTGAAATGTGTATTTTTTAAAAAAACATCAGATACAGGTCTGTGCTGGTTTAGCGAAGGAACGCTTATCAGGAAGGCAAAATAGAAATATGGGGGTGGGCAGGGTTGCACTGCTGGGAATACAAATGAAATCCATCCACTACTGTATTTCTTATATGATCCAAAACATGTTGCGTTTGTTTTTCGTTTTCCTGAACACCTGGGTAAACTTGAAGTGGGAGAGGAAACCACATTTTCATAAAAACAAAACGATGCTTTGCTGATACGGGTAACCGGAGTACCCCTTAAATTCTTGCGCTTTTTTATTTACATCATACTTATCCCAGCTTTCCATCAAATTAAAGAAAACATAAAAACAGGCAATAACCTATTCCAGAAATTGACCATTACGGAAACGTAACAGTTCAAGCAACTTCGGGGGCGGGGGGGGGGAAATCGTTTTAAGGTATTTGCTAGCATCTCCCTCCAAACCGCCAACTCCTATGGCTTGAACCACGCAGATGCCCACATATAACGTCTAATTTCCCAAAAAGAACTAGCCGAAATTCGAACCACAGCTACACTGGCTACAAAACACGCACAACAGATCTTCGGGAAAAAAGTTTATATTAGCGTTATTTCCCAGCGGGGCGGTAAGACGGCAACTCGCCAAGTTCCGATCGGCCGCTGGCCTCGCAAGGCTTCCTTTAAGCTCCTCCCTTCCCAAACTTCGCGAAGAGCCGCCTTCGGTCCTTTTTCTTCGCCCGGCCTGCTTTTCCAACCTCCCTCCCTTCCCAAAGCTCCTCCTTCCCTACCCAAACCGATTTTCGGGGTTCCTCGCTTTACGCCCCTCAGCGAGAGACCCAAAGGGTCACTTTTCTCGCCGCTCAGCCCTCCCTCCCCTGGCTCGTTCAGCCCCCCACACACAAAAAAGGGAGGAGGCGACGGGTTGGTGCCCCTTCCCCCGAGAACGACACGTGTTAAATTTGAAACGACCCGCAAAGCCGCCAGGCAGACCCGCGAGCCGGGCTCGGAGCCAGTCCCTGCGGCTGGGAGGGGAAGAAAAAGACGGTGCCGTCGAAGGAGTCTCTCCTTAGTCTATCCGTCTCCCGCTTTGAAGAGAACCCTCCTCAGCGGATCGGTGCGGTGAAGAGGCCGGGCTTCCGTCGGGGGGGGGGGGGCTTTCATTCCTGTACTCGGGGGAGGGGAACTGTGTGTAAAACACGGGAAGAGAGGGAGAAGAAGAAAAAAGGAGTGAGATCTCCACTCAAAGCCCCGATGTTTCCTGCCTTCCACTGCCGGCGGCCGCCCCGCATTCTTGGCATTCCTAAGCTGTGACTCCGAGGTCGTCGTCGTCGTCTCTGCTGAGCAGCAGCGCTTGGATGAGAGAAAGCGCCGCAGGGCAGGCGCGCTCGCCCCAGCGCAGTGGCCGCCTCCGCAGCGCCCGGCCCTCGTTTTAATAACGAGACAGTAATCCCTGCCCCCCCTCCACCAATATTCCCGGTTCTCCCGTTCCCCCGCTGTCCTCTTCCTGAATTTTGCGCTTCCTTTCCCAACTCCCAACTTTTCTCTAGCGCCCTGTGCCTTAGGAAGGGGGGGGGGGACCAAAGGCGGAGCCGTTTCCCTCCCCTCTTTTTTTGCCGCTCCTCCCACCCAACCAGTATCCCGCTTCTCCTTCCTCTCAGCCCGCCCCCTCCCCTCCCCCGATTAACTTTTGCAAACGAACGGACCTCTCTCTCGCCTGAAACTTTCTTCCCCCTCCGGATTGGATTCTTGTGGTTAAGACAGACGCCTGGTCCATCCGCCGTGGCTAGATTTTCTTCGGGATTTCCCCCTCCCCCTCAAAAAATTGTTTCCCCCCCACGGGGAATGGAGGCGAGAGAAGAAAAAAGAGGCTCGTGATCTGGCTTCTTTGGCCAAAACAGCATTTGGTTGATCCCAAGACATGTGAACAGGTAAGCGGGAGATGCAACAGTTTGGAGTGGGGGTGGCGGCCTGGGCGAAAAGTTTCTGAGCCTAGCGTGCGAGAACACACTTGCCTTTGTAAGCGGGTCTCCAGTCTGTAATCGTTGGGTGCTTTTATCGGGCTGTGCTTCGATGATGATGATTATTATTTGAATTTTCTGATGTAACTCAGTTAACGAGCAGTTTCTGAGCCTTCTCTTTTCTGAAGAACGACTTTAGTTGGAATTTAAGTTGTGAGCTTTGCATGCGAAAGGAAGGGAGAGTTGGAATTAAAGTGAATGACTTTAGATAGAATTTAAGTTGTAAGCTTTGCATGCGAAATGAGGGGAGTGTTGGAAATAAAGTGAATTTGGAAAGTAACTAGACCAAATCCCTGTTCAATTCTCTAGGTTAGTGTTTGTGGTGTTGGTAAAAGAAAAACTGTAAACAGTTTAATTTTCCTGCTCTATGGCTGACTTCCCCAGCACTGCAGAGTGACTTCTGTCCTTCAACTTTCAGCCAGCCACCCTCCCAACTCTCCATTGGTGTGTGGAAGGGTATCTTTTGCTCTTTGTTCCCTGGCAGTCAAATCTCTGTTTAGCTATCCATCTCGGACAAATGCTGTGACAAGGTGGCATCTGTTGCTGTTCCTTGAATGGCAAAATCTTAACCTGGCCTTTTCCAGCCTGATGTCTTTTTTGGCTGGGTTTTGGAGTAGGCTTCTCAGCATCCCCAGCCAGCCCTGGGCACAGGGATCTGAGGGTTGGGGATGGGTCCTTTGATTTATAACATCTGCAAAAGAAGTGTGGATATTTAAATATGGTAAGTAGGGTGAGGGTTTTGAACTTTCTGAGTTTCTTGTGTGAAGGTTTTCTGAGAAAGTGCTGCAGGAATGAAGGGAAGGGGGAAAGTCGTGCTAAACGATGTTTCCTCTGCCCTCGTGATGTCTTTATTCCAGTGAAGTGTGCATTGTAAAGTTGAAAGCTGCTTTAAAAAAATGCTTTGTAGATCCTCTTAGTGCATTGGATTTTACAAGTTTTAAGCTTTTCCTAAGAATTTACAACTCTAAAAAAGCCATACCATAGCCGTACAAGTTCCCTTTAGTTTATCGTGCATCCAAATGTGGCCTTAGGAGAGGCCCCTAGAGTTAAAAGGGCAACCCTACTCCTTTTTGTCTTTTCCAAAGGTGTAAGTTTCACACATTTGCTTGCAGAAGTGTATACCACAATTATGCATATAGTTATTTTAGAATACAATTACTGTATTGTCACTTAGAATTCCTAAAACATGGTTTCATTTTTGTATGTGCTTAGGTGGGAGCAAAAGCATGGAAATGTGATTTTTTTCCGTTTGCGTCTCTGTGCTAGGTGTGGTAAGCCCTCCAGATGTTACTAAGTATAATTTCCATTGGCCTCAGCCAGCGTAGCAGTGGTGAGGGAGGTTGGCAGTGGGCAACATCTGGAAAAGAACAAATTCTTCATTGTTGCTGAACATTAAGAGGCCAAGGATTCTTACTGTATTTTATTATTCAATTTGTTCACCTACCCATAAATGTTGATGGATTCCTTTTTACAGTACAACTATGTACAGTATAACTGAATGACTAGCTAATGTGTGAATCAATTCCAGTGGAATAAGCAGTGTGTTTTAGGCTATGAGAAAACTTTTTCATGTTGAATCTTGTGACATCATATGGTGTCAGAGAACTGTAGACCTTAAGCTGTGGAGCAAATGTGCTTGAGTTTATGTTAAGGCCAGAAAACAAAGTACCGTAGTTACACAATAGCACTTAGCAATAGCACTTAGACTTATATACCGCTTCATAGTGCTTTACAGCCCTCTCTAAGCGGTTTACAGACTTCAGCATATTGCCCCCAACAATCTGGGTCCTCATTTTACCGACCTCGGAAGGATGGAAGGCTGAGTCAACCTTGAGCCTAGTGAGATTTGAACAGCTGAACTGCTGAACTAGCAGTCAGCCTGCAGTCGCAGCATTTAACCACTGCACCACTTCAGCTCTCACTTCAGATCACAAATGTGATGTTGTTTAGAAAAAAACCCAGTGTTCTGTCCATCATTGCATCATGCTGTTATCAGTAAGAGGAATGATTATCTCGGTATGTTTTGTCTGCCCCCATCTCATTTGTCGAAGGATTTTTGAGGGCTGTTCTAATTTTTCCGATTCTTCTGGACTGAAATACAGTGCATAAAAATAACAATAACAAAGAATCATAAAAATATAATCATGAAGATATTAGCATTCTAGATACAAATGAAAGGATATTGGTAAACCGTGCAAAACTATTGGCAATGTTAATAAACAGTCAGCATTAGGAATAACAAATTTAGAATACTGCTTCACTCAATACTGTACTCAATACTGTACAATACTCAATACTGTACTCAACCTGTAGTTCCTCAATGGAACTACATCCACATAGATGAAAACATGCAGCGGCATACCCCAAGGTTCTGTCTGGCCCAGTACTTTTCAATATCTTCATAAATGATTTAGATAAGGGGATAAAAGGGGAATTCATCGAATTTTCAAACTGGGGGTGAGAACAGCTGGGGCCCGGGGACAGCTAACACTTTAGAAGATAGGCCCAAGATCCAGAAGGATCTTTACAGACTTGAAAACTGGGCCCTATCCAACAAAATGCAGCTCAGTGGTGACAAAATAAGATTTTGTATTTAGGCAAGAAAAAACATCACAGGTAGGTAGTACTTGGCTGAACAGCAGTAACTGTGAGAGGGATCCAGGAGTCCTGGTGGACAACCAGTTAAGTATGAGCGAGAAGTGTGCTGCAGCCACCAAAAAAGCCAATGCAGTCTTAGGCTGCATCACAGAGGTATCAAGATCAGGTGAAGTGTTAGTTCTGTTTTATACTGCCTTGGTAAGACCACACTTGGAATACTGCATCCAGTTTTGGTCACTATAAAGCAAAAAAGATGTTGAGACTCTAGAAAGAGTACAGAGGAGAGCAACAAAGATGATTAAGAGACTGGAGGCTAAAACAATGAAAGGTTGTAGGAATTGGGTATGTCTAGTCTTAATGAAAAGAAGAACTAGGAGTGACATGATAGCAGTCTTCCAGTATTGCCACAGAGAGGGGATTGACCTATTCTCCAAAGCACCGAGGGCAGGACAAGAAGCAATGGATGGAAACTTAGCAAAGAGAGATCCAACTTAGAACCAAGAAGAAATTTCCTGACAGGGAGAACAATTAATCTGTGAAATCGCTTGCCTCCTGAAATTGTGGATGTTATATCACTGGAGATTTTTAAGAAGAGATTGGACAGCCATTTATCCAGAATGGTGTAGGGCTTCATGCACAAGCAGGAGGTTGGATTAGAGCAGGGGTCAGCAACCAGCGGCTCTGGAGCCACATGTGGCTTTTTCATCCCTCTGCTGCGGCTCCTGTCTCCCTGCCACCAGTTGGCTCCACAATTGATAGGGCTTTCGGTTAGGACAGGTAGAGGAAAAAGGACTAGGAGGAGACTCTATGGTGGGGGAAGTGGACTTCCGGTTGGCTCCAGAATTGAACAGTGGGCTCTTTGTGGCTCTTTGAGTGTTTAAGGTTGCCGACCCCTGGACTAGAGCATCTCTAAGACACCTTCTAATTCTATTATATTGTAAATACTGTTAATACCTAAATTGGATTAATCTAATTATGTGAAATATCCAATCACAATGTCTTAAGAGATGGGCAGTCCAAGTTATGTTGAAGTATTCAGGTTCTAGGAAAATAGAAACATAAGAAATTATCTTCTACTCTCTTAACTATTGTCAGTGACCCTCTGGGGTTTTAGGTATCAGACTGGAATTTCTTTATACCTTTATCTGGGAATGCTGAGGAAAGATCTGTGGACAAACTATGTGCTTTACTGAGTGATAGTTCTACTTATTGGCCTATTGCTGGATTAAAGAAATAGAATGGCACTTCTAAGATGGTGGCCTCCAAGTTGTTTTCTAATAAAATGCTGCCCAAGCAATACAAAATATATGGTGTAAAATTAATTGGAGGCAGCATTTTTACCAGGTTTTTCAGAGTAGCTAATTCTGTCAGGAGTCCTGAGGCTCAATTCTACCCTTTTTACCCAGAAGTTGTTCTGAAAAAGGTATGGTCAGTTCTCCTTTGCCTGTTTTGTTTTTATTTTTGGAGTTTAATATGTTTATTAAAATAGTGGACAGATTTGCATAATCCCACATACATTGCATTATTGGATTATATACACTTTGTAGATGTTTTCCTTGACAGAAGCCATTCTTCTTTATTTAGATTGTTTAGCAGCCTGAAGTTTCCATGATTGCCCTTTCAGGAAGATGCTTGAATTGTTAGTATTGTTGGATTACAATTGCTTAATGATAGACAATTTTTCCATGTCCTGCTTAAAAATTCTATTAGCAGTTGCAGGAAAGATAATGAGACCCTCAAAACCTCTTTTAATCTGAGTCAAGATTTGTGGGATAGATATTAAAAAAGGACACTCTAGCGTAAGACACCATTGTTCATAAATTTGTTTGCTCTGGAGCTATTTTGTTATGGTGTCTTTTTTTTGATGTTACATTAGGCTTGGGCTGTGGGTGTTTTAGAGTTGTAAAACAATATCTGTTAAGTAAATATATCTTTTTGATGCGGTTTTTCCTCTATTTAGCTTTTTAAGATTCTTGGACTTAGCTGGAACCTGGCTAAGCAAAAAGGATATAGGAAGGTATACCAAGTCGGTGTATTATTTATTTTATTTATTTTTTATTTTGTGAGATTTATATACCGCCTCACAGTGCAAGCACTCTCTAAGCGGTTTACACCAGTAAGCAATGTATATTTATATTGCCCCCAACAATCTAGGTCCTCATTTTACCTACCTCGGAAGGATGGAAGGCTGAGTCAACCTTGAGCCGGTGAGATTTGAACCGCTGACCTGTGGATCAGTGTCAGCTAAAGTGGCCTGCAGTACCTGCCTCTAACCGCTGCGCCACCTCGGCTCTTATGTATGAGAAGAACTGGACAACCCATGACCCATTGGATCATCCTTTCAGAGTTTTCTTATTTAAACAGAGAAATAGAATGACCACAAGCAGGAAAACAAAAACAAAAATCCAGGGGGAATGGAAGTATCTTCCAATTTCCTGCCGGCTTCCCCATTGACTGTGCTTGTGGGAACTGGCAGGGAGTGTCAGAAATCACTCCTCCTCGTACTTGCCTGACCCACAGAACTGCCTGTTACTTTGCTAAGGGAGAGGGAACAAAGGGAGCCATGGACTGCAAGGAAAACTGTACCCCTTACTCTGCATCCTGGTGTGTCCCCAGGGAGGAAGAGGGTTCACCTGTTGACTGCTGGTGCCCCCAGTCAGTCCTACTTCATGATCAGGCATTCAAATCACTTCCTTGTCTTTCCCTTGCCACTCACACCATTAAGAGATTTTAAATTTCAGCTTTGGTTTCAAAGCACCAATCTCTGCTCACTCATTGGGCATTGCTGCCAGCTAATTCGGTGCAGGGATCAGAGGGTGGGAATATGCCTCCCCCATCTTCCCTTTTGCCACATAATCTATGAGTTTCTGGGAACTATAGTCAGAAGGCATGGTGGCACTGAAACAACCACAATTTCCCCAAATTTCATCCCGTAGATTTTATGGGTCCCAGATTTTGGACACATTCTGTAAGTTAGCTCATTTGAGGAACCTTGGTTCAAAAATTGTTGCCTTAAGATATACTGGCAATTGGCAATTTTTGAACTGAGATAGGTCTTCCTTTTTACTTTTGGCTAAAACTAGGAAAGTAGATCTGGATAATGATTGTTACTGAAATAATACAGACATATAAATGTGTTATTAAAAACTGCAAATTCTGTATGCAATCTCATTTATACTGTATAGTAGGCCTTTTGAAAATAGATTAAATGACCTATCAGCCATTTGTTCTTTTGATGCTGTGGAAGAATAAACATATACATATACATATACATATACATATACATATACATATACATATACATATACATATACATATACATATACATATATATATATATATATATATATATATATATATATATATATATATATATATATATATATATAAAACTTTTATACCCTTATTTTGTGTGATTTCAGTTTTATGCTATTTTTTAATTGAATTTATTTATATATCACCTTTTCTCCAAGAGCTCAGAGTGATTTTTGTGTGGCACTCTCTTTAGTTTATACTCACCGGAACAATTCTACAGGGTAGGATGGGCTGCAATTGATCCTAAAATCACCCAAAGACTCCCATGCTGAGGATACATGATTGGCAAATGGTCCAGTTAGAGTTGTCTGTTCCAGGCATCTTATAAATCTGACTGATTTATATCAGATGTTTGGAGTTTTTCCAGTGGCCTAGTAGGCTGTTTGGTAGAATGTTTGTACTGGCTTCAAAAGATTGTCCCTGAGTGCCTGTCTCTGAGTTCATCCATATTGGTTCATAGGTGAACTGAGGACCTTTGGGAAATGAAATACAGTTGTATCTCATCATTAATTGGTTCCGGGAGGTGCGGCGAATACTAAAAATGATGAGAATCAAACAAACCATGTGATCTATCACGTGACCCTTTGTTTTGGTCAGGAAGGATTTCCTGTCTGCTCTCCACTGCCATCCCCCTTTTCCTATTTCAACAAGCTTCCCAACATGACCAACTCCTGTTCGCCATCTGCAGCTGTCCTCTGCTTCCTTTTGCAGTGACCTTCCCGATATGGCCATCGTTTTATCTGTTCTCCACGGCCATCCCTCTCTTCCTATTATAGTATGTTGGGTACCAAACAAACAATGAGTATGAGGACAACATTTTCATATCAAAATACGTTGAGTACCAAATTGGATTAGTTTTGAAGTAGTCGAGTACGGAGATATCAATGTGGCTACAGAGATATCCGAAGGTGGAACAAGATGGAAAGTGAATCTGAGTAGTTTCTGGGGGAGGTATGATGAACTGAAGATGACTGCAACAAAGGGCAAGGAACTGATGAGTAGACTGGTTCCTTGGAAGCTCTCTGAATAGTGAATGGCTGGGAAGTTGTCCCCATGTATTCAGGATGGCTACTTCTCATGAGGAGACTGCAGGACAATAGGATTAGCCATCTTGCATGTAAGCAGACAGAAACTTTTAAAGGACGTTTACAAGCCACACATTCTAGTAACTTTTAGAAGTTGCTCATTAACTACTTCTAAGCTGTTAGAGATGTTCAGAACAACAAGTTTGAAAACACCCGATGAGTCTGCCTTCAATCCTGGATGAAAGAAAAATTTAATCATAAGCCTAAGAATTCAAAGAATTGGAAATAGTAAAAAGCTAAATAGGATTTTGATCTCTGAAATTTTTAAATGAATTAGGGGTTCAGATAAAATTAGAGTATTGAAACTTTTACAATAAGACTTAATTGTGGAATTAATATGGAATTAATTATAAAGTACAAACAGCATCTCATGGGACATGGTTTCTGTTTTTATAGGACAATAACACAAATAAGCAATTTTATGATTTCAAAAAGTAGACACTGGAGGGGACTAAAGAATTTAGGTTGAGGAAACATACAGGCCTGTAGGATGGTGCAAAAGTTAATTTCAATAAAAATATTGAAGGAGGTTTTTGAAGAATAGAATCAAGAAACAGTAGCCAGAATATCAACAATGTTAATAATGATGTTAGCTTCTGAGGATAGACTGGACCAAAAGTTATTACTAAAAAGTCAAATGTAGAACAAATTTTATCTAACAAGATAGAGATGATATCAAAAGTGGATTTATAATTGATAGCCAAGAGAATTATTTAGAAAAGGATGTTTCAGTTGATTAAAAAAAACCCTGGCTGTGGTTTTAAAATTTAAAATCAAGAGACTGAACTGGGGGAAAAAATCCTATTGGATTTACAAAAGAGGCTTGTTAAAGCCTTAAAGAACTCTGTATAATGAAACTAAGAAATGAAAAATAAAATCCTATGACAATATATAAATGAACTAAAGAATAATACTGTAAAAGAAGGAATATAAAGTAAGTTTATTTGATCAAAGTTAGAACAAGATGTGTTGTTACTTCTGGTTACCCTTTATCGACTTTCTGCTGACACCAGACTGAAAATGCGATGTTTTATGGGTGTTTATAGAAGAGATCGAATATAGGATGGGAAAAAAAACATACGAAAGCTTAGAGGGTGTGAAGAATCATCAAATTTGTTTATCTTCCTGTGATAAAGGTTGGAAATCACTTTTTATTTCTTTTCTCTTTATTATATTTTAACTTTTCTTTTTTTCTTTTTCTTGCACTTTTGGCTTTCTATTGTCTTTTTAAAAAAAGTTTAGTTTGTATTAGATTTTACCATTATAATCTACATTCTTAATATATACATACTGTATATTATACATATACATACACACACAAATACAGTGTGTGTGTTTAGGTATAAATGTGAGTCTGTTTTCCCTTATTGTATCAATAGGGAAATTGACCAATGACCTTATTTAGTGTTATTAGCTCCCACATCCAGAAGCAAAATGAATGTGTATAAGAATGTGCTTCTACAGTACAGAAGTGATAGCTATATATACAGTACTGTAGGGATAGATTACCGTACTTAGGAAATGTATGTGGTGAAACAAGTGATTGGGTCAAAAATAATTGAATGTGGATTGGATATAAATCTGAGTGACCTGTAAAAAAGTATTTTCTAATGGTTTGATCATGCAAAGAATGAACAAGGTTGAAATCACAGAACAAAAAAACAACAACCAATAGCTATACAAAGGATGAATGAAAAGCTTAAGAGGAGGGGGGAAACTGAGAAAGTTGTAACTGGATGGAATTGATGAGATCAAAATAAAGAGGTGAAAAGTTTAAAGAACAAAGTCAGTCTAAGAAGGGCTGAATAAGTAGGTATGAATCAATGATAAAAAGCTGTAAAAAGGTGTAATACAGTGTGTTGATTAAAAGCTGGATTTAGCTGTATTTCCTTCAGCTATCTCATGCCCTTAATTTCTATTCTTTATTCCCTTTCTATACTTTATATAATATCTTCTACTCCGAAAGAGAATAGTATGGTGTATATATATACATAATATACAAATCTATACTTGTCTTACACTTTTTGTACTAGAAGGGAAATATTAAGTGGTATTACAGATTGCATGAAGTGCATGCTTTTACTGCTATTTAGAAGTTTTCTTCTAAAACTGAAAAAAACTAAATTGGTGGTGGAAAAGATACCGCTATATTGTACTGTTATTTTATTTATAGAGTATATTCTTGATGTAAGGTGTCATATTGTGGTGAAAGAGATATTCTGACAATTATCTTTTTTTCTGGAGTTCTATTTAAGGCATAGTTTTAAAGCCAGACAATTGATAAAGTTGTAATCCATTTTCCATTATAAAGTGAAGCTGCATGTTTGGCTGCCATAAATATTCTAGAGATTTGAAGATATTTGCATCCATCTCATTTACCTGAATGGCTTCTGACTCTGTTCTAGGTCTGTCACTTCAGAGTAGTAACATAAATTAGATTCAGTATTATAAAAACTGGACTTGGACATTTCAGCAGTGTAGCTTGGTTTTGATTTAATGGGTGTGAATTCAGCCATTTATGTATCATAAACCATAGCTTTTATGATTGAGTATGCTGTTTAACCCAAGCTTTTGCTTATTCATTTAATAATGGTTAAAATGTTGCGATTTAGCATGTTTTAGCCTAAAACCAAATAAGAACCATAATTATTTTGAATGGGACTAGAAGAGTCAGAACAGATGGATAGGTTGTAATTAGGCTATTCAGTTGGGTAGGTCAAGTGTATTTATAGTTCTTTGAGTGAGGAAAAAACTGGAGTTTGCACACCTTGCAAAGCCAGGTTTGTTTTAATAATATCTTGATGTGTAGTATAAAAGAAAATAGTTAGATTCATATGTAAAGCTGAGCTTGGACTAAAGAAACCATATGGGAAACATGCAAATAAAAGATGACATCACATGGTGCCACCACTAAAATGTTTCTGATTCCAGTGCTTAGTCTTCTTTGCAGACAAAGAGTAGAGCTTCCCATCTTTATATTTTCTTACAGGATTAGATCCAAATCAGCTGTACCCCTGGGTGGGGTTGTATTCACAATTGGCAAAATAGCAGACAGAACATGCTGGCGCTCTGCCAATCTCCCTGTCTGCATGATGGTGCTTGGTTGAATATAGTACAAAACATGAATTATTGAGAAAGGAAATAGGAATTTGGTTGGGAAGGAATGGAGAGATGGAATGAGAGTAAACCCTATAAGGTGGGCCCTCTTCCAGTCAAAAGTGGAGTAAATGATAATGATAGTGCAAATCATGTCTTGCAAAGGATCGCTGTTAATTTAGCACTATGCAATTGCATACAGAAGCCATCATCTGTCTTATTTGTGCCTCTGCTGTCAGAGTGGAGTTGATTAAATTAACTTGTCTATGTATTTTGTTAAACTGTAATATGATTTAGGGGCTTTGTGTAGGTTCATGGGATTGTGAAAGATACTTGGCTCACATTAATCTTGGCTAGCAAATTTTTTCCAATGTGACATCTGACACAATCTGATATCTCCAAAATTAAGTGTTATTTGGAAGACATTGTTAATGTTTTCCATTATGTTGTGTCTTTGTTATTTGACAGAAACTTACATCTTTGGAGTTGACTCCAGAGACCACTGAAACCCAGATTGTTTTATCTATTTATTCTGGACTTGTTTACATTAGTGACCATTTTCTTACCTTATTCTGCAATCAATAGAATAAGAGAGTGCTAGTCTATTACTACTCAAACCTGTATGTTCTTAGATGCATTGTCAATTTTTTTCATGCACTGACTACCTGAAATGCAACAAATGTTCTGAAATTTGTTTCAGAACTGATTAGTTCACTGTCTTGAGACCCAGAAAATTAAATCAGATTTGTTGTTGAACTGATAAAAGAAAATGTATAATTGCAGGGAATTAAAATTTGGAACAAACTGCTTAAAATATACATCAGAGTTTTCCATAATGGAGCTGTATATTCCATCAAGGAACAAAGGAAAATCACATACTCGTAGTCCTCAACTTACAACCACAATTGAGCCCAAAATGTATGTTGCTAAGTGAGAAATTTGTTAAGTGAATTTTGCCTCATTTTACATTTTTTCTTGCCACATTTGTTAAGTGGATCATTGCTGTTGTTAAATTAGTGACATGGTTGTTAAGTGAATCTGGCTTCTCCATTGAGGTTAAGTGAATCTGGCTTCCCCATTGACATTGCTTGTCAGAAGGTTGCAAAAGGGGATCACATGACCCCTAAGTTCAGGAGTCTGCAACCTTAAACACTCAAAGAGCCATTTGGACCTGTTTCCCACATAAAACAAAACAGCGGGAGCCACAAAACCTGGGTGGGCATGGCCAACTCAACATCACTCGCTTCCACCAGTCACATGACTCCCAAGCTACGCCAACCCAGCCGGTCATTAGGTCAGAGAACCAGTTGTTAAAAAACACCGGGAACCACAAAACCCTTTTGACATACCTCTCTCTCTCTCTCTCTCTCTCTCTCTCTCTCTCTCTCTCTCTCTCTCTCTCTCTCTCTCTCTCTCTCTCTCTCTCTCTCTCTCTCTCTCCCCTCCCTCCCTCCCTCCCTCTGTATCTCTCTATTATCTCTCTTCCCCCCCCTCTCTGTATCTCTCTGTCTCTGCCGTGGCCGCTTCTCCATCCCCCACCGTCACTCTTACCTTCTCAGGCCAGGCGAGGAGTGACTGGGAGGGGAGGGGAGGGCGAAGGGCGGGGCCAGCCAGTGGTGGGATCACCCGATGGAGCCACAGCAGAGGGCCCAAAGAGCCGCATGCGGCTCCGGAGCCGCAGGTTGCTGACACCTGTTCATAAATGTGAACTAGTTGTCAAGCATTCAAATGTAAATCATGGGGATACTGCAAAGGTCATAACTGTGAAAAATGGTCCTCAGTCAGTTTTTTCAGTGCTGTTGTAACTTCAGACGGTCACTAAATGGACTGTTGTAAGTCAAGGACTACCTGTATATCAAATTACGCCAGTCTATTTTAGTGTTCTATCTACATGACTGATTGTGTTCTTTCTCAGGCCTAGCTTAGAGCTGAAATATATTCTGTTTTCATAATAATGCCTTTGATTTTGCAGCTGAGCATGTTTACAACAAATAGTTCTTTACACAAAGGAAATGGATAGCACTTTTGAAGCTTTTATTTGTAGTTTAAGACCATGTAAGATAGCGACCCTGAACCTTGTGTCCTGTTTTAGATTTCAACTCCCAGATTTTTCAAAATTAATTGTGTTATGAATTGAAGGATGCCAAGTTCAGGACTACTAATCTTGTACATTTAATTGTATACCTTTCTGAAGATAAGTGACTTGTTGGCTGCTAAGGGGTCGCAATATCTAGGACAGTATGTTATGAATTAAAGCTTCCATCAGTGTTCTTGTTGGATGCCAAGAAAGTCTAATCAAATAAAAAGGTGAGATTCAGGAAAGTTGTTTAGCAACTGCCTCATTTAGTGTCAGGCGTGAAGAATCAGGGTCACACCTAAGTTCCAGTTCAGAAGATTTATTTCTCAAGCCTATACACAAGAATCTGGTCAACTAATGGTCAGCACTAAATTAGCGCTAGATAAGAGTTAACAAAATCCAAAGGCTGTACTTGGAGTGTTTGTGAACATATAACAATTCTAGGTTGAGTCCTCTCTTGATTCCGCCCCCCCCCCCAGGTTCTGCTTGCTCTTCTACATTTAATGACAATTTGCAGTTACCCTGGTGATAAAAAAGTAATTTTATAACCAATCCTCGCATTTACGACCAGCAAAGAAAAGCTGAAGTAAGATAATAAGCTCAGTCGTGGTTTTGCTTAGTGGCCATTTTTCTAATCGATCAGATTGGCAGTCCCAATTGTGGTAGCTAAATGAGGGCTACCTGTATTTGTTCCTCATTGGGGCATCTTATGAAAGTTGGACCAAATCTCTCGTTTTTCCCTCTCCACAGTCCTTTTTGGAATATGCTGAGAAAAGCAAAGGATTGCCTTCTATCCACTCCTCTAGTACTAAAGAATAATTTCATGTATAGGTTTCCCTGAGGCTATCCATTTCACTTCATAACCAAGGTTCCAAGGGTTAACATATGCTTATTTGCCTGAGAAAATTATACAATAAATATCTTACTTATTTAGGGCAATTCATATTTGTTATGCAGAGCTAGCTGCCATGTTATGATAATTAATTAACTAATAATGTTGGATAAATTTTGGGTCAAAGTGGGATTGCTCTAAGGGAAACTGTGGAAGTGTTTTAAAACAAAGGTCTAATTTTCCCTCGTATCGTCCAGGATGGGTTACTCTAGCCCAATAGCTCTATGGACTGGGTTGAATTTTTTGAGGATCCGCCTCCCTGATGACGTTTCCTCAGTCGTTCAACTCAGTCCTCAGCTCATGGATGTTTTTTTCTTCAGCTCCTGTGAGCTTTAGAATTGCTTTAGGGTTTTTTTTTACCTCATCCTTCCTGGACTTTCCCTAGCTTTTCTGTCATTTTTCCCTGGAACGACATTTTTGTTTTACTCGAGCTTCAGGAACTGTAAGTGCCTTCGGGCACCTGAGCAGCAAACTTTATTGCTTTTTTGCTTGCTGGCTGTGGGGAGTGCACTGAGGAGCAGGGCAGTTTAAATCTTTCGCCCAGCTCTAAGTCTGTCCTGTCTGGCGAGGCAGACGTCTTTTCCTGCCTTTTCACCGGCACTGTGCCTGCCTCATTTCTCTGGGTTCGCTAATTGCAGATTGCCAGGGAACTGACAGTTTAGATCGCCACTGTCCTGTGCAGCGGTAGATCACGGGCTAGGATCCATCGTTGTCAGAGGCACACGATCCGATCCCTGATTCTGTTTCTGGCACGAGGCCCTTTATCAGACTTAGCCGTTTCATTTGGCTGCTGCCTTGTGTTTTGGTGGGAACGCCATTTTGGGACTAACGGCTCTTCAGATTGCCTTTTCTGGGCTGCGGCCACCATTTTGCTACATCTTTTCAGCGTGGCCATCTGCTGCATCGAAGGGATCAAGAGCAGCACTGGAGGTGCTCATTTATTCACAGGTTTTTTGCCTTTTGGGCCTTTTGCGGACCCCTTTGCCCACTTACTCATTGACGGGGCGGTGTTCCACCCCCCTCGGTTGACAGCCAGCTAGTAAATTGTGTGCAAGGCCTGGGCACTGGGTTTGAGGCTCACCCTCGGTCGCCTCGCAGTGCTGATTATTTGCGACCTTTAGCTGGATAGGCTGGTCGTTTTCTGCACGTTTCAACAGTTCCTACATTGTGTGGAGGAGGGGTCCCTGGCTGTGCCATACTCCTTTTTCCATAGATGCAGAGCAGCGGCTTTTTGCATAAGTCTGCCTTATTCGGGTGATATGAACTGCATTTCAAAAGAACAGGTTTGCCTAACCATCTCTGCTCTAAACCGCCTGCTTGAAGGGGCCATTTCTGCCTGAACTAGCATCAGCCACGCTGGTCACTTGGGACTTAGCGGGGGACCTCCAACGTCAAGGCAGACTGGTTGAATCGGGCCCAGGTCGACCAGTTGGAGTGGAGGCTGGATCCCAACCTGTTCCTGGACCTGTCCGAGAGGTTTGGTCGGCCACTGGTGGACCTGTTTGCCTAACTGGACAATGCACACCTTCCCTGTTATTTTTGCAGATTCCCGGGCAGAGGGGTGGATGCCCTCAAGTGCCCCTGGCCCAGGGGCCTCCTTTATTGCTTCCTGCCCTTGCCCCTAATTCCAGCTGTGATCTGGAAGATGCTGCAGGAATGGGCAGAGTTACTGTTGGTGGCTCCCCACTGGCCCAGGCGCCTGTGGTTTACCGACCTGGTCGGCCTATCAATCGCCCCACCCTGGAGAATCCCTCCGGAATGAGTCTCACTCAGCCATGGGCCCATTCATCATCCAGACCCCCAGTGGTTCCAGCTAGCCGCTTGGATGTTGAGCAGAGCCTCCTAATCTGGGAGTGATTCTCCAGTCCGGTCATCCAAACGATGCAGGTGGCCAGGCGGCCTTCCACCATGCGTATTTATGAATCGACCTGGAGGGCCTTTTGTGTCTGGTGCGGTGAGCGCCAGTTGGACCCTCGGGGGGTGGCGGTTGAACATGTCCTTGACTTCCTTCAGGCTGGTCTCGAAAAGGGCCTTTCTCCCAGCACGCTGCGGAGGCAGGTCGCCGTCTTGGCCTCAGTTTGGGACTCTGGGGACCGTGCTTCCCTGGCCCATCATCCACGGGTCCACCTTTTTTTGTGGGGGCCTCTAATCTCATGCCCCCACCCATTCACCGCTATCCCACTTGGAATCTGACTACAGTTTTGCAGGCTCTGACCAAGCCTCCATTTGAACCTTTGCGGGAGGCTTGCCTATGTGTCTTATCGTGGAATGTGGCGTTCTTGGTGGCCATCACTTCCACGAGACAGATCTTGGAGCTGGCAGCGTTGTTGATACGCAAGGACCTCTGCGACTTCCATGCAGACAGGGTGGTTCTGTGGCTGGATCATTTGTTCCTTCCGAAGGTCAACTCCATCTTCCATCGCGCCCAGGAGTTGATTTTGCCCAACTTTTGTCCGGACCCGCGCCACGAGTTGGAGATCCGGTGGCATACTCTGGCCGTACGGAGGGCTCTTCGCATCTAAATCCGCAGGACCACCCCCCTCCGAAAGATGGAGGCCTTGTTCGTGTTGTTTCGCCCCTCCTCGGTTGGCCACAAGGTTTCGCCTTCACGGTCGGCAGGTGGCTTTGGGCCTGCATCTCCAAGGCGTATGAGTCGCAGTCTCTTCCGGTGCCTCAGGGTGTGACAGTGCACTCGACCTGGAGTGCTGCTACAATGGCTGCCTGGTCTACCCAGGCTTCGGTTGAGGAGATCTGTCGGGCGGTGACGTGGATGTTGGCATCTCCTTTCATCTGCCATTAACGCATTGACTCGTTTGCTTCGGCTGACGCAGCGTTCGGCTGGTGGGTGCTGCAGCGGGTGCATGAGGAGCTGAGGAGCCGTGATTAGCGTTTACCTGCTCTTTTGGACTTCTTACCTTTGGTATGTCCCATCCTGGACTCTCCCTTTGATACGAGGGAAAAGGGGCGTTGGTTCTTACCTGATATGCCCTTTTTACGAGGATCGAAGGGAGAGTCCAGTCCCACCCTTGGGTCTGGTTTTTGGCCAGCCTCCGGGAGGAGTTTGGTGTTTCATATTTCTGCAGAACTGTCCGGAGTCTTTTATCACGGTTCATGGATTCTGCTGTGAGATTACATCAATCGCTTCGGACTTGTTGTCGACTGAGGAAACGTTATCAGGGTGGCGGATCCTCAGAAAATTCAACCCAGTCCATAGAGCTATGGGGCTAGAGCAGTGGTGGCGAACCTTTTTCGGCTCGTGTGCCGAAAAAGGGGGGGCGCGCTCGCGCGCGCTCGCGTACCCACACCCATTCCCTCCCCCCCACGCATGCACACAACACCACCACCATGCTGCCCCCTGCGCATGCGCACACACCCCCACCCCCGCACAAAGGCTTACCGGAGCCTGGAACGACGAAACCGGCAAACCGGAAGTGCGAAAAAACACACTTCCGGTTTGCCGGTATGCTGTTTTTTGCACTCCGGAGGGTTCAGGGAAGCTCCCTGAAGCTCCGGAATGCAAAAAACTACAAAACGGACAAACCGGAAGTGCGGAAAAGTGCACTTCCGGTTTGTCCGTTTTGTAGTTTTTTGCATTCCGGAGCTTCAGGGAGCTTCCCTGAACCCTCCGGAGTGCAAAAAACAGCACACCGGCAAACCGGAAGTGCGTTTTTTTCGCACTTCCGGTTTGCCGGTGGGAACCCTCGCGTGCCGGCTTCTATGGCTCCGCGTGCCACCTCTGGCACGCGTGCCATAGGTTCGCCACCACGGGGCTAGAGTAACCCATCCTGGACTCTCCCTTCGATCCTCGTAAAAAGGGCGTATCAGGTAAGAACCAACGCCCCTTTTGGATAGAGGTAATGGGTGAAAGGTTTGGTAATTATGCACACTTTTTTTTAAAAAAAATGTAATTTTAAAAAAATCTTCTGTGACTTCTATTGGCTTGCCCAGAAGAGAATGAATTAGTTCCCCACTGCTTGACTTGTCTGTTCTGAGCATTTGAAATCTGAGAAGCTGCATGCATCTTTTGCCCGGGCAGCCAAATACCAGGAAAAAAATGCCTGCTATCACAAAATTGCAGAAACAGCAAGTTCTTGCTTGTTATTTTGCGACATCATACTTTTCAGTGTCCATCAACTCAATAGAAAAAGCCGCTGAGCCATTGAAAGGTTTTGTGGGGTCATGAATTCTCCTTTACCTGTTTCTATAAACTTGATTATTTGTATAATTAACTTAACTATTGCAAGTGGTAAAGCTGCAGTTCTTTTCAAACCGTTTATTTTACTGACACACATACACACAGCCCCAGAAATCCTGCACAGAGTGTTTCTCAACCTTGGCAGCTTGAAGATGTGTGGACTTGAACTCCCAGAATTCCTCAGCATGCATGGTGGCTGGGGAATTATGGGATTTCATATCCACATATCTTAAGTATCCAAGCTTGAAAATAACAGCTACAGCATATTAAGAATAACTGTTTCTCATTTGATTTGCACAATAATTCCTCTCTCCTCACCTACAGCCAATTCCTAATTCTCATAGGTCAGGGGTAGGCAAAGTTGGCTCTTCTATGACTCGTGGACTTCAACTCCCAGAATTTCTGAGCCAATCATACTAGCTTAGGAATTCTGGGAGTTGAAGTCCACCAGTCATAGAAGAGCCAACTTTGCCTACCCCTGTCATAGGTGAATAAGTGGCTATTCATAAACTTGTTTTGACTATGTCCAGGTTCACAGATTCAATTTGGGACCTGCGTGAAGAAAGCTTGCTTGTTAATGACTCCTTCATTTGTTTGGGGAATCTGGGCACAATTTTCAGAGGAAGGGAAGTTTGGAGCATTGTCTGCTTCAACTGTAAGCAGTAAATTCTTTCCAAATCACACAATGTGATTGTCTGGATTTGTTTTCTCATTTTGTCTCTCATAGTTGAGGTCTACCTATGATGTCAATTACAGGCCTCTCTCATCTTTTTAAGTGGGAGAACTTGCACACTGGATAGTCCCAAACTCCTATCTAATCTTGAATATGTTTTCTGAAGTGTTTTTATATCTTGGAAAAAGAAATAACATATGCCCTGATCTTGGCATGGATAGAATGTTCTTAATGCTCTATAATGCTTCTTTTTTGTAACATGTTACAGAGTTGTTCATACAAGAAGTTAAGGATTTACTGCAGTGTCCAATTGGGAGGGGATACAGGTATTTGTAAAACTATGAAAGGCATTTTGTTTTCATTTCGCTTAGTCTCCTCTAAGGAATGCCAGCTTATCTGTTGAGTGGTGGGCTCTAACCTGTGATGATCCCCATGTCTCCCACAAGAAAGCAAGGTCAGCAGCAATCATTTTTATTCTCTGCTTGGGTCTGTGTGTTTTGTAACAAGAGAAAATACTTAGCATTCTTTTTGGTATTTTAGATTAGCTCTTATCAAGTAACCCTTCGTTTTTTATGCAGATGCATGCATGTAATTGCAGAGAAAGAATGTGCCCAGAACCTTCTAGTGATTGTGGTTATTAAGCTAAGGCTCTGGACAGGCCTAAACTGTATTATCCTAACATAGTTCTATCTAAGCTGAAACTTTTTAGATGTGTTTTGATTACAATTTTCCAGACTCCAAAATTCCCAGTCAATATTCTCAAAGTAGATTGGGGAACCTACCCTAACTGTCAAGTCTGGTTAGAGTAAAACTAATTGTGGTGTCTCTTATTATCAACAGTGTCTATTACAATTAAATTCATCAGTGTTTGATCATTTTCATTATAAGGTAAATGTTCATACCTTTAATCATTTCCTATACAAAGAGAGAATAGATTATGAAATATACTGAAAGGTACTGTTCAAAAGGCGAGTGGCCTTTATTGGGGGGTTTTCCCCCTTGAAAAAAGCTTCTTCAGTTCTAGTTGAATGGTGGGGAATGGAAGGATTTATATTCTTTACAGTCATCTGGTGATTGGCACTTTGAAAGTTGTTGTTAGTTCTCTGAGAGTTGTTGAGGCCCCTTGTAATGTTGAATCTTCAGTATTTATTTCACTGAAATTCTGCTATTAACTAGAACTCCTATGACCTTCAACCAGCATTATACTTAACATTTGTTTCAATTGTTTTGAGACATTTAAGTGCCAGAGACAAAGTAATCAAATACAGCATACGAATATTAAAATATCACTTCAGCAATTACATGCATTTATAACTTTATATTTTTCTAATCTTTTATGTTCTGGTTGTAGAATTGGAGCACTCTTGGCAGAGAATGGGAACAACAGTGTTAATAATTTCTATCTTCAAAGCATGACTACTGTATTTGCAAATGTAAACACAGAGACATAATCAACTTTGCCTGAACTCCTAAAAGAATAATAATGGTCACCTTTGTAATTAATCCTTTGACTTTTCTTCCTCCCTGGATTCAGTTTCTCTGCTTCTTGTTTTGTTCTTTATTTCTTAAGGCTGTTCAAAATATTGTTTTATACGTACTAGTAGAGAAAATATGATGAATAATTTGATACAAAAAAAAGTGGTGTGCTGCTTGCTAGCAGTGTTGAACCACAGTGTTTATGATGTTGATTAATACCTTCCTGTAAATATACTTCTGACAACATGGTCAAGAATTCCAAATAGCTTACCCATGCTTTGTTTTGGAAGATGGGTTGTCTTTTACATCAGAAATGATCTCAGGTTGTTAGCCAACTGGTAATTTACTCTGACAAGGGGTGGAGGCAGTTGAGGCTGCTTTGTTTCTTTGGCTATTAATGTCCACCTCTATTATTGTGAATATATAGGGTTTTTTTCCTGCCAGGCTTATAAATAGTAATTTTGGATTTTCACATTGTGATTCAAGAGAGGGAGCAACTAACTAGCAGTGTCACTTGTTTTCTGAGTGTTGAAGTCTCTTGACAGCTTGCATTAGCTCTCCAAATCTTACTGCAAAACTGGACATTTCAGTTCCTCTCATGTGAGTTTTGAAGAATAGGGATTGGTGCCTGACAAAGTCATAATTCCAACACCCATTTTCTTCTTTCAAGGGACTTACGAAAAATTGTTCTAACTGCATCTTTTTTTTAATGTTGCTTGGGTTGTGTAATTCTTAAGCTGATCTTCAGTTGTGGGTTTAATTTCTGAAAGCTCGTTCATTTTCTTTTACTTCCTTGAAAAATTCATACCTGAGTAAGCTATCTAGGGTCTGGTTATCTCACTGAAATGAAAGGGAAGTCAAAATCTGGTATTCTGCTAGTAAATTTGCAGTAATGCAGCAAGATTTTATCCTTTTCTCTTGCTTCCTACAATCCTTTTGGAATGTAATGAGAAAAGCTATATATTTTGGAGTCAATTTACATCAGTAATCTTGTTATTTCCACGTATGGCTCTATGATGTACACTCTATTGCAGGGGTGTCAAACTTGAGGCCCAGGGGCCAGATCCGGCCCGGGGGTTCTTAGATCTGCCCCGCGGGACCACCCTGGAAACAGCGAAGGACTGGTCCGCGGTGCCTCTGCCAGCGAAAATGGAGCTCAGGAGAGCGGCACGCGGCCCTCCCGAGCTCCATTTTCGCTTGCAGAGGGTTGCAGGAGGTCATCGCAGCCAAAAACGGGAGCCCATTTTCTTTGGCAGAGCGCACAGGCCACCACAGATGCCCTGGACACGAGTGACGTCGAGCTGGCCATGCCCACCCTGGCCACACCCAGTCCGGCCCCCCGAGGTCAAACATAACCCTAATGCGGCCCTCAATGAAATCGAGTTTGACACCCCTGTTCTACTATAACAGCTCCATATTGTTTAAGCAAATACGCTGTCTTTCATATTGAAATTTCAGTTCATATACTGAATGATAGCCAATGTTTGTTAACTATGATTTTTTAATACACTATTTTTTAAAATAAATCATGTTGGTTCATATAAAATAGTAACCTATACTAACCTTTACTATGCCTGAGTTCATGCATGACCCTGAGACAGAAACAAGCTAAATTTGTGCACCCAAGGTTTAAGTCACATAAGAGTCAGAATTGTAGATATTTGGGACTTTACATAACAATATTTGTTTATTTTAGTTCCCTGTTTGTTTTTAAACGGTTTAATAAAAAGGAAGTATATAAAGGAAAACACACACACACATATGATAAGAGTATATGCATGTATGTTTTCTATACTTCTATATTTTACACATTCAAAATACATGCAAAAAAGTGCTCCATTTTTGAAGACAGCATTAACATTTGACCATGTTGAGTAGTTTTCTGGTTTTTTTTTTATGACGATCAGTGGGATGCAGGGGTGAAATGCTACCAGTTCACCCCGGTTCGCCCAAATCGGTAGTAACAAATGCTTCCGGTTCCCCGAACCAGTAGTAAAAAATGCTTTTAAAAAGTAAAAAAAAAAAAAGGTTCCGATTGGAGGCACAGCTGATTGTCACAGCTGATGAACCTTTTTTTTAAACTATTTTAAAAGCATTTTTACTACCTATTCGCCTGAACTGTGATTCTGTGAGGTTCCTGCTTGTTCCAGGAACCATTTTGTGTGAAGTCCAGCTGCTTCTGCATTGTGTGTGAGTCAGTTGTGTAGGAGTCAGTTGTGTACTTTTGTGTTGTTTGTGTGTGAAGTGTGAAAGTTGGTTTTTGAGCTCTCTGTGACTCTGTGAGATTCCTGCTTGTTGCAGGGGATATTTTGCGTGAAGTCCAGCTGCTTCTACATTGTGTGTGAGTCAGTTGTGTAACTTTTGTGTTATTTTTGTGTAAAGTGTGATAGTTGTTTTTGAGCTCTCTGTGACTCTGTGAGGTTCCTGCTTGTTGCAGGGACCATTTTGTGTGAAGTCAGCTGCTTCTGCATTGTGTGTGAGTTAGTTGTGTAGCTTTTGTGGTTTGTGTGTGAAGTGTGAAAGTTGGTTTTTGAGCTCTTTGTGGCTCTGTGAGGTTCCTGCTTGTTATTGCAGGGGCCATTTTGTGTGCTTTTGCATTGTGTATGAATCAGTTGTGTGGCTTTTGTGTTGTTTGTGTGTGAAGTGTGAAAGTTGGTTTTTGACTCAAAGAAAGTTTGGTTACTTTGTGGCTCTGTGAGGTTCCTGCTTGTTGTTGCAGGGGCCATTTTGTGTGCTTTTCCATTGTGTGTGAGTCAGTTGTGTTGTTTGTGTGTGATGTGTGAAAGTTGGTTTTTGAGCTCTCATGACCATGACCACCAAGCCACGCCCACCCAGTCACATGACCACTAAGCCATGCCCACCAAGCCACACTCACAGAACCGGTAGATAAAATTTTTAGATTTCACCACTGGTGGGATGGCTCTGAAAAGCTTAAAACCAGTTCACAAATACCTGTATATTTGTTCCTACTATTCTCTACTAGTAATTAATACTTAGAGGTGTATTGCCTTCTGCTCCCAGAGTAACATATAGTCATCACAACTAGTAGTGATTAACAGTCTTACCTCCACAAATGTGTCAAATCACCATATGAATGCGGAAGGTCAGGACTGAGCAATGCTAACATATATGGCTGAAATTTTGTGAGCTTTCACAGAACACATTCCTGGTAAGAATTTGGGCTGAAAGTTTGAAGGAATTGAGCATTCAGGCCTGAAATATGTTACTAATCCTCTCCTTATTTAAATATTGATTCTGATTTTCTTTTTAAAATTCAGAAATGCACATTTTTTATTTAGAAAAAACATAACATAAAGGGCATAAGTTGAATGTCCCTATGGTGCAGTGGCGGGTTGCTGTCTTACTGGTGTCGGTGCGCTGTGCACACGCGCCCCCCCCTCGCATGATTTTCCTTCTGCGCATGTACGGAAGCAAAATCGCCCCAAAATTCGTAAAAAAGATGGTGACACGCGCGACTGCCCGGCGGAGACGGTACCGGAGCAGTCACGTGCAAATTGCCGTATCGGCAGGTCCCTACCGGAGCTACGCACTGGACCACACCGGTAGGAACCCACCCCTGCTATGGTTGTTTGGACACATGTACAAAGAATGCATGTGCTGTTAAATGTAATAGGGAGCTATGCAAGACAGAGAGATATGAAGAGTTATAGTGAGTGGCAGTTGTTTCATTTCAATATATAGCAACGTTAGAGTTATCACTAGAAGAACATTGAATCCTTGATATTTTTGGATAGAAGAGTGAATCATATAGATAATTTCCCAGAGTTGAGCAAGATTTGACCTGTGCGATTGTATGAATGGAATTTGTAGTTAGTTGGAGGAACTTGGTTTTGAAATGGTTCTTTGAGTTTGTTTGTGTGAACATGGTTTTTGAAAAGCCCCAAAAATGAAATAAGGAAAAGGGGGGGGGGGAGAAATGCTTCACTTCCTTCTTAAATGGTTTTCTGATTTGTAATTTATCTCTCCAAAACAACTAATTGACATATAAACAGACCATCTTGTTTTCTAATGGACAACTTGGTGAATCCCTGCCAATGTCTGTTGCACACCTGGGCACACTTACCTTGATTGTAGTCGTCCGAACATTTTCTTTTTTAACAAAAGAAACCCTTATGTGGTACCCACAAGATCATCCAGAGCTGGCAAGCTATCAGAGAGAGCCAATTTTACAGACAAAAGGCCTATTTCAGGAAAACAACCTAATTGAATGTTCAAAGGCATTCATGGGATTTATTCTCATGTTTTCATTCGAAAACCTCAAGGGTGGGGTGTGCATTTCATTTATTGGGTCTGGAGATTTATTGTCTGGACAATGGACATTCAGCATATTCTGGTTTCAGCTTTTTTTGGTGAAATAATCTATACCTCGTTGCTGTATTTATATTATAATATATAGTTTGTTTTTCTGTCAAAGTATACCTTTTTAGGTATATACCTAAAACTTCTGGTTTTATAATATCATACCTCTAGGAGGGAATAGTGTACCACTCCCATGGTTGAAATGTAGAATGTATGAGATTTGGATCAATCTCTAGCTAAACTTAAATAATCAGTGTGGCCATTTATCAAAGCCAAATCTCTGTTTTTAATTCACTTTTTAAAAAATACAAGTCTGATACACATTTTTTCACCAAAACGCTCGTGCTATGTATAAATGAGCAGCATAAACAAGAAACCTTAATTTCAGTGCCTATAAAAAGTTTGTTTACTGCCTGTATTTTTATCCAGGATAATTCAGGAAGGACATAGTACTGTCCTAGGAAAGACCTACTCATATCACATATGGGAAATTAGTTTGTAAATAAAAGCCTTTTATATTTTAATGTTCTCCGCCCCGGCACATTTTCTTGAAGTTCAGTAATCTTGTAATTCTTCCTCAGCGGCCAATGAATTGCTTAGTTTTTCCACATAATTTTGAAATTTACTTTGGTTTTGAACTAGAGGTTCTGCCCAAGTATAAGCCAGAAGTGATGTGTGGCCTTCCATTTCATTGTGTCTGGAGGGGAATACAGTCCTTAATTATCAAATTAGATGCACATTCTGGCTCTCTGGCATGTCTTCCTGGCTGGCCATCTGTTAGATTGGATCAAGGCCCACCGAGAAAGTAGACTACTCATTACCAACAGTGCCCTAGTGCCAACCAATGGTGGGTTAAGAGGGGCAGGCTGTACACAGTTCATATTCCTGCTCCCCTGCCAGGAGCATTTCTTATGAGCAGATCAATGCCAGCCTAAGCCCATATGTCCCATTTGCATAAATTCACATCTGTGGAGACAGATGTGGCCATTGCTGTACCAAGAGGAAATGTTAAGGAATGAGGATACTGACCATAGTTTATCAATCAAGTGTCCTTTGGAAAAAGAAGTTTATAATGGCACTACTTCATCACTGTAAAGAGGTCCAATCAAGGTCAGTCCATTCAACTCGCTTTTCAAGTACTAATACCCAAAGCAGTTGGCCAAGAAAGACTTGTGAAAGCAGCAGATCAAGTTTTACTATTAGCTTGACCTAGCCTTTGGCATATTTTCCTTGATTAGCAAGGAAAATGGTGCCTACATTATGTTGTTTATGTATGTATATGTGCTACCTCCTTAATACTCTTAACTTTAGATGACATTCAAATAACCATATTGCATTATTATCATCAATAGGTGGTTGTCATTAGGTGATATTCACCAGAACATCACTCATTCATGGAGGGGGACATAGTCTTATTCAGTGGCTATACACCAGAAGTAGTCCTGTTCACTGGCTATATACAGTCTACACACTAAAGACTGGCCATGAATTTGGTACATACACAATCCAAAAGCTAGTTAGCATTTTATATCCATTGAATTTGACTAGTGATCACTATTACAGTTTAATATAAGATGCTAACTACTGGGACATGTTGAGAGTGGATAGTCCCATTCTCCATCCTCTGAGGAGCCAGCAGTCAGGATAGCAGTCAGGATGGGTTGTCTCCGCCTACTAGCAGTTGAGGACCGAGTCACTTTTTTTCTTTAATTGCCTGGATCCGCCCCTTGGGGTCCTAGTTTTGACTCGTCCTCAGCAGGAGTAGGACGTGGCGAAAACTCATCCCAACTGCTGGTTCTCAAGTAGATTCAGGTCGTACTTATTTAATTTAAACCTTTCTGTTTCTCCTTTTCCTTTCTTTCCTAACCTCTCCCTTGATTTAGCTTCAGCACTGGTGAGCGAGGAGAGTGGTAGGCGCCTGGAGATATCTCCTCAGCCACCACGAGGGTTTTTGGCTCCGGCCTAGCCCGTTTTTCCCCTCTTTCCCCCCCCCTCCACCCCTCCCCCGATCGCTCGCCCGCGGCCGCGGCCAGAATCACAGCCGTCGAACCTGATCCGGCTCTGGCCGCGAAGATTTTTCTGCTGCCGCGTCCTCGCTCACCCTCCACGTGGATTTGAAAGCGAGCTTGCCGCTTTGCCGCACGCGGTCGCTTCGCAGAGGGAAAGCGAAACCGCCGGCAGCGAAGAGCCCAGCCAGCCGATTGCCGCCTTGGGTCCTGCTGCCGGAGCCTCGCTCGCGGCAGGATCCAGTTTTAAATTTGGCGCCAAAGTTTAGCGGCTTGGTCTGAGGAGCGCGGCTCGCCCAGAGGCTCCGGAGACTTGGGATCGCCTGCGATCGCGGATCGGAGCCGGGGCGACCGTTGTAGGGCAGGCGACCAGGCAGGTCCTTGCCCTAAGGGGGCGGGGGGGATCGCGGGCGGGGGGATTGGCATTCGGCCCAAAAGCCTTCTTCTTGCCTTTTTTTGGCCATCTGCCTCATTTCGGGCCATACTTAGAACAATGGCGAAGGGCCTGCCTCCCACTAAGCCAGGAGGAAAACGAAAGCAGAAGACAAATAGGCCTAACGATGATGAGGCTGCAGCCTCCTCTTCTTATCAGGCCACGAGGGCGGAGCAGCGTAGGGACCGCACCCTACAAAAGCTCCATAATAGGGCTGCTCAATCCAAGCATTCTTCCCAGGCCACAGGTAGCCAATCTGAAGGGGCCCCTTCTCTGGAGGCCACTACCCTCCCCCAAATCTCTCCCAATTTATGGGGCCCGGAGGGATTGGGCGGGGCTGCAAGTGCAGGACAAGAGGCTCTCCCTGGCCCCCAGCCTGAGCCAAGCCTATGGGCGGGGCAAGACTTGAACCCCCCCTTCTTCCACTTGCCTGGAACCCAGGCCTCCTCCTGCATCAGATCAGGCCCAACAGCCTCCAGCTATGCCATTTGAGCCTGCCCTAATACAGCAGTGGATTGCAATGGCGGTCCAATCCAGCATTACAGCCAACTTCCAAAATTTGGCCGCCACCTTGCCTTCGATTAGCTCGGGGGTCTCTTCTCCACACCTGGACCCTCAACCAGGAACCAGCGCTGGATTCCTAGCTGCAGACCAGTTATCAAATATTTCTGAGGAAGACAACCTTGATGACTTACCAACCATGCAGATGGAGACAATGGGTGACCTATCAGAGGATGAAGATTCTACACCGGTCAAACCTCCCTCGGCAGCCTTGTTTCCTCCGGGGCTTTACAAATCCCTCCTTAGCAAGGCCAGAGCCACCGCTGGGTTATCCTTACCTTCTGCTCCGGAGCCATCCTTAAACACTCCTCTAGGTCCTATCTTTTCGTCGGTCATTCCTGAGCCGAAGTCGGTTCCGGCTCCTTCATTATTTCTGGACACTGTAAAGAATCAATGGGCGGCACCAGCTTCCGGAACAACTCCTTCTTCACTTGAACGTCAGTTTTTTAACGTGGCTTCTGATCTGGGGGACCTACTGGAGGTTCCCTCTGTGGATTCCCCCGTTTTGGCTCTCCACGCCCAGACCAACCTTCCAGGCGAATCGGAAGAGAATCTTAAGCCTGAAGAGCGTAAGATTGAACAGGTGCTGGTGCGCGCTCACCAGGCGGTTGCCTGGGCCATCAAGGCAACTTCCACATCCTCCTTCTTTGCCAGAGTTGCGCTTCTGTGGCTCAAACAACTGCAAGAATATATTCCTGACACCAATATACGGGCGCATCAGGACCTTAACAAAATCTTTGCCACCTGCCAATTTCTGGCGGACTCCACCCTGTACACATCTAAATTCGCATCTAAGTCAATGGCTTCTGCCGTCGTGGCCAGGCGCATGCTGTGGCTGAAGCAATGGCCGGTGGAGACTTGCCACAAATGGCGCTTAGCCTCCAAGCCCCTCAAGGGCAAGCAGCTCTTTGGAGACTCCCTGGACCCGTTTCTCATTGAATCACGCGACAAGAGGAAGATCCTGCCCTCCCTCTCCCGCAGAGGCCTCCCGCGACAGACCCCGTACTCCAGACGGCCCTTTCGGCACTCTGACCAGGGTTCCAGTTTCCCCCGAACCCCAGGTCAGTATTCCGGTACCTTCCGCCACAATCAGGGCAGGGCCAGGCGGGGGAGACAGTTCAGGCGACATTCCCGCGGGGGGACAGGTGGGCGCCCCGCAAAACGGGGCAAGCAATAGCTCACCATGCCTAGCAGAGATTCCCATAGGGGGCCGGCTGCGGTACTTTGCCGACCAGTGGGAGGTCACCACAGATGATACATGGGTGTTAGATACAGTTAGGTATGGTTTATCTCTAGAGTTTCTCTCGCCTCCCCCTGGAGCCTTCGTTCGGTGCCCCATGGCCCGTAACCTTGCTAAACGGGCTCTCATGGCCGAGGCCGTCCAACACCTCCTCAATATCAGGGCAATCCAGCCGGTTCCCCCGGAACAACGGTTTCAGGGGTTTTATTCCATCCTTTTCGTGGTACCCAAGGCTTCAGGGGGATGGAGGGCGATTCTAGACCTCAAGCGATTAAACCGTTTTATTTACTATAGAAAATTCCGGATGCACTCCCTTAAATCCATCCTAGCCTGCATTCGGCCTGGGGACTTCATGGCATCACTGGACTTAACTGAAGCTTACTTGCACGTTCCCATCGCACATCAGCATCGTTGTTACCTCAGGTTCTGTTACGCTGATAGGCACTACCAATATAGGGCCCTTCCCTTTGGGCTCTCTTCAGCCCCCAGGGTTTTTACGAAGGTTCTTTCTGTCCTGGCAGGACACCTTCGGGCTCTCCCAATTCGGGTTCAATGTTATTTAGATGACATTTTGGTACATGCCCCCACCAAGTCCCTAGCACAACAACATCTTCAGACAGTTATCCAGGCTCTCACAGATCATGGGTTTTCTATCAACCTTCCCAAAAGCCAGTTGTCCCCTGCTACGGCTATAGTCCATCTGGGTTCAGTAATCGATTCCTCAACGGGCAGGGTGTTTCTCTCCCAAGACCGTCAGAATAGTCTCAGGGAGTTGGCCACTCAGGTCCAGGGGGCGGCTTCCACTCCCCTGCTTACCTTATCATCTCTTTTGGGGAAAATGGTCTCCTGCATTTCCATTGTCCCATGGGCCAGGTTACATGCCCGGGAACTGCAGTGGTTCCTTCTTCCCTTTCAGAAACAGAAGCGAGGATCCTCCCTCCACAGGGTCACACTTCCTCCACCGGTTCGCCGCTCCCTCACCTGGTGGCGCTCCACAGCTCTCTCGCAAGGGACTCTCTTCCTGCCTCAGCCGCAAATCACTGTTACAACAGACGCCAGTCTCGCCGGATGGGGCGCTCACTGCGAGGGCGACACGGCTCAGGGCCTGTGGTCAGCAGAACACGCCGGGTGCTCCATCAACTGGCTCGAGCTACACGCCGCCTTCCTCGCGTTAAAGCATTTCCAGCCTCTCCTTGCAGGGTCGCACGTTCGTCTGCTGACGGACAACATAACCACGAAGGCGCATATCAACCGCCAGGGAGGCACCCGCTCCAGGACGCTGATGAACGAGGCACGGAAGATCGGGCTCTGGGCGGAACGCCACCTCTCATCTCTGTCATCGGAACACATTTCCGGGGTGGACAATGTCCAGGCGGACTGGTTGAGTCGGTCCACGGTGGACCAAGCCGAGTGGCGCCTGGATCCGTCAATCTTCCAGTTAGTAGTGAGGAAATTCGGTGCCCCGATAGCAGATCTCTTCGTGACCCCGGAGAACACGCAACTGGAACGGTTTTACTCCAGGTACCTATCGCCGGGGTCGGAGGGAACCAACGCCTTGCAGATGGCCCCGGGGGCTCCTCTACGCCTTCCCGCCTCTTCCCATCTTGCCGCTGGTCCTCAGGAAACTGATCCAGGAGAAGGCGGAGGTGGTCTTCATTGCTCCGTTTTGGCCCCGGCAACCCTGGTTTGCCGAACTCGTGGCTCTCTCCGTCGGGGACCACTGGATGCTGCCTCCCGTCCCACATCTCCTCAGTCAGGGGGCGATTTACCACCTGGACCCTCGATGGTGCAAACTGACCGCTTGGCGATTGAGCGGGGCAGCTTGAGACGCCAACTCTACGACCCGGATGTCATCTTCTACATTCAGGCTTCACGCCGCCCGTCGACTGACCGCATCTACTCAGCGACCTGGCGGACTTTCTGCACCTGGTGTTCCACTCAACGTGTGTCCCCTCTCGACGTTCCCCTCCCGCTGATTCTCCGTTTCCTCAAACAGGGCTTGGACAGAGGTCTTTCTCCCAACACTCTACGCCGTCAACTGGCGGCGCTGTCTTCTGTTCTTTCATGTGGCCATTGGGATTCCCTGTCACACATACCGACCGTCCGTCGGTTCCTGAAGGGCGTCACTAACTGCCACCCTCCGGTCATCCATAGGTACCCTTCTTGGGATCTGTCCAAGATCCTGCAATCCCTGACACAGCCACCATATGAGCCGTTACGGGACGCTTCTCTTCGCCACCTATCCCTCAAAGTGGCCTTTCTCCTCGCCATTACCTCGGCTCGCCGTATATCGGAACTCGCAGCTCTCTCCGTGCGTGAAGACCTCTGCATTTTCCACCCTGACAAGGTCGTGCTCCGTTTGGATCCGGTTTTCATTCCTAAAGTCAACTCCTCCTTTCACCGTGCGCAGGAACTCGTACTTCCATCCTTCTGCCCTTCACCAGCCCACCCTGCTGAACGGACTTGGCACACCTTGGATGTTCGCAGGGCTCTATGCATCTACATTTCCCGCACACGCCCCTTTCGCAGGACGGAAGCGCTCATGGTGACCTTTTTACCCCACACAATGGGACTCAAAGCATCGCCCTCAACCATAGGCCGCTGGATCAGAGGGGCCATCGCCAAGGCCTATGACATGGCATCTCTCCAGCGACCCGCGGGCATCACGGCCCACTCGACCCGGAGCGCGGCCACCTCCGCTGCCTGGGCCACTCAGTGTCCCCTTGAAGACCTCTGCAGAGCAGCGACCTGGGCGTCGCCCACTCCATTCATCAGGCACTACAGAATTGACAAATATGCATCGGCTGATGCTGCTTTCGGACGCCGGGTGCTGCAAAGGGTGATTCCTCAACACAACGTTTGATTGCCTGCCCTCCCATGGGTACTACTGCTTTGGTATGTCCCATCCTGACTGCTGGCTCCTCAGAGGATGGAGAATGAGCGTTGACTTACCTGATACGCTCTTTCTCATCAGGAGGAGCCAGCAGTCAGTTCCCTCCCCATGTTAGGCTAGTGTTTCGGGCAGCACAGGGGCGAGTTTTCTGTTCCACCTGGTTAGGGCAAGGGCTCTTATCTTAGTTCCAGGCTATTCATAATTTCAAAAAAAAAAAAACCTTGATTGTAAAGGGGGGGGGGTTTCAGGCCTTCCTTCTCGTTTAGTTACACCGTTACGAACCAGTTTATTTCCAGTTGGGATGATAGTTTGACTACTCGTTTTCACCACATCGAGTCGTTTGCCTCGGATTCGTCAAAACTGGGACCCCAAGGGGCGGATCCAGGCAATTAAAGAAAAAAAGTGACTCGGTCCTCAACTGCTAGTAGGCGGAGACAACCCATCCTGACTGCTATCCTGACTGCTGGCTCCTCCTGATGAGAAAGAGCGTATCAGGTAAGTCAACGCTCATTTTGGTACAAATGCATGGGAATTCAGAAAACAAATTCATTATTAATACATAAAGCATCCATATGAAATTTACTACTACAGGAATTTTTGAATACTGGTTGCTCAGGTACAGTAATGAACATCTGCTAATTATGTTCTTAGCATCATGTGGCTTTGTATTATGGGATATATAATTCTGGATTAATACAGGAAAAGGGAGTGCATGAATTTAATAATAATAATAATACTATAGTATTGCAGATGGCTTTGCAACCAAATTGTTGGGCCGTGTCGGCGGTTTTCTTTTGCTTGTTAACTGTGTGTTACTTTTTTTAGGTTGCCAGGATCTGGTGGCATGAGGTAATGATGTCATTAGATTGGATGCAACCTAATGTTTTCACCCTTGGGAAAAGCTAGCTTCCTTTTTTGGAGGGATCAGATTTTTCAGAAGATGAAATGGGTGTGTCTATATATATGGTGTAAGACATCTAAGCTTCCAAACTGAAATCCATTCCAAACACCTCCGCAAGACTAGGTTTCCTGTGTTAGCAAGGTTAAGATTCCAGCTGATTGTTTGAATTCCATGCCCCACTGTGCATGTGTCTGCTCTTAACTGGAGTCGTACTGAGTTTGAGTTTCTTTACTGATGTATATGCTATGATGAAATATTAGATTATTGCATTGGTTGAAAGCAAATAAACTGTTACTTTAGGATAGGGGTGGGCAAACTATGGTTCTTTGAGGACCTGTGGACTTCAACTCCCAGAATTCCTGAGCCAGCCATGCATGCATGGCTGGCTCAGGAATTCTGGGAGTTGAAGTCCACAGGTCCTCAAAGAACCATAGTTTGCCCACCCCTGCTTTAGGAGATCAGATCAGATGGAAAACTTAGGGAATATGGAGAAGAGAAAGAGAGGGAGTTAAGAGGAAGCCAGTCCTGACAGGCAGACAGAATAAAAAAAATGAGAGAGAGAGAGAGAGAGAGAGAGAGAGAGAGAGAGAGAGAGAGAGAGAGAGAGAGAGAGAGAAGATACCCTGAATTTATATAAGAAAGTAAAAGAGAGATACTAGTAGCTTTCGTGACAGCCTTTCTGTAAATCATCCTGCTAATCATCACCTTAAGGGAGCAGTCAGTCTTTATTTCGCCCAGGACTGATTGATTGGTTCTGCTTGCAGTCCGTGGAACTCTTAGTAACAGTCTCCAAATCCATAATTCAAAAGGCATCTCTTCTGGTTTTCTTTATGTCCAACATCACAGGCATACATTATCACTAGGGAAAAAAATACATTGGCTTTGTCTGTTTTGATCTTTGTATCATACAGATATCTTCTATGATCTTGGCTAAGTTCCTTTCCCCTTAGGATTAAGCTTGTCTTTCTCCTCCAGGAAACTCTTCACCTTTCTCTATTTTTGAAGCAAAACTAACAACCACCTTCACTTCTTTGCATTGAATTCCCAACAAGCAGTTTAACATCAGTTTTGCCCTCTCAGTTCTCAAGTAAACTCTCAAAAGAGACTCAGTGCTGTCTTATTTTATAGAAATGGAGGACTGGACTAAGTAGCTCGAGGGCCGGAGTTTCTTTGGGGGAGATGCCAACAATTGCTTTGCTTCAAGGTTAACAAGCAAAGCAAAGAATCCATTAAACCATGGAAAGAGCAGGGAAGAGGGATGGCAGAATTAAGCTACAGTGGGTGTAAGAAGAGATGGCAGTTTCATGTTGACAGAGGGCAATCAATTGTTTTAGTGGCTTTATTCTAGTATACAGTAAAGGCTTTCTCTAATGCTGTGCTGTGACTGAGACTTAAGCAAAGCTTGTGTCTAACAGCTTAGTCACACCATGTTGAATTGAAATGTCTGGGACATTCAACATACTGTTGAGTTCTGGCAACTACCAATGAGCTTTGATAGTCTGATTGCCATCTCATTTTTCCTACCACAACTGGAAGAGGGAGATTGTCTACAGATCAAAAATTGATGCAATCACTACCAATTCTCTGGAAGCTCAGCTGATTATTTGATCTAGTAGCCAACACCTTGTTCCTGGAACACGTATATTTGCTTTCATTTATGTGAGACACATATTTATTTGACAACCTTTCGATGTCATAATGTGAGGTTTGAATAAACCTTAAAGCACTGTGGATTGGCAGATAATATTTCAATTTCTGAGAAATGTATAAATTGTATCTTCTGTGATTGATTGGTTATTTACATAACTTGCTTATTTACCGTATTATCTTAATACTAAACAGGACACTGTTACATTTCAGATTATACTTTTACAGATCTTTAAATTTGATGTGGCTTTCTGGAAGTATAGTTATTCTCTGCGATTTAAAAGAAAATACAATAACACTGGGCCTCTTCAGATCAAACATTTATTTTAAAAAGCTTCTTCATTTTGTTAAGTTGTCTAGAACAATAATAAAGCAGTCTTTAAAAAATAAGTCTAATAATTTGAACATTCTATAGACATTTATAGTTATTGACTTGCCTCTTTGCAGTTTCAGCAGTCCAACATTGTCAGCAGTTTACCTCCCAGCAATTTGCCTCCTTGCAGCTACCGTAGTTTCAGTTTCATTTTAGCAGTGGCTTGCAAGCCTCAGTCAGTGGTGCGTCAGGAGGCAGATAATCACTTCCTTGCCTCTAGATGTTCAAGTAGTTCTTTAGTGTCTTAAGGGTAACAGTTTGTGTGTTACACTAAATATTATTTTTTCCTTTTATATTCTTACATTAGGTTTTTTGGAGTACTGTATTCCATATTTCCTCTGAAAGATCCATCTAAAGTAGAATCCATTATAGTATGGGAACTTCTGCATTCCTTTTGCGTTATCCCGGAAGCGGTGTGGCTGATGTGGATTGTGTTTGGTTATAATTGAGTGAATGACTGCAGATTGTAGAAGAATGGTTGTTAGAATGAGTGAGCTGGGGACTGGGGTTCGGACCCCCTCTGCTGAGTGTGGAAAGAGAAGCGAAGGGGGGCCTGACTCTGTCTCCCGGCTCAGTGTGAATGGTATGGATGGCCTGCAGGAAGGGAGGTGGACCAGCGGGGAGGGGAATTGGATCTCTGGGGGGGTGGAGAGCTGGAATATCCCGGTCATGATGGGGAGAGGTAGGTATGGCGGGAGCAGAGGGGCGGGCCGCTCGTGGGGAATAAGACCTCGCTGTTTACAAGTGATCCCTTGTTCCGGCCCCTCTGATGTGGTTCCATCTTGCTCAACCCGAGTACCTGGCAACCAGGATTTTCAGGGCCCTGGGCTCAGGATGCTGCTGCTTAATGCCAGGTCAATTGTCAACAAAGCCCCCTTGATACGTGATTTAATCACTGATGAGAGGGCGGACCTGGTATGTATAACTGAGACCTGGCTGGGCCAGGAGGGGGGGAGTAGCCCTCTTTGAGATATGCCCAGATGGGTTCTCAGTGCTGCATCATTCACGACCCCAGGGAAGGGGAGGAGGAGTGGCTATTATAACTCGCAGGAATCTGCATCCTCATAGGATCCCTGCCCCGGAGATTGTCGGGTGTGAGACGCTCCTTCTGAAGTTGGACTTAGGGGTTCAGGTGGGCCTTTTGTTAGCGTACCTGCCTCCCAGCTACGTTACTAAGGCCCTGCCTGAGCTGCTTGAGGTGATAGCTAGCCTAGCGGTGGAGTTCTCCAGGCTTACGGTTCTAGGGGACTTTAACCTGCCTTTGGCAGGCGAAACCTCTGGGGAAGCTCAGGAGTTCATGGATTCCATGACAACCATGGACCTGACCCAAGTAATCCAGGGTCCGACTCATGAGGGAGGCCACACGCTTGACCTAGTGTTTCTTTACCCTGGGAGTTGGGTGGCATATAAATCCATTTAAATAAATAAATAAATAAATCTTTCGGGGCAGTGGAGAGATGATCTGAATGTAGGGGATATAGTCACCACCCTGTTGTCGTGGTCAGATCATTTCCTATTGAGGTTGGATTTCATGGCCCCACTCCTCCCCCGCAGGGAGGTGGGACCGACTAGGTGGTTCCGCCCCAGGCGCCTAATGGAGCCAGAAGGATTCCAGAGGGAACTTGGGGAAATACCTGAAACCCTGGTACACAATTCGTCTGAGTCCCTGGTGGCTGCCTGGAATACCGCAGCACCAGGGGCATTAGACTGGATTGCGCCTTTGTGACCTCTCCGTGGCATTGGATCCCGGAAAGCTCCCTAGTTTACCAAGAAGCTCCGGGAGATGAAATGCCACAAGAGACGTCTGGAGCGACGCTGGAGAGCCAGTAAAACCGAATCCGATCGAACACTTCTAAGAACTTTTATTAAGTCTTATCTAGTAGCGATAGGGGTGGCAAAACGGTCTCATTTTTCCGCTCTTATTGCATCCGCAGATTCTCGCCCAGCCGCCTTGTTTAGGGTGACACACGCCCTCCTTGCTAAAGGGGGGAGCGAGGAACACTTGCAAGGTAGAGCTGAGGAATTCACGCAGTTTCTGACGGATAAAGTCGCTCAGATCCAGTCGAATCTGGACTCTGGCTGGACAGAGTCTACTGAGTTGACAGGGGCAAATCTTAGTCCAGCGTTGTGGGAGGAGTTTGAGCCTGTTTCTCCTGATGACGTGGACAAGGCCATGGGTGCGATGAGCTCTTCCACCTGTTTATTGGACCCGTGCCCCTCCTGGCTGGTTTCGGCCAGCAGGGGGGTGTCACGTAGCTGGATCCAGGCGGTGGTCAACGCTTCTTTGAGGGAGGGATCCGTACCGCAGCCTTTAAAGGTTGCAGTGGTGAGACCCCTCCTCAAGAAGCCTTCCCTGGATCCAGCTATTTGAAGAACTTTCGTCCGGTCTCCAACTTGCCTTTTCTGGGTAAAGTTGTTGAGAAGGTGGTGGCTCTTCAGCTTCTCCGGCTATTGGAGGAAACTGATTATCTGGATTCCTTTCAATTGGGTTTCAGGCGCGGCTACAGCATGGAAACTGCCTTGGTCGCCCTGATGGATGATCTCTGGCGAGCCCGGGATGGTGGTCATTCTTCCATCCTGGTGCTACTTGACCTCTCAGCGGCTTTCGATACCATCGACCATGGTATCCTTCTGCACCGACTCGGCGGTCTGGGAGTGGGAGGCACCATTTTGTGGTGGTTCTCCTACCTCGCCGATAGGTCGCAGTTGGTGTTGACAGGAGGGCAGAGGTCGTCTCCTAGACCCCTGACATGTGGGGTCCCTCAGGGTTCAAGTTAGGAAGGAAGAAAGAAAGAAAAAGAAAGATGGTAGGAGGGGTAGTCTTATACGGCAAGTATATCCCAAACGCTATATTTTAAATGGAAAAGTTGGGGGTCGTCTTATACGCCCAGTAGTCTTATACGTCGGCACATACGGTAAATGTCCTTTATAACTTTGGAAGAAAATGTCAGAAGTCATTCTTAATATATATTTGTGTTCTCCTTTCTTTTTCTTTATACCTGTTCATACTATACTTCTAGACCTATTCTCTTTATTCTTTATCATTTCTCTTGATTGTTAGTTTATATTGTTTTATGTGTATGCTGTGCAAAATGTAACTAAATTATTTGACACAAAGAAGCCAACTGCGAAGGTCACAAAACATGATCATGTCACCACAAGATGCTGCCACTGTTGTAAATGAATGCCAGTTGCCAATCACATGGCACACTCGAATCACGATCACATAACTATGGGGCAATGGTCATCACTTCAGGATAGGTCATAGGTCACTTTTTTCGGCACCATCATAACTTCACACTTTTTTCGGCACCATCATAACTTCACACTTTTTTCGGCACCATTGTAACTTCGTGTTGTGAACTCAACACTTATAAATCAAGGACTACCTGTAGAATCTAGAACACTATTTTCCTAGTTGTCAAGTGAATGAAGGTAGCTCAGATTCTTTTTAATTCATGCAGAGTTTTTCAATCTGCAAATTCAATTTCAAAATTTTCTATTGAAAGTGTCATTTGATTTACTGATTTTCTTCTAGCTGCCATTATATTTCGAAATAGATCTTCAGGTGCTTTATATGCAATATTAGCTTGCCAGAATAGTACTTACCTCAGTTTTGATGCCAATTTAACTAAGGTGACATGGCATGACAATTTTTTTGGATTGAGAACTCTTTAGAGCAAAATATAATTGTAGATATTCCAATAAATTGTTAAACTTGAAATGCATGCATATGTCTAAATACATACTTTGAAAACACTATGATGTTCAGTATTTCTCAGCTAAAATATACTGCAGAGAGAAGCTACAGAATAGCAAAAAGGTATATCCTCATTTCATTTTCTCAATGTGGGGGTGGGGACTTGTTAAAACTCTGCATACGATGTGTGGACTGTATTCATTTATAGAAAAGCATAGGAAATCTCTTACGTATTTTGGTGCATGCGTTAAATGATCTAATAGGTTAAAAATAAATAAAAGAAAATGAAAAAGGCAGAATCTTCCATTTCCAATTAACATGAAACCCCTATGTTGTATATACATTTTAATTAACTGACAAAGCTAAAATAGTTTTCTTGTTTCTAACTAGTTTGTAGAAAAGTTGGCTTCCTTTTCAAAACTTGTTTTTGTACTCAGAGCAATAGTAGATACTGCAGGAGGTAAATAGGTAAATCTTTCCAGACGAAACCTGTCTTTGGTATTTGGCATTCTTTAATGTCCTCTTCTAAAAGTGCAGGCTTGTACCTCATCAAGCAAGTTGGGCTAATTATCCCCTTATCCATGCCCAACCCAGAATTGCATAGTTCTGATAGGTGTGCTGTAGTTCTATAATATATGGAATGCTGGAAGAACTCCAGAAGCTGTTAGTGAAATCTTCAACTATAAGAGAAGAGGCATTTAATGTAAAGCTGAGTTTAATTTACCCATAAGGAAGCTGATAGTAGTTATCAGAGAATACTCTTAGGTCTTGCTTGTACCTGAACAATGGAAAGAGGACATTCAAAGGTCCTAATGAAAACTACAATCCTCCTGCAGGAAATTGTGTTAACTTTAGTGAAATGCACAGTGAGATGGTGATTAGATGGTGATTAGAATCCATGTGAAGTTATCATTGGAACAGTCACTGTTTCTTAGGCTAAATCACAAATTTATTGAAACAAACCAGAGACCTTAAACTTAGCAGTTTGTTGCTGAAGTTCATTGCTACAAGTCCTAGTGGTCTTTTTCTGCATGCACTACATTGTCTCAGGCATTGGCCTTCCCTCTTCTTCTCTGATAAGGTTTAAAAATGTCTGCTCTCAGTTATGAACTAATCAACTAACTTCCTTAATGCATCATAGCTCTGGTTAGTTCATCATCTAGATCAAGAGTGAACAACTGGATGTTGAAGAAATGCCAGCTGATCTGGCATTCTACATGATGTCAGAAGTAATGTGTACCTGATACTATTTTATTGGGTCATTTTAAGTTTTGTCCTCTGACTTCAGCCATCCCTCCACAGAGAAATCTACTTTGCCTAGGCTTTTCCAGATAGGTAAAATGTGCTGGATGATTAGGTCACTCAGGAATATTTGCCCCAATCATCAGTCAAAGAACATATCAAGTCATCAACATTAACTTGGGCATATTCTCACAAATGCTATGATATGTGTTTGGGGAAACAGGCCAGCTACGATTGTAGAGAATTCAAAGAATTAAACTGAGTTATGATCTTGGCTTCTCAAAACATGTTAGAGTTTTGGAATTTTTGAGTTTTGCTATACCTGAAACTAGGAAGAGAATCATTCAGGTAAAGTTCCTTGAAAATTTGCCTCTAAGAGTTCATAGCAGCATATTACTAACTAACTAGAAAAAAAGTTTCATGGTCAACAGATAGAGCATTCCATCCAAATTTTGGCCAGTTCCTCACATTAGTAAAATTCAGACTAGTAAAATGTTTTATAGTGTAAAAAGGCAGTAGCTATCAAGAGATCAGAGCAATCTGTTTGGTTTCTCTGTTGAATGTGCAGGACATACAACATACATATAAGGGATAGAATGATCTGTGCTTTCACCACCATTGTGGAATCTATCCATCTTCTATCAGTCCTAGCTAGGGCATTAATGAAGAATTGGGTATGTTGTAGCTTCATTTCTGGAAAACCAAATGCTACCAACTCTCATCAAAATAGTGCTATGACAATGACTCTACAGTCAAAAAACCTGAGTCCAATATTAGGAAAAAACTAGAGGAATCAAGTAGCTTGCTTGGGGTGGCTAGGGGAACAAAGTGCCTTCTTTTTGTTTGAGCTAGCAAAGGAGAGATGGCATATTCTGCCTCTCTTCTGGAAGCCCACATAAACTATCGTGAATGTTCTAGGCCAGTGATGGCGAACCTTTTTTTGCTCGAGTGCCAAAAGGGCACGCGCGCGATAGCACGCACGCACGTGCCCACACCCATAATGCAATGCCCTCCCCCAGTGGTGGGTTCCTACCAGTGTGGTCCACTCTATAGCACCGGTAGCGGCCCGCTGGTGACGTCACAGTACTGGTGCGGTCGGTTGCCGGTGCCTGGGTGCCAGCATTTTTAAAAAAAAAATATTTTTTTTTTTAAAAATTCCTTCTGTGCATGCCCAGAAGCCGAGTTTCCGACACTGCTCATGCGCTGCCTTCCTACCCCACAGTGAGTCCAAGCAGGGGAGGATGGCTGAGGGAGCGCATGAGACGCTGAAAGAACGGGCGGCAGGAGCTATCTCCATTCCCCTCCCTTCAGCAGTCTGAGAAGCCACGAACACCCGGTGATGATCCTAGGCATTTTTGCACGTTTGAGGCTTCTCAAGCTGCTGAGGGGAGGGGGAATGGGTAGCAGGACCTATTTTCAGTTCCCTTCCCTTCAGCAGTCTGAAAAGCCACGCCCACCCGGTCACATGGCTGGCAAGCCACACCCACAAAATAAGCCACACCCACAAAGTGGCAGTAAAAAAATTAGGAACCCGCCCCTGCCCTCCCCCCTGTGCATGCGCACACAACTCCCCCACACTGCCCCCCTGCGCATGCATGCAGGCCTCACTGAAGCCTCCGGACTTCCAGTAGGCCCGTTGGGCCGTTTTTTCGCCCTCCCCAGGCTTCAGGAAAGCCACCTGAAGCCTGGGGAAGGCGAAAAATGGCCCAACGGGCCTACTGGAAATTCATTTCTGAACTTCCAGTAGGCCCGTTGGGTCCGTTTTTTCGCCATCCACAGGCTCCGGAGGCTTTCCTGAAGCCTGGGGAGGGCGAAAACGGCCTCCCCCACCCTCCGGAAAGCCGAAAATCAGTTGGCCAGCTTGCACATGCACGCTGGAGCTGACATAGAGCAGTGCCTCATGTGCCCTCAGGTATGGCTCCATGTGCCACCTGTTGCACGCGTGCCATAGGTTCACCATCACGGTTCTAGGCCAACCAAGCATATTGTTAAGAAAGAGGATTATGTAAGCCTTCACAAGGAGTGGCTGTTCACATTCATGCAGTGGGACATGGTAAAGAGAAAACATGCATTGGATTCTGCAACAAAGAATTCCATTCTTATAAACACAGCTTTTAATTATTTTTTCTCATGCCATTTTTAATATTCCCTCTCATTGTAAACAGATGTATGAAGCTTTTGGGAAAAACTATTTGAAAGAGAACCGTATTCTGTTTGTTTCTTTTTTAAAAAAAAAATCCCTTTACGCTTTATGTTACATTTATGCATGTGAATGCAAAAAAATAATAATTTATGCATAGAAAAACCCTAATTTATTTCAATTTATTTGTACTTTTTAATTTTTGATTTTCTGCCCAAATGGCATTCAAGAAGCATCTCAGTAGTCAGCAAAGTGCTTTGGACTCTATGGACTATAACTAGGCATGACAATAGTGAAACTTTCACATCCTAGTTATGATTCCACATTCATTTCCCTCAAAATTGTGGTTCTCATTTATAATGAAATCTGTGGATGATCTTGGGTGGTGAGGGGAAGAGATGTTGCCTAGGAAAAGATCAGACAAGAGAGGCAGGAACACCTAATGGCTTAATGGTCGAAGAAAGAAACTTAGGAAGGACCCACCCTAATTATTCAGGTAGTTAAAAGTGGCACTAGGAAATTTGTGCCTTCAGACTTGCAAGATTAATGTTAATGTAGCCTTTCAATAAAATAGAATTAGCTCATCTAGTCATGTTTCCTGTCTGGCTTACCCAGAAAGATTGAAAAATAGTAAATTCAGACCACTTCTCAAGCTGGTTTTATATGTTATGTTCTTCAGTTGCAAATGTGCTGTGTTTCCAACAATTATAGATACATTCCAATATAGTTTTTAATCCAATTCTGTCCTTTTTGAAGATATGTGAGGTCAAGAGTTTTCCTTACCTTGGAATAAATCAGATATGGAGTCTGATTGGTGGACCAAAGGGCCTTATGAATACGACTTCCCCATCAGAAATTGTAACCTTGCTTTCAACTCTGTTTTTGGCATCCTGAGTCTTGTGATGTCTCAGAGAAAAAAGCTACATGAATGTGATAATTATTATGCAATTTGTATACAGAAACTACTGACCTTGCATGATTTTAAAAAAAACCTAAGGTAACATACTTGGTTGACACTTGTATGGGAGAGCACCAGGTTATATAAAGGCTGTAGATTCAACTAGGAAGCAACCTCCATCCTCCATCAACAACATACTGTCTCACTCAATATTTCTACCAACAAAAGACATGTTTATTTTACTGCCAAAAATTTTGCTCAACTTGAGAAAATCATTATCTTTATATAATCAGAGACTAGTTTGAATATTTATTCTCCTAAATATGCATTTAGGGAAAGAGTCTAATTATGGTATTTATAAATGTATAGAATATTTATAAATTATTTACATAATTTATCCAATCTTCTTATGGGAGAAGGGAGAATAACCAGGTCTTTAATAGCTTATTGAATGTCGTGGTGTGTGTGTGTGGTGTGTGTGTGTGTGAGTCATTTGAATCTTGAGGATAGGAACAGACATCATTGCAGAGGGCAGGCGCCCCGATAGAGGAGACATGCTTTCTATGCCCTATAAGATGATAATGCTTAAGTGATGCTCACTCTGCCTGATATTACTGGATGGGCAAAGGCAACTAGAGACAGGCCTCTGCCATAAAGGACTTTGGAGGTGAATAACCAGCACCATGAATTGTAGCTAGAAGCCAGTGTAACTTGTGAATAAGTGTGGTCATAAAGGTATTAATGAGGCATGACCAACATTGCATGCACCACTGAATTCTGAACTAGCTGTAGCTTCTAAGTGGTGTTCAAAACAGTTCCATGTGAAGCATATCACAGTAATCCTTGCATGAGGCAACTAGGATGTAAGTGACTGAATGGCCGCCTAGTCTAGGAATGGTTTCAAGTGGCACAACTAGGTGTATCTGTGCAAAGGTGTCTTTTTGGTTACAGCTGCCAGCTGCTCTCTGAATCAGAATTGTGACTCAAAGATGACTTCCAAGTTGCGCATCAGTCACACATGGAGACACACATGCAATCCTAATGTATCTTGATTCCTCTTCTTTCTGGAGTCATAATACATACATTTTGATACTATTATTGATGATGATTTGATTTGGACACCGCCACCTCTGTGTGGCTCCTGGAACAATAAAAAAATAACAGTATACAATCCTAATTAAAAAAACAATCAACAATATGGCAAATCTGACCAACAGCAACTAACATATACCCTTCAAGGGACTCCAACTACCTTACTTAAAGCCTGGGAAAAGAGCCACAGGTCTTTAAGGCTCTCTGGAATCACACCAGAGAGGGAGCCACCCAGTTCTTGAGGGTAATTTTATCCTAGAGGTCAGTTACCATGACAGACTAGACATGCTTCTGCAATCCGATAATGATACTATTAGATTGAAGGAAACAGGAATTTACCAACCCTGTTGGATCATAGTGGTTTGGCTGATACCACAAGAGATAGACACTCCTTCAAATAACTAGGCCAGTTATGGCGAACTCCGGCGGGCGAAACGGCCTTCCCCACGGCTGAAAATCAGCTGGCGCGCTGGAGCTGACATAGGGCATTTTTCGCGTGCCCTCCGATATGGCTCCGTGTGCCACAGGTTCGCCATCACTGAACTAGGCTATATGTCATATAAGGCTTTTATAGATCATAACTAGCCCCTTGAATTATACCTGAATAATATTCATCCATAATTTGTCCCCATAATTTTTGTATGCAAGTTTTTTCAGTTGTCTTCTTGTTTCTGCAAGCCTTGAAATACTGTATACAAGAATATGTATTTTTATTCATAGCACACTAGTCTGAAATTCAATGAGTCTAAGGGAGTGCCTGTTCTGATGAAAGGAAATCTATTTAAGTAAAACAATAAGGAAAATAACATTGCCAAGTAGTTTTGATGTTCAATTTGCAAAAGAAAAACTTAGACACGACCCAATCCTGCCCTTAATAATCTTTGTCTAGTTTCCTTCCATTCTTCCTACTTTTTCATTTCTAAAAACAGAATGGATTGAGACTGTGTCTCTTTTTGTGATCAAGGATCCAAATGAAAAATATCTCAAGTTCTACATGGAGGACTGTACAAATATTCAATATTAGAAATTTAACTCCCCTTCAGATCTCCACCTGATGATGTGGAATGGAAGGACAGAGCCATGAGCACTGCCCATTCTTTTCTCAGTTTGAACCCTCAAACATTCAACTGGAACAAGTTTTCTGAACATGTTTGCAGTTCCTTCTTCATCATATTTTCCCCTTTGTCTTGTTCTCCTAATGTCAAAGTCCTGATATCAGGAAAGAAAAGCTACAGGTCTGTAGAATGATTTTTTCACCCCACCCCCCACAGTTGGATAGAATCCTAGTAACAACTAGCCAATCAAGCAACAAGGTCTGGGATTTAATCCCATAAAACTAAAGGCATCACCTTGGATGAGGCTATAGTAAGAAACCCATTCTAAGTAATTTGCGTGCATTTCCCTTCAGACCTCCCTGTGAATATATGTGAGACTTGATTCTCTACCCAGTTGGATCTCTCCATCTAAACAAAATTAGGTTCCTCTCTGCTGTAGCTCCAACTGTGGGAAAAATTTAGAACACTCATTTCTTTCCCATAAGTTGGAAAAACAACAGCTCTGGCAATAAAAGAAGGAAAATGTATTCGTCTTATTTTCTTAGCTGCTGGTCTGATGCTTTGACAGCAGTCTACTCCAACTGGAGGGACAAGAGTGCCTACTAACATTGGGAACCTAAACATGGCTTATTGTAGTAATGGGGTGTGGGTAGAAACATGTTGGATTAGACCTACTGGTTCCAGGGGTAGCCAAACTATGGTTCTTTGAGGACCTGTGGACTTCAACTCCCAGAATTCCTGAGCCAGCCATGCATGCAACCCTAACTCAGGAATTCTGGGAGTTGAAGTCCACAGGTCCTCAAAGAACCATAGTTTGGCCACCCCGATTCGTCTTAGAATTAATAGAATAGAATAGAATAGAATAGAATAGAATAGAATAGAATAGAATAGAATAGAATAGAATAGAATAGAATAGAATAGAATAGAATAGAATAACAGAGTTGGAAGGGACCTTGGAGGTCTTCTAGTCCAACCCCCTGCTTAGGCAGGAAACCCTACACCACTTCAGACAAATGGTTATCCAACATCTTCTTAAAAACTTCCAATGTTGGAGCATTCACAACTTCTGGAGGCAAACTGTTCCACTGATTAATTGTTCTAACTGTCAGGAAATTTCTCCTTAGTTCTAAGTTGCTTCTCTCCTTGATTAGTTTCCACCCATTGCTTCTTGTTCTACCCTCAGGTGCTTTGACTCCCTCTTCTTTGTGGCAACCCCTGAAATATTGGAACACTGCTATCATGTCTCCCCTAGTCCTTCTTTTCATTAAACTAGACATACCCAGTTCCTGCAACCGTTCTTCATATGTTTTAGTCTCCAGTCCCCTAATCATCTTTGTTGCTCTTCTCTGCACTCTTTCTAGAGTCTCAACATCCTTTTATTTTATTTAGTTTTTGAGGCTGCAGATTTTTTTATAACAAAAATAGCTTTCCAGACTGTTGTTTCCTACCAGTGAAACTACTTTGAAGGTATTATTTGGACTAGGAAATTTACAAGAGCAGCTTCTTCTTGTTAATTCCCCATGATTTACCTAAATCGCAACATTAATTTCAATAAGCAAATGAGATTGCTTGGTGCTGGCCTGTGGTAACTCTGTGTTATTTGATTGATGGATTGATTTAAAAAGACTTACAGAGCCACACATATTGTAACAACAACCCTGAACAGCACACAAAACGATCAAAACATCAACCACCCCCAAATAATCAGTATTCTAAAAAAATCTATAAAATCTCTATAAAAACTCACAACACTCCAAGGTAGCATATCCACATACCATTTTAGTTGATTCCAGCCTCATCCTACCACAATTATTGTGTTATAACTCTAAATTATTTTTAAAAAATCGATTTATCATAATTTCTGTTTGATAAAACAGTTTGGCTTTCCACAACTCAATGTTCCCAAGGAGATGATCTGGCAGGGGTGAAATGCTACCGGTTTGGCCCGGTCTGGTTGTACCGGTAGCGGCAGCCGCCGCCGGTGGTTCAGAGAATCGGTGGCAGTGCGAGGCGCCGCCTATCCACCAGGACATCGCCATTTTCTTGTTTTTCACCCTCTGCACATGCGCAAAGCGAGCGCTTCCAAAGCAGTAGGGAAGATAAGTAGATTTTACCGCTGCCTCCTGGGAAATGTTTTACAGTTAATTCCTGCTTTTATCAGCATTAATAATAATTTAAAGTTGTTATAGATATGCACCTGGGCTAATTATGGTTAAGGCTACTTTTAGTATCATGTTTTCTACTTTACAGTGTACTTACTTGAGTTAACTTCCAGTGAAAAAGACCATGGAGCATTCAGTCTGGTTATGAAAATATTTGCATCCCCAAGATGGAATTCTGTTTGCAAATCACAATTGATACAGATAGTCTGCTGGTCTTTCTAATCCTGTTTTCAATTTCTGTCTTTCTCCCTTAGTGGTATGCTCCTTTTCTCTAGTCCAGAACTGAAGAAGGAAATCATTAGTAGTAGACAGGGGAGTTCAAAGAGAACATGTACTCATACAGTGTTTCTTCAAAGAAAAATTGTGGGTTTGGCCAATGGTCTGAAATATCTTTGAGAGGCAACAGCTGTTACTGCCCCAAGGGAAAAATCCTTTCCCAGCCAACTCCATGACAATTAACCACACATTGCATTGCTGTTTTTCAGGATATTGCTGTGGTATCCACCTTTGGCATGGGCAACCTTTTGCAAACCCGGAGGAGAATTTCTGGAAATAGAGGAACAGCGTTCAAACCTTCCTTACTAAGAAGATCCAAGGTGTGAGAAGGCGAGGGCTACCTGCTTTAGCCTAGCAGACATGCCTTTTGGGCTGAAATTACGAAGGACTCGACGCTATAATGTCCGGAGCAAGAACTGTTTCATGACCCGGATTCAACTGTTGGAGAACAACCAGATTGAGTGCACGTTGTCTATGGAGAGCACTGGGCAAGAATGCTTGGAGGCCGTAGCTCAGAGGCTGGAATTAGCAGAGGTGAGAGTAACCCAGGAAAAGACCATCTGTAACTTGCTGCTTGGTATATTTTTAGCTCTGACTGTTTGTCATTTGGAATCTGTTTATTACAATCATGTTATTCTTGGAATTGGTCCGATCTTATCACTGAATGGAACTTTGGCAAATGTACCTTGCTTACCCAAACATCAGGGCAGTCTATTACTTACAGTTTGGATTGTGATTCAGTGTTTTTTCCTGTCAGGATGAAACTCTTAACTAATATGCAAGGGAACATCTTTTTCCTTGTCTATAAGCAAAAGGCTGCTTTTGCTTATATGTAGACAAAGTGGATAGCAATACAACCACATTCACACATGACATCAGACCACTTTTATTAATGGGGGTGGCTGTACATATGAAATACTGTATATGTCAGTTTTGCTGGAAGAAATCTTAAAAGTCCATTTTTTTTCTTCTGTTTCATTAAACAGTCCATGAGATGTAAGAGTGATTCTAGCAGTATGTTTCAAAAGTCAGCTAATTCTCACTGAAGTATACTGGAATTTCAACATGAATCTCAATCCAATGCTTTTACAAGTCTGATTTTATTGCCACAAGAGTCTAAAGTACAATAACTGTTTCCTCTTAAGGGAAGAATGGTGCCTCTTTACTTTAGCCTGTAAATCAGCATTTGAAATTTAACGACAAACTGATGAATAACAGTGGTACAATTGCCACCTAGTTTTTTTTTTTTAAAAAAAGGGTACATGAATGTTATGAGTGACTTTATTTAAAAAATAAACAGAAAAGAAGGAGAGGAAAATTGTGTGAAAATCCTAGTCCTGGTGTCTGGTAATGTTATTGTGTCAGTACTATCCACCCCTGCAGCCCTGAGCCATCTATTTTTATTTTAAGCCAGAGGTTGTTCCAATAGCATCTGTAGGGGACAGCCCTACCTCAAAGTGTGCTTTATCCTTCTGGAGATCCATAGAAGTTGCAGAGGAGCCCAGGACAGGACAGGACAGAACAGAACGGCCATGGTCTGCACCTGCTTTAAAGGATATCTCAATTAGCCTGGAAGCTTTCTATTGGGTGCAAATGTTTATATGAATGAAAGTTGGGCCTCTCTGGGGAATAGTGTAAATTATACCCCAAGAGAGTAAGCAATTCAGTCGTTAACTAAAATGAAAACAACTTTTTTCAGAGTGGTCATTAAGTGAATGCTGTGGTTGATAAGTGAAACCATTTGAAAGAGGATGTTTGCTGAAACCAACAAAAACTTTGTGAATCACAGTCACATGATCACAGAATGCTGGTTGTAAAGGTGACCTTCCCAACATTTGGGTGTGTGTGTGTGTGTGTGTGTGTGTGTGTGTGTGTGTGTGTGTGTGTGTGTGTGTGTGAGGGGTGGGTTCCTCCCGGTTCGGACTAGATCGCCCGAACCGTTAGCAACCCGCTGGTGACCTAATTTTGGCGTCACAGATCCGGTTCTGTTTGTGCTGGTCCGTGCTCGCCGCCATCTTTTTTTCTGAATTTTCGGCCGATTTTTCTGTGTTTGCATGGCTTCACAGCGTTCTGTGCTTTGAAAAAAGCCCTCCCGCCCGCCCCCCGGGTTAATACTGACCTTTATTTCTTTGCCCGAAGCACAGCTGATGAGCTCCTCAGCTGTGTTTCAGGCTGAATCCACCTTCTGAGCATGCGCGGAAGTGAAATCGCGCGAGGGGCCGCACGTGCATGCGCTTGCTCCGTGCACGCGCGCAACATCATAACGCGAACCGGCGGCGAAGGTAAGTGAAACCCACCCCTGGTGTGAGGGTGTGTATGTATGTATGTGTGTGATGACCATTTATAATGGCCGAGGGTGCTTTATGAACTGTAAAAAACACCTGTTTGGTAGCTGTGGTAACTTCAAACTATCATAAAATGATCAGTCTTAAATCTAGGACTACCTGTACACTTTATGGATTTGTCTCTATGCTAAATGGCTGTTTGTAACTATTTTTCCACCATGAAGTGTCGTTGGGAATGTTATCTATGGAATTTGGATGTATACTAATTTTTTTTAGCAGACACGGACTAACATGGACTACATTCTGTACATTGTAGATATGCATTCTTTGAATTATGTATATTGTATTTATTAAAAAATAGTTTGTAACACCTGCATCCAACTTTCTAAAGCAATGAGGAGCAAGGGTAAATAATAAGTTATTGCTATTGTAAAATACTAACAGTATAATGCTTCCGATATAATTAGTAAATAGTAATGTGTTTTTCAAAAGAAAGTACTTAAGAAAATGAAAATGACTAAAATTGCTGCCAGACAAATTATTATATAGGTCCTGAATGCATCTTTTTAGGAAAGGTACTGCATTTATCAAAGAGAGCACTAACGCCAAAATTCCTCCCTTCATCTTTTGATAAGAATACAGTAGTTCTTCTAATACCACAAGATGCTTTGGCATGGGGAGAGAGACGCTTTCAAATTTCTGAACCCCAATTATTTAAGGCTTATAGTTCTAACCTGAATTAGAAAATACGCAATACAGGAAGTACAGAGTTGACATGAATAAGGCTGCTTCTACCAGTTAATTCTGTAGTGGTTCTGTTCAGTGTTTTTGACCTCCAATACCCTTTTTTAGTACTACCAGACAGGTATGAGAAATTGATTTTCATGGCTAGGAAGAGTTACAAATGGTGAATGAATGAAAACTTACTTTAACAATAGCTTTGGGGCATTGAGATTACCTGAGGTTCTAGTGCCCAGGCTGCATTTAGGAGTGTCTTCAAGTTACAATCTTGCTATATGAATAATCTCCAACCACAATCAATGAAACACAAGATTGCTGGACAAAGGATGAGCAGCCTCACGCAGCCTGCCTCTTTTCAAAATCCCCTTTCCTTTTATTGCCCCTAATCCAGCTCATGATTAAGTCCAAGCAGAAATTCATTGTTCAGTCTCACCCACTTAATGACAAAGAGAAAGAGCAACATACAGATTCATCTGACTCCAAAATTTGGATGTTCAGGTACATATAGAGAAGACAAAAATCATACAAAGGCAATTGCTGTAGATACCAGCAAATACTGTTCCCACCTCAAGCCAACCTTTGAAAACCCAGCTCTGCAGGTGGGACTGGCACTGTGCTTCATTCCACAGAGTTGGGCCAAAAAGTTTCAATGGTATGAAACAGCTAAGAATACTGTAGAACAGTGATGGCTAATCTTTTTCTCATCACATGCCGAAAGCGTGTGCGTGACAGCACCCATAATGCAATATGTGCATGACACCACCCCCGTGCGCCCCATCCCCCATACATGCGTGTGTGATCCCCCATGCTCCCCCTGCCCTCGCGCATGCATGTGCGACACCCCTCCCGCGTTCCCCCCGGCCCGTTTTGGGCCTAGAAGGCCTCCCTGCAGCCTCCTGGGAATAAAAATGGGCCATGCGGGGGGTGCTGCACCCCCCATGCTGCTTTTGGGCCTAGCAGGCCTCCCTGCAGCCTCCTGGGACCAATAATGGGCTGTACGGGAGGCACTGCACCCCCACATGCCCCATTTTGGGCCTAGCAGGCCTCCCTGCAGCCTCCTGGGACCAAAAATGGGCTGCACGGGGAGCGCTGCACCCCCTATGCCCCTTTTGGGTCTAGCAGGCCTCCCTGCAGCCGCGTGGGGGGGCATAGCACCCCCACATGCCCAGTTTTGGGCCTAGCAGGCCTCTCTGCAGCCTCCTAGGACCAAAAACAGGCCGTGTGGGGGGGTGCTGCACAACTCTGTGCTTTCCTGTGCATGAGTGCACAACCCCACCCCACCCCATGCATGTGTGCATGTCTCCTGCATGCGCTCCGCATGCATGGCAGATACCCAAAAATCAACTGGCTGGTGGGAGACAAGTGCGCATGCGCGGTGGAGCTGAGCTGAGTGACGGCTCGTGTGCCCGCAGAAAGGGCTCTGCGTGCCCCCTGTGGCACACGTTCCATAGGTTCGCCATCATGGCTGTAGAATGTTTTGAAGTTTCTAATAAGTTCTTTGGAGGTTGTACACCATCAACAGAACTACGATACTAAAGAAATTTCTTCTTTGCTGGACAATAACCCTGCTTGAGGCCCTGTCCTCTTTACAGATGATGCCAAAGTATCATTATACTCATTATAACAAATGAGACTTCAGTTATTTCAATTCTTTCATTAGGAAGATAATGGAAATAAACATTAATGTTCTTATGGGACAACTAAGACAAGGAGGGCCTTTTCTTTCTCCATCTTTCACCCTGTATACAGTATTCTTGTTGGGCATGTAGATGGACATTTGATTGCTGCCTATACTGCTTTTGGAAGGGTAGGGTTTTGACATTATTTAAGATCAAGTCATGGACTTCTTGCTAATCCAATTAATAGTTGGCCAACATTGTTTGTTAAGTATAATTCTGGTTTTTGTTTTTTAAAAATGAGCCAAGGCCAAAGGAAAAATCAGAATTATATATAATAAACTAGGAATGATGACTAAAAGCATGATAAAATAACTGGCATGCAGCTCCTGGAACTCATTTATCGTTGTGCTCTTGCAGTTACAATCTGATAATTCAGTTATCCAGTTAAGATATGGGTTAATATAGAATGAACAACACAACATTCCTGCATTCCATTCCATTCCAGGCCAAATTCTTTGCCACAACTTAGTGTAGTCATCACAAAAATGTTTGAAGGTACACAAGGAACAGCTTTCTTTACAGTCAGCATTGCCAGGCACCATGAATTTATACTCATTCATTTTTTCTTGGAACAAGCTTCAAATGATACATTTTGTTTTTGTTAGTTTGCTTCTGGAATCTCTTCTGTCGACTTTTGTGTTACTAACTACATTGTAGTACATTTTTAAAAAAGCTATCAAAACCTGCTGCTGTTTAAAAGCTGTTTTGAATTACTCTGCAGCTCTAGCTTTCTTCCAACTGATCTAAGTTTTAACCACATGTCATTTTGGATAATTGGCAGCCTTTTATCACAGCTGATACAGGAAACTTGGATTATGGTTGATAGATGTAATAACATTTATTGCTATGCTTATTTTCACTTTCCCCCCCACAAATAATTTTGGAACCATATTTTTACTGAGTTCTGTGCCATTTGAAGTTGAGAAGGAAATGCAACTCCAAAAGATTTAAATTAAAAAAGGTCTAAGAATATTTAGAATATATCAGATTTCTGTTATATTTCATATCTGGCAAAATTATGAGTTCCACCAATTATTTTATGATGATTTTTTTTCTTTATATCCTAAATTGAGACCTTTTCAGTCAAGGAATTGAAATTTTAATGATTTTTTTAGAGTCCTCAAAATCCTGTTTTTCTTTAACCTCTTTTAGTAGAGACATTGAACTGGTTACTTTAATTAGTTGAACTTTTTAATGTATATTATAAATAGTTTTATCTGATTTATGTTGCTGGCCTATTTTAGTCTTGCTGTTACAAAGATACAGTTTTAGTTTCTTACTTTATTAAGAGAAGTTTTCTAGGGACTATTTGCTCTAAAAGGCAGTAAATAAATATGGAAAGCAGTAAGCAATTAGTAACAAATAAAAATCATGCTCTAAAAGAACAGGAATTTTTTTTAACTCCTTGATCCTCTTGTAACAGTACTTTTTCCTCTTTCCTTGGGACTTTAAATGTTTCAATTGCTATTCCTACATGCCACTTAAGGCTAAATTGTTGTCTGATGATAAATAAAAACCATATTGATTGAAAAAGGACTCAAATACGACCTACCCCGAAAATAAGCCCTAACCTGATTTTTTGGGGGGTGGGCCTAATATACGCCCTACCCCAAAAATAAGCCCTAGTGAAGGGGGTGGGCATGGCCAGCACAGGAGGCAGCCATTCCCTTCCCCGGTCACCTCATGGCTGCTGGGCCCCTTAACCGCGGCCCTCAGATCAGCTGATCCAGTGAGGGCTGGGAGTTCTGTCTCTCCAGGTGCCTGGAGATATTTCCAGCACACTCTTGCTAGCTCCAGCCCTTCCACAGTGCCAGGCAACCTTGCAGCCAAGGGCCCCTCTGTTCTGCAGCTCACCTTGTGGCTATGGAGCAGGTGGCAAGCATGGTTTGCGCTCCGCCAGGACTGCAGCTCCGGTGTTGCTTAGGCTGCTGCTACGATGAGACAGAAAGCCATGCGGCCCGTCAGAATCAACTCCCCTCCGCCTCTCCCTGCTGCTGCTTGAGAAAAGGACAGGCAATTTTGGAAGATTGTGGGAAGCGCATGCTTACGATAGAAGCAAAGCCCAGCCTGTCCCTTTCAAGCGATCAAATGTCTCTGTGTGTGTGTGTGTGTGAGAGAGAGAGAGAGAGAGAGAGAGACAATGAGAAAGAGAAATGATGGAGGGGAGTAACAAGAATTGCAGGCAACACTGTTTGAAAGGGTTTCGTCTCTGCCATTTCTCTTCTCCGCTCCACCCACCTGCCCGCCCACCACATCTGGGCCTGGCGGACACAGTTCTCCCCAAATGAAGCGGGGAGGCTTCGGAATAACACCCTTCTAGCGCCCGCCGCTCTGGCAAAGGCGAAGCTGAAGCAGATGGGGGCCGTGCAGGGCTCCTTCAATAGCCTCCCCGCTTGGGGGTGGCCCGAGTACACGTTGAGTTTGGAATTTACCTTCCTGCCTTTTGCGAACTTTTGGCTGCAGGCAACGAAAGCAGCAGAAGCAGCAGTGCCATCGCTCACGCACGCAATGGCGCAACAAGCCTTGCAGCAGGACCCTGCAAGGCTTGTTATGCCATTGCACGCATGAACGGCAGCACCCCCACGAGTTTCATCACACCGAACCTCGAACCTTGTGCTGTGAGGCTTGTGCCATTGCGTGCGTGAGATTTTTACACATGATTATTGTTATTGGTAAGACCTAAAAGCCACATTAAGCCAGAAAGTGGCAATGTGAAAACGGGCAATGTGAAGACAGGAGAAGGAAGGTGTGCTGAATATGTTAGCCACTTTGAGTTTTTTTTTATAAAAATAAGAAAGGCAGGATACAGATAAAATAAATAAAAAATAAACAAAGTAAGCAAGACCTCCAGACACCAGAATACCTCTAAATTCCTTCCTAAGATGGTGGTTCTTCAAAATTATATATCTTTTTCCCAAATCAGAATAGTCATATATTGTTGGAAGATTTCAGTAATTAAGGGAGGAAGAGTGGAACTGACAAATATTGTTAACCTGTTTCTGAGCCCAGTAACTGGTAATGGCTGTCCAAGATTACAGCTACAGGTCTTCCCCATTATTTGCTGCCTGAAGCTTTTAATTGGCAATGCCAAGGATTGAATCTGGTCATTCTGTATTTTACTGCTAAAGATTGGCATTTAAATGGCTATTTAGGAGCTGAAGTGTTTACATAAATGTTTATTTAAGGATACAAAACTATGGTTTGAATATCTTAAAACAAATCTTTGAGATGCTTGGATGATGATGTATTTCAAAATGTCAGACTGTCTTTGTCCTTTATGGTCTTGCATGCTGCCCAGCCTTCAGCTACTAGGTAAAGGTTCCCTGTCCTAAGTGAGACAGGTGGTTTAGAGCAGTGGTGGGCTGCTCCTGGTTCGGACCAGTTCTTTATAACCAGTAGCGGAAATTTCCCCCCGCTTGCTGAACCGGGAGCGCTCACTGGTTGGCCACGGCCCCGAACCGGCTCTAATGGCGGCGCCATAGATGCCGCCATCTTGTTTTTGGCTTCTGCGCACGCGCAGAAGCTTGGTTTTCGGCACTGCACATGTGCACACGCCCATGTGTCGTGGGAGAAAGTAAGTTAGAACCCACCCCTGGTTTGGAGGTACCCACCTGCAAAGGAATTACATGATCATTCTTGGCCCTGATTAAAAGTTGGCAAAAATATGTTTGGGATGGCTTCTGGTTTAGGACATTTCAACTGCATTGCTTCCATAATTCCTATTTAATATAATTCCTGTAATTACAATAATTCCTATATTCACATCTATAATGACATTTTTCAATGGCTGCTATATACGTATTTACTGAATGTGTATTATATTGTAAATGTTTTTAATTGTTTCATAGTTGTTCACAACCCCAGAGTCACTTGCTTGAGATGGATAGATACAGAGATTGAATAAGTACATAAATAAAAATAAATGAAGTAATTTTGAAGAGCTTATTTTATGATCCCAGATGTATTGAATCCCTTGCAAAGGTCAGATGCTCTGTGAAACACCATCACTGAGGTACTCCAGAGTGAATTCATTCTCCAATTTTCATAGTAACAGTTAGAAAGCATGTAAGGGAAAAGGGGAAAAAGAGAAACTTTTATTGTTTGTAAATGTGACCAAATAATAACTTTTTTGTTTGTTCTTAAACTTTTCTCTCTCTCTTAGACACACTATTTTGGCCTTTGGTTTCACAACAAGAGCCAGCAAGTGCGATGGGTGGAACTGGAGAAACCTTTGAAAAAGCAGCTGGACAAGTTCGCCAGCGAATCTTTGCTTTTCTTTGGGGTCATGTTTTATGTGCCGAGCGTTGCCCTCCTGCAGCACGACGCCACAAGGTATCTGTTGCAAAGATTCTTCACTTTTCTTCCCTGCCACAGATATTTTCTTCTTGAAGAGATGTCTCCCAGAGGTTATGAGTTGCAAGTCAGAATTTTGCCTTAATAATGTATTTGCTCTCTTGTCCATTACAGATTTTCCCTTTTCTTGTAAACTTTTCAACATAGGTTAGCACTTAATAGGTCTACTTAATATCTTAATTAGGTTCCTGCCCAATCTGGATTTGCAGATTCTCTTCAAACTTAGGTTTGAAAATAATGGTTTGTAGCAAGCCAACTTTTCATAGAACACGGCAGTGCAGATCCTACTGTGGTATTCTACTGTGACTGAAGACTCTCCATGTTTCTATCTGGTAGAAATTATGGTGATCCACATTGATCTTGTACTATTGTATGCCATCCTGAACAGACACACAGGATTGAACTATATGTTATTTATAAATAATGCTTTTAAGTCCTTGGAATCAATATAAATAATTTGAATTGTATAATTAAGAAAGTCCAAGTATAAGCCATGTAGGTGAATGCCTTTATATTTATGAATATAAATTAACAGAATAACTTAAGAGTTAAATGAGAATATCTGCTTGGACTCTGCTTATATTTCTCTATAAATGGCTTGTTTTTTTCAATCCTTTTAATAGAACACACAACACAGGTCCTCCCTTCCCTATCTCTATAAGATCTCTAAATGAATAATTTTTCAAATGAATTATTTCATGTATTTTCTGTTCTTTTCATAGAAATCTGTTTTCTTCAGTGGAATCACCACTGAACATTGCAATTGCATGGAAACCCTGAAAATACAGTAGCAGCTTCCTTACCCCTGGGTTCTAGTAATGATAGCAGCGTAAGGCACGCAGTAGTGGTGTCAAGCTCACATCCTGTCTCTTGCAGGGAAGCAACTGCCTGATTCTGTTTTCCCTGCCAGGAAACCTGTCCTTGCAAGTTCTTGCTATTATCTCAGATTTGTGTTGTAGCATGCCAGCCACTCTACTTTGTATTGCATCATATGTGCCTGCTCTTGCTAGAATAGTAAGAATGCTGTTATATGTATGTCATTATTGCACTTAAGGCAACTTTTGGTGGAACTCTTCTAAGTGAAACTGTCTTGTGGTGGGAGACGTGATTTGAGTTGTTACTTGCAATTTTATACAGGATTCCAATATCAGTCAGGAGGAATCAGTAATCTATTCCGGTCCAGAGCACAATAGAAATGGGCTTATGCAAAATATCATGTGCCCTAATACTTCATGCAGGTTCTTCAGAGTCTTGTGATGAGATGTTGGCAGTGCTTTTTTCAGGTCCAGTTGGATATACTGGTGCAATAACAACTGTATTGATAACTCATTGCAATCCTATAGAATTTAGGAAGGCTTTGTCTGAAAACATCTTCATTAGGAACATTTAGTTAAAAAGTCATTTTATCTGTTGGGTGAAGTCATTGGTAGATTTGGACTGCAGAGGATGCTGACACACTCCAGCTTGATCTCTTGTTTTTATCTGATTTTGGAAAAAGAATACAAATATTAAACTGCAAGGCTATGCACTTTTCAGTGATTCTGAGGAGGTGCTTTGGACCTAGCCCAAGCTTAGCACCTCTGCTATCATTAAAACATCTAGTCTTTTTCAGTCTACTGTGCAAACATGAAAATAATCTTCTTTTTTTAATCTTATGCCTGAAATTATTTTTGAAGCATGCACAGCCTTATTAAATTTCTCATTGACAGCTATGACAGACTGTGTAGAGCAGAGGTCTTCAAACTTGGCAACTTTAAGACTTGTGGACTTCAACTTCCAGAATTCTCCAGCCAGCATAGCTGGCTGGAGAATTCTGGAAGTTGAAGTCCACAAGTCTTAAAGTTGCCAAGTTTGAAGACCTCTGATGTAGAGCAAAAGACAGTGAAAGGTAATCCTGGCAAGATGAAAACGCCTCTAGTAAATGGGTGAGATGACTTGGCTTTAAATGTGCCACCACTGTTGGATGGAGTTTCACTCTTAAAATAGTGGATGTCTGACATGAGGTAGCATTACTGCTGGACTTTGAGGAAGTGGAGAAATGGTGAGGTGCACTTTCCTCTAGTGTTCCAGTCATTCATTATCTAGTTATCTGGTTGGAGGATCTTCGTGTGGTTTACAGGGAGCCATCCCTGAAAGGCAGTTGATATAAAATGCAATACTTTGATTGCTGGCATGAGCTAGGCATTGTTGTCATATTAAAACTGAATTTCATTTTTTACATGCTAAAACTGTTATTTTTTCCGATGGTCAGTTCAAAGTGTCGTTGCGAATCTTTTAGTTTAAAAGGCTTTGCATCTGAAAAGACCCTTTTCTTCCCCATATTATTTCCCATGTGTTCTGATAATTATTTGATGTCGATTTGCATCCCTGACCTAATAAAGCTAGTCAGGCAGGCATAAAGCTGAAATGTTTCTATGCAGTGTCCCGTATATGGAATGCTGTGCCCCAAGGCATAGAAATTTATTTCCATTGCCTCTGTAGTCTATTGGTAATTAAGAATTTCTTTTTAAAAAAGCATTGAATTCTGCTGTCAGCCCATTTTGTAGTTATTGATTATTGGTTTTGATCAGGGGTGGGTTCCACTTACCTTCCCTACCGGTTCGCATCGCAATTGGAAGTGCGTGTTTTGCCCCCGTCACGTCGCGCCCAGTCTGGCAAGCCTTCTGATCCAGGCTCCAGGTACCAATGCCAGAGCCTCTGTCTATGTGGCCTCAGAGCGCTCCACCAGTTCTCGCTCAGATTTGTCGGAGGAAGAGGATCACTTGGGCCTTGATCTATCTGAGGATGAGGGCATGATTGCTGACCCTCCCCAGGTATCGACTCTATTCCAACCAGTGCTGTTCAAATCTCTTCTTTTCAAAGCCAAGGCCTCTGCCAACCTTGACCCTCTTCCACCCCCCACTGACGCTTTATGCTCGATTACTGATGCGTTATTTGTAGAACCAACGGCCAAGCTCGATGTTATTCCATCCCTCCTCTATTCCTGGATGCTGTTCGCCGTCAGTGGGCCGCCCCCGCTTCAGGTCCCATTCTATCGTCGCTGGGCAAGAGGTTCTTCAACGTACAGCAGGAATTGGCGGAGTCTCTTCAATTGCCACCTGTAGATGCCCCCGTTGCGGCCATTCACTCGTACACTACCATGCCAGGCGAACCAGTTGATTGCTTGATTGGTTTAGGTAGGATGCTGAAGGGTTCTGTTCTGCCTCCTGTTGTGGCCCGCCAGCGGCCTGTGCAGCTGGTAGCTGATTCAGACAGAGAGGAGGCTGGTGTGATTCGCCAGCGGCCTGTGCAGCTGGCACCAGAGTCGGACAGTGAGGAGGCTGGAGAAGACTTGGTGCCAGAGGCAGGGATTCAGCCAGGGCCTTCAGAACCTCCAGAGGCTGCAATGAGTGCAGAAGAAGAAGAGGAGGAGCCTGTCCTTAATGTGCGTGCGCGCGCAGAGCTACCAAAAGGCAGGAATGGCTCCTGAGGAGAAGGACTACTCGGGAGTAAGGCTTGGGGATAATTGGCCACTCCCATAGCCTATTTAAGTGAGGAACAGGACTAACCAATTTGCAGGAAACAACTTTGTTCATTCCACGTCTTGTCTCTGACTGCAAAACTCCTGTTTAGTTCATTTTTTGAAAGACATCAACTTTCCTGCAAATTGCTCCTGGGCATTCTGCCAACAACAGTAAGATTGTGTGCTGTTATCAGATAGACTCTTTGTTGGACTTTTAGTTCTTTTTGCTTGGACTACTGCCAGCTGTTAAGAAGCTGTTGGTTCGAAAAGACTGATTTATCATTTCATTGACTTTAGAACAACTGCTCGGACAGATCATTAGTAGCTTGTTAATATTAAAACAAGGTTTGTTGGGACGCTGTTTGTGCTGTGTTCCTTGGTCCGGCAGCTGGGTCAAAACACCTCCCCTTCTTCATTTCATTTACATGAAACCACTGGGCAACGTCATCTTCCAATTTGGGGTTTGATACCATTTCTGCTAGAAAACCCCAACTATTGCTGACGCGAGGCAAATCAATTTGTCATAGAGGAGTAGACTAAGGTTTTTACATAGTAATGTGATAGACTGATCACTAATTAGAAGAAAGCATCAGTTGCAATTATTGCAGCCAAAGTCGGTACAACTAGTTATTGACTCTAAGGACACACAATGTTTTTTTCTTCACATTGACACATTACGTAATGAATGTAACAAAGATAAATGTTTGGAATTTATTTATTCCCTCAAATTTACTTTCTGCATCTGTAGGGTTTAGAGTAAGCTCTGATAACATTCATTTCATTTTGATAATATTCACAGATATGCAAAAATTCAAAAAGTCTGAAAAAGTCTGTTTCACTGAATTGCAATTGTCAATCGGAAAGTTGCACAAACGTGTTTGTCTCTTAGTATTTTGAAGTGGCTCTGGGTTGTACATTTCACTCATCTGTCTTGTGAATTCCATTTTATCGGCATTTTCCTTGCCAGCCTCATTGTTCATGTCTCTAATCAGGATTGATTTTTCCAGAGTTATCATTTCCTGCCTGGACATAAAATGAGGAATTTGTAATGTGCTCCATGTTCTGTCATTGTTTACATATCAGTACCCGGTTCTCATCCTGTGATTCTATATAAATCAAAAAAGAAAAACAGCCACATTGCCCCCCCCACCCCCTTTTCCTGCAAGGAAAAAGACACTCCTAGTTTTCTCAGAAATTTTTGCTTTGGTTTTTTATACCTCTTACATGGTTTTAAAGAGCTGCAGTGGGAAATTATTGTTGTTATGGTTTTTTCAAGAATGCATTCAAAATTCTGTGGAAGAAGGAGGTGGCTCTTTTCTTTTCTCCTTTTTATTACTTATTTACTATATGTGTAACCCATCTTTCCCTCAGGAGCTGAAGGATATGTATGTAATTCTCTCTCTTCCTAATTTTTCTCACAACAACAGCTGTGGGAGGGACCTTAGGCTGAGATAGTAGGCCCCAAATCTCCCTGTGAGTGTCCATGGATGAGGATAGATTAGAACTTAAGTCTCCCTACTTCTTAGTTTGACATCTTAACCACTATATTACAATGGGGTCAAGTGGGGTTCCAGATGTATTTTGTTCAGCAGTGTTTTGCTTCTGAACTAGTCTGTTGACTTCTTCCATGGTATGAATAGGACCACAAGAGAAAATGTGTTGACTGTGGAATTGGACCCATGACTATATTAGATACCTCACAATAAACATCTCCTTCATACTTAGTGATACCCTTAAAGCATACAAAGACTCACTCTTTCTTTTCTTTTCTTTTCTTTTCTTTTCTTTTCTTTTCTTTTCTTTTCTTTTCTTTTCTTTTCTTTTCTTTCTTTTCTTTCTTCTCTCTTTTCTCTCTTTTCTCTCTTTTCTCTTTCTTTCCTTCCTTCCTTCCTTCCTTCCTTCCGTTTCTCTCTCTCTCCCCCCTCCTCTCTCTCTCTCTCTCTCTCTCTCTCTCACACACACACACACACACACACACACACACACACACACACACACACACACACACACACACACACCTTACTCGGAGTATGTTTTGCAGCAGCAGTTTTCCAATGAAAAACTTTTCCTGGTTTCACTCTTCTGTAAGGAAAGTCAAGCAGATGTCTAGAGAATGATCCTCTCAAGACAATTCTTCAGGGAAAATGGAGGAGATTGGGAGAGGAAAAACATCATCAATCTTGCCCCTTACTCTTTGACTGTGGTCCAAATAAATTGAAGCTTTCCCCATATCTAGCATCTAAAGCTCCTTTCATATCCTGTGATTCTAACAATTGTTTTTAAATGAATATCTGATTAAATTAGGTAACCTACTTTTACAGTCTGCCTTTGTGATAGCAACTATCGGGTGGTGTTAAATTATGATGGCTGTTCCAAGTGTTTTTCTTTTCAGACTTGCTCATAAATTTTCTGTGTTTGTCAGAGAACAATGAATCCTCCTGTATTTTTCAGAACGGAAAGTAGGGCTCATGTTACATTAAACATGTTAGTAGAAAAGGATCTTAATTGCATTGTGAAACATGCCAAGAGAACAGTAGGATATTCTTATTAACAACCAAATTTGTGTAATACAACATTCATAATGATATGAGCAATATGGAAAAGACATTGCTACAGGTAGTCCCCAACTTACAACAGTTCGTTTAGGAACCATTTGAAGTTACAACGGCACTGAAAAAAGTGACTTTATGGCCGTTTTTCACATTTACGACTGTTGCCGCATCGCCATGGTCACGTGATCAAAATTCGGCTGCTTGGCAGCTGGTTCATATTTATGACGGTTGCAGTTTCCTAGGGTCATGTGATCACCTTTTGCAAAAACAACAAGCAAAGTCAATGGAGAATGTGCCACAGAGAGGTGCTTCATGATATCTTACAACTTCAACCAGCTTTTGCAATAGATTGAAGAGATTTCGGTACAGCACATGTGCAGAAAGCTCCTTCAAAGACTGGAAGTGCCACTCAAATGTTAAGGTAGCCTTGGAGCAATGTGAAATATAAACAGCATGGCTGCTTTGCTTTTAGAAGGGAGCTATAATGCAGTGTCAATGGGATGCTTGAAAGATTTTTCCACATGCGGGTGCAATGAAAGTCTGTATAGGGCAGGTGGTTTATTTGTAGCGGGTGGTGTTTCGGGGAGTGCTGTTCATGTGTTGGAGTGAATTCTATGCTTTTAGCTTCTTTTCATTATTTTGAATTCTTTTACAGAGTCAGAAATTTATCTCGTGACCTTCAGAGTGACAACGCCTTCAAGGCCACAATTCTATATTCATAAAATAAATCGCTGAGGATTGTAACTTTTTCTCCCTGCTGACTTGCTTCAGTGAATGGAGAGCTTGTTCTCATTGTTGATTATTGGGGGGGGGGAGTTATTTATGCCAGAAACTTTAAAATGCCATTAATTCTTTATTAGGTTGTCAGACTTGGAGGAAAATGCCTTTGTAATGAAAGTTGCAGAGGTACAGGCAGGATGTTGGAAACCTTTCAGTTGTACATCTCCTACAAAAGGCAGGGAATACTTTTTCTGCACCATATGTGTCTATAGAGAATTTATAATATTTAATGTATGTTTATCTTGGAGTTTTGATTTTCTTGTGAATCATCCAAGTCACTAGATACATAAGCCAGTCTAATTTCATTATATTAACTCTATTTCTAATGCATTTTATAATTGCATATGCCATTCATAGGTTTGTGGGATTTGATTTATTCAAATCAATTTTTATTACACATTTTTTGTCATCGTCCCCCCATACATAATTTATGAACAAAATGTTGTCTGGATCATTCTTATACATCTTTTCATATACATAATCCATTTTACATCATATCTCAATTTCTACCGTATTTTTTGGAGTATAAGATGCACTTTTTTACCTCCAAAAAGAGGGTGAAAACTTGGGTGCGTCTTATACACCGAATGTAGACCCAGCCACCCCCACCCTTTGACCTCTGTCTTCCAGCAATTTACCTGTTTGCAGCAAACAGGGAAGAGTCTGTAAAGCCAAGCAAGTCAGTAGCAGCTTCCCGACCTAGAGCTGATTTGCCACCTGCTAAAATGAAACTGAAACTAGCAAAGAGGCAAATTTAGTTGACTATCAACAATTAATAATATTAATTACAATCCCCTTAAATCTACTACTATAAACCTTATTTTCCTTCATCTTTTCCATTAACCTTCCCCTCTTTAGCCATTTTCTCTTTCTCTCAAAATTTTTTTCTCAAAAATTCCACTTCTTAATTTTCTCCTTTTATCCCATCCCCTTAACTTCTTGTTTTTTGTTTTTAAATGTATTGTATCTTTTCTTCCGGATCTTTTTTCTCACTTTTAAATGTATTATTCGAGTAATTCTCCCCAAGCTTTCTCCTAATCTCTTCCCACTAGTTCCCTTTTTACCCTTTAATTGATTCTTTTTTTGGGAGGTATTCCCCCCTGTCTGCTCTTTTTGTGCCACTGTAAATACCAGTGAAATCATCTAGCTGTTTTTTACTTTCAGTACTTTTTGTTCAAAGTTAATTTCTTGCTCCTTATTTATATTATTTTTTCCCATCTTATCTCCTATTTCCTGCTCTGTATATTCCAACAAAATTTCTGACTTTTTATTACCTTTTAAGGTTTCACGCATATTTTTTAACATCTCGAGTAACTCCTCATACATCCAAAGTTCCATATTACCAGTTTAACAAATTTTTAAGATTTTTATATTCTATCACATTTAATTAAAAACTTAAAGTCCATATAATCTCTTTTTATTTCCAATTTCTATTGTCCAATTCCAATATTAGTCCAATCCACTTCAAGCCAAAGATTTATTATCTTCCACAATCATAAAAGATTGAGACCAAGCAATGTAGCAAAACAAACACTCCTTAAAAGTTCTCAAAATTTCCAAATTATCTTTTCCAGTTGTCAAGGTCAAATTTCACAGCTGCACTTTCTCTTCTGTCTTCCACGAAATGTTGCAATGCTCTCTTTCCACCAGCAGATGGCTCTCTCAAATCCACAATACTTTCAAACCAGCTTGTCAAAACTGTCTAAAATACTTTAATTCCACATAAAAATTGCTTTTTCCCAAGTTATCTTCTTTTATTTGATTGATTAATTTCTTCAAATCCAATTATAAAAGCAGGAATCTTCTTGGGTTTTGATGTTTTAACATCCGTTTTGTCCTTCTCCCTCCATTGAATTTCCCAAATGCCGATTAGCCGCTAATTACAGCTTCAGGACATCTTTTTGTCCAAATTTAAAATCCTTTACCTGTGAGTTGGCCAATCACTCACTCAGTTCCAGCACTTCGTTCAAACACCGCTCCTGCACCAAAATCTTAGTCCGGTTGCCCCAGCTTCATAGTGGTCATTTTGAAATGGCTGACCCCCTCCCCCCCGGTCAGTCCGAAGAGCTGTCTCTGACCTTCAAGGAACTTGCCTGTTCCTTTTGGTCGTCCGAGACTCCTCTTCTTCTTCCCCGTCCCTACAAGACGGTTCCGGTCTGAAGACCCCCAACAGTGGTCTGTCCGGCTGGATTTTTATGGAGCTCATCAGAGCCCGCTATTTTTCCAGCCGGTATCGCCACGACGCTTCTGGTTTTCCCTGGGATTTGATTTATAACAGTCCTATATATCAGATGTGTAATTTAAACTCCCTGAATTTCAAAGCTTACTAAAATGGGAGGTTCAAAAAATGTGAGGTTTGCAGGCATTGAATTCAAAGTCCTGATCAATAGTTGCATATTCTGTGGTTTCATGTGAAAGTGTCACATAGAAGAAGCAGAAGGGGAAACAAATGATGATTGATAGAAAGATCTCATGGTTTTGGAGAAAACAGATAACACAGAAAAGCCGCAGCTTATTGGACTTAGCCAATATTTGGCAGATGAGAAGGAAGTTAGGTGGGAGTCTGGGATTGGGGGTGGGGTGGGAGCAAGAAATATAGAAATGGTTGAAATAGTGACTCTTGGACACTAAAGTTTCATAGGCAGGAAGTTTATGGAAGTAGCCAGAAGCCATGGACTAAATCGCAATGGATATGGTGGGAAGATAATAGGTATGAAGGACAAAAGGGTATTAAGACTATCTCAAGCAAGATTCAGATCAAGCAAGAGTTTAAATACATTCCTTTCCATGAAGTATTCAGTAACCTGTTTAGATGGAACAAGGATTCGATCTAGATCCCTAAATGGTTTACAGAAATTCCCAAGAATTTGTCATCTAAATTTCAGTGCTTTCCGTTTAGAACAGGGGTCTCCAATCTTGGCAACTTTAAGCCTGGCGGAGCTGGCTGGGGAATTCTGGGAGTTGAAGTCCGCCAGGCTTAAAGTTGCCAAGGTTGGAGACCCCTGGTTTAGAGGGCCTGCATAAAGATGCAGTAGCTAGTGAGAGGACCAGGGTTTGGAAGTTTTCTTTTTTTTTCTATTCTAAGATTTTATCTCTTCATTCATGAAATATATATATTCTGCTTCAAAATTTGCATAATATTCTATCTTCCAATTTGCTACCACAACTACGTACCTGTACGGTAGATTAGTAGATTCTGAGAGTCATCGACAGTCCCAGGATCACCCAGTGAACTCCATGGCAAAGTATAGACTTGAACTTGTGTCTTTCCTGTCCTAACTCAGCAGTCTAATAACCACAGACTACAAGTTTGTTTGGTTGCTTATTTATTCTGGCCTCAGATTTCTACTATATATTGCCAAAAAGACGTTTCCAATTTTATTTCTTCTCTGTTTTCCGTTTTCTGTTTGGCTAACTTTAAAGTAAAAGTTTTGGACTGAATGGATGCAGCTTGGCTTGTGTTGTAGCTCAACTAGCACATTCTCCTATTCAAGAGTCTGGCAAATAGACAGCAGACAAATGAGTATAAATACATGCATACAATTAATTAAATCAGCACAGTCTCTTTATGACTTAATCAATAGCTCTTACCGTTTGGTTTCAGAAGCATCCTAAATGAAATCAGTGCTTATCATCTGATTGAATTCCTTTGGGGGGACTGCTTTATACTATTGATTGATTAAAATATATGCATATGTTTATATGTTAGTTTTAAGCATGAACTTGCTCAAAGGTAAACGTAACTTGGCACTTTTTAAAAAGATTTGCTCTCGTATTCTGCTCCAAAATGCATGCAGAATTTAACATTAATATTTTATTTTTCTGTCACAAATGAAACAAGGCAAATTTTCTGTTCATTTTAAGATGTCTGGAGAATAAAGTGAACTGTAAACTAACAAACGCTGAAAATTACAGCTTAAGGGGATTTATGAAATGTTCATGGTTTCTACTGGAACTTAAAAACTAGTGATATAGCACTCTTGTGTAAAATAAAGGTAAGCCTTCGAGACAAGCAAATTACTTTGTGGTGAAATTAAAATGTTTAAAGCATAATGGTTTATTTACAGTAGCATTTTTTTTCAAACTTGGCAACTTTAAGATGAATGAACTTCAATTCTTAGAATTCTGGAAATCACGTCAAGATATCTTAAAGTTGCCAAGGTTGGAAAAACACTGATTTAGAGTTTCCTCCTTGAAAGCTATAATTTTACATGTTTACTTCTGAGTAAATATGCATAAGATTGCAAAGTATGACCTCCTATGCTAGAAGGTTACGTACATTCCCAAGTCCCAGGACTTCTAGTGCTTTGCCATTTACATGGCACTCATCTAAATTATATGAGTATCATATAATATGAATTCTCAGTTTCATTCCATGACAGATATTTCCATATTATCTGAGTTCTTATAAAAGTGGAAGCCTCATTGTTTAAGTTGTAACATCTATGTATCGAGATACAATCTTATGAAATTGCGTTGTGCTATATTTTCTATTTATACCCTTCATCTATGCCAAGGAATTAGAGTAGATCCCAAGAGTTCTAGAAGCAATCACCCTATGTTTAAATTGCAAAGAAGGCTAAATATTAAAAAGTGTGCTATAGTTTCCTTCCATCTCATTCTCGTAGACTTCCCTGAACTTTTCAAAAATTACCCTTTTTATCTGGTGATCAATTTATTATCTAATTGCATAAGACTTCTTTTGCCCATGCCCCTATATAACTTATTTCTACCAATCCAATCAACTTAACTCTGAACATAAATCTGACGTTCCGTTTCCTAATTTGAAAACAATGCTGTAATGCAGGTGACTCAAAAATTGGGATTTAGTTATAACAGCCTGTTGATGTGCAAGTCACAAAAGAATTCCATTCACTTGCCTAGACCTGTGGTATTTCTGGACAGGTTGCTGCTGTAATGAGCTATAAACACATACCTGAATTGGGCTGCTGGCACAAAGATATTAGTTTTATGAAACCCCCTTTCGAGCATTGACCAACATTTGCTAAAGGGCATCCGTATACAATTCTGGAACATGAACACAGTGAAAATAAGCACGCTTAGAAACAATTTTAATACTATTAGAATAGGGAAATGTTGCTCCACTTTTTCTTTTTTTAAAAAAAAAGCTTCTTAGGTCAGCTGATCAAGTATCCCTGCAGTTTCCTACAACACAGAATATTGTGATATTGTCTTAATCAGAATGTGAAGGTGTGGCCTTTTGGCAGAGTGAGATTGAACCTCTGCCTTTCAGGTTTCTTTCCCCTTTCATGTTTCTTCTCCAAGTACGTATGGGGATTCCAGGTCTTCTTTGTTTGGTGTTTCCTTTGAACTATCAGTACTACCATTCATGCTTACCTAGCAAACTAGGATTGTTTCTGCTTTTAAGAAAAAGTGAAAAAGCATAGGATGAAATGTCTATCTACAACTCACCTGTAACTGGACAGACAGAAAGCTGGCAGGGGATGAAATACAGAAACTTTCTTGGTGAAAATACAAAAAAAAAAAAACCACAACAATATAAAAGTGGCAATATGGAATTAACAGGAATTTAACATTAACATAATGCTATGACTCCCCTAAAAATAGCAATAGCACTTAGACTTATATACCGCTTCATAGTGCTTTACAGCCCTCTCTAAGCGGTTTACAGAGTTCAGCATATTGCCCCCAACAATCTGGGTCCTCATTTTACCGACCTCAGAAGGATGGAAGGCTGAGTCAACCTTGAGCCGGTGAGATTTGAACAGCTGAACTGCTGAACTAGCAGTAGCCTGCAGTGCTGCATTTAACCACTGCGCCACCTCGGCTCCAAAAGAATCTTTGGACATATTTAAAATGGAGAAGCATATTTATTTATTTATTTCTACTAAATAAGAGTCCAAAGCTCAGCATACATAGTATCAACCCTGTTATAGTATCAACCCTGTTATAGAGGTAAACCATCCTATAGAAATCTGTTCTTTTAGACTAGCTAACATTTTGTTCCAGCTAACTCCTGAGATGCATTTAGAATGATGTGCAGGATCTAGCTTAACCATTAACCTGGCTGAATACTAGAGAACTTTTCAAACTATTGATTCCCATTGCTTCCATGTGTAATTCAATCTTCTTTCCCCCTGTACTGTAATAGTTAGTAGTGTGCCCCTTTCTGGGCAAGCAGAGGCATATTTTCAGATGACTCAGTTGGTGTTGGTGGAACAATTAAACTCTATTATGATGAGCTAAGTTTCAAATCATGTGAGAGATTCTGCCCCTTAATCTACTATGCCAAGCTGTAGGATAATAAGTACTTTGACTCATTTAATATAGCAATTACATCTAACTTGGATCGAGCATAAACTGACCTGTCACCAGCCTAAAAGTGTCAGCACGCTATCCAGCTTCTATTATATGAACCATAGTTATTCAAAACTCCAAGTGAAGGTGAAGAACAAATTCTTCTTGGTAACCACAGCATGTTTAGAGCTTTTTAAAAGCCAAATGCTTTAACTGGATTCCAGTTTGTATTTTCTAAAGTAACCAGATCCTCTGTACCTGGTTTGCATAGAATTGTATCAGAACAAAATGAGTGGTATCGTCTTCTCGAACAACCCAGAATCATGAATAAAGGTAACATATTATTTTGGCTTATTAAGAGAAGAGATAGCACCAGGTTCTGTTTTAGGAAGAGAATTTCCATGGATGGTTTTATTTCCATGGATGATAGGATGAGATACACAGGAGCACAAGGATTCTTACTTGTTCCTGATATTGTTACTTTCCACGACATCCAAACCACTCTCCAAGAGTGGTTATAGTTTGTATGATTGTAGGAACATAGCAATAGCACTTAGACTTATATACTGCTTCATAGTGCTTTACAGCCCTCTCTAAGCGGTTTACAGAGTCAGCATATTGCCCCCAACAATCTGGGTCCTCATTTTACCAACCTCAGAAGGATGGAAGTCTGAGTCAACCTTGAGCCGGTGAGATTCGAATTGCCAAATTGCAGGCAGTCAGCAGAAGTAGCCTGCAGTACTGCATTCTAACCACTGTGCCACTGCAGCTCTTACATATTTTGGATTGAAACTGGTGGTGTAGTAGTAAAGGCTGTATGTGAGGCTACCATTAAATACCACTGAAAAGCTACAGCTGATCCAGAATGTAGTGGTAGAGGTAGTAATGGGCAAGTAATGAGTCACATAGATGTACTACTGTTTTGTGAACTGCAGTGGCTATCATCGGGCTTCTGGATGCAATGTCTGGTACTGATTATCACCCATAGAGCCCTTCATGGCAACAGGGCCTGACTACTTATAGAATCACCTGTCTCTGTGTGTTTTGGTCCATGCGATGAGGTCAGCTAGAGTAAACACACTCTTAAGTCCCATCCATTCAGCAACTTCACTGCAAGGCCCAGGAAGTGTGCATTTTTGGTGACTCCCACCCTATGGAATAATGTCCCCCTGGAGATCATACTGTTTACACCTTAATCATTTTTTTTTCAAATTGTTTAAAAAAAAGTGGTTCCATGATAGTGACTGAACTCATTCAGGATTTTGGGTATCCTTTTGGTCTTTCTCTGTTAGGTTTGGTTGTGTTCCCTTTTCTTTGATATATCAGGTTTTTTGTTATTATTTTTAAATTGTAAGTTGCCGATGAAGTCAGCAGCCTTAAAATTGAAATAAATAATGAATTTAATTAGTGTGATATAGTAATGAAAACGTTGGATGTGGAATCAGGTTCCACCCTCAGTTATGGAAGATCACTGGACAGTCTTGGGCCACTCTCTTTCTCTCAGCCCCAGCCCAACTTAGATCATAGGGTGGTGTAGAGACACCTATGAGAGAGAAATATGTATCCTACCTTGAGCTCCTGGTTAAAGATAGGTTATTAATCTAACAAATAAACAGACACAAATACATTTTTGAAATTAATTTGTTCTAAACTATGAAAGGTAGTTTATATCTTTTCTTACAAAATCCTATAGTACCGTGTTTCCCTGAAAATAAGCCCTCCCCTGAAAATACCATTTCCTCTGGTTAAGGTTAGGGAGATAGAGCTGGAAATGTGGTAAGACAGAAAGAGGAGCCCCGTCTTGCTCCACGCGCCCCAAAATAATAAGACCTCCCCGAAAATAAGGCCAAGGGCTTATTTCAGGTTCAAAAATATATAAGACAGGGTCTTATTTTGGGGGAAACACGGTAGATGTAATGGCATATAGGAAAGACCTTGGAAGACAAGGTGAAGGGATGCTGCCTTGGGAACAGTCAGAGAAGAGACAGCATAGCCTCCAGCTGGGTAAAAGTTGGGGGAAGACGCTCAGAAGAGACATTCCCTAGTTTCTCAGGCTATAAAGAGATAACGGGAGATTTGTATTTTCAGACTTGCAATGTTGATACCAGCCTTACCAGGTAGAGCAGGCAGGAAACATGACCAGTTGAGCTAATTCTGTTTAATTATAGAACTATATTCTATAGTGGTGTACTCAGTGGAGCCATGGCTGTTAGAATGCAGTATTGCAGGCTAACTCTGCCCACAGCCAGCAGTTCAATTCTAACTGGCTGAAGATTGACTCAGTCTTCCATCTTTCCGTTCCGTGGTCATTAAAATGAGGTCCCAGGTTGTTGGGGGCAATATGCTGACATTTGTAAACTGCTCAGAGAGTGCTGTAAAGCATTATGGAGCGGTATATAAGTCTTAAGTCCTGTTATTATTGCTATTGCTACAGTAATAGAATGTTGCAAATCTGAAAGTGCAAATCTCCTGGCATCTCCTTTACTGTCTGAGAAACTGGGGAGGGTCCTTTCTGAGCCTCTTGCTGCACCTACTATCTAGCAGCAGGCTATGCTGTGTCTGACCTTTCCCTAGGCAGCATCTCTTTGCCCTACCTCCCAAGGTCTTTCCCACATATCATTACAGTAGGGGAGAGATAACTGCTATAAAATACAGCAAAAGCATATATATATATATATATATATATATATATATATATATATATATATATATATATATATATATATATATATATATATATATATATATATATATATATATATATATATATATATATATATATATATATATATATATATATATCAAAAAATCCTACACACACACACACACACACACACACACACACACACACACACACACACACACACACACACACACACACACACACACACACACACACACACATATATATATATATATATATATATATATATATATATATATATATATATATATATATATATATATATATATTCCTAGAAGCAGGAAGCAGAAGACACCAGCCTGAAGATGATGAATGAGACTTCATCGAAACGTCGCCAAGACACTTCCAATTTCACGCGGGAGAAAACCCAAATACCCAAAGACCTACATACAAACACCCGCGAAAACCTCAGAAAACATATATATATATATATATAGAGAGAGAGAGAGAGGGAGAGGGAGAGGGAGAGGGAGAGGGAGAGGGAGAGAGAGATGATATAGATATAGATATAGATAGATAGATAGATAGATAGATAGATGATAGAGTGTGTGTGTGTGTGTGTGTGTGTGTAACATTTTTTGCTGATAAATGAAAATAAAGGGAGACTATTATCGAGCTATTTTGCTCTCGTCAGATAGCCATACCCTTAGTGGGATTTGAACCTGGGCAGTCTGCTTGTAAGGCAGCAGTTTTAACCTCTAGGCCACAAGGTTCTCTTCCCTATCAGCTCTTCACCAGGAAAGGGTTATAAATGTAAATATCCCTAAAAAATGAGTAGCAGTTTTTTGCAGTGGGAGTGAGATAGAATACGTATGTGCAGTGGATATTTTAGTATTTGTACATTAAATATATGTCTGTACATTGATGTGACTATTTTGCATATCATGCTACATGATATAAATAAAAAGGAAAGGCAGACTGGCGATAATTTGAATAGCATGAGAAAACAAGACAATCCTATACTGAGTACAAGTTTAGTCTGGAACAAACTGTTCATCTGCCCCCTTGTTCATTTATGTGAGATGGGAGAAGCTTCTTACACAATGTTTTTCTTTTGTCTTATTTCATTCCAACTGCCCCCCCCTTCAAAAACCTTTTCCCCCTTTAACTGTATTCTTCTGGGTCTTGGGATTAATTTCCTGAGAGCCTCTATGTTTGTTTTTTTATGCTGTCACCTTGCCCCCAATTTCATTTTCAGTTGAGGTTTCTTTCACAATGCCTTTTAGAAGCTGGACAGAAGTAAGGGTCAAGTGAGACCATTCCAGAAATATTTAGTCATGTTATTCTCATCGATAGTAGTAGAGTAATTGTAGTGTGAAATGTTATTTAAAAATAGGCATTCCTGGTATTATGCTGAGTATTTCTCTGGTATTTGGGTTAAATTATAAGCGGCTCAAAAAGGGAGCTTTGTGTGCTTCTACAGTAAATTGTTCATGGTCTCCCTTGTAATTTGCTCTAATTAATTCAAGCGTTCAAGGACAGAAGGAAGGACTGGGTTGAAACTCATATTTCTTTTAGCTGCAAAACTATATGCTTTTCAAAATTCTACATATTATCTTTAGACATTTTAATAAATGCCTCTTTTATTTTGTTTTCTTTTTACTCTATTCCAGAGAAGGTACAATTCACACTGTTATACCAATGGGAATGAATACTTTTTTTTTTAAAGAAACCTTAACTTTATTAGTTAGAGGATGCGGATTTAGGGCAAATAGCCTCAAGATAACATGTTCTCCCTTGTGTCCCAGTCTTAATGGCTATTTTTGTTGGCAAGGTCTTCTGAAAAAGAGGAAGCACTAGAACTCTTTTGAGAAGCAACTTACCGTATTTTTCGGAGTATAAGACGCACCTTAGTTTTGGGGGAGGAAAACAAGGGAAAAAGGCCACTGCCTGCAAGCAATTTGGCAAACAGCAAACAGCACAGATGATATACACTGTTTGCTGTGTATTTCTGTGCATGTGTACCTGACCCATAGAAATAGCAAAGAATTGGAGAAATGTACATTATGCCAGAAAGTTTTCTTAAATGTAGTCACACTAACTCCTCCCAATTATTTAAATAGATCTACTCCAAGGTAAGTAAACTCTAATACTAAACAGGACACTGTTACATTTCATACTATACTTGTACAGAGCTGTTAAAATTAATTAAAATTTCTGGAAGTATACATTATTCTCTATTATTTAAAAGAAGATACAATAGCACTGGGCCTCTTCAGAGCAAGCATTTATTTTAAAAAGCTTCTTTATTTTGTTAAGTTGTCTAGATTTACAGGGATCTCCAACCTTGGCAACTTTAAGACTGGTGGACTTCAACTCCCAGAATCCCACAGCCAGCAAAGCTAACAAAGCTGGCTGTTGAATTTTTGGAGTTGAAGTCCACAAGTCTTAAAGTTGCCAAGGTTGGAGACCCCTGGCTCTAGAACAATAATAAAGCAGTCTTTAAAAAATAAGTCTAATAATTTGAACATTCTATAGACATTTATAGTTATTCACTTATCCCCTTCCATCCAGTTCAGCAAAAAATAAAAATCTGCTGTGTCTCTCCCAGCTATTTGCCTCTTTGTAGTTAGTTTCACTTTCATTTTCCCACATGGCAAACCTAATCAGCTGTAGATCGGGAAACTGCTACTGACTTGCTCTTCCCTCTTTCCTGCAAGCTCTTTACAGAGCTCTTCCCTCTTTCCTGCAAGCAGGTAAATTGTTGGAAGACAGAGGCCAAAGGGTGGGGGTGGCTGGGTGGGTGGGGCTGCATTCGGTGTATAAGACGCACCCAAGTTTTCACCCTCTTTTGGGGGTAAAAAGGTGCGTCTTATACTCTGAAAAATACGGTAAATTCACCCCTTGAGTTGGCTGGTCTGATATTTTTAGGCTTTTTTTTTTAGTTTTGGAGATTTAAGAGGCAGCATGGAAGCCTTAAGCCCTGAAGAAGCTTTACAAAGGATTTTTTTTTTCAAATGCTTTCCTTGCTATGAAAGCAAGCAACTTAGATTCATATACTGCCCCATAGAATTCTAGGGCCTCACAGTCAAAGCCAGTGTCGAACAAGACGAAGCTCTTGTGCGTAGGAGCAGTTCAGTGCAAGGGAGCCAGAAGAGATGAATAATAATAACTTGCTTGGGCAGTCAGAAGATTTTTATTCAGAACCGAAAAATTATAACTTACTATGCAAAACCCATCTATTTAAGAGGGAAGATACTGATGAGGGTAGCTTTGCATGACATGCTTGCCTGTGTTTAAGGGAAGCATACTGAATTAACCTAATCATCTCGCTTCACAAAACAGATAGAACCAAAATGTAACCGTGTAAACTAGGCTTGCTCAAGATGCTGGGCCAGACCAAGGTAATCTACTTTGTGGTTTAGAGCATTACATGAAGCCAGCCTCTGTGGCATGGAGTGCCAATAAGAAGCTGAACAAACTGGATCTCAAAAGGAATGATCTTCTGGAATTATGAGCAACCTAATTCTCTTCTCTTCAGTGTCTAATGACAATAGAAACTAGATGGATCAGGTAGGGAGATTATAGTTTTCAGGAGTTAAGTAAGCAAAGCAGTGCTCCTTTCCATAGGCATCTATAGTAAGAGTGAGAAGGAATTGATGTCATGATATTATTATGATGCAGAGATATTTTTTTACCTAAACAGAGAATGACTGCTGGTGGGCAAAAAAATAGTAGTTACAACTTCCCCATTGAGTTTGATCAACTTCCCCATTGGGAGCGTCAGAAAACCCTTCCTTCCTTCCTTCCTTCCTTCCTTCCTTCCTTCCTTCCTTCCTTCCTTCCTTCCTTCCTTCCTTCCTTCCTTCCTTCCTTCCTTCCTTGTGAGCGGAACACTCCCACCAGATTCTCCATCGACTTCCAGTTTGGGGCAAAACCAGCCCATAGTAAGCAGCTGATTTGCTTAAGGGAACATGATCCTTGCTTAATGACCAAGGCAGCTGCTTTACTACCATGAAATTTGCTTAAAATTTACAGCACAGTTATAAACTTTTACACTAAAACTGTAAAATTTGGTCAGTCATGAGGGTGACTCACTTTCCGACCTTCACCATTACAACTGTAATGAGCAGGCTCCATTATGGAAAACACATACTGCTTAATTACCAGCAGTCGTTACTAAAGGCTGGTATCTATTTCTACTCAGAAGTAGTGAATTCAGTGGAGACTATCCCAAATATGTGGTGGTCTCTATGGGTGTTTCTCATCTTAGCAAGTTTAAGAATTCTGTGAATGGACGTGCACACATCTTAAAGTTGCCCAGGTTGAGAAATGCAGATCTATATCATTAGCAAGCTTTTTTTTTTATCGTCTCCACCTCTTTGGGTCTGCTTGCAATTTAAACAGAAGATTAAACCCTGAAGTTAGTTTCTGCTGCAATTCTAACTCAGAAAAACTGTGTGTGTGTGTTTGTGGGAGAGGGAGAGGGAGAGAGAAAATGAGAATGAGAATTGATATTTTGATCTGAGAAGTGAGGTTTTTTTCCCTCTAAAATCTCAAATAATCTTTTGCATGCAGGAATATCTCTCCCTTACTTCTGGGTTAAGTTTTGCGAGTGCAAAAGATTCGTACCAATCTGTCATGCACCTCTATGGTTTCATTGCTTGGCTTTACACGGGGATTCTGCCATTCCTTTCTTTCCAGGCTCATTTTGAGAGAAAACAGATAGCCTTGACCTATAACCCTTTGTTTAACAACTGGTTTGGGTAGCATTGAAAAAAGTGATTTACCACTGGTCCTCACATTTACAACCTGCACGGCATCCCTGCAGTCACAGGATCAAAATGGGGGGGGGGGGGGAAGGGGTGCTTTGGAATTTGCATATATTTGCCCCAGTTGCAGTATTCCTGTGGTGGAATATAGTTGTGGGAGCAAGGGGCTCTTTTCCAGAAAGCAGAGAGAAAGCAGAGCCTGCAATGCCTGGTATGCAGGAAAGAGAGCAAAGATGGACCTCTCCCCAACAGTTCACAGAGTATGTTTACTGTATAGTTATGCAGATAACTGTGTTTTAGTCTTGTGAGATTTCTGTTCGTAGGCAAACAACAATAACGAAATTGCCCGGAAGAGCACCACTTGTCTTTCTTGGTTCTTGGGGCTTGACAGTAGCAGGGTGACTTTCCCACGGGTCTTCTGACAAGCAAAATCAACACGAGAGGCTCGGTACACTTAATGATTTGCTTTAATAATTGCTGCAAAAAAAGGTCATAAAATTGGGTGCAATACAACCTTGGCAACTTTAAGACTTGTGGACTTCAACTCCCAGAGTTCCTCAGCCAGCTTTGCTGGCTGAGGAACTCTGGGAGTTGAAGTCCACAAGTCGTAAAGTTGTCAAGGTTGGAGTCCCCTGCAATACACTTAATGACTGCATCGCTTGGCAATGAAAGTTGTGATCCTAAATTTGGTTGTAAATCGAAGATTATCCGAGTAGGAGTGAAAAATCTAGTTCTGATCCGGGCTGGTTCAGCCTGGAGGCACCAAATTACCTTAGATAAACGGCTTGCCTTCTTCTGGCACTCTGTTACAATCCTGTCATTTGACTGTAAATACAGTGATATGCATCTGATAATGCGTAAGTTTACAACTCGTTTTCTCTGCTGAAGGAAAATAGCCATCTTGTAATTATGCCTTTGTTTGGACTTGTTTTCCACTCTTAACATGCTTCCCATGAAACGAGACTGGCAATCTGTGTTTGTATGATTGATAATAAAACCATGTATATTCTACTAAAAAAAAAAAGTAACACAACCCAGGAAGCTCCATGTAACTTGTGAAGTAGAGAAGATAAGAGTTCTGGACTTGGGTTCGAATCCCTGCTGACTGCAAAGCTTTGCCTTGAATTGGTTCTTTTTTTCTTATTCCAGCTAGGATTTCGTGACCCTAAACAACACACAACCAACTTGTGCAATTCAGCCAGTTAGGTTCGTAAGCCAGATTTTGTGGTTTGACCTAGTACACACAATGGTGTTCAATAAACCACAGTAAAACAAATGTACAACAACAATAATTTTTAAATCCAGCCCCATTCTCTCTCTCTCCCCCTCCAAAAACAAACAAACCCCCACAAGGGCTTGGGTAGAGGCTAGGTGTTTTTCTTTTGGTCATTTGTCATGCTGTCATTTGGATACTCTTCAAATCTAATTCTCTGAAAGCTCCCAGGATTTCTTTTTCAGTTGAATGGTGATGATTTGGAGCGTTTCTTCGTGATAATGCTGTGACTGTTACAACCTGGAGAAGCCAGGCTTGTTGGAGCTTTAGTGCTGTCTAGTGGCCGATGCTTGCCTGCCTCTGTTTCAGAGATTTGTAGAGCATGACTTTGGATTTTATAATAAGGAGAGCAAAGCTGTTTTCAAGAGAGTTTCTAGATATCAAATTACGCTCATCTTACTCTCTCAAAAAAGTGGTCAGACATTCCAGTGATCATTGCAATACATCTTTGTGTTTTATCCTGTTACGTCCACCTTAGTCATGTATATATGCAGGGCAAGGGTTTGTGGGATTGTGTTCTTGTTGTGGCAGAATACATACACGCGCGCGCACACACACACACACAAACACACACACACAAAAGACCAAGACTAATTTCACTGGTATCTGAATGGTATCCTTTTCTAATGCAATATACTGTATAGTACCTAAAATTATAGTATTGAAAATGTTTGGCAGTGTAAAATTCTTAGGGAGGAATATCAGTTTTTTTATTACTATTATTATTTTGTCCAGAGCAATATTGAGTTTGATTTGTATTGTTTTTGTGTTTTTATTTGTAAACTTCCCAGAATTAATTGGAGTTGGGCAGTATCTAAACTGAATCAAATAAAATTAATTGGAGGGTATGCTTTTTTTAAAAAAAAACCTCAGCCTTTGGATGATATGCAAGTAATAGCACCCTAAAAAGTGGCTGTGACTAGTACAAAAACTAAATTAAAGTTTAACTCTCACATTTCTAATAATTCTCCCCCTTTAACACATTAAAAATTACAACTTTTAGGGGCTCTGGGGTCACACCTAAAGTTTTGAGAACCTTCAGTTGTGAACCTCTGTGTTAGGTTATATCGATTAAGCCAAAAGCTTTGCAAAAAAACTAAGTCCCTCAACCAATTGAAAAAGTGGGTTATTTTAAAAGTTACCTGATTAATTGGCAACACTTTTCTTTAAAAAGTGAAACATTTTAATTGCACCAATTGAGTTATGGATGAGTTGTGTAAATTATTCATGTCAACTCAAAAATAAATCCCATTAATTTTAATGGAAGTTTCTTCTAGGCAATTCAAGATATTCTTAAGATTGAAGATGATAGGAAAAGGACATTTAAAAGGACATTTATGAAAAGTAATACTTTTGGTTAGAAATTGAAATTGATTAGCATACTTTATGCATGTAGAGTTTACTTTTTATAGACCTTTCCATGATCACCTTACAATGTTAACAAAAATTGCAAAATTCATAAACAGTGTTGTAAAGACAGATTATTTTTGTTTCAGTTATAATCACGGACATAAGCAAGTCAATCTATCTAACCTCTTTATAGATATTATACCGCTCACCCAAGGAAATCCTTTAATGTTTAACAGATGCTTCTCAATTAAATTGGTATCAAAATGCCCAGTTTTGCCTTTAATTTCTGATGGTACTGTCTGACATTGACCTGACTAGAGAGAAGACTAAGATGATATCAGGGTAGATGTTCTCCAAAGTTAAGAGATGGTATTATTCAAAACCTTTCAATACTGCCATGCAGATATGTCATTAAAAAAATAATATTTTGGTCAGGGTGAAATAATCATCCTTGCCTACTTATTCAAAATATAATGCCTACTTGGTTTAGGCATAAGTATCCCCTTCAATATTCCCTTTACTTATACAGAACAGAGCAGCCCTGTCAATACTTAAAACTTATTGAGAACAAAAATTGTTCAGGTACTCTCGGTTTCATTCTGTTCTGTCTCTTGTTCGCAGGTACCAGTATTATCTTCAAGTAAAAAAAGATGTTATAGATGGACGATTGCGATCTTCCTTTGAACAAGGGATAAGGTTGGCTGCACTGGCCGTTCAAGCTACATTGGCAGCTCAAGGTACAGTAAGTGCATTGGCCCATTCTTTCCCCTCTTATCTATTTATTTAAGAATGACAATACATTCCTGTTAAACTGGAGATGGCAACCCCCTAGGGAGAATATTGACACTGAACTGCATTCTTAAAAGCTTAATACTGTATATTTTAGAAACATTAGTGGCATTAAGTGGCAATAATTCCTGAAATGAATGAGTCATTCATTCGAATGAGCCATTTTCTTTTTTTACTGAAGTGGAAATTCTTAGGCTTCTTGCAAGATACTGAGGATGAAGATCATAATTAAGATGCATTTTAGCTTGAGAACTTGTAATATCCTAAAATAGCATGCAAATAATTATTTTTGTACTAATGCCATAAGTTGGATACTCATCCAAATTTATTAGTGAACTGCACTAGAAAAAGAATAGTGGATCAGGGTTAGAAATAAATAGGATGGGGCTTGAATTCATGGTTCATGTCTTTTTCCTCCAGCACTGCAGCATTAGAAAGTGAGTTAAAAAGAAGGCTAGTCAGGTACCACTTTAGCAATGCTATCTTCTGTTCTGCTTCTACCATTTCTCATATATTTTGCATGTATTCAATGGATTTCTGCAAATATAATGTGTTTAAGCAATGGATTTTACAAAGGTAATATAACACGTTTCCTACCACATTTATAAAGCTCAGGCTTGCAAACTCTCTTCACACTTTCAGCACACTAGAGGAAGACTAATTAAAGTTACCCAGAAATCTAACTTGGAAAGCTATAGATTGCTTAAACTATGGTTAATGGAATAAATTAGAGAAAAGGTGGTTTCTGCTTCTGGTTTGTTCTCACTAACCAGAATTTAAACTAATTCATTGTTTTTAAACATTGTGGGTTATTTTCTCAAAGTCATAAATGAATATTTAGTATAAAATAGGAAAGGATGTTTGTATCTCTAAAATTAGCTACAGCTTTATCACAGATGAACTCACTGTTCCATGTATCAGTTAAATGAAGTATATGTTTTCTCAAGTATTTGCAAAACCTTGATTATAGATTGAAATGAAATATGTCTTTATTATCAGAATGATCATATGACCATTCATAAATCCATATGCTCACATTTTTATTTTAAGCTATTGTTCTTGACTGATACACAGATAATTCCTAAAAGCTTTTCTTGCGTATCTATCATTTTTATTGTTTGTATACATACCACCTTAGTGTATTCAACAAGTTTGCATTTATTGGTTATTTAAAAAATGTGTATTTATGATGTGAAACAAAATGAAATTATAATAATGTCAAATTTCCCTTGTGGGTTTACAGGAATATTTTGTTTGGAATAATTCATAAGGGGAATTTGCAGTATTGAAAATCTTTTTGGCGGACTTTGACTCAAATAAAATAAAAAGAAAGCTCCTGGGCGTTTTGCCCCTCTCTCTTAAGCATGAAACTGTTTAAAAAAGATAAATGGCGAATCTTTCATAAAAAATATTGTGAAATAATATTTTTAAAGAATATGTACTAAAATATGTATTTTCACTCCTTTTCTCCAATTCCAAAACTTATATAAAGCAAAGGAAATATTTTATAGGAATGTCATTCTATGTTGAATGCAAGTGAAATATAGGGTGAAATTGGTTGATCAATGGGAAGACTTTCACTAACATACGTTTGTCCATTTTTCATCAAAAACTGATTTGGAATCATTGGAAACATTCAAGCATGTATCCTTCCTCAAGTATACAGTGGAAATTACCGTATTTTCGGAGTATAAGATGCACCTTTGCCCCCCTAAAAGAGACTGAAAATTTGGGTGCGTCTTATACTCTGAATATAGCTTTTTCAATGCTTTTTTTTTTCAGCCCTAACGCGCTAACGATCTTCCCGGCTCTTCCCGGCTTGCAGGCTTTTTTTTCATTGCTAATCGCTCCAAAGAATGTGTTTTCCAGCCCTAACGAGGTGCTCCCCAAAAACTAAGGTGCATCTTCCCGGCTTGCAGGCTTTTTCATTGCTACTCTCTCCAAAGAAGGTTTTTTCCAGCCCTAAGTCTTTGCAGGCTTTTTTTCATTGCGTCTCCCTCCGAATAAGGTTTTTTTAAGCCCTAACCAGGGGATAAAATAATGTGCTGAAGCTGACCAGACTAACGACGCTAGCCAGATGAATACCTGGTAGGCAGATTTCCCCCCCAAAAAACTAAGGTGCGTCTTATACTCCAGTGCATCTTATGCTCTAAAAAATACGGTATTTCTGTTATCACGGGATTACAGCTGAATTTCAAACAGGTCTCTACTGCTTCTGAAGAATAATCCAGCACTGTTAATGTATAAAATAGGGAAAGGAAGGAATTCAAGTATGAATTTTTGTCCCCCCATCCATTTGAAAGATCTAAATCCCCTTCAAGAAAACAATGAATGCAAGCC